>OX336388.2:1846459733-1847659733 GCA_946902985.2 Meconema thalassinum | reverse complement strand
TGTGGCCTTAAGTTAGGCACCACCCCAGCATTCAACTGGAGTAGAAGTACGAAGTCAAAGAAGCCACCTCTTTCCAGTTCTGCCACACAAGGTAGAGTGGACCCGAGCTGAGTGGACCTCATTCTATTCCTCAGACCAGAATTCAATTTCTTGGCACGGTCGGGAATGGACCACAGATCTCCTTGGTGATAACCAATAATGCTAGCCACTACACCATGAATTGGACCAATAAATATGTATAATGCATAGTTATTTATTTATGTATTTATTTACTTAATTATTTATTTATTTCGTATATTGCCTTTCACGGCCAGTTAATTAAAACTCAGCAATTTTTCTAGGTTTGTGCAAATTGCTGAAATGGCCGTGAAAGCCAATATTCCATCTTTTTGGAAGCCTTCATAGCGAGGTTATGGCTGCTTGAGCTTTTGGTTCTCGCAGTAAAGAGGCGCAGGTGCGCTTCATAAAAAGGGAGATAGCACGCAGTTCGCTACTTCTGTGGTGGTCCGGCCTGGGACACCAAGAGCCCGCTGATGAGCCAGCTTGGTGTCCTAGGTGCAACCCCACACAAGACACGGCACATACCTATAAGATTTGCTCAGTTTTAATTAATTAATTAATTAATTAATTTATGTAATAATTTATTTATTTATTTATTTATTTATTTATTTTTGCAGACAGGCCATAATAAGTCCAATTTAGTACCTTCTTCTTACACAAATACAAAGTAGATAACTGTAAATCTAAATCATTATTTTAAGAAAATTAAAAAAGGTCGCCTCCGTAGCGTAGCGGTCTGCATGGTTAGCTGCCGCCCCGGAGGTTCTGGGTTCGATTCCCGGCTCTGCCACGAAATTTGGAAAGTGGTACGAGGACTGGAACGGGGTCTACTCAGCCTCGGGTGGCCCAAATGAGTAGAGGGGGTTCGATCCCCCCTCAGTCATCCTCGAAGTGGTTTTCCGTGGTTTCCCACTTCGTCTTCGGGCAAATGCCGGGATGGTACCTTCTTCAAGGCCACGGCCGCCTTCTTCCCTCTTCCTTGCCTATCCATCCTAACCATCCCTTACCTTCCCTCATGAGGCCCCTGTTCGCTTTGCAGGTGAGGCCGCCTGGGCGAGGTGCCAATCTCACCTCACCAGTTGTATCCCTTCCGATTCGATGTTCCCCGCTCTAGGACACTGCCCGTAGAGGCGGTAGTGGTGAGTTCCCTCGCTGAGTCCGTGGGTTCCACCAACCTGGAGGGTAAAACGACTAAAAAAAATAAAGAATTAATACTACAATATAATTAAATTTTTAACGTAACTACAGTAGACATCTATAGACTATACAGTAGCTAATGATGGCTTATAAAAAACTAACAAATAAAGCAAAACAAAAACATGTAGGCTATACACAAGCTAATTTATCGCTATAGGCAGGTAAGCATATTGATAATGGACATCGTTACAACGGGATGTTCCGTCTCTTGCAGTATTTACCAACTATGTCCAACAACGACAGGTAACTTACCGTAAAGGTGGCTTCGGTGGCGTAGTTGGTAGCATGCTGAGCTTCTATGCCCAAGGTCGCAGGTTCAAACCCGGCCGAAGTCGTCAGATTTTTTAAGAGCGTTAAAATCCCTCAGTATGCCTTCCTTCGGAGGGGAAGTAAAGCCGGCGGTCCCATGTCATAGATTTATGGCATGATAAAGAACCTTCCACTAATTACACTTGTGTGAAGCTAAATTATAGGTTAACTTTGACTAACGCTCTGAGATTCCAACGTTCGTCTTCAGAAGCCGACTGCGGTGGCATCTAGTAACCAAGTTCAGAACTAGTTGGTCGTTGACGGTGGCTTTTGGTAGCAAAAGTGGGAACTACTTGAAAATTGAATGTCTGCAGTCCTTACTTGAATTAATGACAGATAACACACAATAATACAGCCATCATAATTAACACCGGTTATCAGACAGATTCTACACACACTCAAAGTACATGGGGCTACATGACCGCGTTGTTGCAGCCCCTAAACTGAGGAACCAACCAACCGTGTTCCAACACTTGTCCATCTCATGGCGTAGTGACTAGCATTTTAGGCTGTCACAGCGGAGGTTCAGGTTCTATTCCCAGCTCTGTTCAGAAATTAAATTCTGGTCTAAGAACTGGGACGGGGTAAGCAGAGTCTCATGAAGCAGAACTGAGGAGAGGTTGGTTCGATTCCCACGTCAGCTATCCTAGAAGTGGTTTTCCGTGGTTTTAAACTCCCGGCGAATAATGGCATGGTGAAAATCCACAGCCTGCTTCCAGTCTCCGACCGGGTCAGCAATGGAATGAATGAAGCCCCCATCTAGCGGCGAGGATATGAACTGTGCCGGCTGCCGATGCCTGACGCACTCCTCTGGGGCAATGATTAAATGAAAGAGTGTTGCTGGAATGAAATTTTGACAGGGAAATCCGCAGTACCCGGAGAAAAACCTGTCTGCCTCCGTTTTGTCCAGCACAGATCTCACATGGAGTGACCGGGATTTGAACCACGGACCCAGCGGTAAGAGGCCGGCGTGCTGCCGCCTAAGCCACGGAGGCTTCTACCGACTTTTAATGAAAGCCACCGCCACCGCCTACTCTAATCCTAGCCCCAACTACAAATGCACATTTTAGCACAGGCTTTACAATGACTCATGTTGTCAGACAGATTCTACATACACCCAAGTACACGCGGAAACATGACCACGATCGCGCAAAGCCCCAGAATGAATCAACAACAACAACATCATTGTCATCAAACTCCAATAGATCGCATGAATATTCATTTCTCAATTAAGAGAACTTTCTGCTCTTCAGTTGGTCGAACCAAAAGCGCCCAAATAGATTGGGCTGAAAGTAACGTTTATTGTACCACCTTATTATCTGAAAGATGTTGTTGTTGTTGTTTAAATTGAGGGGCTTGGACATCGTGGTCATTTATCCCTGTGTACTTGGGTATGTGTAGAAATAGTCTGATTTCCTGTGATATTGTGGTGTCTGTAATAGTGTGTGTATTTTTAATTCAGGTGAGGATTGGGAAGGAGGCGGCCGAGGCCTTACGTTTGCAACCATCCCCGCATTTGCCTGGAGTAGAATTGGGAAACCACGGAAAACCACTTCCAGGAGAGCCGAGGTGGGTATCACACCCATCTCTTCTCTGCGTTTGGCTCACAAGGCTGAGTGTGTTCCGTTCCAGCCATCCAACTAGAATTAAATTTCTTGGCACAGCCAGGAATTGAACCCAGACCTCCGGAGCGACAGCCTAGATCGCTAGTCGGTGCACCACGTGATCGACGTCATCTGAAAGAAATGTTACATGACTTATTTATACATTGACACACATTTCAAACAAATGTATGTATGTCTACCCTTTATTAATCTCGTTTCAAACGGGGTCGTGGATGAGATGCGATGAAATTCTATGTCGCGGATGGTTTTTACGGCCAGATGCCCTTCCTGACGCCCCCTCATGAGAGGAATTAATGAGAGATGAAGATGAATGAAACTGGGCAAGGATGTGGATGGAAGTGGCCGTGGCCTGTCAGAAGGTACCATCACAGCATTTGCCTGGTGTTGAAAATGGGGAAACCACGGAAAACCACTTCAAGGATGGCCGACGGTGGGGATCGAACCCACGTGTCTATCGAGTCATCAAGAGCTTGGCCTATCGCTGGTAGCGAGCGTAGCCACCACTGTCGGTACACTTTTCAAACAAATGGTGGGGATTTAATTGGATGACATGTTTCGTTCGTCAAGCGAGCATCTTCAGATTTAAATATACAAGAAGAACGAAAGTTTGATGCTTTTGTGTACTAAGGCAACACTGAAAATGGCTTAATACACCATAATATACAAGAAGAAATAGTTCTACAAAATCCACAAGTGGTCGCTGCCCTCCGGTTAGTTGCGAAAATGACAATTATTGCAGTCGTAGCGTAGGAGAAGGTTTACCTATTTCCATACATGAATCAAATGGCGAGAATATATTTTAAAAACGAATTTACTTGTAAGACTCCCCAGAGCCGATGATTGCCATCTGTCAAGGAGACAAGCCGTACAATGAAGCGGAGCGGTTTAAACTCGACACCATGAAAGGGGGCAACCATTGAGGTCAGCTAATATGGTCGTATTGGAAAGTCTTCAAGTGATGTAACACCAGAATACTGGAGCAGCACTGATTTCTTTCCTTACTGACACGTTCGTGATGTAGACACTTGCTAGACAGCCATAGTTGTGGCTCGAGGGAAATCGAACACCCTTCTTCACAAGATCGCTGCTATTGGAGTTCTATGATGATTGTTGTTGTTGTTGATTCATCTAGGAGCATTGCAACATAGTGATCGTGTAATTTTAGCCTACTTGTGTGAGAAGTATCTGTCTGATAACCTGTGTCATTGTGATAGCTGTAGTAATGTGAGGGACCACCTCGTAGGTTCGCGTCTAGCGTTCTTGACTATCAGCCCTGAGGCCCAGGATTCATCCCCCGCTCCACCAAGAAATTCAATTATGGTCTGAGGGCTGAAACGTTGTACACCCAGCCTCGTGATGTAAAACTGACTAGAGGTGGGTTTGATTTCCACCTCAGTCAGCCTAGAAATAGTTGTCCTTGGTTTCCCACTTCTAATCCAGATGAATGCAGGGATGGTTCCTGACACAAGGCCACTGCCACCTCCTTGCTAATCCTCACCTAAATTACAAATACTCACACTACTACTGATCCCACAATAACGCTGGTTATCAGAGCAATTATACACGCTCGTAAGTGCACGAAGCTGAATGACCACAATGTGCAACCCCCTCAAAAGAAACAACAACAGTAGTGTAAGGCTAGGATTTGGAATGAGGTAGCCGTGGCCTTAAGCTATGAACCTTTACGGCATTTGCCTTGATTAGAAATGGAAGATCAGACAAATCTACTACTAGAATAGCTGAGATGAGTTCCGAACCCATCTCTTATTCATCTTATCTCACATGGCTTAGTTTGCTACGTCCGAACTCTCAGACTAAATTTCTTTTGAAGAGCCAGGAATCGGACCCGGTCATCTGATCTAAAGTCGCAATACCTACCCCCAGAGCACAGAGTGTTGCTACTGACGTACGATGATGACTGTTGTTTTAGTTAACACAGGCACACTTCCAGCCAACCTGTGAAGAATTTTTGGGTTAACTATTAATATCGACGCCTTTTATGAATGAGATATTTTCTCAGGTCTTCCGTCACACATTTCAAACACATCGCGGAATGTAAGGTTATGGGCGAATAGAAATAAAAATATCACCGCAATTAAGAGTACCTTACATAAGATGTACAACTACAATCCAGTGCACACCAACACTTACTATGATTGGAGAGGGTAAGGACACGCTCCATGAAAGAAAAAATGAAAGTAAGTGGGAAGAAAGGGCAATAGTAAGAAAGAAAGAAAGAAAGAAAGAAAGAAAGAAAGAAAGAAAGAAAGAAAGAACGAAAACAGGAGCAAAAAAGCTACCTAAAAAGGAGGCAAATTACCTTGCTGTTCCTCCCCTGAAAACAACAATCTTTATAACTAACAAGGAAGGAAGTAAGGAAGGAAGAAGACTACGTCGAGACAAAGGGAAAATAGTAACGTGCGAATGTAGCATGCTAAGAGAGAAATGACTAAACACAAATAAATCAATAAACAAACAAACAAATAAATAAATAATTTAATTAATTAATTTAATTAATTAATATATTAATAAATATAGAATGTTTGTAAGATATTAATTAATACATGAATGAAAGGAAAAACAAATAAATACAGTAAATAAATAAATAAATAATTAAATGGATGGATGGACGGATGGATGGATGGATGAAAGGAGATTGAAATTAATTTATAAGCGGATAGAAAGAAAGAAAGAAAGAAAGAAAGAAAGAAAGAAAGAAAGAAAGAAAGATAGAAAGATATTAATGTTTGGATGAAATAAATAAAGGAAGAAAGAAAGAAAGAAAGAAAAGAAAGAAAGAAAGAAAGAAAGAAAGAAAGAAAGAAGTTAATGAACCAATAAGAGGAAGATAGATAGAAAGATATTAATGAATGTATGAATAGAAAAGACAACAAATGAGGAAATTAATGAATGGACGAAAGGAAAAATAAAGGAAGAAATTATTGAACGGATAAAAAGGAAAAGGAAAGGAAGAATGAACGAAGGAGATTAATGAATGGATGAGAGCAAAAATAAATAAATATACAAATAAAATAATTAATGGATGGAAGCAAAAATAAATAAATTAATAATGAAATTAATTAAGGAATGAAAGAAATAAATATAGAAAGAAAGAAAGAAAGAAAGAAAGAAAGAAAGAAAGAAAGAAAGAAATTAATGAAAGGATGAAAGGAAATTAATTAAATAAATAAATAAATTAACTAATTAATTGATTATTTAATTAATGGATGAAGGGCAAATGAAAGAAAGAAGGATATACTGTAAAGGTAAAAAAGAAAGAAAGATAGATGGAAAAATATAACAATAGAAATGGAGAACAAAGAAGGAAAGAATGAAAGAAAGTAGCATTGAAATGAAGAAGGAAAAATAAAGAAACTATCAATCTAAAATGGAGAACATAGAGAGAATGAAAGAAAGAAATTATGATGACGATTGTTGTTTCTTCACGAGGTGGAATTTCGAGGTCATCTGCACCAATAAAAGAAAGAAAGAAAGAAAGAAAGAAAGAAAGGCGTTACGAGTTGAGTTCTCCCACAAATAGTTCAATACTAATCCACGTGCACGGCTCTTCCTTGAAGTTCCATGATGTCCTTCGTTGACCGTGAACGAACGCAACGTGCTTGTTGGTTGAACTTCGCTTCGAAGAAACCGCAGTAATGAAGTACCAGATCATGCATGAATCATCAGCTGTTTTCTTCTTCGCCGGTGCAAAGCACTCATCGACTGCTCGGGGGCAATTCCATCCTTCAGATGGGACTGTTCTCATTCTCTTTTTTTGCATGTGGAGGTGGTATTCAACAAGACTCCTCTTTTTCTCTTCACAGCCATGATACATTGACACTTGCTGGATGAGGTCGGTCGGCGGTTTTGAGTGTGGACCGTATCTGATCTGCGAGCACGGCTAGTTTGTCTCGTAGCCAATCACAGCGCGTTCGTGGCCTCCTACATCTTCTTAAACATGCGTGTTCGGAGGTCGCTGACTGCCAGGCCTCTCAGTACTGCTTTACGTGAATCAATAATGCACTACAGTACTATGATCCACTCTCTCCTCGTTTGATTGCGCTGGTTTATGCACTGCTTGCTGTTAAATGTTCTCTTCCACTTTGCCTATCCAGGACCACAATGTAATCCGTCCCCCATTACAGCTCTCATCACATCGGGGCTGAATTCAGCTCGTTCCCCACGTACATTCCACGAATTATTTCAATGCAGTGCGCTGTATTGAGAAGCATGGGACTTACAAATAAAAACACGCTTATGTAAATGAAATTTGTTTTGACGTTTTTTGATGACACGGGTAAAGCTCTCGATGGATTTTATGCGGTTTTCACCATTCTATAAAGTATATCTCGTGGAAAAGTTATGTAGAAAATAATTTATTTATGATCTAAGGAAGCCGAGCAGTAACGATTTCAGTGAAAAAGTCGAAAGAACACATGGCGTCCGTGCTTTTTAAGCTTACGCTGGGCAAACCGTTAAAATATCTATATACGATGAGTGTAAGAATTGTTCAGCATGAAAAGTTCTACAAAACCGTCCGGGAGAGCATATCTCTATCTTCAATACATCGCCCACTATAAGTGTTTTTACGTTTTCATTTCTTCCAATAATCTCCATTCAAACACTGAGGCGACAGTTTACGAGCTGGCTTGGGGCGAGTCTATCACCCCAGTTACAGCCTAGCAAGCGGGCGAACATATTACCCCAGATACAGCCAGCAGCAAACTGTCGAGTCATGTTGAGATGAAACTTCAGAGAAGAGTGGTTGTGTTTGGAGTTTCGCTGGAAGTGCAACTCGGCTTTTCTACATTTCGCCTTGAACTTTCCGTTCCTCAAAATACATAATTTAAAAAAAATACGAAGCTGAAATTTCGCAAGAGCGACAGTTCAAACAAATTAGTCCGAGAATACGTTGTCAGGCTCTAATATCGTCGCGTATCGTAGTTGCACACACCCAATATTTTTCTTTTTGTCAGCAATTTCTTTGAATTTCTTATATTTCTTTCATATCATAACACTGCCGAATGACAGATTGTGGGATTCCTCTGTGTTTGCATGTCTATCTAGATGTCTGGATATTTGGCCACACATAAAATTGAAAGACGACTGGATAGAATTTCTTAAAGACCGTCTCGTGGCTGTCATCCCGGAGGTCCGGGTTCCATTCCCGGCTCTGGCAAGAAATTCAATTCTGGCCCGAGGGCTTGAACGGTTACACTCAGCCTCGTGAGGCAAAACTGAGAAGAGGTAAATGCCGGGATGGTTCCTAACTTACGGCCACGGCCGTTTCCTTCCCAATCCTCTCCTGAATTACAATACACAATGCGACAAATTCCTCTCACACCCAAGTACACGAGGAAAAATGACCACGATGTTGCGAAGCCCCTAAAAGAATTAACAACAACAATATTTGAATAAAGGCTTGCCATTGTCGAGTGAGCTGTGGCTGACTGAAGTAGAATGCTCTAGGAGACTTACCATCGTTTCTATATTGTAGACTGCATACCACTGACATGGCATAAACCTTAAAAAAATCATGTTATTCCATCCAATATAACCTCTGTTCATACCTGGCCAAGGAATAATAATGTTATGGATTTAACGTTTCTTTTACAGCTGTGATTTTAAAAATGGCAGGTTTCTGAAACGAGGATATATTTTACACGTCCGAGAACCTACTGCAACGTGTCTGTCGCATTTCAAGAGCTAAAACCAAAATTGAATGTGCTATTTTTCAACCACCCACACCAGAGCACATAAAATATTTCGGGGGGTCATAGTGTATTGCAAGTACAGACAGTTTTATGCAGTGACTGCCTCTGAGGGTGTCCATAATAGGGAATATGACTAAAGAGTCTTTGGTAGTAGTGAATGTTGTTTCAAGGGGCTTATTACCTAGGTTATCGATAAGAAATTGGGGGAATATAATCCCTAAATTCCCCTTCTTCCCCTGGTAAAGCAGCTACTTGGGCATGTGAGGTAATTGTCTTACCAACTGAGGCACACAATCGACCTAATGCTTAGTACCTGCTCATGTATCACGAAGATTTCTGTTACTTAGGAAGAAAAATAGCAAATGATGGACGAAGCAAAGGGGATATAAGAAGTCGGTTGGCTCAGGCAAGGAAAACATTTCTACAGGAAAGAAATCAGGTGACATCGAATATAGATTTAGATACTAGGAAGTCATTTTTGAGAGCCTTTGTCTGTAGCGTGGCACTCTATGGAAGTGATACTTGGACTGTTGCCGCAGCAGAAAAGGAGAGAAGAGAAGCGTTTGAAATGTGGTGTTAGAGGAGAATGATGAAGATCAGATGGGTAGATACAGTAAAAAATGGAGAGGTATTAAGACCAGTGGGAGAGGAGAGACGTTTCTAGTGACTGCTAATGAAGAGGGATATATAGATTGGCAGGACACATAAAGAAGGCACCCAAGAATAGCAAACTTAGTTATGGAAGGGTCGAGGACAAGAACTGTAGGGGTAGACCAAAATTAGAATATGTTAATCCGATTGTCTCAGATGTAGGGTGTGGTACCTATGTAGAGATGAAACGGTTAGCTCAGGACAGGGAGGCATGGAGGTGGCATCTAACCAGTCAAAAGACTGAGGACTTAAATACACATACATGTATCAGAGCAGTGTTTCTCAAGTGTAGAAATACGAAGTAAGTAAGTTATTAAGGTTTTAAGGAGCGAAAGTACGAGGTCATGTGCCTCAGAAATACGAAGATTTACTTGGAATACGCTTGTTCATTTCCGTAAATTACTGAAATATCTAATTAATTATTCATATAGCTGTTGAAGTTATTTCAACTTGACATCCGTAGGCGACCTATACATTGTGATGACGGTGAAATAAACTATGAAGGCATTACGTGCACTCAGTTCCTGAGTCAGGGGTATTGACCATCAGAAATATCGCCCGGCTATTAAACACGGAGCCTTGTTGACCAAAGTCCAGAGTTCTATCCACTAAGCCATGGACCTGGACTCGGGAACAATTAGGGGATAGAAATCTCTATATATATAAATCAATGTTACGTGATAGTTTGTCTGTATGTCTGTGGGTATGTCTCCTATGCGTTCATATACCATTCGTCCGATTGCGATGAAACTTGGGTGAGATGTTGGGTACACTCCAAGGAAGGTTTCTGACTTAGTAAATCCATTTTACAATAGGTAGCGCACGCGTAGATTCAACAAATGAGCGACGATGCGCGAAGCATTTCAACAAAGTCCCGTATGTGTTCATATACCATTCGTCCGATAGGGATGAAACTTGGGTGAGATGTTGTGTACACTTAAGTGAAGGTTTCAAAATTAATGAATACATTTCACAGTAGATAGCGCACAAGTAGATTCAACAAATGAGCGACGACACGCAATGCGTTTCAACAAAGTCCCGTATGCATTCATATACCATTCGTCCGATAACTATGAAACTTGCTTAAAATGTTGTGTACACTGCAGGGAAATTTTCTGGCTTAGTAAATCCACTTTACAATGGACAGCGCACGAGTAGATTCAACAAATGAGCTACGACGCGCGAAGCATTTCAACAAAGTCACGTGTGCGTTCATATACCATTCGTCCAATAACGATGAAACTAGGCTGAGATTTTGTGTGCACTCCAGGGAAGGTTTCTAGCTTAGTAAATCCCTTTAAAAATAGGTAGAGCACGAGTAGAATCAACAAATGAGCAACGACGCGCGAAGCGTTTCAACAAAGTCCCATATAATTTCATACACCATTCATCCGATAGCGATGAAACTTGGGTGAGATGTTGTGTACACTCCAGGGAAGGTTTCTGGCTTAGTACATACATTTTACAATAGGTATCGCACCAGTAGATTCAACAAATGAGCGATGACACGCGAAGCGTTTCAACAAAGTCCCGTATAAAGTCATATACCAGTCGTCTGATAGTGATAAATGTTTGGTGAATTGTTGTGTACACTCCAGGAAAGGTTTCTGGCTAAGTAAATCCATTTTACAATACGAAGCGCACGTTTATATTCAACAAATGAGTGACTACGCGCGAAGCGTTTCGACAACGTCCCGTATACGTTCACATACCATTCATCCGATTGCGATAAAACTTGGGTGAGATGTTGTGTACACTCCAGGGAAGGTTTCTGGCTGAGTACATCCATATTACAATATGTAGCGCAAGAGTAGAATCAACAAATGAGCGACGACACGCGAAGCGTTTCAACCAAGTCCCGTATGCATTCATGTACCATTCGTCCGTAGCTATGAAACTTGGGTGAGATGTTGTGTACACGTCATGGAAAATTTCTGGCTTAGTAAATCCACTATACAATATGCAGCGCACAAGTTGATTCAACAAATGAGGAACGACGCGCGAAGCGTTTCAACAACGTCCCGTATAAGGTCATATACCATTCTGCCGTTAGCGGTGAAACTTGGGTGAAATATGGTGGACACTCCAAGGAAGGTTTCTGGCTTAGTAAATACATTTCACAGTAGGTAGCACACGAGTAGATTCGACAAATGAACGACGACATGCGGAGCGTTTCAATACAGTCCCCTATGCCTTCATATCCCATTAGTCCGATAGCGATGAAACTTTGGTGAGATGTTGTGGACACTTACGTGACGGTTTCTAACTTAGTAAATACATTTTACAGTAGGTAGCGCACGAGTAGATTCAAGAAATGAGTGACGGAGCGCGAACCGTTTAAACAAAATCAGGTATGCGTTCATATACTATTCATCCGATTGCGATGAAACATTGATCAGTTATTGTGTACCCGCCAGGGAAGGGGACGTAGTAAATCCATTTCACAATAAGTAGCGCAAGAGTAGATGCAACAAATGGGTGACGACGCGCGAAGCGTTTCAACAAAATCCCCTATTGCGTTCATATAACATTCTTCGATTACGATGAAACCTTGATGAGTTATTGTGTACACGCCAGGGAAGGGCTTCGACTTAGTAATACATTTCTCAATAGGTAGCGCACGAGTAGATTCAACAAATGAGTGACAGCGCACGAATCGTTTAAACAAAACCCCGTATACGTGCATATACAATTCATCCGATTGCGATGAATCATTGATGAGTTATTGAGTACACGCCAGGGAAGGGTTTCGACTAAGTAAATCCATTTCACAACAGGTAGCGTACGAGTAGATTCAACAAATGAGTGACAGCGATGAAACTTTTGAAAGTTGTTGTGCACGCTTCCACGAATGGTTCTAAATTAGAAAATCCATTTTACGATAGCTTAGAGGCAGTTAACATGTTGTGTATCCAAAAGCACTTCAAGAAACAGAATTTCAACGCCAACACTTTCTTTGATTGGCATTGCAACGCATGCCGGGTACAGCTTGTTAGAAATATTAGTAACTTTCAACACATTTGCTACGTTTGAAACTAAACATTTTCTAAAATGCAATAATTGAAGTCGACGTCAGTTAGTTAGGCAGTTCTCTGGAGTCGATTGTTGCCTTCAGTACTTCCTATCAGTGAAAAATTTTGAAACTCCGCGACTAGATTTGACTGTCAAGAAGATAAGTGTCACTAGTATACTGACATTTAAAAATTTTGGTATTTCTGCTTTAATTTAAACTTTCTTTAGTTTCCCATAAAATATGATTGATTATTTTTTCAGACACAATTTTTACTGGGAATATTTTGCCATTTATTTAAACTTTAAACCGTTAATCTTGTTCAACTCTTGCTTCAATCAGTTTAATAAATTTCAATTTTAGTTAATTTTACTTAACTTTTGCTTTAATCAGCTCATTATTGGAACGGTAAATTTTTTAACTTAGTTAATTTTACGTAAGTTGTGTTTTAATCAGTTCATTATTGGAACGTTAACTTTTAACTTAGCAAAATTTATTAAGCTGTAAATTAATCAATTCTATTATTGAAACATTAAATATTTAACTTAAATCGTTTTGTTGAAAGGTTTGCTTTAATATATTTACTATTAAAATAATTAACTCCTAACTTGTACTTTAATAACCTAATTGTGGTTAACTTCCCAAAGTCTAGTAGACCTTAACTATATACTGTATGATTGCCTTGGAATGGTGCATCACAATTTATGAAACACTATGTATATTCAATGGAATGGATATGTTGTGAATACTGCCTTTGTTGCATCTGATAGGTGTTGATCAGAACATCAATCAAAGGTTGGTCGGTTGAGAGCGCGAACAAACTAAGTGTGGGCAGTAGGTCAATGTTGCACAGAAACATCACACAGGGTAATATAGTCAAGGTTACTAGCAGTGATCTCGTTAAGCTGTGCTAAACCCAATCACAAGAGGCACCCTTGGATGCAGCAAACACACACACACACAGACAAGGGCTGAAAGGGCACAGGACAGACATGCGCGTCAGTGAACGCAACATTGCCATGCGCACATTCTAGATTTCTCTTCCCACGACCACTCACTGAGGGGAAGGCAGTCTATCTCTCTCACTCTCCCACGGTGGCTGCTGTTCTCTCACTTGTCTCCCATTCTACTTCGTTCGGAACAGCTTTTTTTATATACATATATCTTCCCCATGCGGCTCCCCTCCCATTCCCCTCAAAACCCCTCCATCCTCTTGTCCTCATCCCCTCCCACCACTTTCACTAGTTTTAAAGTATGTGAATGTGTGTGTGTATACTCCTCCATTCTAAAATACGTTCAAGGGAATAGCCCCATATCTTTCAAAATATCAACGCTCGTGGACAACTTGTCGCCGTTTCTGTATGCTTAGCCGAAGGAGAATAATAGTTAACAGCTTCACACTTTGGGCAGATATATTCCTCATGATATAATAATAATAATAATTATTATTTATTATTATTTGAAGTGAATTCTCCCAATACATAGAAGACGTTAAGCAAATGACTCAATCAACTTTTCTTTTGGTTCCTCTTGTTGTTCCAATAGACTTTCAATCTTTCCGAGAAGGCTTGTTTGCGTTGTTCCGACCACTTTGGTCTGTGCTGTTCTTGTTGTGGTTGCTCTGATATAACTTCCCATTTTTAGCCTACTTTTCACATTTTGCAAAAATGAGGAAAAAGTAGACTTATGAGATCGGGCAAATGTGTGTCTGTCTGTCTGTCTGTCTGTCTGGCTGTGTGTGTGTCCCCCCCTATCAACTCCTAAACGGCTGCAGCAATCGAAACAAAATTTGGTAGGAGTAAAGATCTATACCTGAATATCTCACGGCCATATTTGAAAATGATGTCAGTGCTACCAACTGCTAAAAAATCGCAATTGAAATTTGAGCTCCATGTTGGATATCTTGGAAAGTATGAATGGGAGCTATTTCAAAATTGGCACACATACAGATCATAATATTTCAGTTTAATTTCCAGGAGGCCAAACATGGCAGTGTTGCCAAAATGATTATAAGCCTCCTGATAGGTCCAATTTTTAAATGCATATAACTTCTACACTATCCAGCGGAATTCAACCAAATTTCGTATGTTGTATGTGTACATAACCGGATATGACTGAGCGTATTCTTAAGACCTACCAGGGCTGCCAACTGTTAATAAATGCTCCTAATTTATTTTATCCAAATATCAATATATCAGAAAGTATGCAAGCCGACAGCTTTAAACTATGCACACGTATAGTACCTGACATTCTATATTAATTTGGAGTAACTTATATACGTCAGTGCTACCAACATGATTCTAAGCCTGCTGACAGGTCCAACTTTAAATACATGAAACTTCCATACTATCATTTGGATTTCAACCAAATTTCGTATGTGCTATGTGTACCATAACAGATATGACTATGCGTATTCTAAGGAGCAACCAGGGCTGCCAACTGTTAATATGTGCTGTCCCTATTTTTGTTACCCTAATATCAATATATCAGAAAGTATGCAAGCCAATAGCTCTAAACTTTGCACACGTATAGTACCTGGCTTTCTAGACGAATTTGGAGTAACTAATATACGTCAGTGCTGCCAACATGATTCTAAGCCTGCTGATAGGTCCAATTTTAAAATGCATGTAACTTCTATACTAACTAATGGATTTCATTCAAAATTGGCACATCAATAGATCATATTATTTCAGATTATTTCTGACCAATACATGCATGACATTGTTGCCAACATGATTTTACGCGCGCTGTTAGATCCAATGTTTAACTGCATGTAACGTCCATGCTATCCAGTGGACTTCAACCAAATTTTATATTTAGTACCGTAAGAGACGGAACTAAGAATATATTCAGTCATCAGGGCTGCCAACTGTAGTGCTCTATTAGGATACATTATGCCAGGTATACATTATTTCGAACTAATTGGAAATTTCGATATTAGCAACTTAATTTCGTCATTATTCTAGATAGGTTCATATTCTGTAGAATAATCATCGGCATGAAAAGTAGGCTGTATAGTTCTTCACGGAACTTCTTGTTTACTTTGTGCCTGAAGGAATCCCTTTCTAAAATGTCAGGTGAATTTATGTTTGCGTTTTTGAGGTCCTTTCTAAGTTCCTCTAACCAAGGTGTGGAGTTCTTGAGTGTGGTCAAATAATCTATTATCCTTTTCTTCAATCGATTTTCTGGTAGTCTAGTGAGATGTCCAAATAATTTCATTCGTCTTTTCTTAATGTCAATTTCGATGTTTGAATATTTTTTTTTTTTATTGATTGTATTCTGTAACCATTTTGCGTAACTTATATCTTATTATTATTATTTTTATTATTATTATTATTAATATTATTATTATTATTGTCTTGTCGGGTTTGATCCCCGGCTCCGTCAGGGATTTTAAAACTGACGTGAGGGTTGGAACGGGGTGCACTCAGCCTCGTGAGGACAATTGAGTAGCTGTCTGACAGTGAGACAGCGCCCCGATCACGAAAACCAAGATTAACGGCCGAAGGGACCCGACGCGCTGATCACGCGTCACCCCAATATCTGCAGGCCGAATGGCTGGGCAGCGGTCACTTGCTCGGCCTTAGCCCGTCATGGGCTGAATAGTGCTAGGGGTTGACTTTTTTTTTATATTATTATTATTCTTGTCTTGTTTATTTGTTTAAATGCACATTATAAACAACTAAATATATTTCCGTTGCCTCTTCAAGAAATATGCAAGATTATTTTATATTATTGGGACGATTTGGAAGATTTTAGCACAAAACGTACCTTCTAACACCCTCTGGTTTAAGAGCTTGGGTTTCGTGAAACATAAACCTTAGCGTTTAATAAATATGATAATAATAATTTGGAAAATATACGGCTCGACGCGAGAAAGTGGTATATGGATGAATAGGAGAACTGCATACTTCTACAGTCTGTCAGAAATTTGCATTAATTCCATACGCAAGAGGCATTTGAAATTTTATGTACATATCTATAGATTGGACAACAACATACTCACCTAAATATAATTTAACATACACATTTTACTAATAAGTTAAACTATTAACCATTTCGAATAATGGAAAACAAATATCCGCATTACTTAAGAATTTTGATCAATTTTGTCCAAGTTTTTCCTCGTGTTCTCCAAATTATTTTTG
This sequence comes from Meconema thalassinum, assembly GCA_946902985.2. Classification (NCBI taxonomy): domain Eukaryota; kingdom Metazoa; phylum Arthropoda; class Insecta; order Orthoptera; family Tettigoniidae; genus Meconema; species Meconema thalassinum. The sequence goes on along the minus strand of OX336388.2, from coordinate 1,847,643,019 downwards.
GAGAGTTTATAAAACAAAACTTTTTTTGAAATTCTTTTTCATCAAATTTATTTACGTTAACCGTTTTTCAATTTTCATTTCTTAAAATACTCGTTCCTTATTCTTTACTTGTCAATAGTTCCTATTATCTATTCTATTTAGCATTTATAAGGACATATTTATAATTCTGTTTTCTTAAAATTAATCTTAGTTTTTTAAGTATTACTAATATTTATGATACGCATAAGACTATTAGTTTTGGGAGAATCACAGTAAATTAAGATAAGTATAAGATTAGTTTATATTAGACTAGCAGTAGTACCCGGCTTCGCCCGGTGGAATGATGATAATGTCTCAAAGTCTCCTTAGAAATATAATGGACTTAAAATCTAGGTAATTTGCCCCCAAAGACAATGAGGGCGTAATATCTAGGTCATTTGCCCTTTTGATAAGGATGATAATGAAAACTACTGTTGAATTGACACGTCAAACTTACAAACTACCTTAATAGAAATACATATTTCAAAATTCACAGGCGAGGAAGGCTTATTGTGTGTGGTGATTAATGGTGTAATGGGCGTAACATCTAGGTCATTTGCCCTTATGATGAGGATGATAAGGGAAACTACTACCGGTATTGAATTGACACTTCAACTTATAACGTACACAATGTATTGTAATAAAAATAAATATTTTAAAAATCACAGTCGAGAAAGACTTTATGCGGCGGTAATTAGTGGTATGATGCGCGTAACATCTAGGTCATTTGCAATTATGATGATGATGATAATAATAAGGTAATGAAAAAATGACTACTAAACGAACATGGTGTAATTTTAAAACTGATATAGGTAATTCAGAAGTCTAGCTTCGATGTCTTCCAAAGTCTCAACCTTATTTTCTGGCTTAGGCCTGTACTCGATGCGTCTAGTGAAAGAGATTATGGCGTACTGCTCGGCAAAGAATATGGGTTCAAGCTGCACGAAACTGAGATGATGGCAGATGATGACGAAATATGATGACACACGTTCGGGGTTCCCCGTCCTACTTAGATTGGCCGGGGAATCACTCACTCTTTCGCAACACCACAGTGGCTTGAGCAACGGCCCTGTGCTGGCATCAGCATAGACAGCAGAAAATAGGGCGGGCTCTGGAAAATCCTCTCATGTCATCTCGCGATGAATCGGCAAGCTATTCTCACAACTGCCCCCCCCCCCCTCCCAGGGTCTCTCAACTTGTGGGACGTGGGTTGACGACCACGGGACCCTAGCAGAGTCTGGCATCGCATCTATTTCCTGGTGCCGGGCTCCTTTCAGTTCTCTTTCCTGTCGGCCTTCCTTGGTCAACTCTCGTTCTGTTCCGACCCCGACTCTATTAGGGTGTCTGAGGACTAGGGAGTCTTTCAGTTTCCCACCTTAATTGGCCGTTGTCTCACCTTTCGAGGGGCCTGCCTTCTTTTCCTTTTCATAATATCTCCTGTCTTCTGCTCAATGCCCTCAAAGAGGCAGGGTGTGTGTAGCCCCACCACTTCTGGTACACCCTCAAGGGCTCATGGCTGGTGAGTTAGGAATCTGGCAACCCCGAGGGATTCCTGAGCTAAATGTAGGGAATGGAGTGGTATGTCAGAAATTTCAAGTGGACAGTGTTAGTCATCGGTTCCAAAGGGTAAGTATACACGTTTTGTTTTCGATCGGTGAACGATATAGATTTGTGCCAAAGGGCCTAAATGCGGGGAATGGAGTGGTCTGTCCGAAATTTCGAGTGGACAGTGTTACTCGTCGAGTTCCAAAGGGTAATTATATAAAATCTGGTTGATATCGGTGAAACGGTGTAGTTTTGTGCCAAAGGGCCAAAAAGCAGGGAGTAGTGTGGTCTGTCCGAAATTAAAAGTGAACAGTATAACATGTCGGGTTCCAAAGGGTAAGTATGTAAAATTTCGGTCAGTTCGGTGAAACGGTGTGGATTTGTGCCAAACAGCCTAAATGCAGGGGTTGGAGTGGCCTCTCCGCAATTTCAAGCAGACAATGTTAGTGGCAGTGTTCCAAAGGGTAAATATACACATTTTGGTTGAGATCGGTGAAACGGTGTAGATTTACAGACAGTGTTACTCACAGTGTACCAAAGGGTAAGTATCCAAATGTTGGTTCTGATCGGTGAAACGGTGTAGATTTGCGCCAAAGGACCTAAATGCAGGGAATGGGGTGGTCTGTCCGAAATTTTAAGTGGACAGTGTTACTCGCAGGGTTCCAAAGGGTAAGTATACAAATTTTGGTTCAGATCGGTGAAACGGTGTAGATTTGTGCCCAAGGGCCTAAATGCAGGGGATGGAGTAGTCTCTCCGCAATTTCAAGCAGACAAAGTTAGTCGCAGTGTTCCAAAGGATAAATATACAAATTTTGGTTGAGATCGGTGAAACGGTGTAAGTTTGTGCCAAAGGGCCTAAATGCAGGGAATGGGGTGGTTTGTCCGAAATTTTATGAGGACAGTGTTACTCGCAGGGCTCCATAGGGTTAGTATACAAATTTTGGTTCAGATCGATGAAACGGTGTAGATTTGTGCCAAAGGGCCTAAATGCAGGGAATGGAGTGGTCTGTCCGCAATTTCAAGCAGATAGTGTTACTCGCAGGGTACCAAAGGGTATGAATACTAATTTTGGTTCTGATCGTTGTAACGGTGTAGATTTGGAACAAAGGGCCTAAATGTAGGGAATGGGGTGGTCTGTCAAAAATTTTAAGTGGACAGTGTTACTCACAGGGTTCCAAATGGTAAGTATACACATTTTGGTTCAGATCGGTGAAACGGTGTAGATTTATGCCAAAGAGCCTAAATGCAGGGGATGGATTAGCCTCCCCGCAATTTCAAGCAGACAGTGTTAGTCGCAGTGTTCCAAAGGGTAAATATACAAATTTTGGTTGAGATCGGTGAGACGGTGTAGATTTGGGCCAGAGGGCCTAAATGCAGGGAATGGAGTGGTCTGTCCGCAATTTCAAGCAGACAGTGGTACTCGCAGGGTTCCAAAGGGTAAGTATACAAATTTTTGGTTCAGATCGGTGAAACGGTGTAGATTTGTGCCAAAGGGCCTAAATGCAGGGAATGGAGTGGTCTGTCCACAATTTCAAGCAGATAGTGTTACTCGCAGGGTACCAAAGGGTATGAATACCAATTTTGGTTCTGATCGGTGTAACGGTGTAGATTTGGACCAAAGGGCCTAAATACAGGGAATGGGGTGGTCTGTCCGAAATTTAAAGTTGACAGGGTTACCCGCAGGGTTCCAAAGGGTAAGTATGCAAATTTTCGTTCGGATCGGTGCAACGGTGTGGATTTGTATACATAACAGACAAACAGACAGACAGACAGACACACTTTTTGCTTTATATAGGCTATATAGATTTGTAACAATAACTGTAATTTAAGATACGTACGGTACAAGATTAGTTTATGCTAGGGCATGAATGGCAACAATGCTATAACATCCGAAAGGTTAATTTTGACATTACAAACTTCATTTATAGTCTCCTGCCATGTCAACAATACATTTCCAATCCTTGGAGGACGACTCACCCCATCTGCAGCACCATTTCTGGATATCTCTCTCACTGAGGTAAGTGTCATGGCGCAGAGTGAGTAACACGACTAAGGATCGGCTCGTGGAAATTGTGTACTTGGCAGGTGTAAACGCAGTGAAGAGAGGAAAAAGAAGTATAGTGTGAATCAATTCAGTGTATAAGTTTTAGCTGGTGAGATTATTTCACACTCATCATCCTTTAATTTACATAAATCGTAAAAACTAAAAAGTGAAATGTCTTCTAAGAAGAGCAAGCAGCAGCAGCAGAAGCATCAGACAGGTAACGACAGTTCCAGTTCTACCAACTCCGTAGAGGAAGTAGTACGGCGTGTGATGGAGGATTCCTTGCAGTCAAAATCATTTGTGGACCTAATTGTAAGTACTGTAGTGGATAAGATCACGGAATGTGTATTAAGTAAACTTGAGGAAACGATCCAATTCAACGTGAATCTTTGTGAGGACCTCAAAGTTCAGATAAAGAAACGGGATAAAGAGATCGAAGATCTCAAATCGGAAAGCAACTCCAAACACGATGAACTGGAGCAATACCAAAGGAGGCAAAATCTCCGTATCTTCGGTGTGCCAGAGCATCCTAACGAGGACACAGATAATTTAGTGCTGAAAGTTGCCGGAGACATTAAGGCAAACATCGCTCTTGCGGACATAGACAGAAGCCATAGGTTAGGACCCATGATTGGGACCAAACCTAGGCCAATCATAGTAAAATTGGCGACGTATCGTGCTAGGCATGAATTGTTTAAAAACAAGAAACAGCTCAAAGGTACCCCGTGACAATCAGGGAAGATCTCACAGCCACAAGACTAGCGATTTTGAAGGCGGGAATTGCAAGATTTCAGCAATCCAACGTATGGACTTACGATGGCGTAATTTACGTGAAGAAAACAGATGGCAGCAAGCACCGTGTTACAAAGATGTGTGAGTTACCCAAAGCTTAAAGTAAGGCCACTTAACATATAGCAATAGATTGTTTTAGTAAGCAAAAGTTGGTACACCCTCTAAGATAACCCACACCACAATCTGTCTGTCTCTCTCCCGCATAACTGTTCATTGCATACCTCCCCTGCCGTGTTGCTTGTGCTATTTCAAACTGACCTTTCACTTTCCTCCCCTCAACAGCTGAATTCCACTCCACCCCTCCCTCCAAGATATCTCACAATAACTTGACCGCTAACACTTAACACTTTTCCTCATTCAATTGTATGAACACTTCTGAGGAAACATCCAATACAGTAATTAGTATACCTTACTAACTGATCTCAACAGCTGACTAATTGTAAATATCCTGTTCCTGTCAAATATTTCTGTGTATGACTTTATTTAATGATGACTTTGTAAGATATCAAATTCATACAGAAGTAGGTAGAGGTATTGATCAATGTGTGTCTCAAATACTTAAATTTAAGAAGGTAAATAACTTAAGCATATTTCACACAAATATTAGAAGTCTATCTAAAAATAAAATAAATTTAGATGCCGAGTTAGAAGCATATAACCATATATTTGATGTCGTTATACTCACAGAAACTTGGAAATTAGGTAACTTTAATATATGCAAGCATTCCAACTATAAAACATACTATAACGAAGGATGCTTTAATAAATGTGATGGAGTTGTTTTTATGGTGAAGAATTCTATTGACCACGAGGTAGAAACTGTGAATTACAATGATTTCAAACTCCTTAGGCTCAAAATAAATTATGGGATCAATAGAATTGCATTGACAGGCATATACCATTCGTCAAAATACAATAAACAACTATTTATTAATAATCTCCATGATTATGTCCAGCAAAAATGTACACTAGAAACCGAGGTGATTCTAGGCGACACTAACATAGATCTATTTGATGAGTACGACTCTAATGAATATTTAAGCTTACTGCATGAGCATAATTTTAGATCGTTGATATATGGCACCACTAGAGAAACTTCAACGAGCAAAACCTGTATTGATCATGCACTTATTCGTAGCGGTATTTCTAATGATAACATCTTACCCATTATATCACAGAGCAGAATTACAGATCACTATTCTATACTAGTTAGTATAAATCTTGAAAATGGCCGTGACTTAGAAGCAGCTCAGTGTAACATACGTGAACATAGATTTAAGTTAGATAGTGAGATGCTTAAAAATAAATTGAGCAATATTAATTGGGATACAGTATTAGGGAACAACCACTTGGATTCTAAAGTAGATAAATTTATACAAACTATCCAAAAATGCATAAAAATTCTTCAATACAATTAAATTCAAAGCAACGAAAGAGAAAGGAGTGGATCACACACGCGCTAATTAAGTCCATTCACACCAGAGATAGGTTGTATCAGGAATGTATAGCAAATAAAGAGAACAATGCCATCATGGAGAAATATAAGCGATATAGAAATAAATTAAACGAATTGCTTAATAAAGCTAAAACTGACCACTATAAACAATTAATAAATTCCAATTCTAATGATCCAAGAAAAGTATGGGGCATTGTCAATGAAATAACACAAAGAATAAGTCATAAAGAAAAAATAACAAAAATAAGATCTCAAAATCATGTTTACGATGATGATTTCACTATAGCTAATACATTCAATGATTATTTTATTAACAAAACTACTGACATGTCTAAAAATATTAAGAACAATCCAGATTTTTCCTTGAAAATCAACAGAAACACATATTCCTGTTTTTTTATTCCGATTACCGAAGCGGATTTACATAAGTACCTACACGAAATAAGCGACACTAAAGCAATGGGAATAGATAACATCTCAGCTCAAATTATTAAGCAGAATTTTAATTCTTTAAAGAATCCTTTACTAACAATAATAAACGAGTCACTTTCAGTTGGATACTTCCCAAAGCAATTAAAAATTACAATTGTAAAACCGCTACATAAAGCAGGCAATCCTTCAGAACTAAAGAACTATCGACCGATATCGTTAACGACAGTCATATCAAAATTATTTGAAAAATGTATAAAAAGTCATATTTATCAGTTTTTGAAGAAACACAATCTACTATCAACTAGACAATTTGGCTTTATAAAAAATGTCAGCACCACTGATGCTATTGGGGAATTAACTAGGCGAATTTATGAAAATATGAACAGTATGAAACCGACCTTGGGCATATTTCTCGACTTAGAGAAGGCTTTTGACACCATACCTCACCATATTCTCCTTCAGAAGATGGAAAGATATGGCATCAGAGGCATAGCACTGAAATTGATAGAAAGCTATTTGACTGAAAAGATTCAATACGTTAGAATAAATGGAACTACAAGTCTACCTTTAAGAGTGAAAAGAGGAATACCACAAGGCACAGTGTTGGGTCCATTATTATTTTTGATTTTTATCAACGATATTGAATCATCTATACATGGAATTGAAAATGTTAATGTCATATCATACGCAGATGATACGGTAGTTTGTGTTGAAGGTAGAACATGGGGAAATGTAAAACAAATTGTAACTGCGGCATTGAAAATGTTAAAGGTATGGTTAGATGGTAACGAACTATTTCTAAATGTAAATAAATCAAAGTTCGTAAGATTCAGTTTAAAAGCAGTTCAAGATGATTTTAATGAACTAAAAATACACACTTTGAACTGTAATCAGAACTGTGACTGTCCTAAAATAGCTAAAGTGGATACAGTTAAATATCTGGGATTATTTATAGATAGTGACATGAAATGGAAAAGCCAATGCAAACACCTTACAAGTAAAATAAGAAGAACAATCTATATATTTCACAATTTAAAACATATTGTCAATTACAAATTAATAAGAGACATCTACCATGCTCTAGTCCAGTCAGTTCTTACATATGGTATTCTTGCCTGGGGAGGCGCCTATGAAAATGTACTAAAAAGTGTTCAGATTGTGCAGAATCTCATATTACGAATAATGTTGAAGAAAGATAGATTATATCCGACTATGAGACTGTATGCTGAGACAAGGGTCTTCAACATTAAACAATTGTATGCTTTTGAAATATATAAATACATTTTTAAAGATAGAAATAGAATTCAAGTTGTTAGCCACGAGTATGAAACCAGAAGTATTACAGAGAATCACTCTATTTTATATCAACCTAAGTTAGGTATAGCCAAACGTAACTTTCTGTATTTATCACCAAAATTATATAACATTCTCCCAATTAAATTAAAAGAATTTAAAGGAAATCATGCAAACCTGAAGATGCAAATAAAACATTTTCTCAGAGAAAACAAAATTAAAATTGAAAGTATAATTACTTGAGCTTACAAGTTTATAAAACACAAATTCAATTTTCCTTCTTATTCATTTTTTCTTTTTGTGTATACACCATTTACATAGAACGTGTTATTCGGCTAAGCCATTATACAATTTTTAGAAATAGTAATCAACGATATGCATGCCACACACAAGGTTGCACCTTTTAGTGGCATATGTGATATCTCTTCCTGCTCTGTATGAATTTGATATCATATTTCGACCTGTCTTTATCATATTGTAACAATATAATTTAATAATTGTAAATTTAAAGATTAAATAATGAGTAGGAAGTGCAAGAAAATTCATAAAATGTGTACAGATATTATGAATTTTGTAAAATGTGTGTATTTGTAACGATTTAATAATAAATGATATCAATATGATCGAACAAGGGCTCTCTGGATGTCAACTCTTGATTGAAATCAAACGCCACGTAGCGGTTCTTTGATCTTTGAGAATAAGTTGTAATCACAGGGGCTCATGTCAGGTGAATTTGGTGGATTTCATATTCGTCATTTTTAACGAGATTTCCCCCTGTAATTTCGTCCACTTCCCCTTAACAACCCGGTAATTTGTTAGCTTACTGAGTCCATTCTCTGTAAATCATAGCATCTGTTGAAAAGAACGTTGGCCGTTTTGCATTGAGTTCTTGTACAAGTTCTATGCAGGCGGCGGTTGATGGTAGCAATTGGTTAAGGCGAGGATCTTCGATGAAAAATTGCACTCATGCTAGCACTTAGGCGAGGCGAGACCGTGTGAATTTCGACAGGCACAATGTTCTTTTCAGGAAAGTGGCTTTGACTCTTTCTATTTCTTCCAAATTTCTCTTCGTCAGAAGTAGCCAAGTTGTATCTAGTCCATAAGTTATGATTGGGGTAATTTTAAGACGAAACAGGGTGATAGCTGTGGCTAAAGATAGCTGTCTCAGATTCCTTATAGTGTGAATTGCAATCTTTTCCGCGGCGACTCTTTCCTTGACGTGTAGGCTATTGACATCTCCTCTTGTCTGAAAAGTGATTCCCAAGTACTTGAAGTGTGATACATTCTGTAGCGGAACATTCTTATACGTAATGAAGTAATTTGTTGAAAGTCTACCTCCTTTTCTGAATGTCATTTTCACAGTTTTAGTACCGTTGACTGTTAATTCATTGTTTTCGGCCCATGTTGAGAGTTTATCAAAAGCAGATTGAATGCAATCTAAGTTACTGTATTTATGACCCCCAGTTACTTGAAAAGTAGTTGAGTTGAATCGTCCCGATTAACAGGTCGGGGCTAGCATCAGTTTCAGAATCCTATAATATTTACTGCAGATGCGTGATACGAAATCATGTGTGTGCTGCTTTTGAATTTCATTCAAAAGAGCGGAAGAAAAGGTCACTTCAGAAACTTTCATAGCACTGTTTGTTTTGTCTTATAGTGCGTTAATATGCTCGATTAACGTGATAAATGCAGTACAAATACGCACAGTTAGACAGATATACACAGCAGCACCTTTAATCATTTTTTTTAGCATCAGATGCACTAATATTCCCTGTTTGGTTTTCATCAGCAACTTATTTTTATACTGAAAGAATACTACAATAGTATTTTCATGCCCAAGACACTTAAAACACATACACACAAAAATAAGCAGAATTTTATAATTTCCAAGTTGTAACATGTATGCAACATACCACGAAATATAGGAAATAAGTACTTATGAAAGAATACGCCAGAATATGGATTTATTTATAAAAACGGCAAAAAATAGGTATGCAAGTAATTAGAAAATATTTAGTTAAATAAAAAATATTTAAACACATAACTATCCGGGCCTCAGTGATAACATTGTCTCTGCTGCTGTGCCCAGAGATCTTTTGGAATCAAGACGCCCAGTGGATAATAAAGTACTCAAGTGCCGTGACCATCAATGGTTTCATAACGTGAGGTAGATGAAGTTGGTGTCGCTTGGACATTCAGACTGATATGATCTTTGGTTTTGCGTGTTCTTACTCTTTGTTATGTGTTTAAAATCGATATCTATGTTACATGTTGATCGATAAGAAAAGAAGCTCAGATTCAAATAAAGGAAAATATAATTAGTTTCAATTCAATAACAGGTGCGTGCAATTCCCATTGATTTACCGTTCCTTATCATACAAAGATATAATATCTAGCCTCTTCTATTCTCCTCTGTACTCGTTGGTGGTTTTCTCGGTGAGGCGATGGGTGCTTGCTACGTGGAGTGCTACAATAGTGTTGATACCATCGATCAAAACCTGTCCTTCAATTCCCACAACACTGCTAAGGGCGAAGGAAGGGCTACTTCAGCAATTCACTCAGAATAGTGCCCTAGATCAATAATTTAAAATGATCGGACTAGATGCTACGAGACATGGAATAAGATACTATCTTGACATTTTCCTGGAGCATGTGTGGACATACCCGAAAAATAAAAACACACTATGGATGACTGCTGTCAGTGCTGGGATTCCAACCCTGGATTTCCAATCTTGCACCATCCTACTGCAGTCGTGAAAGGTGACTTTTTATAACGTGGTCGACTGCAACGCTGAGTGGTAAATACAGAGATAGTGTGAAAACTGTATGGCTCTCATTCGCATGCAGAGACGATGTTTCTACACTTAAATAGAAAAAGGCTCCCGCTTGACTAGCCAACATGCTGATAATAAAAGTTCCTTACTGAGGAAGTCATTCTCATCGTGAGATGTCCGTCCCATAAGTTTCACGGGAGGTTTCTACTCTGTGGGCGAGGGAACGAATAGCTCTTTCAGTAATTGACAAAACGCGAACAAAGTCGGCATTGAACATGTTTTTTTTCTGCGTATCCCCATTCTGGAATCCTGCGTGACCTCAAGGCACCAAGGCACCTGCATTTCCTGGCCTACCTACCCTAGTGGACTAACGTCTTTGTTATGTTTCTGGAACCTTTCATCTCCCCAAGATTTGTGTGGCATTTATTTCGTATAGTGTGCTCATTAAGTTGTGTAGCAATGTTTGATTTTCTGTAGTTTATCGCTCTACTCCAGGCAAGTGTATGGCTGCTGGCTCCTAAATTACGTCTACGGCAACCTACATCCGAATTCCAAATTCAAATACAATGTACACATACTTTTATAGACTAATAATAATAATAATAATAATAATAATAATAATTCAAGTGATCTAAATTCAGATAACTAGTTGATAATCATCAATTTTCAGACCACCCAAACATTGCATCTATTAGAATTTGGACGGAGGAGCGCCACAGTGAAAGATGAGAATTTTGGACGACAAGAAAGCTAGACATAGGTCCAATCGCGTTCCTTAGACGGGCATAATGATATTTTTAAAAATATTTAATAATAATAATAATAATAATAATAATAATAATAATAATAATAATAATAATAATAATAATAATAATAATAATAATAATAATATTAATATTAATAATAATAATAATAATAATAATAATAATAATAATAATAATAATAATAATAATAATAATAATAAGCCTCCGTGGCTTAGGCGGCAGCACGCCGGCCTCTCACCGCTGGGTCCATGGTTCAAATCCCGGTCACTCCATGTGAGATCTGTGCTGGACAAAACGGAGGCAGACAGGTTTTTCTCCGGGTACTCCGGTTTTCCCTGTCAAAATTTCATTCCAGCAACACTCTCCACTATCATTTCATTTCATCTGTCATTCATTTCATCATTGCCCCAGAGGAGTGCGTCAGGCCTCGGCAGCCGGCACAGTTCATATCCTCGCCGCTAGATAGGGGCTTCATTCATTCCATTCCTGACCCGGTCGGAGATTGGAAGCAGGCTGTGGATTTTCATTTCATTTCAATAATAATAATATAAAAATGCTCCAGAAATCCTCGCAACAGAAATTGGTCAAATAAAGAGGGTGAGGAACTTCAAATATTTGTGGGAAATTATTCAAGAAAATGGTTTGGAAAAGTCTGTGTAGAAGAAAGAATACGATAGATGGAAAGAGCGGTTTGGCCTAACTAGGAATGCCTACAACAAAAAACGTTTGTCTACAGATCTTAAAATACAGCATTACAACACTGTAGTCAAACCGGAATGCCTGTATGCGAGTGAATGTCTGAATTACAAATTGGATAAATTAGAAGTAGAGAGAAGAATTATACGCAATTCTCGGTCCTTTAAAAACTACAGAATTCTGGAAATTAAGAAGTAATGATGAAATATATCGAAAAATAGAAAACATATCAGAAACATTACGGAAGAGGAGATTGCTATTTTTTGGACATTTATACAGGTTGGATGACAATAGGTTAACCAAACAGATCTTCATATTCCTGTGGAACAAGAAGTCAACAACAACCTGGGTACAAGAAGTCAGAACAGATTTGGGAATAAACGACATCAGAGGAGAAGAAGATACACCACAGAGAGATATTTTTGGACAAAAGTGCTAAAAATGGAAGGATTTCAAGAGAGGAAGGAAAAGAAAACCGGCTCAAAATGGTCCGAGGAAAGGAAGAGGAAACATAGTGAGATGATCAAGGAATATTAGAGGAAGAAGGAACAGCAAACGACAAAACACTGAAATTGGCTCGTGGTCCCTAGACGACGAAAAGAAAATAACAATAGTAATAGTAATAATAATAATAGTAATAATAATCATGGTGTTTGAAGCCATTTTCAGTGTTGCCTTAGTAAACAAAATACTGATGCTTTTCAGTCGATCAACACGATTGATAATAATAACAATAATACTGATAACAACAACAACAACAACAATAATAATAATAATAATATTAATAATAATTGTCCACGAATCTACTACGTTGTCGTAGCAGGCGGAGAGGTGATACTCTGACGTGGCGCGTCCCAGGTGGCGGATAGGGGGGTCCTCACCGGCTTGCCGGCGGACTTGAGCGAAATAAATTAGCTCTCGATGACCAAACACACAAAATCCAATAGTGTCTGTTCTGGTATCCAGCGATTATTGGTCAGCGACTGTTCACCTAGTTGGTGCGGCTGTGAAATATGTCTTGATCTCAACAATCAAGTCAGCAACCATCGTGATCTTTCTTTAAGATCGCTACAACCACCTTCAACTTGAAGTAATCATGATGGAACAAAAGGAAAGAAATCCGCTACCCCAGGCCCCAGTCACCGTACTGGACTTTCCTGGTCATCGGATTCTGGGGGACCAGGAACATCATGAGGAGAAGAGTCGGAGCTTCTCAAAATCTCTACACAAACACTACATTGGCACTCTCAATGTTAATACTCTCTTCAAACTTGGAAAACTAAAACAACTCACAGACATGTTAGAAAAATTTCATATAAAAATTCTTGCGATTCAGGAAACTCGTTTTCAAGATGAAAATCATTTCAACACAGAAAATTATAGGATTTATAAAGGTAAACCTGCTGTCAAAAGAGGTACACCATCATTGTTTGGAACAGGATTTGCAGTACACAAATCAGTCATGGATAACATTATTGACTTTAATTCCATATCAGAAAGGATCTCCACACTCTCCTTCAAATCAGGTAATAAAGATTACACGATTATCAATGCACATGCACCTACAAATGAGCATAATAGAAAGAAACCCCAAGAAGTTGAAGACTTCTGGGAAGACATGGAAGAAGTAACCAACATCATACCAGAAAGGCATGTTAAAATTTTAATGGGAGACTTTAACGCGCAATTAGGTAAGGAGAGAAAATACAGACAAATCACAGGCCCTCATTCAGCACACTATCGCACAAACAAAAATGGAGAACACCTCATAAAATATTGTCAAAATTTTAACCTCAAAATTATGTCGACACAACTTCAAAAGCCTAGACGAAAACTTACAACATGGAAAGCACCCAACACCGTATGGGGAGAATTCGAGATTGATCATGTGGCCATTTCTAACAAAAAATACACAGGAAATTTTAAATGTCTGAACGCGTAAAGGGTTCTTCGAGTCTGACCATTATTTGTTACAAGTCAAGATTAGACCAATCCCAAGACAGAAAAAGACAACAAAAAACAAAATTGTGAAGCCTGATCCAGAATATTTGAAGATAAACAGGGACAAAATCATTGAAGAAATTAATAAGCATCCAACAGACACTTGTACAGATCTTGCGACCACAGTTCAAAAGGCAATGCGTTGGGCGCAACCTCCTAGAAAACGAAAACATAGGTGGTGGAACCTAATTTGTGATCAAGCCACTGAGAGAAGAACACAGGCATGGATGAAGTTCAGCAGTAACAGAACATCCGAAACATGGAAGGAATTTCACGAAGTTCAAAAACAATCATCAAAGGAAATCAGAAGAGAAAAACGAGCGTACGACAACAACAGGCTAAAAGAAATTGAAGAAGATTTTAAGAGAAATAACACAAGAAATTTTTACAGAACATTCAAAGAAAATATTAAGGGTTACCAGCCTCCTAGCCTCTGCTTTCGAAGAACAGATGGGTCCCTGGAAACGAACACGAAAGAAAACTGTACAATTCTCAAACAATACTTTAATAATCTTCTCAATTGTACAGAACCCACGGAGAAATTGACCTTCCAAAAAACCACATCCAATCCCGATTCTACTCCACCTACAATAGAGGAGATAGAGGGGATCATACAACAAATGAAAAATAACAGAGCGGCAGGAGAAGATGGCATTATTGCTGAAGTATGGAAACTTCAAGATAAAAACATCTCTAAAACAATTCATAAGATCATCACAGACATTTGGATCACAGAGAAAATGCCAGAGGAATGGAAATGTGCATTGATCCACCCATTACATAAAAAGGGTGATAAGTCAGATCCAAATAATTACAGGGGGATTTCTCTAGTGCCAGTCGCTTACAAAATATTCTCTAAAGTGTTATTGAACAGACTAGAACCACAATCAGATCCACAAATAGGAGAATACCAGGCAGGCTTCAGAAAAGGGAGATCATGCATCGAACAGATCTGGAACTTGAGAACACTACTGAAAGTCAGACAGACAAAAAACACTGTAGTTACCTTTGTGGACTTTAAAAAAGCATACGACAGCATTGATAGACAAACGCTCTTTGCAGTACTGGAAGAATATGGCATTGACAAAAAAAACAGGGCACTTATACAACTAACGCTCACGGACACCACCTCTAAAGTTAAGTTCATGGGTGAAATTTCAGAACCCTTTCATATACGCACAGGTGTCAAACAAGGAGACGGCCTCTCACCAATCTTGTTCAACATGGTCTTAGACAAAATTGTTAAGCAGTGGGAGGAACAAGTTAAAGGAATACAGCTAGGAAGAACCCGCGAAACAAAAACAATCATATAATGTCTGGCATTTGCAGATGACGTAGCCTTACTCAGCAATAACACACAGGAGGCAAAGGAAGCACTGGAACGATTACATGAAATAGCTGCTAAAAAAGGTTTACAGATATCTTATGAGAAGACCCAATACATGGAACGACACACCAACAATGTACAAACCATGCATACCATATATGGATCCATACAAAGAGTTGAAAAATTTAAGTACTTAGGAGAATATATACAAATAGGAGGATCAAACAAGGTGTCTAACATATAACGAACGGAAAAACTCCAGAAAGCATACAAACTTACATGGTCACATTATAATAAGAAAAGCATATCAAGACAGGCCAAACTTAGACACTACAAAACAGTTGTATTACCAGAAGCATTGTATGCGTCAGAAACGACCACAATTGGAGCATCTGGCATCACAGAAACAGAAAATATTGAACGTAAAATTCTGAGAAAAATATTTGGAGCAGTACACAGAGATGGGATATGGATGAAAAGACCTACCAAAGAGCTATATGAACACACAGACAGACTCACAGATATCATTAGAATACGCAGACTAACTTTCTACGGGCACATACAGAGAATGAACAATAAACGACTTACAAAGAAAATCTTTGATGTAGTAAACAGTTAAAAAGGAAAACAAATTGGTATCATGAAATAGAAGACGACTTAAAGCAATTAGGGATCAACAAGCAAATAATAGAAAACAGAGAAAAATTCAGAAACAAAATTAAGAACGCCAAATTTTTAGTAACTGAAATGAAGAAGATATGATCATTGTGGACGGAACAAAGGAAACAGGAACACAGTCAAAGGATGAAGAGATTTTGGGAAGAGAAGAAGGGAAAGAAGTGAAAATTTGTCACATCATGAGATGTTTAAGTTCATACACTGTCCATAAGGGCAAAAATGATGTAATAATAATAATAATAATTGTATGTCTACCCCTTATTAGTCCCGTTTTCCAACGGGGTCGGGGATGAGATGCTATGGAAGGCTTTGTGGCGATGGTTTTTACGGCCGGATGCCCTTCCTGACGCCAACCTCATGAGAGGAGTTAATGAGAGATGAAATGAATGATGGTGAATGAAACTGGGCAAGGATGTGGAAGGAAGCGGCCGTGGCCTGTCAGAAGGTACCGACCCAGCATTTGCCTGGTGTTGAAAATGGGAAACCACGGAAAACCATTTCAAGGACGGCCGACGGTGGGGCTCGAACCCACGCGTCTACCGAGTCAGCAGAGAGCTTGGTCCCATGACCTAATGCTGCACCACTACTGTCGGTAACAATAATAATAATAATAATGATAATAATAATAATAATAATAATAATAATAATAATAATAATAATAATAATAATAATAATAATAATAATGATTTTTTTTTTTTTTTTTTTTTTTTTTTAGGGGAAGAAATGCATTTACGCACAGAGTGTCGGGCTCCTGCTCCTGAGTAGCAGACTACCGACTAAAACTCCCCCGTTACTTCTGAACACTAGCCTGGAACCGTTTAGCACATTACTTCAGGCTAGAGTCATTTTATATTTGCCTGTAGGGCACTCTTCCGTAATGAATCATCTTCAGTGGCGATCCAGATCCGTCTTCTTTGTTCGGAGGATATCTTCAACAAAGCTTGCTACCAGTTTCCAGTTTTCCTCATTTTGTAGCATCACTGCAACAATATTGTCCGGGGATATCTCTACATCAATGTGATCTTGAAGAGACTGCCTATTTTGGACCCACCGTCCACAAGAGAAGAAGGTGTGATTAGCATTATCTAATTCGTTGATACAGTAGATGCAATCTGATGAATCCACCTTCCTCATCTTCTTAAGGTAGGAACAGAAGTACCCATGGCCAGTCAAGAACTGAGTGAGATAATAACCAACCTCACCATGTTTCCTCTCTGTCCAAACCTGCACCTGAGGGATCATTCTCTTAGTCCATTGGCTTTGATCCCCTTGCTCCCATTTGATCTGCCAATTTTGAAAGGTTTGTACTCTTGCCGATCGTCTTGCATTTTGTAAACCCGTATCAGATTTCCTCAAGTAAATGTTCTTGCGTTCTTTCGCAAGAAAAAAAATCGGAATAATCCCGGCAATAACGAGAACTGCTTCCTCAGAGACCGTGCGATATGCAGATGCCACGCGCAAAGCCCCCCGCCTCTGCACTTGCGCCAGTGGCTTCCTATAAATTTCCTTATCCAGGGCATCCGCCCATATTTCCGCTCCATACAGCAGAACTGAATGGATGGCTGTCATCAATAGTCTTCTCTTACTAGATTTTGGCCCACCAACATTGGCCATGAGCCGACTGAGGGACGTTACTCCTCTGGCTGCCTTATCTGCTGTCCGTCTAATCTGTTCTCCAAAATTCATTTTACTGTCGATCATGATGCCCAGGTATTTTGCTGCTGGCTGCGTCTCTACTTGAATTTGTCCTACCTGTATTGGAAGTATTGTCTGAATTCTCTTCTTTGTTAGGATGACAATTTCCGTCTTACTAAGTGCTAGAGACAGACCATGTTCCTCCATCCATCTATTGATTTTGCGCATTACCATATTGAGTCGCAACTGTGCCTGCTCGACACTTCTTCCTGCTACAAGAGCAGCAACATCATCTGCATATCCTACTAGAATAGTTTCTTCAGGCATTTCAAGCCTCAACAAGCTGTCGTATGTAACATTCCAGAGATCAGGTCCTAGAATCGAACCCTGGGCAGCCCCAGCCGTGACTTGTACTCTACGGATCCCTTCTGTAGTATCGTAGAGCAGAGCACGATCTTTCAAGTAAGAGTCTAAGATCCGAAGGAGATACTTTGGAACATGGAATGAAAATTCTAGAGCATCCATGATATCTGTCCATTTGACAGAGTTGAAAGCGTTTTTAACATCCAGTGTAACAAAAAGAATCACCCGGCGAGAGTAATGATTATAACTCTCCGCTCTTCGTACTTTATCGGCGACTTCTTGCACTGCATCCAGTGTCGACCGGCCTACCCTGAATCCAAATTGTCTTGGTGATAAATCGCCGGCTGCGATTATTGCTTCAAGCAATCTCCGTCTTATGAGTTTCTCAAACAGTTTGCCTGTTGTGTCAAGCATACAAAGTGGGCGGTACGATGATGGTAACTCAGGGTCACCCATGCCCTTACTAATGAGCACTAAGCGACAGATCTTCCAGCGAAAGCTAAAGATTCCTGCTTTCAAGCACACATTGAACATTCTCAACAATAACAACAACATATCTTGATCAACTATTATTTTCAGAACCTCATTAGGAATCCCATCCGGCCCCGGAGCCTTGTTGTTCCGTAAAGAATGCGTTGCAACCCGAAGTTCATCTTCAGTAAACAGTGGGAAATCTAGATCACTTTCAAAATTCCTCTCAGGTCTTGTGGGATGAGTTGGAAAAAGGTTTTGAACAATGGTGTTCATAATATCATCCTCCATGATGCACGATGTTCTGTGACTTCCAAGTTTCTGTGTTACAATTTTGTAACCCAAACCCCATGGATCAGTGTCAATATCTTCCTGAAGCTTTCTCCAACTCTGAACCTTGCTCGTAGTTATGGCTTTCCGAAGTAGCTTCTTTGCTGCTTTATGCTCCGCTGATTTTTCATTAGCTTCTTCCCGATTTCTTGCTCTCTGGGCAAGACGGCGAAGCCTGAGGCAGTTCTTCCTTAATTCTGCTATCTCTCTGGTCCACCAGTATACAGGGCTCTTTCGGTGACGTGGTACTGAGGAGGGCATCGAAACATCACAAGCTGACGTAATAATTTTCATGGTTGCAGAAACCAGATCCTCAACCTCAAACTCTCTCCGTGCTTCAGCACTTCGAATCTGTTCTGCACCCTTCCCAATGACATCTTTGAACTTGTCCATGCTAATCCTATTTACATTCCACCGTTGACATTTCTTGGGAGGTACTTCCCGTCCCTGAACATTTGATTCAAAATCAAAGGCGATGAATTGATGATCGCTAGCACAATAATCTTCCAACACTTTCCATCTCTTAATGAATGGCACAATTACTTCTGATGCCAGGGAGACATCCGGAATTGTTCCTTCACATCCTGGACGTCGGAAAGTTGGGACTGTACCAATATTTAATATTAGAAGGCCTATCCTGGATGCCATCTCTAAAATGTACTTACCCCGGGAATCTGTACTTGGCATACCCCATTCCACTGCTTTGGCGTTAAAGTCTCCAGCCACTATGACACTATCTGTGGCGTTTAGAATTGCATCTTCCAAAGAATTTACTTTGCGGCGGAAGTGCTCAATTGCCTCATTAGGAGTTAGGTAAACACTAAAATAGGTGACCCTTCTGGTCTTCACCCAAACATAACCATCAGAACTTCCATGATCCTTTATAATAACTTTTTTAGAATCCAACACCCAGATTGCAGAAGTGCCAAGTGTGTCACTGAACCAAAGAGATGACTCTTTATCTTTATACTGTTCGCTGATTAGCAAGAGATCGCTTTGCTTCTCTGTGACTAGCTGATATAGCAGATCATTGGCTGTCTTACTTCTATGTAGATTGGCTTGAAGTATACGAATCATTTGAACCTCAATGCCTTTTCTTTGTCCAAAGCTTCTCTGAAGACCTTACACTGGCCAGATCCCATAGCATGTGCTAAATCTTTGATAAAACCTCGTTCTTCACAAAGAACACATTTCTTTGAGACCGTACATCCTCTAGCTTTGTGACCTGTCCCGCCGCAATTGTAGCAAAGTTTACTTCTATCTGTGCCTTTGCAGTTGCTAGCAACATGTCCATAGTCCAGACATCTATAACAACGAGATACCATGATCCTCCGTCTAATCCTGCAATTGACCCATCCTATGGTGATATGATCTTGCCTCAAGAGCACATCTGCATCACTAGTTGTTAATGTGACAACAGCCATCTTCACTTCCCTCGTATTCGTCCTCGTCACCAGTACCTTGGTATCTGGAGCGAGTTCTGGGATAGTTCTCTGGATAGCTTCCATGACCTCTTCGGAAGTAGTTAGAGCATCAAGGTCTCTGATTTCAACAGTTGCCTTCGCTTCAAGCCTACGAACTGTAGCATTGGACCCCAGAACATTTCGCAGAGAATTGCCAAAAGCTGCTTTATCCCTGGAACTTGCTCCCAACTCGACAAGGACGTCTCCCGCTTTAGTTTGTCGAATGGACCGGACTTCAGTTCCTGTATCATTAGGGTTTGCTTTTTGGCGAATCTCCTTCAGAATATCGGCATATGATTTACCTTCAGCTGGTCTGATCAGTAAGGCTGCTCGCCTTGGCCTACTAGGTCGCTTCTGTCTGTTTGGGGTTGCTTGGTGGGTGGTAGTTATGTCAACATTATCAGCAAAATCCTCCTGCCTATTCTCAGCATTTTCTCTAACCTTTACCAATCTTCTGTCTCTCCTCGATGTAACAGGAGTCCATATTTCTGACGACTCTGTCTCATTCTTCTTATCCCCCTCCTGAGCAGCTACAGTTCCCGAAGTAACTTCGTTCCGGCTGTTAGAATTGGGGGTCATGTCCTTCGGTAATGATAATAATAATAATAATAATAATAATATAAAGGACAGAAAAAGGAAGAAATGTCTAAATGAGAGATGAAGAGATTTTGGGAAGAGAAGAAAGCTAATGCAAATTCATCAGTGAAATAGGTTCAATCGTGCTCCTTAGTTGGGCAAAACGTCTTTAAAAAATGATATTAGATTCTACTGACCTTTACATAAATGGTGCTGATGACGCCAACCTCCTTAAATGAAGGACGAAGAGACGAAGGTTGATATGAGTTTTATCCTAGGCTTGGTCTAAATTTGAAATGGTTTCAACTGTTAATTATTTAGATCGAAATAACTAGCCATTCAGCCAAAAGGTCCAACCAGAAATTAAGTTTCCCTATTTTATAAATAAAATAAAAATGTTACATGACAATTTTATAGGCACCAGATACAGCAATGTTTGAGCTAATTTTCGACATAATCACCACCAGTATTGGGACATTTGTCACTTTGTGGGATCAACTTTTGTATTCCTGTGTCGTGGAAGTCTGCCACCTGGGAATGGAACCAGCGTGTGGCATTCGTCTTCAGTTCTCCACCAGTGTGAAAATACTAATAAGAGGACAGGAATTTCTTTCGGTGCAAGAAAAGAAGGAAATCGCTGGGAGCAAGATCAGGACTGTACGGCGGATGATCAAACCAGGGGCGTAAATAAACATTGTGACAATCAGTTTGCCTTAATCTCGTATGTGTAATAAATTACATAACCCCTTATTACTCACCAGTGCCTTCGCTCTTAACAACCTACCAAGAACAGCAACAGGTGCCCTTGAAGCGTGTGCAATAGTTAATTTCCCAAACTCTTATACCCTTATCAGACTTTTGGCAGTTTTGCCTGTCACTGTAGCTACCGCCAAACGGAGTTTTCCGAGCTTGAGTAGGTTGAAAACTTACTTAAGAAATTCTACATCTGAAAGCAGCCTCAAAGGTTATCTATTCACAGAGACATACAAAACACTGACGAAGTTGTAGAGTTACAAAGTTATAAACCAATTTGATAATGCTTCAAGAAACCTTGAGTTTATACAGTATTATAGTGTAAGTTGTAAATCAAAACAGTTAGTCATTGAGGTGTTAAGGTGTGGAACAGCGAGGTTATGTGCCCCGAATCATAACAGTAATGTTCATTATTTCTAGCTATAGTGCGTGCAAGATGACGGTATTAATAAAAAAGTAACATAAAATTGTCTTATTTGTGCTTGACATTAACCAAACATACAACATCACAACAAATTGGTTCAAACAGTGATGTCAGATAGCCTTAAAACTCATCATTTTGCACCAAATTAACCTATACAAAAGTTTCCCGGGGAGAATCCCCGTTTCTCCTTTTCTTTGTGGGGCTATTTCTTGCCCCCATACCCCCTGATACCCTCCCCCTAAAAATAACACTCTGTATACGCCACTGGATCAAACAACTCACAGTTGTTGTGCGCCAAGCATTGTCATGGATCAGCTCAACACATGCACTGAGCATTTCGATCGGCACCATGTTTTGTGCATTACGAAACTTTGGAGAGCATTAAAGACATGTTTCAGTGTAGCCTTATTGACAGTTCATATTGCAACTTTTCAATCGGTCGACACAATGTAATCCCAATTACCGGGACATGCGAAAAACAACCTGAAACAAGATATTCAGTAAAGAACATATGGCCTACTTTCTCCTAAATGCATGGGTTTAGTTATAACTCTTTGTCCTCTTCAAGGAGTATAATTGAATGTTGGTTGTAGTAGCTTGTTGAAATACAACGTGCTATACGGATATTATACGTTGATTGATTGAATCCTCACCTGAATGATATATACACACAGTAATACAACCATCACAATAACACGGGTTATGAGACAAAATTCAACACTCACCCAAGTACACGGGACTAAATGACCATGCTGTCTATGCATCTCAAATGAAACAATAGCAACAACAGCTTCTTACCCAAATCCTTCCTCGTATAAAAGTGCACAGACTAGCAAGCCTACAGACCTCACAGTGACACAGGTTATCAGACAACTTCTACACACACCCAAGTACACGGGGCTACAAGACCATGATGTCGCAAAACCCCTAAAGAATCAACAACAAAAATAATAACAATAGACTGTACCGCAGATCAAGGACAAAGAATTCAAATAGCTCTAGTCGAGTGTTAAAATTTGTGGTGTTATGAGTAAAGCATATTATATAATCATTTCGGTTGCAAATACACACAATAAATGCTTAACATTATAACGTGTGAGTAGTTATGAATCAATAAATACAAAAAAAATCAAAGTAAAAATAAACGAAACCACGGGGGTCTCGAACCACGGAACCCTTAACTATGAAGCTAAATCGCTACCACTTTTTTTTATTAGCTCTTTACAGAATTACAGAATTTTCAGATATGATAAATACCATACTATTACATCACAAGAAATCTAGATAGTGTCCATATTTATCGTACAATTGTCCACTTTCACTAAGCTTCCAACGCTCTTTCTGCAGGTGATACCTGAGATCCAGGAACGAGAAATGTTGATCATTGTCCATCACGAAGTGTACATATTGGCCCATTATCCACACAATGGCAGTCTGTTTAATTTGGGGGAAGGCGGTCACCGACAAACGAATCAACTTCCTGTCATCAAGGTCATCCGTGGGCACATTTAATAGTTGACATACTTTTCCCTTACACCACAGCCACGTGGAGGCAACTCGCGTGCATGATGTGAAGCGGTGTATCGCCGTATCAGTTTGACCACATATAGTACACCATGGGTAAGCTTCAAGACGGATGGTATATCGCCGTAGAGCGGTTGGGATGAGATCGTTGAGGAAGATAAAAACCTGGGAGTGTACAGCAGAAGAAATGGCCATAGCCCCAAAATTTTTCCAAACAGTGGGCCAATGGACGTAGAGGGTGGTGGCCTCGATTCGCGGTTTGGAGTGTACCACTTGCCGCAACATGTTATAAATACTTGTCGTCGTTGGAACAGTCCCTGAAGGCATTTGACGAACAGTTTCCAGAAGGTGCTGTTGATGGTCCCTAAATATCTTCGGCAAAGCTCTATCACAACCACGGGCTGTGTTTCGAATATCTTTGTATAGCGCTTTCGTAAAAGTGTCATGTTGGGAAAGAATGGTGATATCGTTCTTGCAGAGGAGTGCACGGCATTTCATGCCATGAGCTGTTAGTCCTAGCCCGCCTTGCCGGGATGGGAGATACAACTGTTCCCGTTGTACTCGGAACAAAAATCCTTGCCATATAAACCAACCTGTATATTTTGCTAATTGGCTCTCAAACATTTTGGGAAGTGGGAAAAGTTGTGCGACATACCATATTTTAGAGAGCGCAAACACGTTGAGGACCATGACCCGTTGCACTATATTGAGGTTTCTTTGACCAAATTGGATCAGCACTCCCCTAACTTTGGCAATGACCTTAGTCCAGTTTGCTTGCACTGTGTCCAGAAGCGATTGCTTCCAGGTAATGCCAAGAATTTTCACCTCATTTACTATCCGGAACCAGGGCTGTTGGGTAATCACTGAGTTAGTATTTAGCGGAAGCAAAGCAGTTTTCTGGGGGTTCGATTGTGCTCCAGAGGCGATATGGTAGAGCTGAAGGACGCTATCGATGTGGGAGATGTCTTCATTATTGCGGATCAATATTGATACGTCATCAGCATAGGCGCACATGCCAAAAACATGTGTGGACAGTTTGTAACCCTGTAGCTTCACCTGGGTAGTCCGAATGAACGGTTCAAGGTCAATGACAAAAAGTAGCATGGAAAGGGGACATCCTTGCCTAACTGATCGTTGTATTGGAATCAGAGGGGAAAGAAAACCGTTGACGAGCACTCGAGACGTAGCATTACAATTTGTCATACGAATGTAGTCAATAAGGATTTCAGGAAATTCAAAGTGTTGTAAGACCATGTACAAGTATTCATGACTGATGCGGTCGAAAGCTTTATCAAGATCTAAGGTGAGAAAACTCATTGGCTCAGTGGGGAGCATTTCGGCTTTTAGGTGTAGGTCCCGTAGTATCGCTAAGTTTGTTAACAGAGTTCTTCCAGGAATACTGCAACATTGTTCATCACCAATGATATCATGTAGAACAGTCTTCAATCGGCATGCAAGTACTTTGGTAAGGACTTTATAATCACTGCAGAGCAGAGTAACTGGTCGGAAGTCACCAACTGCCATGGGAGAGGATGTTTTTGGTATGAGGACTATGGTACCCTCGTGATGTGATTGACAAAGAGCACGACGTTGGAGAATGGTACGCAGGACATGACAAAATTCTTTGCCAATGGGAGGCCAGAAGAGTTTATACATTTCATATGGCAGTCCATCAATGCCAGGTGAGCGGTTGTTTGGGAGGTGCTTAACCACAGAGTGAATCTCTTCATCCGTAATATCCGCGCTGAGCAGAGTTTTGTTGTCCGGAGATAGCTGGGTACTGCAAGATGAAAGCAATAGGGTCATCTGCTGTGGATCAATTGGAGCCTTAGCGTAGAACCGTTGATAAAATAATGATATTTCACTACGTATAGCGTCAGGGGAGGTGACGACACTTCCAGTACTGGTGCGGAGGCGGTGGATATATTTACGTTGCCGCTCACGTTGTCCTTTGGCGATATGGTATACACTTGCACTTTCGTCCGGGAGCACTGTACGATCTTTTAAAGCCACGTTTATATGAGCGAGCATTCGTTGCTGTAGAGACAGGAGTTTGGTTTTAACTTCCCGAATCTGGTCATATATACGCTCCCCAGCATCAGATCTTTGCTGGAGCTGGCGAAGAACTCGATAGTAAAATTCAACTGTATCCCGTCTTTCCCGACCTCGTTGGTAGGATATGTTCTTAATGACGCGGCGGATCCCCGGTTTAACTAAAATATCCCACCAGTCTGCGCAGTCGCGAAATTTGCATTTTTGTTGGACCCATCGAGTCCAGTGTTGTCTGAAAATATCTTGGCATTCCTCCTCCAGTAACAGCGAGCAATTCAGTTTCCAATAACCTCTTCCTATGTGAAATATGGGATGGGGGTAAGAGATTGTACATACGACAGCATGATGGTTAGTGAAACTGGCAGGTATCACTTCATATCGTCTAGGCTGGATAAGTTCCTGTGAAAAGTAGATGCGGTCAATTCATGATGATGAGTTGTGACTTATACAGGTGTAATGGGGCAGGGGCACCCTTAAACAATCCACAGCATCAATGAGGTGTAGGGAGGTAAGAAGGGTCCTGAGAGCCGGGTTGATACCTTGGTATGGACTAGTGGAATCCTCTGGGCGTTGAATACAATTGAAATCCCCTGCAAGAATAAGTTTTTCCTTAACGTCGTGCAGATGAGGCAGTATACTCTGTTGAAAGAACATTTTCCGTTCCACACGTTTATTGGACCCGGTTGGGGCATATACATTTATCAGGGTGGTATTGTTTATGTGTCCAGATATTATGCGTCCTGATGGATGACATAGCACACCTTCGAGTGGGATATCATGTCTTATGAGGAATCCGGTCCCTCTATTCGTATTACCGGTATTGATGTATTGTTTGTAGAAGGCAGATATGGGCAAACAGGGTATAGCAACTTCTTGAATGAAGGCAATGTCAATGTCTGCATCTCGAAGGAATCTCTCCAACAGTTGAAATTTCAGAGGGCATTCTATTACATTGATATTCACAGTGGCCACAGTGAGAAATTGCGCCATTAAGAGAAGTATAAAAGCTGTGCTAGACATACTGGAAGGTGGACTCGAGAAAAAAAAAGAAAAAAAAAGACACAGGTGAGAAATATACTGGTGCACTATGTCAAATTAGGTTGAGATAGTTCCTTATGACTGCCATTCATAGGCCGGCTGTCAGCGTTTGAGAGCGTTCGTGGGTCCCTAGATGACGTAGAATGAAGATTTTGTTTCTTTTTCACAGCTGCGGGAACGTTTGTAGAGCCAGTTTGATTCTTCGGGGCTGGTACGGCAATCGAGGCATTTGTTTTAATCTTCTTAGATACGTTCTCGGATCCCCGATCAACCTGCTTAAGTGAGTCGGTAGGTACCAGAGAAGGTGGGGGCAGTGAAGACAAAATTTCTGTGGCAGCCTGTAGTGACGGCATAGTTGGTTCTAAGGCTGCGATACAGGTTGACGATAGCACAGGGGCACTCTGTGGCTCGCTGATCTGGTCAGTGCAAAGTACCAGTTCTGCGTCATGTGTGTCCGAGGCCACTTCCGGTGTTTTCCCAGCTGACTGATCAATAAGCATGTTTTCATGTGACGTTTGCTGTGTCACAACTTCCGAGTATTGGACACGTCGTTGTTGTGTAGGAGTTATACCGAGGGGAATCATTTTCTTTGGGCAGTTGATACGTAGATGTGTGTTAGCATTGCAAATTAAACAGGTCTGTTTCTGTCAATTATACGATATATAGCCAGAATGGCCACCAAAAGTCTCAGTGGAGGGGATATCTTGTTTGATTTCCATAGTGACTGCACGTATTCCATTATACACCGGGAACTGATAAGCAGAAGACCATTGTTCTTTCCTGACGTCACTCACAGTGCCATATTTCGACAGGACGGATTTGAAAATTTCAGGGGGAACTTCGAGTGGGACATTAAATATACGCACTGTGCTAAAATTGGAATCCGCTGTGGAGAGCTTAACATTTGTCATTTCGCCTGAGTCATAATGAAATTTAATAGGATCTGCAAAAGTATTTAGGAATTTCTGATAAGTAGATATGCTGATTACCTTGATGTACATGGTTTTTTCTTGCGCATTTAACTGGATGGCTTCTACTTGGTCGACAGTCAACCGGAGGGTATCGCTGATCCAGCGGTGAATTTCTCCTGGTGTGGGGCGAGAACTCTGCCTGTCCCATTGGCAGCGTACGGTGTTTTTCCTCTGGTATCCAGACATGATTTTCAGCGGGGTTTTCTGGGTTTCTGGTTTTGTTGTCCTATCTGGAACACTACTTGAAAAAGTATTGTCCGAATGACACACGGAAGGTCAGTACACCCGTGGAACTATCGGAAGCACCGGTATTAGGAAACGTACACTCTTCCAATGCGGTCACACAGCGCGCACACACGTACCTCACTCGGCCACGACTAGTGACCAACTGACCACTGAGACACGGATGTGGTACAAGGACGATATGTAAATAACTTCTTTAGTAGGAATGTATCATATTTTGTGTTGTAATCCACGATTTCATTAGCGTTTTTTGGCGCTTCTATAAACCATTTGCTACTAAATATGTATTGTAGTGTTCAGTACATTCCTAAAAGGATATAACCTTACGCAGTTACGGATATACAGGGTTACCGGTATTCAAAATGATTGTCGTGGCTTCGTGATTTTTGTGTAGAAACAGTGGACAACATACCATTGTTATTGTTGCAGTAACTGTTACACTAACTCTCAAAGTTTTGTTCTACATCGATTTAGTACCATGTATAACCACCAGATGGCAGTAACAGCAGTATTTGAAAAAATGGCGGTGAGCGGTTAAGAGAAGGCTTTTTGTACTCTCGAAATTCATCAAACCGGTCCGTTACCAGAGTCCAGCGCCATTTTCCTACGACGTTCGGGGAAGACCCTCCCTCCGACAAATCTATTCGCAGATGGTATGCGCAATTCGTGAATACCGGTTGCTTGTGTAAAGGGAAAAGCCTTGGCTGTCCCCGCGTGTCAGAAGCAGACGTGAATCGGATCAGGGATGTTTATCTCCGTAGTTCTAAGAAATCGACTACAAGAGGCAGCAGGGAACTGCATGTTAGAGCATTTTTAAATCAATAACTTCCAAGACGATGGATTGGACGTGGAATGGAACATGATCAGATGCTCTTATCCTGGCCACCAAGGTCACCAGACTTAACACCGTGTGACATCTTCCTGTGGGGGTATGTCAAAGATCAGGTATTTGTTCCTCCTCTACCAGCGAATATTCAGCAACTGAAGCAGCTTATCTGAGCCGCCTTCGGCACCATCACAACTGACATATTGGGGCGTGTGTGGGAAGAGATGGACTTTCGAGTTGATGTGTGTAGAGTGACCAGAGGCGCACATATCGAGCATTTGTAATGCATGTAAAAAAACTTTTGAGTTACAGTACACAATAAAACACGATTCATCTTCCTACGTCAATTGCACTGCATGTTATGAATTTTTGTAACCCCGACAATCATTTTGAATAACCCTGTATATGGACTGGCCATTTTGTCTACAACCCAAAACCATATGGCATGGTCAATCAGACCTGTTAAGTCACTTCTACGGTTACATATTCTATTATAATAGGCTAATATCCTACCGGTCACCACCTTGAGGACAGTTTAAACCTCCATATATACGATAAGCTGAATTGTTGAGATCAGGCCTTGTTGAATCGTAAGTTATGGTTGGGCTATAATACTTGCATGATTCATACATCCACCATCCTGAAACTATTAGGCGGATGACCTTGTAGTTTGGACAAAAGTCGTTTCCCACATTAAGGTATATTGTTGCAAAATTTAGTAGAGATAGGATGATTAGGTAAGTCGTAATTTGATTTATGCTTTCAACATTTGGGTGGCCGCCGTTACGTTTCCGTCAAGATGGCGGCGATATAAAACATGACACTGAGGTGCCATTTGCTAGTGCTACCTCTGTACCAAAGGTGTTTCGATTTGGGTTTCGTTGTGTATGAATTGATAGGGGGAATCGATTTGCACACATATATGGCCGCCATCCACAAATTTTTGGGCTGATGACCTTGTAGTTTGGTCAAAAGATCCTTCATATATAAAGGTATAAAGTTGAAAAATTTGGTAGAGATCGGATGATTAGGTTAGTCGTAATTTGATTTAAGCTTTGAACATTTGGGTGGCCGCCATTACGTTTCCGACAAGATGGCGGCGATTTAAAACATTACACTGAGGTGCCCTTTGCTAGTGCTACCTCTGTACCAAATTTCGTTCTATTCGGTTTCACCGTGTTCGAATTGAATGGGGGGGGGGCAGACATTCAGAATAAACACACTCACACACACACACTCACACACAAACAGACACACACAATTTTTGGTCCTGTGTTGATCTCATAAGTCTACTTTCATTTTTTGCAAAAAATCGGAAGTAGGCTAAAAATGCATGTGCTTAAAAGAAATTTGTTACAGACAAAAAAAGATGGAGAAAACTATAGGACGATATATTTCGTGTGACAAGCGAGCATCATTAGATCTCAAAGTTCAAATCTACAAGCCAAATTAGCTCTACAAGACACTACTACATCCCACTATGTCAATCATGAAACAGAAAGAGTGTCCTCAAGCAAGAACTCTCATATGAAATGAAAATCCACAGCCTGCTTCCAGTCTCCGACCGGGTCAGGAATGGAATGAATGAAGCCCCCATCTAGCGGCGAGGATATAAACTGTGCCGGCTGCCGAGGCCTGACGCACTCCTCTGGGGCAATGATTAAATGAATGACAGATGAAATGAAATGATAGTGGAGAGTGTTGCTGGAATGAAATTTTGACAGGGAAAACCGGAGTACCCGGAGAAAAACCTGTCTGCCTCCGTTTTGTCCAGCACAGATCTCACATGGTGTGGCCGGGATTTGAACCACGGACCCAGCGGTGAGAGGCCGGCGTGCTGCCGCCTAAGCCACGGAGGCTTCAAGAACTCTCATATGATCGACAGAATCTTACAAAATATACGGCTAGTAGCCTACAACTGTTAGGAACACAGAAGTGTTAAGACCCTATGTAAAGTGAACCCTTCAGAATAGCAGTGTTTTATGCAAGAATCTTGATCAAGGGGTCGCGCTCAGTTCATAGTGTGATGTTTACGTCCGCCAAACAACATGCTTTACTGAGGCAAGTGTCATAGGATAGAAACTGTAATTTAGAAAGTAAGGAGACAAGACGTAAGATAATGACAAGGTTTAATAACTAATTGTGCATAAAAGAAAATAAACAAACAATAATAAAAGAAATATCCACCCTGAATTTTTCCCTGACAGGAATATCTAACACTTTGAGGAGTCAGATGGATCTCCCCCTTTATAATAAAATTGTGGATCCTAGTTCCACTCCCTTGCATTTGAGTTTTATGTGCGCGTGATGACTAACTACGAGAAAATGAGTACTTGGATGATCGTTCGTTTACAGCGGGTTAACAGCCACGGTGCTCACGAACAATCATCACGTAAATCAACGTTTATGGATATGGGCATGACATTAATAAAAACCCTTAAAAACTCTAATGCTGACACACACTACAAATCTATTATTTACAGGAATCTCTCTGAGATCCTCATTAGCGCGAAGATGCACTTAACAACATGAGCTACCAACAGGCCAATTGCTCAATACACAAGGAAAGACAGCATTACACGTGACTCACGGGTCACTGAAATGAAAGTAAACCTGGAATAAACCAACAACAACAAAAGCCTGACCGGCTAAGATTACTTTATATGAACGAAAGTGCATGTTAAGGTAACGCGTCGGAGATTATCGTGATTCGTAGGCAACTCCCATTTATTTCAACAATTCTTTTACCATTGATCAGTTCTTATCTGTAATTTAAGTAATTAGGGAGCCAACGAGCACTCCTCACTAATGACCATGCTTTGCACGTTCAGACAGCCTTGTGAAACATCTCCCCCCTTTCCTCAAATACTTGTCGTGTCCCAGTCCAGTGTATATAAATAGCCGACCAGCTGTTCCGTTACCTCACGGAATCAACAGCAACAAAAATCTCATCCAACTCAGCAATGGTCAGACATAATCACATATCCACAATTGCCCTCGCAAGGATACAATGTGGACCGGGTACCAAGCTGACAGAAATCAGTCTCAGCTGAAATTCCCGCTTGTAATACCACAAAAAAAAACACACATACACACATCTGGGACTGACATGACGCTTTCCACACAGGTCTGCTGAATGGGTGCTCACAAACATTTAACACAATATTAAAACCTACGATAGAGCTGATTACTCTTCGTCACAAATTACATTGCTCCAATCGGCAAGAGTCACACTGAATCTGATCAATAATAAATCTTAAACAATTTTAATTACCCTCCAATCTACTGTATAATTACATTAATTCAGTCCTACTTCTGAAACATAACAGATCTCCGAGAGACGTTTTTAACCGCATTGCGTAACATATGCAAACACGGCCGTTCACATAGCTACGTTAGTTAACACAATACAAAAACAAGAACCTTCCACTAACTACATTCGTGCGAGCTGCTTCCATACAAAAGTGTGTCAGACCAAAACTAAATATACTACGTTAATCACACAAGAAATGTATTTACAAAAATATGTCCCATAAACCATAAGTTAATTTATCAAATAATAAAGAATATTATTTTGTACTCATCTCTCTTGTAGTCACCCGTCAAAGAACGTCTGCTGCCATTTCCCAACTGAATGGTTCTATCTCATCTCAGCCATCTGGACGGAGTGTTGAGAATTCCAAACTTCCTCTGTAGTCGTCGGTGTCATCTCTGGCGCTGCTTCAAAAATTAGATTATTATACACTTGATATCTGACTACTAAATTCGCTGTTCAGGTACTACTTTCCCTGTCACAGTTCGTTGGCGAATTATCGACGATACTGCCCCTACAATATAGTACTGTGACTATCTATTACTGAATTTAACACTTTACAATAACTTCTGTGTCCAAGACACACAAAATAATAATCAACCTGTGTCCACGACACACAAAATAGAAGTCGTTCTGTCCGCAGACGAACACAGTAATAAGACGACTACGCCCGTAGACGCACAGAATAGTAGTCAATGTCTTGGCTCTTCATGCCACTTATAAAAGAACTGGCCCTAGGTCTCGATGGGGGAGGGGGGGGGGGGGGAATTTATGTAAAAATTTATCGAAATAATTGTGGTACAGGCATGAAATAAATATCACTGAACTCGTAACATTGCACAGGTCAAGAATATGCTCATTAATCCTAGAATCGATCGTAGAGATTTTGTCTAGGCGATTTCCCGCGTGAATGCTAGCCGAGCGTACCCACGCTAGACCTGCCGCGTTAACTAGGCATTCTTCTCTCATTGGTTCTAACATTTTCTGTAATTTGGCGGTTCATAGCAGATCTTGGCGTCGTAGGAGTGTCCAGCCTGCTCATCAGCCACTCACATTACTGCATCATATTTCTTCTAGGCGCGAATATCACAATGAACATACTAGCAGCATGTCTCACTGCGCGTCGCTTCTATTTGAGGCGGCCCACCTGTCCTTCTGACACATCGCTATGCTATTTCCTTTCACAGCTAAAATATTTAGCCTATTGTCAACCTGCTTCAGGTATATCCCCGCTGTCTCCAACCAATGCTTGAAATTTCCTCATCTCCGTCTAGCTACTTTCATGATGCTGGTTGAAATATTTATTAGTTGGAGAAATAAAACATAGAATCATTTATCCAACAGAGGATAAAAGGGTTCACAACTCTCCCACTCACAAAATTTCGAACTTAGGAATAAAGTCGACAATTTTTAAAAGACTTCCGTAGGCCAAATTGTTTTATTTCAGAATCACCCCTTTTCTATTACTGGTCTAGTCGCTCCTGTCTTGAATGGCATTTACTCGTTTTCATTTCCTGCTCGTATCTCCCATCTCAGTCTGCTGCATGACGCTCTGGTGCCTGAGGCAACACTTTGCTCGTCTCGTTAATGTTTGTCAACAACCACTCTACTTCCTCGTTTACGTGCCATACTCAACTACTCCTCGTGCACTTTGTTGATAATAGGACGTCCATATATTCAAACTGCATCATTAATTTTGGCACTCCCATGGCTCACTTCGACGATACTTTTTTAGGTTGGCAGCGTTGTAGACTGACATTGTTCCTGTGCTCAATTCTTTCACTCTGTAAGCATTGTTTCCAAGGTTTCTTACGATAGAATAGGGTCCTATGAACTTTTCGCAGAATTTACTGAAGATTTTCTTCTCCGGGTCCGATGTAGCAGGTCGTTTCACCAAAACGAGCTGGTTGATTTCAAGATCCCTGTGAAACCTCTTATTTCTTACCCGCCGTAATCTGCGGTCTGCTTGTTTTCTCATGTAGGCTCTCGTCCTCTCAATTCGCAAGTCAGGTGCTATCATTGGATCTTGTGGACAGTTAATGATGCTTTTCCACGTTCTTACTGGATACTCGTTCTTGTGTAGGACCATAGGGATTTGTCCTGTTGACTCGTGCCTGGTAGAATTCATGCATGTCTCTACATCCTTAATCTTATCGACCCATTTGTGGTGTTCGTTCGGAATGATGATCCTCAAATATGAAGTTACACACTTAATTGCTCTTTCACTTGGATTTGCTTGAGCATGTCGGATACTGCTTAAAACGTGTTTTATACCCATATCTTCCATACCTTTCTTGAATTTGGCGCTTGTGAATTAACTGCCATGGTCTGATAATATAAACTCTGGTTTTCCAAGGATTTGAATAACTCTATTTCGAATGCGACTGAGTACCTGCTTCGATGTCGTTTTCTGAATAGGGCATAGTACTACGAATTTAGAAAATACATCAATGCACACTAGCAAATGACGGCAACCTCGCCTTCCCTTCGGGATTGGACCGAAACAGTCGAGTGCCAGTAGCTCACATGGTTTCTGAGGTAGCAATGGTCTGGGATACTGCCTCATTAAGTAATTATTGGGCTTTGTCATCTGACACGGATCACAAGTTGTAATGACGTCACATAAAGTTGTTCTCATACTTGGCCATGTAAATGTCTCCCCTATCGTCGCTTCGCACTTATCTACGCCCACATGACCGTAACTTTCGTGCGTATGCCATGTCAACCCTCGTTGTAACGATGCAGGTACTAATATGCGTAACTTGGTGTGGTCATTATCTACCCATTTGTGCAGCAAATTGTTGACATAAACATATCTTCCTTCTTTGGCTTTCGCTTCTCGAAATGCAGGTGTTCCTGTAGGTAGTTGCTTTCTGAAGTATTGAATTAAAAGCATCATCCATGGTTCCGCTTCCTGTTCTCGCTGTATCTCACGTAACTCCTCCAAGAATTCCCGGTCCTTCGGTGTTAACTCCAAGTGTTGTACCATCGCTGTTTCTTCATTATCAGGCTCTGGGTTCCAGCAGAGTGCATCTGGTATCACGTTCATCTTCCCTGGGCAATGTTCAATCTCAATGCTGAACTGCTGAATATATATAGACCAACGTGTCACACGTTCGCTTGCCATCGACGTCTTAAACAAGAATGTTAGTGCCTTGTGGTCGGTCCTGACAACAATAGGGTAGCCGTAAATTATTCGTTTCCATTGTTGTAACGCATGAAGTATGGCCAACAGTTCTAGTTCCGTTACCGTATAATTGCGCTCGTGCTTACGCAATTTTCGGCTGACAAATGCCAAATATGTTTTGTGCTGCAGGTTAGCTGGATCCCCTTGGTAAAGCATAGCACCTATACCAATTAGTGAAGCATCCGCTTGGATTATAAATTTATGCTTGAAATCTGGATATCCTAATTTAATGCAGTTTTCCAATAGCTGCTTTGTTGCTTGGAATGCCTACTCACACTCCGCATTCAATAACCATTTATTATTTTTCTTTAGCATTTCCTGCATGGGAGCTACAGTCTCCGTGTAACCTGGACAGTTTTCCTTAAAGAATCCCGTTACGCCTAAGAAAGCCCGAATGTGCTTGACTCTCGTTGGTGTAGGGAAATTCTTTATCGCTTCGATCTTAGCTGGGTTTGGTTTCACTCCCTCCTTGTCAATGACGTGACCCAAATATAAGATCTCGCTCTTGAAGAAATGCGATTTCTTCAGATTTACTTTGAAATTAGATGCATTCAGGTTGCCTAATACTTTATCTAAATTTTCCATGTGAGTTTCAATGTTGTCGGATGCCATCAAAATGTCATCAATGTAGCGTACCGTCATCTCCTTAAATTCCTCGGTTAAATTCCGGTCCAGAGCTCGGATTAAAGCACAGCCCGCTGTTTTGACTCCAAAGGACATTCGAACGAAGCAAAACGTCTGGTTATCGAATAAGAAGCCAGTTAGAAGCTGTGACTTCTCATCCAATTCAATATGGTGGAACGAACTCGTCAGATCGACAGATGAATAAATGCTCTTGTTTTTAAAGCCTTTTAGTACGTCTCTGATGATTGGCGCTCTGTCATACTCAGGAAAAATGAGTCTTGTGTTGAGATTTCTGGCATCTAAACAAAGTCTAATAGATCCATTTGGTTTTGTGACTGCCAAAATCGCATTTAGATAAGGTGTCGGTGTCTTCCTTATCACTCCAGCTTGTAACATCTCATCTATAATGACCTTAACTTGACCACGATATTTTTCAGGAATTGGGTACAATCTGCTTTTGAAAGGTGACCAGTCCTCAACTTGCATAGAATATTTGAAATTTAATATTTTTCCAGGTACTGTATCAAATACTGTTTTGTGCTTCCTTAATATCTCTTCCAACTGCTTTCTGTGTTCACCCCCAAGTTGAATGTCATTGAGCCGCTCCTGTAGTAACTCTTCAAATTGTGCATCACTGTTATCTCCTTCTGTTAATAAAGACCATATCTCCTGGTATTCACTCTCCTCATCTAGTTCCACAACAGCTCCTTCTATGATGTTATCTTCTGCCTTTCGTACCTCCTCTTCCGTCTCTTCCGATATTGCTTCCAATGCCCAAGAATTTACATCTCTTCCGGTAGTGATTTCATCCATATGCAATCCCACATTTTTCAGTTGATCATACTCTCTAAAACTGACAGTATTTTTGTGCAAATCTATCACTGCTTGATAGTCACAAATAAAATTTGCACCAAGAATTATATTGAAATTCATCTTTGCCATGATAATGAATGTTTGCCCAAAAGTGTGTTCCAATATGTTCAGCTCTAAGTATGCCTGACGTTTACAAGTGACGGTGCGTTCAGGAATAACACCCCTCACTTTGAGCTGTGGTACCGGAATTACAGAAATATTCTGACTCCGTCCCAACTCTCGAACCAAGGCCTCCGATACCAGACTGATCTGTGACCCCGTATCCAATAAACATCTTATATTAATTCCACCAATCCTCGCGTAAATAATGGGTAACTGCCTAATTTCATCGTTCCGTGGTTTCACCGTCTCCTCCAGGCAGTCTTCTGGCAAAGCAATCCATTCTTGTATGTTCGCTACTATCCATCCATCTTCAACTTCCGACTGTTGTGTTTGTAGCCTGTCTCCTTTATCCAAATTTAACATTTTTTTAGCTCCATTTCGACTCCCATCATCCTTCTGTCGCTCATGTCCTTGATATCCCTGTTGTCTCAGTAGACTTCCAGCTTCCTCAGTATGTGTATCAGGATTCTTCATGTTCCCAATGGCCTTTTCCCATCTTCCTATCTCTCCACCTTGACTAGCGTGTAACTCCTCTAAGTAATTTTGCGATTGAGCGTGCCTATCATCCCAGTCATCTCGATAGTTACGTGGCTCTCCTTGATTTTGATCTCTTCTTCCTTTCCATCTTTGATTGGCATTGTAATCACCGTATCTTCCATAAGGCCTGTCATTCCTTCGATTTTCACGCCATTGCTGATATCCTCTCTGTTGGTATCTATTGTTACCTTGGTATGACCTATTGTTGTAATGATTTTCGTTACGCTGATATGGTCTGTTTTCTCCTTCTTCCTGGTTTCGCCTAGGTGTGGAAGTGCTTGTGTTAGTGCCCTGCGTTTTGGTGTTTGCCTGTTTTGGTTTGATGACCTCTGTAGTATTGACTAACTCCAGCTGTCTTCCCCCTCTATAATGACTATGAGATGTAGTCTCATCTATTTGCCGTAGTATCTGCTCTGCATGTAGGGCCGTACTAACGTTCGCTGCGACTAGTACTTGTTGTACGTTTACTGGCATTTGTCTCGCTATGGTCATCACCAGATCTGCTTCATTTAATGGGTAATCAAGGTCACGAAATTTTAACATTTGCATGTTAAAGAAATCTGAGTATTTTGTTTGCTGGGTGGTTTGGTACTTCCTAGAGTAAAGCTCCATCTTTAGACTCTGTTGTGTTGCGGGCGACCAGTATTTGCGCAGAAACGCTAAGTTGAAATCTGACATGTTTCCAAATGTATATTTGAAGCTTAAAAACCATGTGAGGACATTTCCCGATAAAAATCTCTCCATCATCCTTAATCTTCGTGCTTCAGGTACCCCAGTGTCATTGAAATGGTCTTCCATCTCTTTGATAAAGGCTT
The DNA here is from genome assembly GCA_946902985.2 of Meconema thalassinum. NCBI lineage: Eukaryota > Metazoa > Arthropoda > Insecta > Orthoptera > Tettigoniidae > Meconema > Meconema thalassinum. The sequence continues at coordinate 1,847,605,079 of OX336388.2, read as the reverse complement.
TAGGTGTCACCCCTGAATTTTCCGTGTATTTCTGCGGTTTGTAGTCATTTGAGCGAATTACTTGAATAAGTTGTGTGGGCTGATGACCGTCTTGTGGTGTCGAGCTCCTATCAACATTCTTACGAAATCCTTCCGTGTTTGTTGTTAATGGGCTGTCTGCCTGAGTCTGACTTCCTGCTGTGCTGGACTCTGGACTATTTGAGTTATCCGGCTTGTCTTTCACTGTTCCCGTTCTAAATATAGATGAGTGTTCTAATGAGCGGAGTTCGGCTTTAATGATCCTGTCCGTCTGCTCTTTAAGTTTATTTTTCACCTCTTGCTCCAAAGCTTGAATACGCGTGTGATTTTCGCCTACTGTTTTAAGAATGGTGGATCTTTCCTCTTTAGAATCAATATTCATTTTCTTCCAATCTTTCCTTATTTGTTCTTTAATCGTGCTTACTTGCCCTTCGATCTGGCTTTTTGTGTCATCCTGATTACTTTCTATCTGGCTCAGCCTTTCGTCTAATGTACTCTTAAATTGCTCTTGCTCCGTTTTTAGGCTTTCCCATTGTTCCGCTGATTTTATCTCGAGACGGTCCATATCTTTAATTATGCCGGATATGTTTTCATCTACTGCTGATAATTGTTGTTGAATGACCCTGCCGCTTTTCTCCATCTCCTTAAATCGTCCTTCCAACTTATCCTGAGCTATTTTGACCTCGCTTGTATTCATCGTGCATGCTATTTCAATTTGTTCTAATTTAGCCAACACCGTTTCATCCAGAATGCTAGTTTTTGATCAAAAATATCTTCCATTTTTTTAATCTGCTCTAATTGTTTCTCATTATTTTTGCTAACATCTAGGGCCAAAAATACCATCTGTTGATTAGTGTGATCTTTCATTTCTGCGGTTAACGAAGCTAATTGGTTCGTGTTTTTAATATTTTGCGCCTCTAACTGCGAATTGATAGTGTCATTAATTTCACTCTTTAATAACCTAGCTTGTTCCGCCTGATATTCATTTTGTTCAATCCTACTGTTATTTAATTGTGTCCGCAATTGTTCACTTTGTTCAGATAATTTGTTTATAGACTCACTTTGTTCTAGCCTACTATTGTTTAATTGTGTCCGCAATGATTCACTTTGCTCTAACAGTTTAGTATTTAGCGATTCACTTTGTTCTGATAGTTTCGTTTTTAGCGATTCACTCTGCTCAGATAATTTGTTTATAGACTCACTTTGTTCTAGCCTACTAGTGTTTAATTGTGTCCGCAATGATTCACTTTGCTCTAACATATTAGTGTTTATAGATTGACTCTGTTCTGATAGTTTAGTGTTTATTTGTTCAGATAAATTCGTGTTTAGCGATACGCTTTGTTCCGCCAATTTAGTATCCAACAATTCCTGTGTTCTCCTCGCCGCACTCTCAATGATCTCCTGGATCTGCTCCACCGTTGCCATAATACACACTTTATATGAGACATAAGGGAAATGGCATAAAGCAATGCCCTTTGACACACACAAAAAATCCAATGCACATTTACTTTCTTTATCCAACTCAGTTCATTTATTTTTTTACATTTACTCCCACTAGTCAATTGCATCTCTGAGTGGTTCTAGTTTTACTCAATTTAATTTTAAACCCAAGCACATATTTAGTCATTAAATTGTCATCCTGATCTGATATTAACACTGACTAATTAACAAAGTATTAATTGTCATATTAGGCTACAGCCTCCTAATATTTCCATGAGTTTGACTTTCTAAGCAAATCTAGTTTTAATTTTATCATTGGGCGCCCGGTATCACATATTAATTTTACTTTAATTTAAAAGACAAAAACGTGAACCGTATTTTACTTTGCAAACTCCTGATTTTAATTTATTTTTCACACATTTGGCGGTATCCACTTCGCCTCAATTACATTTAATAAAATATCACTTCCCGGTGATTAAATACTGTCATATCTGCCTGCACTTGCGGCATGTCAGTTTTACTCAAATACGCCACTATTGACATGTGTAATCTCTCCGTTACACCACAGTAAATGGCCCCACGCTTGGCCGCGCCAGTTTTATCCCTATGAACCCTTCAGAATAGCAGTGTTTTATGCAAGAATCTTGATCAAGGGGTCGCGCTCAGTTCATAGTGTGATGTTTACGTCCGCCAAACAACATGCTTTACTGAGGCAAGGGTCATAGGATAAAAACTGTAATTAAGAAAGTAAGGAGACAAGACGTAAGATAATGACAAGGTTTAATAACTAATTGTGCATAAAAGAAAATAAACAAACAATAATAAAAAAATATCCTCCCTGAATTTTTCCCTGACAGGAATATCTAACACTTTGAGGAGTCAGATGGATCTCCCCCTTTATAATAAAATTGTGAATCCTAGTTCCACTACCTTGCATTTGAGTTTTATGTGCGCGTGATGACTAACTACGAGAAAATGAGTACTTGGATGATCGTTCGTTTACAGCGGGTTAACAGCCACGGTGCTCACGAACAATCATCACGTAAATCAACGTTTATGGATATGGGCATGACATTAATAAAAACCCTTAAAAACTCTAATGCTGACACACACTACAAATCTATTATTTACAGGAATCTCTCTGAGATCCTCATTAGCGCGAAGACGCACTTAACAACATGAGCTACCAACAGGCCAATTGCTCAATACACAAGGAAAGACAGCATTGCACGTGACTCACGGGTCACTGAAATGAAAATAAACCTGGAATAAACCAACAACAACAAAAGCCTGACCGGCTAAGATTACTTTATATGAACGAAACTGCATGTTAAGGTAACGCGTCGGAGATTATCGTGATTCGTAGGCAACTCCCATTTATTTCAACAATTCTTTTACCATTGATCAGTTCTTATCTGTAATTTAAGTAATTAGGGAGCCAACGAGCACTCCTCACTAATGACCATGCTTTGCACGTTCAGACAGCCTTGTGAAACATCTCCCCTCTTTCCTCAAATACTTGTCGTGTCCCAGTCCAGTGTATATAAATAGCCGACCAGCTGTTCCGTTACCTCACGGAATCAACAGCAACAAAAATCTCATCCAACTCAACAATGGTCAGACATAATCACATATCCACAATTGCCCTCGCAAGGATACAATGTGGACCGGGTACCAAGCTGACAGAAATCAGTCTCAGCTGAAATTCCCGCTTGTAATACCACAAAAAAAAAACACACATACACACATCTGGGACTGACATGACGCTTTCCACACAGGTCTGCTGAATGGGTGCTCACAAACATTTAACACAATATTAAAACCTACGATAGAGCTGATTACTCTTCGTCACAAATTACATTGCTCCAATCGGCAAGAGTCACACTGAATCTGATCAATAATAAATCTTAAACAATTTTAATTACCCTCCAATCTACTGTATAATTACATTAATTCAGTCCTACTTCTGAAACATAACAGATCTCCGAGAGACGTTTTTAACCGCATTGCGTAACATATGCAAACACGGCCGTTCACATAGCTACGTTAGTTAACACAATACAAAAACAAGAACCTTCCACTAACTACATTCGTGCGAGCTGCTTCCATACAAAAGTGTGTCAGACCAAAACTAAATATACTACGTTAATCACACAAGAAATGTATTTACAAAAATATGTCCCATAAACCATAAGTTAATTTATCAAATAATAAAGAATATTATTTTGTACTCATCTCTCTTGTAGTCACCCGTCAAAGAACGTCTGCTGCCATTTCCCAACTGAATGGTTCTATCTCATCTCAGCCATCTGGACGGAGTGTTGAGAATTCCAAACTTCCTCTGTAGTCGTCGGTGTCATCTCTGGCGCTGCTTCAAAAATTAGATTATTATACACTTGATATCTGACTACTAAATTCGCTGTTCAGGTACTACTTTCCCTGTCACAGTTCGTTGGCGAATTATCGACGATACTGCCCCTACAATATAGTACTGTGACTATCTATCACTGAATTTAACACTTTACAATAACTTCTGTGTCCAAGACACACAAAATAATAATCAACCTGTGTCCACGACACACAAAATAGAAGTCGTTCTGTCCGCAGACGAACACAGTAATAAGACGACTACGCCCGTAGAAGCACAGAATAGTAGTCAATGTCTTGGCTCTTCATGCCACTTATAAAAGAACTGGCCCTAGGTCTCGAGGGGGGGGGGGGGGAATTTATGTAAAAATTTCTCGAAATAATTGTGGTACAGGCATGAAATAAATATCACTGAACTCGTAACATTGCACAGGTCAAGAATATGCTCATTAATCCTAGAATCGATCGTAGAGATTTTGTCTAGGCGATTTCCCGCGTGAATGCTAGCCGAGCGTACCCACGCTAGACCTGCCGCGTTAACTAGGCATTCTTCTCTCATTGGTTCTAACATTTTCTGTAATTTGGCGGTTCATAGCAGATCATGGCGTCGTAGGTGTGTCCAGCCTGCTCATCAGCCACTCACATTACTGCATCATATTTCTTCTAGGCGCGAATATCACAATGAACATACTAGCAGCATGTCTCACTGCGCGTCGCTTCTATTTGGGGCGGCCCACCTGTCCTTCTGACACATCGCTATGCTATTTCCTTTCACAGCTAAAATATTTAGCCTATTGTCAACCTGCTTCAGGTATGTCCCCGCTGTCTCCAACCAATGCTTGAAATTTCCTCATCTCCGTCTGGCTACTTTCATGATGCTGGTTGAAATATTTATTAGTTGGAGAAATAAAACATAGAATCATTTATCCAACAGAGGATAAAAGGGTTCAAGCATGAACTCTCATATGATCGACAGAATCTTACAAAATATACGGCTAGTAGCCTACAACTGTTAGGAACACAGAAGTGTTAAGACCCTATGTAAAGGAAACTTTTATTAATATCAACAAGGCTGCTAGGCTGAAATATTACAAAACTACTCCCTCCTCTAAACTAATCCATGAAGACTTGGCTATTACGGCTGAGAAATACATACAGTAAAGCAATAAGCCCACATAATAGAAATATAATCACTGAGTAAATTATATTATAAGTGATTATAATTCTATTTAGTACATGAAAAGATTTATGTGGAGTATTTTAAGCTACGGGTCTGAACATGGACCCTTAAAACAATGTAGACGTGTCAAAATTCAGGGCATTTAAGATGTGGTATTGGAGAAAACTCCTATGGATACTGTGGACTGATAACGTCACAAACAAGAATGTTATCAGAAGAGCAAGTGAGCCACGCAACTTGGTTGAATCCTTAAACAAAATATGAAATAGCTTCGTCAGTCCCTTGAGTCGACATTCTGACTGGTTCTTCCCCCTATTCGAAGGAAAATTGGAAGGGAAAAGGAGCAAAGGAAGGCCAAGAACATCAACAGCATTAAAGACAAACAAACATATTGCCACTTGAAGATATTGGCCATGTTACCTACGAGCATAACGGTTCAGGAGATGAAGATGAAATAGAGGCACAATGTAGTGTAACTCATTACACCATTCCCTGTACTCTGTCGACGTTTATTGCAGTGGTGGATGTGGAGGAGCACTTAGGTCGGTCTTCATCTTCTTCATTCTGCCTCTCTTCACTGTTGTCTTTTGAATTGTTTTATACCGACAGTAGTAGCTACGCTGGCTAAAGCGCAGCGTTAGGCCATTGGGCCAAGCTCTCTGCTGACTCGGTAGACGCGTGGGTTCGAGCCCCACCGTCGGCCGTCCTTGAAATGGTTTTCCGTGGTTTCCCCATTTTCAACACCAGGCAAATGCTGGGACGGTACCTTCTGACAGGCCACGGCCGCTTCCTTCCACATCCTTGCCCAGTTTCATACATCTTCATCCATTCCATCTCTCATCCCGACGCGCAGGTCGCCCACGGACGTCGACTGGAAAGACCTGCACTCGTCCTCTCAAGAGGTCACACGACAAAAAATAAATAAAAAATGTTTTATGCAGACCTCCATACCTCCATATCCTGAGCAAATCGTTTCATCTCTACATAGCTTCCACGCCTTATATCCGAGGCAATCTGTTTAACATATTCTAACCTCGGTCTACCCCTACAGTTATTGTCTTCGACCCTTCCTTCCATAAGTAAGTTTCCTATTCCTGGGTGTCTTAGTATGTGTCCTACCAACATATCTCTTCTCTTCATTATCAGCCGCCAGAAACATATCACCTCTCCAACTCATCCCTATTTGATAGTCTAACTTATCTACACATCTGATCTTCATCATCCTCCTGTGTCACCACATTTCAAACGCTTCTATTAACCTCTTTTTTTACTGCACCAGCAGTTCATGTTTAACTTCCATACAGTGCTACGCTCCAGACAAAGGCTTTCAAAAATGACTTCCTAATACCTAAATCTATATTTGATGTCAACAGATTTGTTTTCTGGAGAAATGGTTTCCTTGCCTTAGCCAACCTACGTTTTATACCCTCTTTGCTTCGTTCGTCCATCACTGGTTATTTCGATTCCAAAGTAGCGGAAATCTCCTACTTCCTTTAGTTTTTCACCTGCCAATTTCATAGCAATAAGAGTTTCTGTTTTTTTTTTTTTTTTGGCTGCATATCATTATTTTTCTTTTACATTTATTGATTTTTATCGTGAATTCTTTCCTCAAAACGGAGTCCTTACCATTTAAAAACTCATTCAATCCTCTAGTGCAGTGTTTCCCAAACTTTTGTGTGTGTGTACCACTTTAAGAGATACGAATCTCTCGCGTACCACCTAATGGTTGGGAGATGTAGTAACTATAACCCCCCACCACCACTACGTAACAGACCAAAAAATGACTTGTAAACTGTGTTTGTTAGAGTTAAAGTTCAAATAATAAAAAGTGTGTCCAGTTGTTTTATTATTTATTACAATAAGTATTCTAGTAAAACATTGAGAAATGACACTGTACAAATAATATTATTAAAAGAATTCTTAATAATTAAACATAAATACCAAAGTTCAACTAACAACTTCAATGTGAAGGGTGAGCTTGAAGATTAGAAGCCAACTTAGGAATGTCTGGTTTAAGATTGCTAAGTCTCAAACGAAGATTGTTTTCCACTGTAAGGAGCCTATTCCGGTATTTATTATTGAGGTAAACAAGTGTAGAAAATGCAGTCCCATACAAGTACGAAGTAGTGAAAGGCAGTAAAAATCTAACTGCTTTGTCAGCTATGTCTCCATAGTCTGCACGCCTTTCTACCCAAATGTTCACAAGAGCCATTTATGAAAAAGTTTGCCTTAGTTCTGAATCACAATTCAATTCATAAAACTGCTCCTTATATTTGGCCTTAAAGTCCTCCGGCAACATATCAATGTTTTTATATTTTTTAATTTTATATATTTTTTATATTTTTCGTAACGTATCTAATATATTTTATATTTTTGGTAACATTACCGCGTACCACTGCAGCAGTACAAACGTACCACCAGTGGGCTCGAACAAACAGACAGACAGACAGTGCTACTGAAACAGATACGTTCCGTCAGCTAGCACCAATGAAGCTTGTAATGCACAGTACGCACGCAGCTGTTTTGTAATGAAGACGTCTAAGCGCAAATAATATGAGTGAGTGCACGTCCATCTCGGTGATTACCTACATTAATTATTGGTTTTAAATAATTAATAACTCTCGCAGCCTCCCAGCTGTCAAGGGTCAGTAACTCTTTACTTAGCGTAATAAATGGACATGATTAGCAACACTTCAACTAGACCCGTTAACTTATGTGAGTATCTATTAGATCACGGACACGACTACCTATCGGTGAACGCCTAGATTTACATCTGCTGATTGACTGCAAAGTAAATAAGGTACTATGACCCAGCGGTAAGCGAACTAACTCACGTTCATAAATCATTTTTCTGTAGTTATAGGACGGACGTCAGAATATGGTTATGGATTACATCTCGTTTAAGATAATGTGGTCTGGTTTTATGGCACGGATTCGTTGTTTGCTTTTAGATGTACGCTACTCTTAACTGACGTTAATGAGTGGTCCCTAACTACATATTTAAGGGGTTTAGAAAATATTCCAAAAATTGTACTCAAGGAAAAGGCTGTTTCGATACAAGGTTATCAAATCCTCTTGACCAGTGGTGTCAACTTTAGCGACACATAACGGGATCTAGTGATTTAATATACATTTTTGTGAGAAAATAATACCCCTTATTATTCACGTTTTCAACGGGGTCGGGGGGTGAGATGAGATGGAAGACTATGTGGCAGGTGGTATTCATGATCGGATATCCTTCCCGACGCCAACCTCATGAAAGGAGTTAATGAGAGATGAAATGAATGAAGATGATTGAAGGCAAGGATGTGGAAGGAGGCGACCGTGGCTTGTTAGAAGGTACCGTCCCAGTATTTGCCTGGAAGTGAAAATGGGGAAACTATGGAAAACCATTTCAAGGACAGCCGATGGTGGGGCGCGAAACCACATCTACCGAGCCCTCCGATTGCTTGGCCCCATGACTAGAACCCTGCGCGGATAAACAAAACATTATCCGCATCCGCCCCGCATCCGCACGACTGTTAACCGCATTCCCACGTTTGTTATCCGAATCTACTGGCATTACAATGATATTTTTAATTACATAAAGCATAACTTACTAAAGCAACATATTTATACATTTGAGGAAAAAGTCCTTCCCTTAGGCTTTGTGTGTCATATGTTATGTTTAAAATGAATGTTAAGCAGCCAGAATTGCAACCCATTCCTGTCCGGAATGTTAATTATGCTTAATTACATAATTTGAATGAGATTAGCTTAAATCATCATCTTACATTTGTCATGAAGAAAGCATTACGGGAAAATATTATAGGCTATGTCATAAACACCCAGGTCCTAATAAAGATATTAAACACGTTCGGATTGTATTCTAAAATCTATCCGCAAATTTACTCCAAACATTATTCGCAGCATATCCGCTATCCGCACAGCCATGCGAACTATATCCGCATGGCGAAATATTTTGCGGATATCCGCATCCACACAAGGCTTTACCCATAACCTAGCGCTGCGCGTTAGCAGACGTAGCTATCGCTGTCGGTGTTCGAGTGAAAATATTTTGAATATAATATACTTTTAGTAACAAGTAGTTTGACGATGTAAAATCTCTCTTACGAATAGCAAAATCTGACTACCGTCATAGATACCCAGGGGCTCACAACTAGCGTGACGTGGGTCCGTGACCACGGGACCTCTGCTAAGACCGGCATTGCTTCCATTTACCTAAGCCGAGATCCCCTCTTTCATGTTTCTTCTCGACCTCTCTTGGGCAACTGCTGTTCTCTTTCGACCGCCACGATATTAGGGTATTCGAGACCCTTTTCTTTTCTAATAACTTCATTCTTGGCTGTCATAGTGGAAACCCAGGTTCGACTCTCGGCTCTCCCAAGAAATTTAATTCTGGTCTGAAGGTTGGAACGAGGTGCACTCAGTCTCGTGAGGCAAATCTGAGAAAAGGTGGGCTTGATCTCTACCTCAGCCATCCTGGAAGTTGTTTTCCAGGAACATTCTGGGATGGTACCTAACTTAAGGCCACGACCGCTTCCTACCGAAATCCTACCTCAATTGCAAACGCAGACACTAATACAGAGATCACAGTGACACAAGTTATCAGACAAATTCCACACACGCCAAAGTACACGGAGGTGCATAAAAACGCTGTCACAAAACCTCTAAAAAATCAACAACTCATTTTTTGAAGAGTCGGACCTCTTTTGATCCACTTTCATGAAAATGAAATAGGCTCATGAGTTCAATCGGGGAGTCATTGTATGTGCCAGTCTGTCTGTGTGCATGCCAGGCGTGTATGTGTCATCCCCTATCAACACCTGAACAAAATTCAACAAAAATTGCTTTGAACTTTTCATATTGCCATCACATAATGGCGGCCACTTGTATTTTCATAGCTGAAGTCGGCTATTGGCTGAACCAATCATCGAATCTCAAATAAATTTTAGCATCGCGTACCCCCTTACATTAGTATATATCAATAGGCCTAATCACCAATAATAGTATTTAGGAAGCTTTACATGACGAATAGACGTTGCCTGAGTTACCACAAAATCATATTGCATATTATGTGGAACCGCCATCTTGAATACAGGGGCATGGTGGCGTAGTGGTTAAGTAATTTGCCACTTACCACGGTGGACCGGGTTCGATTCCCGATCAATGCATGTGATATTTTCAAAATTAAATACCATGTCCTGTGGTTCGGATTCTACGTAAAAAGGAAGTCCCGTGGCTTAGGATTGCGAGATTAATGGTCACATAAAGCTAAAAACTTCCATCCTTCATCTTGAATAAATAGATTTTGAAATTGGTTATTCACAATCAATAAATTTAACATTTCGAGGCTCACAAGAAGATTTACGCTGCTGACGGCACAATAGCATTATAGCGGATTCAAATCCGGCCGAAATCATCGGATTTTTTAAGAGCGTTAAAATCCTTCAGTATGCCTTCTTTCGGAGGGGAAGTAAAGCCAGCAGTCCCATGTCATAGATTTTTGGTATGAAAAAGATCATTCCACAGACTAAACTTGTGTGAAGCTAAATTCTAGGTTAGATTTCGTTGGAACGCTCTATCAAAGTTCCAACGTTCACCACTAGGTATCATTGACATCTGGTAGTGAATTTTGAACAACTTGAAATTGATTGGAACTTGTAGCTCACCCTATGGGTGTCCGCTTGAAGCAGCTACAGCCTCTGGCGAGCCGAACATGTCCTCGGACACTCCAGGCACTAAAAGCCACACGATGGACATGTGCAGCATTAAAACATTGAAATCGATGGAAAAGGAACGATAGGTAACTGAGCAATCAGGAATGTGGTGAAATAGGAGTTCTGAATGCAAGACCTCAGTTACAGGAATTTCTAAATCATCACAATGAATATTACGCTCATCCGCCACCTTGTGTATAAAAATGGTGAAATCGATTAATCACCATGTAATAAACCTAGAATTTCGAATATTCACACGAAGCTAGTAAGTTCTTCTTTGTAGGTTTGCTCTGCTGAAGGCAAGTGCGCATAGATGTCAAATATTCAAGATTACAGACATTAAAATCGATAATTTCGGATAAACTTAAGCAATTACCTCGTACTTTGGTGAAGATGTAGTTGTTTTTAAGAGACTTTACCACAACTGTCGGCAGAAATGAAATCACGAATTTCAATGAAAGTAGGCTTACTCTCGGAAACATTCTCCTCTTTGTAAGAAGCCCTGTATGGGCAGGCAGTGTACGCATGGTGCACCCTATGCAGTTTACACCCCTAAGGAATCACAGCTACACTGAGGGATTCCTAAGCTGGGTCTGTCTTTGCCCCCTTTTCATGGACTTTCTAGTGGACTCTCTTATTTTTCCCCTTTCCTATCAGCCTTTCATTGCTCCACACCGGCCGCTGGAGCCGAGAGCGGTAATAGCTGGCATGGGAAGAGCATGAATCCGCTCTCGGCCACCGTGGTCAGTCCCACCCCGCCCATACTAAACAGATAGCATTTAAATTGACTGAAAAGTGTAAATTGATTATTAGAACTTAAGTTGTAGTTAGTTATTGTTTTAAGGGGCGGAAGAGCGAGGTCATCCACTCCTTTATAACTTTCACAATATGAAATTTGTTTACAATGATGCATGTGTTTCTTTGGGGATGTGAATAATGGTTGTTGAAGATTTCGTTTTACAAACACAGTCAAATAACTAGTATTTTTTACTATTTTGGTTCTTTAAGCCGAATCTCCTCTCATTCATTCATTCATTCATTAATTTATTCATTTACTTTATTTGCAAATGGGGGTATTCCCCGGTGGCAATTTACCAACAAGAATCAAGTAGTTCCGTGACGAACTAAAGAGCCTACTTTTCTTAAAATTTCAGATTGATGCCAATCTATATAGACCTATCTAGAATAATGACGAAATCAAGTAATAGAGTAACTTACTACAGTAGGCAGCCCTGATTAATCAAGAATGTCAGGTACTATACGTGAGCAAAGTTTAGTGCCGTTGGCTTGTACACTTTTTGATATATTGATATTAGGGTTAAAACATAGAGAGAGCACTTATTAACCGTTTGCAGCCCTGGTGGCTCATTAGAATATGCACAGTCATATCTGCTGTAGTACGAAATCTGGTTGAAATCCAATCGATAGTATAGAAGTTATATGCATTTAGAAATTGAACCTATCAGCAGGCTTAGAATCATGTTGGCAATACTGGCATGTATGGTCTTCTGAATATTAATCTTGAATGCTATTGTCTATAAGTGTGCCAATTTTGGAATAGTTCACATGCAGAACGTCTGAGATATCCAACATAGAGATGAAATTACAATTGCGAGTTTTCAGCAGTTGGTAGCACTGACGTCAATTTACAATATGGCCGTGAGATATTCAGATATAGATCTTTACTATTACTGAATTTGGTTTCGATTGCTGCAGCCGTTTAGGAGTTGATTAGGGGGGGGGGGGTGACACACACATAGCCAGACAGACAGAAGGACAGACATACAGACAGACAGACAGAAGGACAGACACACACACATTTTCCCGGATCGATCTCATAAGTCTACTTTTTCCTCATTTTTGCAAAATGAGAAAAGTAGGCTAAAAATGAAAAGAAAGTACGTTTTCAACCACCTAGTCTAAATATGTCAAATGTAGAACTGTCCGGCTCCGTGGCTAAATGGTTAGCGCGCTAGGCTTTGGCCAGAAGTGCACCGGGTTCGATTCCCGGCCGAGCCATCAGGGATTTTAATCTCCTGGGGTTAATTCCCGTGGCTCGGGGGCTGGATGTAAGCGATGTCTTCATCCTTATTACGACGCACTGGTCGCCCACGGGCGTCAATTAGATAGACCTGCACTCGGCCTCTCCGGAGGCCACACGATCATTAAAGGTGGAACTATCTCAAAAGTGATCGAATATCGATTGTTCGCTTGCACTGCCATCTGGAAGCTAAATGGGATCTCCTTTGGACCAACCGTGGCTGATACATTAATTAATTCTGTATCATCACCAAATGTGATATGAGAAGTCCTTTACGAGCCCACATCGTACGACTCTTATTACCCACCCTTCCTAGGCCGGGATTCGAACCCACGAACATCCTATCACTAATCCAAATAGGATGCCGGTCAGTGACGAGAACGCAAAGACAGTGTACGATAGATTTGAAACTAGGTGTGATATGTCCTGTCTACTATACAGTACGAAAGATTGTTTGGGACTGTTTATTATTAAAGATGCGTGTAAGTTACGCAAGTGACAGAAGAAGTAGAACGCTCTGCAAATCAGGAAATCGCAAAACTAGTGTTTTTCATCGTTTTCTCTTCCACATGTGCTACTATCACGAGTTCACACAGCCTTATACGTGTTGTAGAAAGCGTCAGTGAGTAGGTCTATGTAACAGCTGCAATCCTTCCATTCCGGGCTACACTGCTACTGTTCTGCATGATGGACTACCAAATACCGTAGGGCTTTATCTAGCCAACTTCAAAATACGCGTTTTTTTTAATCAGATACTTGTCCATAAATGTCATCTTTTTAAAAAGTGCAATTCTTTTAAGAGCGTTAACATCCCTCAGTATACCTTCCTTCGGAGGGGAAGTAAAGCCGGCGGTCCCATGTCATAGATGTTTGGCATGTAAAAGAACCTTTCACTAATTACATTTGTGTGAAGCTAAATTATGGGTTAGATTTGACTAACGCTCTCAGGTTCTAACGTTCGTCACCGGAAGCCGGCTGCGGTGGCATCTAGTAGCCAAGTTCAGAACTAGTTGTCGTTGACGGTGGCGTTTGATAGCAAAAGTAGGAACTAATTGAAAATTGAATGTATGCAGTCCTTACTTGAATTGAAAACAGACAACAACATTCTAATACAGCCATCACAATTAACACCGGTTATCAGAGAGAGTCTACACACACCGAAAGTACACGGGGCTACATGATCGCGTAGCCGCAGCCCCTAAACTGAGGAACCAACCAACTAATTAGTGCATATCGTAAATGGATTATTAATTTTTAGCCAACTTTTCACATTTTGCAAAAATGAGGAAAAAGTAGACTTATGAGATCGATCCGGGCAAATGTCTGTCTGTCTATCTGTCTGTCTGGCTGGCTGGCTGGCTGTGTGTGTGCCCCCCCTCCCCTTATCAACTCCTAAACGGCTGCAGCAATCGAATCCAAATTTGGTATGAGTAAAGATCCATACCTGAATATCTCAAGCCCATATTTGAAATTGATGTCAGTGCTACCAACTGCTGAAAAAACGCAATTGAAATTTGAGCTCCATGTTGGATATCTTGGAAGGTATGCATGGGAGCTATTCCAAAATTGGCACGCATATAGAAAATAATATTTCAGTTTAATTTCCAGGAGGCCATGCATGGTAGTGTTGCCAAAATGATTCTAAGCCTGCTCATAGGTCCAATTTTTAAATGCATATAACTTCTACACTATCAATTGTATTTCAACCAAATTTCGTATGTACTATGTGTACATAAACAGATATGACTGAACGTATTCTAAAAAGCCACCAGGGCTACCAACTGTTAATAAATGCCCTCTCTCTTGCTCTATTAGGCTACATTATGCTAGGTATACTTCGAACTAATTAGAAATTTCGATATTACCAACTTAATTTCGTCATTATCCTGGATAGGTCTATATAGATTGGCATGAATCTTAAATTTGAAGAAAAGTAGGCTCTTTCGTTCGTCACGGGACTTATTGTTTACATCGTTATGCCCATCTGTGGAGCGAGATAGAACTTATTTTGCTAATGATGTTTTCTTCTGCTCCCAAAATCTCTTCATTGGGCACTGCAAATCTTCCTCCGTTCTTAAGACCATGATTTCTTGGCCCTGGCAGTAATTTTCTCAGATAAATGATGATTGTTGATTAATGTTCTGAACTGCGGTCGATCTTGAATGACAATTTCTTGAAGGTCTTTCTCTATTTCACCAAGCCAGTTGTCCTAGAGTTTCATTGAGAGAGAAAGGTTGAGAATCCTCATGGTGAGCCTGTCATTGTTCATTCTGAAAATGTGACTGTAGAACTTCAATCGCCTTTTCCTGAAGGTGTCAGTGAAATTGTCAGCACGCTGATAAAGCTCCTGAGTCGTCCGTTTCATCCAGATTCCTTCTGAGCAGAATGGACCAAGGATTATCCTCAATATTTTCCTTCCTTTTTTCTCTACGTCATTAATGAGAGATCTGCTTCCAATGACCAAGGTTTCCGAGGTGTATAGTGCTTCAGGTTTGATTACTGTTGTGTAATGTCTTAATTTTGGATTCTTCGATATTTATTTTTGTTGTATCTGTTCCAGGTAATTAAATAGGCCTACTGTAATTTTGAATTTCTCTCTTGGATTATTATTATTATTATTATTTTATTATAAATATTTTATTATTATTATTATTGTTATTATTACTGTTATCCTTTATTCACAATACCATTACTGGAATCATACAGTATGTAGTAATTAAATGGGTTTCAAGGAACGAAGGCAAAATTTCAGCTTTTCAGCTGGAAAGTTGATATCACATCCCTTGGACTTCCAGGCAATTTCGGAGGTGGAAGATACGACAGCTTCCTGCAGCAGATCCAGCTCTTTCAAGCGACGCAGCGAATTCTCGAGATCGCAACTGTGCTGAGATAATAATGGGAATAGTTTGCACCCGCTCCACTTGCCATTGTGGCTTGATCGGTTGTACCAATCACTGTATAATTTGTTATTGATTGTATTATTGTTATTATTATTATTATTAATATTATTATTATTTTTTATTATTCTAGTACATACCAAATATGTAAATCATATTGCTTCTAAGTATAAATATCACCTTGATGAAAATGATTGCCAATGAATTTCCTTACTAACCTAGTCATAGCTATTATCATTGCCTACTGAATTAATTTATAGAAATTGATGTTCAGATTGCTTTCTTTTAGCCCTTGTAGGAGATTTCTGCGAACCAGATCAATATTTGAGATGACCATCGGTACTATTCAATTTTTAGCCTACTTTTCTAATTTTGCAAAAATGAGGAAAAAGTTGACTTATGAGATCGATCCGGGAAAATGTGTGTCTGTCTGTCTATCTGTCTGTCTGTTTGAGTGTGTGTGTGTGTGTGTGGGTGTGTGTGTGTGTGTGCCCCCCTATCAACTCCTAAACGGCTGCAGCAATCGAAACCAAATTTGGTATGAGTTAAGATATATACCTGAATATCTCAACGCCATATTTGATAATGATGTCAGTGCTATCAACTGGTGAAAAATCGCAATTGAAATTTGAGCTCCATGTTGGATACCTTGGAAGGTATGTATGGGAGCTATTCCAAAATTGGTACACGTATAATAATATTTCAGTTTAATTTCCTGGAGTACATACATGACAGTGTTGCCAAAAAGATTCTAAGACTGATGAAAGGTCCAATTTTCAAATGTATATAACTTCTACACGATCAATTGGATTTCAACCAAATCTCGTATGTACTATGTGTACATAAACAGATATGACTGAGCGTATTCTTAAGAGCCACCAGGGCTGCCAACTGGTAATAAATGCTCTCTCTATTGTTTCATCACAATAGCAATATATAAGAAAGTATGCAAGGCGAAAGCTTTAAACTATGCACACGTATAGTACCTGACTTTCTAGATTAATTTGGTGTAACTAATATTCGTCAGTGCTACCAACATTATTCTAGGCCTGCTGATAGGACAAACTTATAAAAACATGTAACATCCATACTATCAATTGGATTTCAACCAAATTTCATATGTGCAATGTGCACCATAACAGATATGACTATGTGCATTCTTAAGAGCAACCAGGGCTGCCAACTGTTAATAAATTCTGTCTCTATTTGGTTTTCGTAATATCAATATATGTTAAAGTATGCAAGCCAACAGCTCTAAACTTTGCACGCGTATAGTGCCCGACATTCTAGATTAATGTGGAGTAACTTATATACGTCAGTGCTGCCAACATGATTCTAAGCCTGCTGATAGGTCCAACTGTAAAATACACGTAGCTTCTGTACTAACAAATAGATTTCATGCAATCTTGGCACAACAATAGATAATAACATTTCAGATTATTTCTGACCACCACATGCACGACATTGTTGCCAACATGATTTTACGCGCACTCATAGATCCAATATCTCACTCCATGTAACGTCCATGATATCCATTGGACTTCGACTAAATTTTGTATTCTGTACCTTAAAAGATGGAACTAAGAATATATATGCAGTCACCAGGGCTGCCAACCGTAGTGCTCTATTAGGCTACATTATGGCAGGTATATTTCGAATTAATTAGAAATGTCGATATTAACAACTCAATTTCGTCATTATTCTAGATAGGTCCATACCGATTAACCATTGGCATGAATCATAAATTTTAAGAAAAGTAGGCTCTTTATTTCGTCACGGTACTTCTTGTTCTTACCTGCCATTGCCTTTTCATAAGTCTTATGAGATCCAAATAGATCTACACTAGTGGAAAAATAAAACTAATTACCCCTTAGAAATTGACATAGAAACTCCATATTTTTATGGAGCACTGATAGAGGGCAGTAAATGTAACGATCCAAAGCTTTGTGCTGTAGTGAGTGTAGGAATCATACAATTTTTTTGTCAGTACAGGCTCCGTCATTTGTGAGTTCTTCGAAGGCAACCGTTCAGTACACCTATGTGTACTTGTTGGCAACCCTGGAAAGGGATTTAATTGCATAAACTGTATTTTGGGGGAAGTACTACATTCGTACAAATTTTGATCAAAATAGAGCTAATCATTTGCGAGTGACTGAAAGGTTGGCACGACCTATTTCTATTGTTACCTAACACTAGAGCAACCAGAAACGTAATAAGATTCGTATTGGTGTATAATGTTGGTCAACATAGGTTCAGTCGTTTGCTAATTCTTCATGGGCAATTCTAAGCATGGTACCGTATTTTACTAACAATTGGCAAACATGCAGTGGTATGACATATTTAATTCGCGTTCTGGTGGTAAATACTCTGTAAGAACAAATTTTGATCCAAATAGATTCAATCGTTTGCAAGTTCTTCAAGGGTAACTGTAAGGTTAGTACTGTCTTCTAATAGCGATTGGCAACCCTGGAGAGGAGTGGAATTTATAAATTGCGTTTTAATGGTACTCTGTTCGTACAAATTTTGAACGAAATCAGGCCAGTCAGTATTTTGGGTTTCAAGGATAACTGTTAAGTTGGTACCATCTTTTCTTAACGGATGGCAATCCATGAATGAACTGATGTGTTATAAATTGTATATTGGTGGTGCGTTCTATGTTCATACACACTTTGGTTTAAATATGATCAATTTTTTGTGAGCTTTTCAAGAGTAACTCGGTTGATATTATAATCTGTTACCAACAATTATCAGTTTTGGAGTGAACTGTTATTTCACAAATTTCGTACGAATTTTTGTCAAAATAGATTCAGCCGTTTGCATGTTTTTCATATGCATTTGTATGATTTTCTTCAGTCTGGATATAATTATGATTTCTTGGTTCAAGGTTTCTATCTGCCATGTTCACTCATTCAAATGGTTGAGCGTACACACTTGAAATAACTGTAAATATAATCATTATCAAATATCAGGACTTCTAAATGTTGATGAATTCAACTCATTGTGTGCTGAGGAGAGATTTATCATCCCTCCATGTACATGCGAAAAAGTGCCAGGAATGATACATTATGCAGTCAATTTTCTCTTACAAATGCGACCATCCGAAATATTTAGATGATTCTCAACATCTACGAATCTATTACAGAAACCAAACTGAAATTTTTATGTTGATAGAGGCTATTAACATAAGTAGGATATGTGAAAATGGGCTATTTAGTTCTTCATGGAACTACTTGTTTCAATTCACGTTAATTTTCAGGACATGATTTATTTTTATTTTAACTCCAGAAATATTCACATGGAAAGTGATATAAGTGATATAAATAATTGCAAATGTATATATTTTATTAAAGAACAAAAACCCCTTTGGGATGGATGTAAATTGAGTTATACTTCTTTTTAAATCTAGAATGTTGCGAATCGGATAAATTGTCAGTGGCACTCTTGGCTTGTGCCTGAATGATTCGCGTCACTATGAGGGTTAACAGGAATAAAATAGTGTCGCACTCATATGATCAGAGATAAATTAGTAATATGGAATTGTATGGCGCATATCCTACCCTGGGATTAAACACGTGGCTACTACAGCGAGTCCGGGAATGTTCTCCGCAGCGCCTACATGCGTCTGCGAGAGCTAGCTACGGCAGTTACGTTGGTGGCACCGCTGCCGCTTGCATCATAACAAATAAACAGTAAAATTTATACTCACCACAGCCATTCATAACAGATGCTGGAACCATTCACAGTACATCCCTCTTTTTCCGTAATCAATTTGTTTTAATTCATGAACCACGGTAACTTTATAAGGGAACAACTGAAGCTTGTCTCTTACAGTTTTATGTGCTGTCGACTTAGAGATTCCTCTTTGTTGAGCTATTTTTCGTGTTGATTTACTTGGACTACGCAGCATTATATCGGAGATTTCATCAAGCTTTTCGTCTGTTAAAAGTGCAGGCCTGCTGTTCCCGGTACAACGAGTACTGAGCAAGTCACACAAAATTTACTTACCAAATCTCGAACGGTATCACGGTTTGGACACTTTGAATTAGGAAACCGCGCCTGAAATCTTAATTTTACATTTTCTGTAAACCGATCGCCTTCGCGAAAAACGTATTCCACCAAAAAAAACTCCTTCTTCAGTAGTAAACATTACCGCCTGTATACTGTTGCACTCTTCCAATAATCTCTCTGAACGCTCGCTAACTGCAACACACACTGAAGACATACAGGCTCGCTCGCTTATCGTAATACACACTGACAGCCCACACGCGGGAGTCCCCTTTTCAAGGACACAGTGCAGCCAACTAAACTTATGACTCAACCACTCGTAGCTGCGGAGAACATTCTCGGGCGCCCTATATTAGCCTATCAAGATACGATTGCCGGTCGCCGAAGGGGAAACTATTATTTGTATACTTCTGTCATGGTGTCAGCTTGCTTAGTTGACAGGTACAGTCGCATGGGTAGGATTTAACTCACATCCAATAGCCTTTCATCTCTGTGGTGACAAGAGCTCTTATTAAGCTTAGGGGGCGTGGTGGCGCAGCGGTCAAGCTGTATGCCTCTCACCAAGGCGGACCGGGTTCGATTCCCGGTCAATGCATGTGAGATTTTCGTTGTGAAATGCCATGTCCTGTGGTTCGGATTCCACGTTAAACGGAGGTCCCGTGGCTTATGATCGCGAGATTAACGGTCACGTTAAACTACAAGCTTCCTTTTTATTAAGCTTAGCTGTGCTGTTGAAACGCACAATTCTAAATTTGCCCATTATTATTTACTTTTCCGTTCACAATTCACAATATAATTTTTATCTGACATAAGTAGCGCGCGCATTGCTGCTTGACGTATGTGGGGACTACATTCCGTCATCGCTGTGACCCCTGCTCGTCCAGCAAGGTTCCATCTGCTGCTATAAACATCAAACACTGGCGCAGACAAGTTCAGCGGCACTCGCATCTGGAAAGGCTAATACGTAGCGTTTTAAATTTCACCTCATATAAAACTGGTTGGTTGGTTCCTTAGTTTAGGGGCTGCGACAACGCGGTCATGTAGCCTCGTGTACTTGGGTGTGTGTAGAATCTGTCTGATAACCGGTGTTAATCGTGATGGCTGTATTAGTGTGTATTATCTGTTTTTAATTCAAGTGAGGACTGCATACATTCGATTTTCATGTAGTTCCAACTCTCAGTACCAAATGCCTTTGTGACATCATGGTCATGTACTCGTAGTCCGGTGTACTTGAGTGTGCGTAGAATTTGTCTGATAATCTGTGCTACTGTGATGTAAGTATTAGTGTGTGTATTTGTATGAAAGCTGTATGAAGCTCTTAGTTTTACGTGATCATGAATCACGTGGCCTCCATTTTATGTAGAATCTGAACTACTGGACATAGCATTTCACTTCAAAACCCTCACATTTATTGACTGGGAATCCATTGTACCCCATTCCAGCCCTCAGAACAGAATTAGGCTCAATTTCGTAATAATAATAATAATAATAATAATAATAATAATAATAATAAAAATAATAATAATATCGTATGGTCTCGGGTGCTGGGTGCAAGCTTTGTTGATTGACGCCCAGAGGGAAACTTAATTGTCGATTTTTTATCGCTCCTTGAAGCACTATGAAAGTCAAGGAGGTTTGATAGGCCTATCTAAGCTCCTTGATGTTATAGCGCTTTCTAGTAGAGAAATGAGAAACGTTGTATTGGCGGAAAATCCCGAGATTAATTTTGTAATTATGAACACGGCCTACTGAATTCAAATAGTTTTTTTTAACATGCGTATCGTGATTTTTGACGTCCTTCAAAAATCACTTCACCTGGAGCGAACCTGCAAGCTTGGGGTTGGTAGTCCGACACGATAACCACTCACCCACCGTGTCAAGCTATTAAATTAAATTAAATTTCTTGGCAGTCTGGGAGTGAATCCAGGACGTTTGGATCCGCAGTCTGAATACATACCACGAACCCACACTAGGCGGGCTTAGAAATTAAAAGACCGACTCATGGTCTAGTGAATAGCATTGTTGACTGCCACCGCTGCAGTTCCGAGTTCGACTCTTGGCTATGCAATGATTTGAAAAGTCTTGTCATGGTCTGGTTCGGCGCCTCCTTATTGTTTATTAGAAACGAGATGGAAAACTACATTTTTTTTCTGAAATCCCCATGTCAGTGAACTGTGAGTGTTACAACACGGTCATTACTAGTCGAAGGTCGAGGTGTCTAAACTGAGAATATGAGGGAGTACGGATCATGGTTTCCATAACAAGAGAAACACATCCAGACCGTCACGTAGCAACACAATAATAATATACTGTTGTGATCAGTACATTTCCAATCATTAACAATGAGATTCCTGAAAGGTAAATCCCACGTACTTCGTTAGAGGAACACAACAAGGTAATACTAGTCCCTCACTCTCATTCTTTAGACAGCGGCTTCGGTTGCGTAGTAGGTAGCATGCTGAACTGATGTGCCCAAGATAGCGGGTTTAAACCCAGCCAAAGTCGTCGGACTTTTAAGAGCGTTAAAAATCCTTAAGTATGCCTTCCTTCGGAGGGGACGTAAAGCCGGCGGTCCCATGTCATAGATTTATGGCATGTAAAAGATCCATCCACAGACTAAACTTGTGTGAAGCTAAATTGTTAGGTTGGATTTAGTCGGAACGCTCTATCAAAGTTCCCACGTTCACCTACTTGAAATTGAACGGAACTTGTAGCTCACCCCAAGGGTGTACGCTGGAAGCAGCTACAGACTCAGGCGAGTCGAACATGTCCTCGGACTCTCCCGACATTAAAGGCCACACGATAAATAAAGTTCTTTAGACATACCATTAATTCTGTCTTCTTCAACTAAGCCTAATCGTATTTCAATCGTTTATTTTGAGGGTAAATATATTAGCTCTCTTCCCTTTGGTCTAACTCGGTGTTGGTCAATTTCTTGAGATCGGGACGGGCTTAGAGAGAAACCTGTATTAAACGAACAGCGACGATAGCATGAATGAAGGTCTTTTAAAACAGAGTTGCGAATAGTGGTCAATATATGGTACTCATAGTGCCATAGAGCTGAGTCTAGGGCAGCTTTTGCCCCGCGCCTTCAAGGCTAGTAAGTGACAGCTACCAGGAAACTCGCGGATTCGAATCGTGCAGATTCTCCAAATTTATGAAGATGATTTTAATCAACACTGGGAAAGTTTGTTTCTGTGCAGAGTGGTAGATAATCGTTTACAGTGGCTAGTGTGTAAACAGCATTTTTTGTTGTAATCAAGGTTGTAGGATCAAATACCAGCACAGTATTTATTTTTTTTGGCATTTAAATGTGCTTAAATATTTGAGATCATTATTATTATTAAAATTACTACTACAATTATTATTATTATTATTATTATTATTATTATTATTATTATTATTATTATTATTATTATTATTATTATTATTATTATTATTATTATTATTATTATATATTTCTTACAACTTTATGCCCAACTAAGGAGCGGGATTAAACCTACGAATTTCACAGATGAATTTGAATTTGCATTCTTATCTTCCCAAAAATCGCCTCCGTGGTGTAGTGTTCAGTGTGCTTAGCTGCCACCCCGGAGGTCCGAGGTTAGATTCCCGGCTCTGCCACGAAATTTGATAAGTGGTATGAGGACTGGAACGGGGTCTACTCAGCCTCGGGTGGTCCAAATGAGTAGAGGGGGTTTGATTCCCTCCTCAGCCACTTCGAAGTGGTTTTCTGTGGTTTCCCAGTTCATCTCCAGGCAAATGCTGGGATGGTACCTAACGTAAGGCCACGGTCGCCTCCTTCTTTCTTCCTTACCTTTGCCTCCCAATCTTCCCTTCCCATCCCTCATAAAGCCCCTGTTCGCTTTGCATGTGAGGCGGCCTGGGCGAGGTGCTTGTCCCACCTCCCCAGTTGAATCCCCCGATACGAAGTTTCAACCACCAGAAAACTGCGCTGGAGGCGGTAAAGGTGGGGTCCCTCGCTGAGTCCGAGGGTAAAACGACTAAGGAGGAGAAGAAGAAGAAGAAGAAAACATCTTGACTAAATCTTTTCATTCTCTCAATACGATTTTTCTTCCTTTCTACTAGTGTCCATGCAGTGGTGGATCTCATTCGGCGTTTAAAGCAAAATTATATTTCCATTTCCATTATTACCAATGTGATTCCTGAAAGGTAAATCCCACGTACTTTACTTCGTTAGAGTGCGGGCATGGACACCAAGTGTCCGCTGATGAGTCAGCTTGGTGTTCCTAGGCGAAACACCACACAAGAAACAGCATAAACCTAGAGAAATTGCTGAGTTAGGTAGATTTCATTAGAAAGCTAACTATTGCAATGGGTCCCATGTTTCGACTTCCGGAAAATTTCGACATATCTTCGCGTTTCACATCCCCCAGATCCCAAAACCACCGTCAGTTCAAAAGTTTATACATAATTTATGTATGTATCTCTTATATAAAAACAAGTGTCCTGACTGACTGACTGACTGACTGACTCATCATCGCCCAGCCAAAACTATTAAAGTTAGAAACATGAAATTTTGGGGATATGTTCGTGGTAAGTCGAAAATGCGCACTAAGAAAGGATTTTTGGATATTCAGGTTCTAAAGGTGTCTTAAGGGGGTACACATGCATTTCATTGAATAGCAATATCTCCGGCTTGGTTTCATTGAGGGACGTGACACTCGGCATATAAACGTATAATTAAAAATAAGAAGACACGTGTCTGAGGGTTTTTCGATGTGGTGTATATTATGAGGTGAAAGGGGTGAAAAGTGGGGGTTGAAGGGTTCCTAACGGAGCGTGTATCTCTTAAACGACATAGGCGAGGAGTTTGAAACTCAGCGGAAAAAAAATCAGCGTAAAAAATAAGTAAATAGGTGTTTGACCGTTTTTTCATAAATCGAATTTAAGGGGCCCATGGGGAGGGGTGAAATTCTGAAAAAAGAAAATTGAAAGATACAAAGTCCTGACACACTCATCATCGTCCAGCCTAAATTATTTAAGTTAGAAACAAGACATTTTGGGGATATGATCATTATATGTCCAAACCGTCCACTAAGGGAGGTTTTTCGGATATTCAGGTTCTAAAGGGGTGTTAAGGGGGTAAGACCTGCATTTCATTGAATAACAATAACTCCGGATTGGTTTCATTTCTGGATGTGATACTCGGCATATAAACTGATCATTAAAAATAAGAAGACACGTGTCTGAGGGTTTTTCGATGTGGTGTATATTATGAGGTGAAAGGGGTGAAAAGTGGGGGTTGAAGAATTCCTAACGGAGCGTGTATCTCCTAAGCGACATAGGCGAGGAATTTGAACTCAGCGGAAAAACATCAGCCTAAAAGATAAGTAAATAGGTGTTGACCGTTATTTTTTTCATAAATCCAATTTAAGGGGCCCATGGGAAGGGGTGAAATTCGGGGGGGGGGGGACAGGAAAGAAAGTGTCCTAACTGATTGACTGACTCACTCACTCTTCAATCTCAGGAAGTGAAAACTGCTTAAAAATAAGTAAATAAGTGTTCGACAGTTTCTTTTTCATAAATCAAATTTAAGGGGTTCATGGGGAGGGGTGAAATTCTGGAGAAAAAAAGTGAAAGAAAATGTCCTGACTCACTCACTCACCATCGCCCAGCCAAAATTAATGAAGTTAGAAACATGACATTTTGGGGATATGTTCGTTGTATGTCAAAACCGTACACTAAGGGAGGATTTTCGGATATTCAGGTTCTAGAGGCGTCTTAAGGGGGTTGAACCTGCATGGGAAGGGGTGAAATTCTGGGGGGGGGGGACAGGAAAGAAAGTGTCCTAACTGATTGACTGACTCACTCACTCTTCAATCTCAGGGAGTGAAAGCTGCTTAAAAATAAGTAAATAAGTGTTCGACAGTTTCTTTTTCATAAATCAAATTTAAGGGGTTCATGGGGAGGGGTGAAATTCTGGAGAAAATGAAATGAAAGAAAATGTCCTGACTCTCTCACTCACTCATAATCGCCCAGCCAAAATTAATGAAGTTAGAAACATGACATTTTGGGGATATGTTCGTTGTAAGTCAAAACCGTACACTAAGGGAGGATTTTCGGATATTCAGGTTCTAGAGGGGTCTTAAGGAGGTTGAACCTGCATTTTATTGAATAACAATATATCACGAGTGGTTTCATTTGTGGATGTGATACTCGGCACATAAACTAATCATTAAAAATAAGCAGACATGTGTCTAAGGGTTTTTCGATGTGGTGTATATTATAAGGTGAAAGGGGTGAAAAGTGGGGGTTGAAGGTTTCCTAACGGAGCGTGTATCTCTTAAAAGACATAGGTGAGAAGTTTGTAACTCAGCGGAAAAAATCAGCTTAAAAATTAAGTAAATCGGTGTTCGAACGTTTTTTCATAAATTCAACTTAAGGGGCCGATGGTGTGGGGTGAAATTCTGCGAAAAAAGGAGAGAAAGTGTCCTAACTGACTGACTAACTCACTCACTCATCAAACTCAGGGGAAAAAGACAGCTTAAAAAATAAGTTAATAGGTGTTCAAGCGTTTCTTCATAAATTCAATTTAAGGGGCCCATGGGGAGGGGTAAAATTCTGGTAAAAATAATTGAAAGAAAATGACCTGATTGACTCACTCACTCATCATCGCCCAGCCAAAATTATAGAAGTTAGAAACATGAAATTTTGGGGATATGTTCATTGTATGTCGAAAACGTCCACTAAGGAAAGATTTTTGGATATTCAGCTTCTAAATGGGTGTTAAGGGGGTAAACCTGCATTTAATTGAATAACAATATCTCACGAGTGGTTTCATTTGGGGATGTGATACTTGGCATATAAACCAATCATTAAAAATAAGCTGACACATGTCTAATGATTTTTCGATGTAATGTATATTAAGAGTAAAGGGGTGAAAAGTGGGGGTTGAAGGATTCCTAACGGAGCATGCATCTCCTAAACGACATAGGCGAGGAGTTTGAAACTCAGAGGAAAACAATCAGCTTAATAATAATAAATAAATAAATAAATACATAAATAAATAATTTAATAAATAGGTGTTCGACCGTATTTTCATAAATCCAATTTAAGGGGCTCATGGGGAGGGGTGAAATTCTGGAAGAAGAACGTCCACTAAGGAAGAAATTTTGGATATTCACTTTCATCGACCAACCAAAACTATTAAAGTTATAAGAATGATATTTTGGGATTATGTTTGTTGTGCGTCGAAAACGTCTACTAAGGAGGGATTTTTGGATATTCAAGTTCTAAAGGGGTGTGAACGGGGTTAAACCTGCATTTCATTGAAGAACAATATGACACGACTATGACGCGAGCGAAGCCGCGGGTACCTGCTAGTATATATATATATATATATATATATATATACAAGCTGACCCGGCAGACGTTGTCCTGCCATTCAAAGAATGTGTTGTAACTTTTTTTCTTGAAGAGCTTTTGGATACACAATATTTTTTTCAATTTCTGTTAACTGCCTCTAAACTATCGTGAATTGAATTAACTAATTTAGAAACATTCGTAGGAGCGTGCACAACAACTCTCCAAAGTTTCATCGCAAACGGATAAATGGCATTTAACGCATACGGAATTCGGTTTAAAAGATTCGTGCGCTGTCTCTCATTTGTTGAATCTACTCGAGCTCTACCAACTGTGAAATGGATTTACTAAGTTAGAAAGCTTCACGTAAGTGTACACAACAACTCATTAAAGTTTCATCGCAATCGATGAATATTATATGAACGCATACAGGATTTTGTTGGAACGCTTCGCGCGTCGTCACTCATTTATTACATCTACTCGTGCGCTACCAATATTGCAAAATGGATTTACCAAGTTGAGCACCTTCCCTGGCGTGTACACAACAACTCATCAAAGTTTCATCGGAATCGGATGAATGACATATGAACGCATAAGTGATTTTCTTTAAACGATTTGCGTGCCGTCACTCATTTGTTGAATCTATTCATGCGCTACCTATTGTAAAATAGATTTACTAAGCCCGAAACCTTCTCTGGCGTGTACTCAATGATTCACCAAGGTTTGATCGCAATCGGATGAATGATATATGACCGCATACGGGACATTGTGGAAACGATTCGCGCGCCGTCGCTCATTTGTTGAATCTACTCGTGCTCTACTGATTAAAAACTGGATTGACTACGACAGAAATATTTCCTGGACTGTACACAACAATTCACCAATGTTTCATCGCAATCGGATAAATGGTATATGGACGCATACATTACTTTGTTGAAATGATTCGCGTGCCGTCACACATTTGTTGAATCTACTCGTGCGCTACCTATTGTAAAACGGATTTATTAAGCCAGAAACCTTCCGTAGGGTGTACACAACATCTCACCCAAATTCATCGTAATCGGACGAATGGTATTTGAACTCATACGGGACCTTATTGAAACGCTTCGCGCGTCGTCGCTCATTTGTTGAATCTACTCTTGCGAAACCTCCTGTGAAATGGATTTACTAAGTTAGAAACCCTCACGTAAGTGTACACAACATCTCACCCATGTTTCATTGCAATCGGATGAAGGGTATCTGAACGCATACGGGACTTTGATGAAAAGTTCGAGCGTCGTTGCTCATTTGTTGAATCTACTCGTGAGCTACTTATTGTAAAATGGATTTACTAAGTTAGAAACCCTCACGTAAGTGTACACAACATCTCACCCAAGTTTCATCGCTATCGGACGAATGGTATTTGAACGCATACGGGACTTTTTTGAAACGCTTCGCACGTCGCCGCTCATTTGTTGAATCTACTCGTGAGCAACCTCCTGTGAAATCGATTACTAAGTTAGAAGCCTTCACTTAAGTGTACACAATAACTCATCAAAGTTTCATCTCAATCTATGAATGGAATATAAACTTATACGGGATTTTGTTGAAACGCTTCGCGCGTCCTCACTCATTTGTTGAATCTAGTCGTGCGCTACCTAATGTGAAATTGATTTACTAAGCCAGAAGCCTTCCCTGGAGTGTACACAACATCTCACCCAAGTTTCATCGTTATCGGACGAATGGTATTTGAACGCATACGGGACTTTTTGAAACGCTTCGCGCGTCGTCGCTCATTTGTTGAATCTATTTGTGCGCTATCTATTGTAAAATGGATTTACTAAGCCAAACACCTTCCCTGGAGCTCACTCAACACATCACCCAAGTTTCATGGCAATCGGATGAACAGTATATGAATGCATAAGGGACTTTGAAACGCTCTAACGTGCAGAGTCAAACAGTAGAATTCGACATCACTGCCACCTTTGGTGTAAAACACAACTTTTCGCCACGGGCGGAGTGTAGGTATGTAATGGCGGTAGTTGCACAGGCTGCGACCAGGTGGCTCTAACGTGCAGAGACAAACCGTCCAAAGACATCAGCTTTCACGAAGGCCAAGGCTAGTGGTTTCCATGACGACTGTTTTTGACTGTATATTGTGGTTCTAAAATTGTGAGTAAATTGTGGTTCTAAAATTGTGTTCATTCCACCTACCGGGTCAGATTGTGAATCTAAACCATACATGGACCCACCCTAATATACATACCAAATTCCATCAAAATCGGTTCAGTCGTTTAGGAGGAGTTCAGTCACATACACACGTGTCGAAGAATTATATATATAAAGATATATATATGTATATCAGTTTCTTGTGGACACGATAACTACCGTAATTTTGCACCAATCACTTTGAATGTTTTACCGAATATGTATACCTTTAAAATCTCGGTCGAGATCGTTAATGGGCAAAATCGGTCCAAGGGGGTGAAAATGGGAGGCTTTTTTCGAAAAAGTGAAATATCGCTATAACTCTCTTAATATCTGAAATATTGAATCCATTCAAAGTTCATACTATGTGCCGGACAAGACCCTAAAATGTATGTTTGAAAAGTTTTTTGATAGCACCAACCATTGACCAAAGGGGTGGGAAAAAGTGGGTTTTTCGGGAAACATTAATCATATCTCTGTTAATAGGCACAATATCAAAACCGTACAAAATGGACAATATTCCTCCAATAATTACCTAAAACTTTTGTCTGAATGAATTTTTGATATGACCCACCATTACGCCACGGGGTGAGCAAAATGATTTAAATTATAAGAAAATGCCAAGTGCCAAGATAGGTTGCCATGACAACTTTACTTTTAACTAGCAGAAGTACCCGTTCTTCGAACGGTGTTCGGTGTTAACACCAGACATAATAATAATAATAATAATAATAATAATGTTATTGGTGTTACGTCCCTTTTAAGTACTGTTGCTTTTAGAGACGCACCAGACATTATCAATTGAGCTACTGTTGCAATGGTTAGCGGCTTGTCATTCCTTCATAAGTTTATCAAAACGAAGTTAGTTTTCTTGGAATATCACACACACTGTTAATTTAAGGGCCTTATAATGTGGTTTTCGGAGACCCCTTATAGACTCGCGAATTTTGTGTCTCACATTGAGAAGTGCAACATATGCTTTGGTCGTCCTTCTAGGATAATTTTTATATTTCGCCTATTTTAGCATGTATTTTGAGAAGTTTTCCCTATATCCACCCTTCTACTGTATGAAATGAACGGTGAAGAGTTTTATAAATGATTGGTGTATTGACTCATGTTTACCATACCTAATTTTACGATGCACCAAGCATCCGAACATGAGTTATAGGTGTACATAAGGATACACAGAAAGACAGACAGACAGACAATACTATTGTCTACAACATATCACCCAGAAATCCAAATATGGGTATATCTACCACACAGTATAAAAGAAAATCATCCTTACGATGAACCCGTATGTCGACAAAAAAAAAAAAAAAGATTAGTTGAAATGTGCTCGCAAACTAAATTCACCTGACGTGTACTTCCTGACATGAAATAGAATTGAAAGCCTTGTAGATGAAATGCAATACACGTCACATAAAAACTGACCCTCTACGTTGTGTTGGGTCCCCATACACAGGAAGACCTCTTTCATAAATTATAAAAGCTTGTGGTGCATGAAAATTCAGGTTCTTTAGTCTCAAATGGCCCAAATTCCTAAAAGCCGCAAAAAATGCTGATTCAATTCAGGAATTTTGAAAATAATGTTGTTGTTTGGAGATATAATAGACCTTCTGCACTATATGTCGCACGTGAAAATTGCATGAAAAAAATCCTAGGTTACCCCTTGACCCCCTTAATTGCATTGATGAATTATACAGTCTACGTTGGTTCCGTGATAACCTTATATTTGCAAACTTTCACAGAAATGTAATAAATGTAATAAATTGCTTCTTACTGAAATAGATGGAAAGTTGGATGCCACCCCTTGAGATAATGTTGTCATGGTTACCGATTTGCATTCCTTCAATAGTTTGTTAAATTAAACTTAATTAGTTTTCTGGGAATGTTTCAGAAACTGTTGGTTTTAGAGCCTTATAATGTAGTTTTCAAGGACCCTCGATTTTTATTTCTGGCACCGAGGGGCTTTGTCTCGTCGTTGTACGCTATAATATAATACTAATAATAATAATATAACATAGGGATAGGAATATAATAGACCTGCCATACCACACCCGCAGATGTAAATCGCGTGAAAAAAATCTAGACTACCCCTTGACCCCCTTAAGCGCATTTTACGTATTGATGAAATTTACAGCTTAATTTGGTTCCATAATAACCATTTAACCGTTTGCAAACTTTCACACTAATGTAATTAATGGAATTGTATTGCGTCTTACAGCAATAGATGGATCTCTGAGAATCTGTTGCCATGGTTATCTGCTTGCATTCGTTCATAGTTTATTAAATTAAATTAGTTTTCTGGGAATATCTCAAAAACGGTTGGACGAAGGACCTTAAAATGTGCTTTTA
Source organism: Meconema thalassinum (assembly GCA_946902985.2). Taxonomy (NCBI): domain Eukaryota; kingdom Metazoa; phylum Arthropoda; class Insecta; order Orthoptera; family Tettigoniidae; genus Meconema; species Meconema thalassinum. The sequence continues at coordinate 1,847,573,540 of OX336388.2, read as the reverse complement.
GGGCCCCCGAGTTTTGTCTCTCACATTGAGGGACTGAAAATGAGCTTTGTCTCGTCCTTCTACTCCTATTTCAGCATGTATTTTAAGGGGGTATGCCCCCTTTTATGAGAGGTATAGAGAAGAGTTACATCAATGATTAGTGTCGTGCCTCTGATGGATATCTGTACCAAATTTTACGTTGATACACCCAGCCGTTCTCGAGTTATAAGGGAACAAAGTTGTCCACAGACAATCAAGCTAACAGACAGACAGATCAAAACATTATTTTCGTGCGCATCTATCATAAAACAGTCTGAAACGTGTAAATAACTCAAATTTCCGTAGAAATTCAGAAAAAACAGACAAATTTTCTTTTTAGCCTACTTTCGATTTTTGCAAAAAATGAAAGTAGACTTATGAGATCAACACAGGGCGAAAAAAGTGTGTCTGTCTGTGTGTGTGTATGTGTGTGTGTGAGTCTGTGTGTGTGTGTGTGTGTGTGTGTGTGTGTGTGTGAGTATGTGTGTGTGTGTGTGTCTGTGTGTGTGTGAGTGTGTGTACTCTGAATGTCTGTCCCCCCCTATCAATTCGAACACGGTGAATGCGAATTGAACGAAATTTGGTACAAAGGTAGCACTAGCAAAGGACACTTCAGTGTCATGTTTTATATCGCCGCCATCTTGACGGAAACGTAATGGCTGCCACACAAATGTTCAAAGCTGAAATCAAATTACGACTAACCTAATCATCCGATCTCTACCAAATTTTGCAACAACATACCTTTATGGGGGGAGCATACTTTGACCAAACCAATAGGCCATCAGCGTAATAGTTTGCGGATGGCGGCCATCTTTGTGTGAAAATCGATTGCCCCTATTAATTCGAACACGGTGCAACCGAATGGAACGAAATTTGGTACAGAGTTAGTACTATTAAAAGGCACCTCAGTGTCATGTTTTATATCGCCGCCATCTTGACGGAAACGTAAAGGTGGCCACACAAATGTTCAAAGCTTAAAGCAAATTACTACTAACCTAATCATCCGATCTCTACCAAATTTTGCAACAACATACCTTTATGGGGGGAGCATCCTTTGAGCAAACTAATAGGTCATCAGCGTAATAGTTTGCGGATGGCGGCCATCTTTGTGTGAAAACCGATTCCCCCTATTAATTCGAACACGGTGCAACCGAATGGAACGAAATTTGGTACAGAGGTAGTACTAACAAAAGGCACCTCTGTGTCATGTTTTATATCGCCGCCATCTTGACGGAAACGTAATGGCGGCCACACAAATGTTCAAAGCTTAAATCAAATTACGATTAAGCTAATCATCCGATCTCTACCAAATTTTGCAACAACATACCTTTATAGAGGAAGCATCCTTTGACCAAATGACTAGGTCATTAGCCTAATAGTTTGCGGATGGCGGCCATCTTTGTGTGAAAATCAATTCCCCCTATTAATTCAAACACGGTGAAACCGAATGGAACGAAATTTGGTACAGAGGTAGCACTAGCAAAGGGCACCTCAGTGTCACGTTTTATATTGCCGCCATCTTGACTGAAACGTAATGGCGGCCACACGAATGTTCAAAGCTTAAATCAAATTACGATTAACCTAATCATCTGATCTATACCAAATTTTGCAACTACATACCTTTATGGAGGGAGCATCCTTTGACCAATCTAATAGGTCATTCGCCTAATAGTTTGCGGATGGCGGCCATCTTTGTGTCAAAATCGATTCCCCCTATTAATTCAAACACGGTGCAACCGAATGGAACGAAATTTGGTACAGAGATAGCACTAGCAAAGGGCACCTCAGAGTCATGATTTATATCGACGCCATATTGACAGAAACGTAATGGCGGCCACACAAATGTTTAAAGCTTAAATCAAATTACGACTAACATAACCATCCGATCTCTACCAAACTTTGCAACAACATACCTTTATGGAGGGAGCATCTTTTGACCAATCTAGTAGGCCATTAGCCTAATAGTTTGCGGATGGCGGCCATCTTTATGTCAAAATTGATTCCCCCTATTAATTCGAACACGGTGGAACCGAATAAACGAAATTTGGTACAGAGGTAGCACTAGCAAAGGGCACCTCAGTGTCATGTTTTATATCGCCGCCATCTTGACGGAAACGTAATGGCGGCCACACAAATGTTCAAAGCTTAAATCAAATTACGATTAGCCTAATCATCCGATCTCTAGCAAATTTAGAACAACATACCTTTATGGAGGGAGCATCCTTTGACCAAACTAATAGGTCATCAGCCTAATATTTTGCGGATGGTGGCCATCTTTGAGTGAAAATCGATTCCCCTTATCAATTCGAACACGGTGAAACCGAATGGAACGAAATTTGGTACAGAGGTAGCACTAGCAAAGGGCACCTCATTTCATGTTTAATATCCCTATAGCACGTTGTATTTCAACAAGCTACTACAACCAACATTCAATCATACTCCTTGAAAAGGACAAAGAGTTATAACAATACCCATGCATTTATTAGAAAGTAGGCTATATGTTCTTTACTGAACATCTTGTTTATATATGTAGAGATATACTGCACCGCTCGATGTGACCGTGTTTTATTGTACAAATTTAGGTTTTACTCGCTAACCGTCGGAGATACACGAAAAGTGATAAGAACCTTTTGGATAGAAAATTAAATGTTAAAGCTCGTGTATACTATCAAAAGTTTGCTATTTCTTAGCGTTCTCTTTTTATTTGAAATGGAAATATGAAATTTTGAAACCAAAGGGTGTAGTGACGTCACAAAAGTAGGTTTTACTCGCTAACCGTTGGAGATACACGAAAAGTGATAAGGACCTTTCGGATAGAAAATTAAATTTTGAAGCTCGCATGTGCCACCAAAAGTTTGCTATTTCCTACCGTTCTCTTTTTATTTGATATGGAAATATGAAATTTTGAAACAAAAGGGTGTAGTGACGTCACTAAAATGGTCGCCATTTCTTAATAGTGCAAAATATCGAAATTAAAAGTATCCTATGTGTAAACCTGGTATTTCAGCTACATCCATGCAAAATTTCATTTAAATCGGACCAGTGGTTCTTGCGTTATTAGGTAACAGACAGACAGACAGACAGAAAGACAGACACACACCATTCCATTTTTAGCCTACTTTCGATTTTTGCAAAAAATGAAAGTAGACTTATGAGATCAACACAGGGCGAAAAAAGTGTGTCTGTCTGTGTGTGTGTGTGTGTGTGTGTGTGTGTATGTGTGTGTGAGTCTCTGTGTGTGTGTGTATGTGTGTGTGTGAGTCTGTGTGTGTGTCTGTGTGTGTGTGAGTGTGTGTACTCTGAATGTCTGTCCCCCCCTATCAATTCGAACACGGTGAATGCGAATTGAACGAAATTTGGTACAAAGGTAGCACTAGCAAAGGACACCTCAGTGTCATGTTTTATATCGCCGCCATCTTGACGGAAACGTAATGGCGGCCACACAAATGTTCAAAGCTTAAATCAAATTACGACTAACCTAATCATCCGATCTCTACCAAATTTTGCAACAACATACCTTTATGGGGGGAGCATCTCTTGACCAAACCAATAGGCCATCAGCGTAATAGTTTGCGGATGGCGGCCATCTTTGTGTGAAAATCGATTCCCCCGATTAATTCGAACACGGTGCAACCGAATGGAACGAAATTTGGTACAGAGGTAGTACTAATAAAAGGCACCTCAGTGTCATGTTTTATATCGCCGCCATCTTGACGGAAACGTAATGGCGGCCACACAAATGTTCAAAGCTTAAATCAAATTACGACTAACCTAATCATCCGATCTCTACCAAATTATGCAACAACATACCTTTGTGGGGGGAGCATCCTTTGACCGAACTAATAGGTCATCAGCGTAATAGTTTGTGGATGGCGGCCATCTTTGTGTGAAAATCGATTCCCCCTATTAATTCGAACACGGTGCAACCGAATGGAACGAAATTTGGTACAGAGTTAGTACTATTAAAAGGCACCTCAGTGTCATGTTTTATATCGCCGCCATCTTGACTGAAACGTAATGGCGGCCACAGGAATGTTCAAAGCTTAAATCAAATTACGATTAACCTAATCATCCGATCGCTACCAAATTTTGCAACTACATACCTTTATGGAGGGAGCATCCTTTGACCAATCTAATAGGTCATTCGCCTAATAGTTTGCGGAAAGCGGCCATCTTTGTGTCAAAATTGATTCCCCCTATTAATTCAAACACGGTGAAACCGAATGGAACGAAATTTGGTACAGAGATAGCACTAGCAAAGGGCATCTCAGTGTCATGATTTATATCGCCGCCATATTGACAGAAACGTAATGGCGGCCACACAAATGTTCAAAGCTTAAATCAAATTACGACTAACATAACCATCCGATCTCTACCAAACTTTGCAACAACATACCTTTATGGAGGGAGCATCCTTTGACCAATCTAATAGGCCATTAGCTTAATAGTTTGCGGATGGCGGCCATCTTTATGTCAAAATTGATTCCCCCTATTAATTCGAACACGGTGGAACCGAATGAACGAAATTTGGTACAGAGGTAGCACTAGCAAAGGGCACCTCAGTGTCATGTTTTATATCGCCGCCATCTTGACGGAAACGTAATGGCGGCCACACAAATGTTCAAAGCTTAAATCAAATTACGATTAGCCTAATCATCTGATATCTAGCAAATTTAGCAACAACATACCTTTATGGAGGGAGCATCCTTTGACCAAACTAATAGGTCATCAGCCTAATATTTTGAGGATGGCGGCCATCTTTGAGTGAAAATCGATTCCTCTTATCAATTCGAACACGGTGAAACCGAATGGAACGAAATTTGGTACAGAGGTAGCACTAGCAAAGGTTACCTCAGTGTCATGTTTTATTTACCGCTATCTTGACGGAAACGTAATCGCGGCCACCCAAATGTTAAAAGCTAAAATGTAATTACGACCAGCCTAATAATCTAGTCTCTACCAAATTTTGCAACACCATATCTTTATGTGGGAAACATATTCAGACCAAACTGCAAGAACATCAGCCCAATAGTTTGCAGATGGTGGCCAAGTATGTGTGCAAATCGATTCCCCCTATCAATTCAAACACGGTGAAACCGAATTGAACGAAATTTGGTACAGAGGTAGCACTAGCAAAGGGCACCTCATATTCATGTTTAATATCCCTATAGCACGTTGTATTTCAACAAGCTACTACAACCAACATTCAAACATACTCTTTGAAAAGGACAAAGTGTTTTAACAATACCCATGCATTTAGGAGAAAGTAGGCTATATGTTCTTTACTGAACATCTTGTTATATATTAGTATGATTGATAAGGGATGAGCCATCAGCAGTTGCTATGACAACGCCACTGCACGAGATAACATTCAGATTTCCATCTGTCTGTGGGAAGCGACATCGGTATCGTAACTGGTAGCATGCTGAACTTATATGCCCAAGGTCGCGGGTTCAAACCCGGCTTAAGTCGTCGGATTTACTAAGAGCGCTAAAAAAAACTGAGTTTGCTTTCCTTCGGAGGGGAAGTTCCAACGTTCGTTGCGAGTTGATGGTTCCGGTGGCATCTAGTAGCCAAGTTCACAGCTAGGTGTCGTTGATGGTAGTATTTTAGGTAGATTTCATTAGAAAGCTAACTATTGCAATGGGTACCATGTTTCGATTTCCGGAAAATTTCGACATATCTTCGCGTTTCGCATCCCCCAGACCCCAAAACCACCGTCAGTTCAAAAGTATATATATATATGTATATCAGTTTCTTGTGGACACGATAACTGCCGTAATTTTTCACCAATCACTTTGAATTTTTTTACCGAATATGTATACCCATAAAATCTCGATCGAGTTTGTTACTGGGATAAATCGCTCGAAGGGGATGAAAATGGGGGACTTTTTTCGAAAAAATGAAATATTGCTATAACTCTCTTAATATGTGAAATACCGCATCCGTTCAAAGTTCATACTATGTGTCGGATAAAGCTCAAAAAGTTATGTTTGAAACGTTTCTTGATAGCACCTACCATTGACCAAAGGGGTGGGAAAAAGTGGGTTTTTCGGGAAACATTAATCATATCTCTGTTAATAGGCACAATATCAAAACCGTACAAAATGGACAATATTCCCCTAATAATTACCTAAAACTTTTGTCTGAAAGAATTTTTATATGATCCACCATTACGCCAAGGGATGAGAAAAATGATTTCGGAATTATAAAAAAATGCCAAGAGCTATCATTGGTTACCATGGCAACACTACTAAATTGATGAGGGATGAGCCATCAGACGTTGCCATGACAACGCACTTGCACGAGATCAGATTCAGATTTCCATCTGACTAAGTGTGAAGCGGCTTCGGTGACGTAACTGGTAGCATGCTGATCTTCTATGCCCAAGGTCGCGGGTTCAAAGCCGGCCAAAGTCGTCGGATTTTCTAAGAGCGCTAAAAATCCCTCAGTATGCTTTCCTCTGGAGGGGAAGTTCCAACGTTCGTTGCGAGTTCCTGATTGCGGTGGCATCTAGTAGCCAAGTTCACAGCTAGGTGTCGTTGACGGTAGTATCTGGTAGCAACATTAGGAACTACTGCTTGAAATTGAGCGTCTGCATTACTTATCTGAATTACAGACTAATACAGCCATCACAATTCACACCGTTTATCAGAGAGATTCTACACTCACCCAAAGTACACGGGGTTACATGACCACGTTGTCGCAGCCCCTAAACTGAGGAACCAACCAACATCTCTGCGGGAGATATAATTTTGCGTGAAGAAGTAACAGACCGTTACATAGTTACACATCAGTGTCGAAACCTTGCATAAGGACAGTGTGACCACAAGTATAAAAATGGACTCCAAATGACAAGAAGATTACCGTCATCATAAGACAATAGAATGTTTAAAATATGCATAAAATGACGAAAAACAAAGTTAATTAATCTCCAATTATAAAATACTTTCACGCAATAAATGTGGTCTGATCCTTCTACGAAAACCTGCATATTCTGCCTATTTTCGCCTATCCCCAAGTTTGTCCGGTGAAATCTACCACCGCCTTCCGGCGTGCCGAGAGGACTTTTTTAAAATGATATTGGTTCTCCAACGATCTCTGCCATCGTCTGTTACGTTGATTTCTTGAAGGTCTATTTCTATTATCCAGTTAATATTAGTTTTTAATGAGACAGCATGACATTGTGAGGTTTGAAGCCATTTTTCAGTGTTGCCTAAGTAAACAAAAGTTTGGTGCTTTTCTGTCGGTCAACACGAATGTACCCAAAAAGAGCTAGGTTATTCCCTAATCCTGAAATAAATTACATGAGATTAATAAATACACTAAATGTAGTTTATCTAATGTTACGTGAAATGCTAAAATGGTGATAAAAATACTACATTTAGCATACACTGACAGTTGCATTACCAATACTGCAACTAAATAATTGTACATATTGTAAATATTTTTCACCTGTATTCTCAAACATAGATGTTATAGCCTAAGTGTAATGGATCTGATGATGATCGCTTGACGATCGAAAATGGTCATCCTAGTGTATTTATTAAACTCATGTAATTTATTTCAGGATTAGGGAATAACCTAGCTCTTTTTGGTACATTCGTGATGACCGACTGAAAAGCACCAAACTTTTGTTTGAGACATCATAATTTAATCCTTGAGAACTGGCAAGAAACAAGAAGTTCCGTGACGAACTAAAGAGCCTACTTTTCTTAAAATTTAAGATTCATGCCAATGATTAATCGATATGGATCTATCTAGAATAATGACGAAATTAAGTTGGTAATATCGAAATTTCTAATTAGTTCGAAATACTGTATACCTGGCATAATGTAGCCTAATAGAGCACTACAGTTGGCAGCCCTGGTGACTGAATATATTCTTAGTTCCATCTCTTAAGGTACAGAATACAAAATTTGGTTGGAGTCCAATGAATAGCATGGACGTTACATGCAGTTAAACTTTGGATCTATCAGCGCGCGTAAAATCATGTTGGCAACAGTGTCATGCATGTATTGGTCAGAAATAATCTGAAATAATATGATCTATTGTTGTGCCAATTTTGAATGAAATCCATTAGTTAGTATAGAAGTTACATGCATTTTAAAATTGGACCTATCAACAGGCTTCGAATCATGTTGGCAGCACTGACGTATATTAGTTACTATACGTGTGCAAAGTTTAGAGCTATTGGCTTGCATTCTTTCTGATATATTGATATTAGGGTAACAAAAAAAATAGAGACAGCATTTATTAACAGTTGGCAGCCCTGGTTGCTCTTAAGAATACGCATAGTTATAGCTGTAATGGTACACATAGCACATACGAAATTCGGTTGAAATCCAAATGATAGTATGGAAGTTACATGTATTTAAAGTTGGACCTCTCAGCAGGCTTAGAATCATGTTGGTAGCACTGACGTATATAAGTTACTCCAAATTAATATAGAATGTCATGTACTATACGTGTGCATACTTTAAAGCTGTCGGCTTGCATACTTTCTCATATATAATGGTATTTGGATAATAGAAATTAAGAGCATTTTTTAACAGTTGGCAGCACTGGTGGTCCATAAGAATACGTTCAGTCATATCTGGTTATGTACACATACAACATACGAAATTTGGTTGAATTCCAATTGATAGTGTAGAAGTTATATGAATTTAAATATTGGACCTATCAGTAGGCTTATAATCATTTTGGCAACACTGCCATGTATGGCCTTCTGGAAATTAAACTGCAATATTATTATCTATATGTGTGCCGATTTTGAAATAGCTCCCATTCATACCTTCCAAGATATCCAACATGGAGCTCAAATTTCAATTGCGATTTTTCAGCAGTTGGTAGCACTGGCATCATTTTCAAATATGGCCGTGAGATATTCAGGTATAGATCTTTACTCCTACCAAATTTTATTTCGATTGCTCCAGCTGTTTAGGAGTTGAGGGGGGGGGGGGGGGCAGGCACACACACAGCCAGACAGACAGACAGACAGAAACACATTTTCCCGGATCGATCTCATAAGACTACTTTTTCCTCATTTTTGCAAAATGTGAAAAGTAGGCTAAAAATATAACACGAGGACTGGCGCCGGGACATTTTGACCCATAGTGTGTCACTCTCTTTTTGTCGTAGTCGTACGGATTTTAATGAAGCAATTTTACACCTGGTGTCTTCCTATGAATTATTCCCAATATAAAATGATGTTTATTTACATTTTTAGCCTACTTTTCACATTTTGCAAAAATGAGGAAAAAGTAGACTTATGAGATCGATCCGGGAAAATGTGTGTCTGTCTGTCTGTCTGTCTGTCTGTCTGGCTGTGTGTGTGTCCCCTCCTATCAACTCCTAAACGGCTGCAGCAATCAAAACCAAATTTAGTATGAGTAAAGATGTGCACCGGAATAGCTCACGCCCATATTTGAAAATGATGTCAGTGCTACCACCTGCTGAAAAAACGCACTAGAAATTTGAGCTCCATGTTGGATATCTTGCAAGGTATGCATGGGAGCTATTCCAAAATTGGCACACATGTAGATAATACTATTTCAGTTTAATTTCTAGGAGGCTAACCATGACAGTGTTGCCAAAATAATTTAAGCCTTCTGATAGGTCCAATGTTTAAATGAATATATTTTCTACACTAGCAATTGGATTTCAACCAAATTTTGTATGTAATATCTGTACATAAACTGATATGACTGAGCGTATTCTTAAGAGCCACCAGAGCTGCCAACTGTTAATAATTGCTCTCTCTATTTGTTTTTATCCAAATTCCAATATATCAGAAAGTATGCAAGCCAACAGCTTTAAACTATGCTCACGTATATTCTGACATTTTAGATTAATTTGGAGTAACTTATATACGTCAGTTCTACCAACATGATTATAAGCCTGCTGATAGTACCAATTTTTAAATACATGTAACTTCTATACTATCAGTTGGATTTCAACCAAATTTCGTATGTGCTATGTGTACCATAACAGATGAGACTATAAGTATTGTTAAGAGCAATCAGGGCTGCCAACTGTTAATAAATGCTGTCTATATTCTTACTCTAATATCAATATATCAGAAAGTATGCAAGCCAACAGCTCTATACTATGCACACGTATAGCACCTGACATTCTAGATTAATTTGGAGTAATTAATACAAGGCAGTGCTGCCAACATGATTCTATGCCTGCCGATATCTCCAATTTTAAAATACATGTAACTTCTATACTAAAAAATGGATTTCATCCAAAATTGGCACAACAAGATATCATAATAATTCAGATTATTTCTGACCAGCACACGCATGGTATTGTTGGCAACATGCTTTTACGCGTGCTGATAGATCCAGTGTCAAACTGCATGTAACGTCCATTGGACTTCAAGCAAATTTTGTATTCTGTACCTTAAGAGGTGGAACTAAGAATATATTCAGTCACCAGGGCTGTCAACTGTAGTGCTCTATTAGGCTACATTATACCAGGTATATTTTGAACTAATTAGATATTTCGATATTACCAACTTAATTTCGTCATTATTCTAGATAGGTTCATATACTGTAGAATAATCATTGGCATGAAAAGTAGGCTGTATAGTTCTTCACGGAACTTCTTGTTTAAATTGAACAATAATTTTCGTAACAGTATTTTTGGCTTTGGTAGTGACGGTAAAACAGTCATCTCGATATTTTTGAACAAAGGAGCTGATGACCAAAGTGTTTCGAGGCTTTAAACATGGATCAACAAGAACGTTAGCTATGTTATTGTACTGCACCAAAATAGTTGGATTATTCCACTTATTTTTTTTTTACAGATTGTCCCGACTAACGTAAGCTGAAAATTGTCACGCGAAGACTGGCGCTATGGGTAAATCTGACCCGACCGTAAATACTGTAATATAGAAATAACTTGAGTGTTTAAAAAGCTACGGACATGTTTCTTTTGCTGGGTCAAGTTCAAGACTAGGATGGAAGGTACAGTAAGCGACAGCAAATAAGGGCTGACCAAAATGAAAATATAAAGCATTATTTAAACGTCGGGTCGAAAATACCCCTGCACCAGGCTTTGCGGGTTAATATATTTTAGTAAGTCTTTCATTGCCCATTCTTTGAATATGTCCATAAAATCTTAAACGTCTTTTTCTAACAGTGTCTGATAATTTCTCGAAATGTTTGTATAACTCGTGAGATCTCCATTTCATCCCAACTCCTTGTTTGGGCCGAAGATTTTCCTGGGGATTTCATATTTTTCGAAATTTTTAGTTAGTGATCTGCCTCTAATTATTATTATTATTATTATTATTATTATTATTATTATTATTATTATTATTATTATTATTGGCCTTAAGCCAAGTGTAGGGTTTGTGGGTTTTTAGTAGGTAAGAATCCTGCACAGTTGTAAGTCCGGAAGCTTGCAATCTGTCTTTTGAAGATTTCCCCACGTTTCCCTCGATAAACTAAAAAAATAAAATAATGTTATTAATAATAATATTTATTATTGCTATTCTCTCTTCATCGTTTGGGCCACTAAGGACTGCGAGATCTTAACTGTTTGCTTTCTTGTGCGCCCACATGGTTTTCATCCTTACGGAGTGTGCTCTCTCCCTTGTGTCAGAATGATCAGGCTTCGGTGGAGTTGTGACTTCTCTTTGATCAGCCTCTTTAAGTTTGTGATCGAGTGGTGTTCGGAGTTGAATGTCTGTTTCTGAAATTGCATACGTTAAAAGGAGGAATCGTTTCGAGACTTCCGAGGTGAATCCATCGTCCGTATGGTCATTCCTACAATGCTCACGATGTCCTACTGGCATTAGGACTTAAAGGAACAGCTACAAAATTGGGATTACAACCTATGTTTTGAATCTTGACGTGGACTATATTACCGCTAGATTGGATAGGCTATGTGGATAGATTTTCCCTACGAGAACCAAAATATCAGACATCTAAAACTAACTCCCGTGGTTGAGCCAGAGCACCGCACGAATGCAGGGATAACTGACACTCAGCTTCAGAATTAGAAATTCTTTCAGCTGGCAATCTTAAGAAGTGAGCGTAAAAGTTTCTCCTTCTTTTGTGGATTACGCTTGATATTTTTCGGTGTTGGTGTATATTTCTAAGTTGCTCCATAGTCCGTAAAAACCATCTTTTAAATTGGGATCAAGAATCTTTCGGATAATCCTGCTTTCCTTAATTGCCAGTTTTTCAAGCAGGCTATGTGTGCTAAGTGTTAAATAGTCTGCTGCATATAATGCTTCAGGTCTAATGACAGTTAGATAATGCCTAATTTTTGCACTTCGAGAGATGGATTTTCTATTATATACATATTGAGTGAATCGGTGTGCGTTTTCCAATTTTTAGCCTACTTTTCACATTTTTCAAAAATTAGGAAAAAGTAGACTTATGAGATCGATCCGGGAAAATGTGTGTCTGTCTGTCTGTCCTTCTGTCTGTCTGTCAGTCTGTCCTTCTGTCTGGCTGTGTGTGTGTGCCCCCCCCCCCCTATCAACACCTAAACGGCTACAGCAATCGAAACCAAATTGAGTATGAGTAAAGATGTATACCGGAATATCTCAAGCCCATATTTGAAAATTATGTCAGTGCTACCAACTGCTGAAAAACGCACTAGAAATTTGAGCTTCATGTTGGATATCTTGAAAGGTATGCATGGGAGCTATTCCAAAATTGGCACACATATAGATAATACTATTTTAGTTTAATTTCCCGGAGGCCATTCATGACAGTGTTGCCAAAACAATTTTAAGCCTTCTAATAGGTCCAACTTTTAAATGCATATAACTTCTACACTATCAATTGGATTTCAACCAAATTTTGTGTGCTATGTGTGTACATAAACAGATATGGCTGGGCGTATTCTTAAGAGCCTCGAGGGCTGCCAGCTGTTAATAAATGCTGCCTATATTTTTTACCCTAATATCAATATATCAGAAAGTATGCAAGCCCACAGCTCTATACTTTGCACACGTATAGCACCTGACATTCTAGATTAATTTGGAATAATTAATATAAGTGAGTGCTGCCAACATGATTCTATACCTGGTGATAGGTCCAATTTTAAAACACATGTAACTTCTCTACTAAGAAATGGATTTCATCCAAAATTGGCACAATAAGATATCATAATTTTTCAGATTATTTCTCAACAGCACACGCATGATATTGTTGCCAACATGCTTTTACGCGTGATGATAGATCAAATGTCTAACTGCATGTGACGCCCATTGGACTTCAACCAAATGTTGTATTCTGTACCTTAAGAGATGGAACTAAGAATATATTCAGTCGCCAGGGCTGCCAACTGTAGTGCTCTATTAGGCTACATTATACCAGGTATATTTCGATTTAATTAGACATTTAGATATTACCAAGTTAATTTCGTCATTATTCTAGATAGCTTCATATACTGTAGATTAATCATTGGCATGAATCTTAATTTTAAGAAAAGTAGGCTCTTTAGTTCGTCACGGAACTTCTTGTTTGACACGTATTAAGATGGCGAACTTCTCAGAATTGTTGGGTTCAACACATTCAACCCATCTTTATTATTATTATTATTATTATTATTATTATTATTATTATTATTATTATTATTATTATTATTATTATTATTATGCCCTGCTGAAATGTCATCACCATTCCTAATTCGGGTTAGTGTCCACCACGGATTCGAAGTATTGCCACTCTTCTTCATCTTATGTATTGACTCCCAGCTATCGCATCCTCCTTATGGTCACTCCTACAATGCTCACGATGTCCTACTGGCATTAGGACTTAAAGGAACAGCTACAACATTGGCATTACAACCTATGTTTTGAATCTTGACGTGGACTATATTACCGCTAGATTGGATAGGCTATGTGGATAGGTTTTCCCTGCGAGAACCAAAATATCTGACACCTAAAACTAACACCCGTGGTTGAGCCAGAGCACCGCACGAATACAAGGATAACTGACACTCAGCTTCCGGATTGTGGGGCACGTGTGGCCAGCATGACGAATCCCTCAGCCAAATTACATTATTTTTAGGCCATGGAGCGCTACTTCCCACATACTGCAGTTATTCAATTGTCTGTTCGTTTGGCTTACATATTCCTATCGAGGTTTAAGTGGTTGTTGACAATCTTAATCCCCCAATTTGCTAATTCTCCACTCCTGTGCTGAAGACCGTGGTAGCTTCAGAACCTGGTGATCCAGTTTCGATTTCTGGTCCTAACCACCATTAGACTGGAAGACTTGATATGAAATGAGGCTGTTCTAGCCTTGTAAGAGGAGATTCCTGTCAATTTAAGCGGCTAAGGTATACACTGCCATGTCCATTTCAGGACCTTTTGTAAGGGACCACCTCATGGTGTAGTGGCTAGCATTCTTGGCTGTCACCCTGGAGGTCCGGGTTGGAATCCCGGCTCTGCCAAGAAATTTATTTCTGATCTGAGGGCTAGAGTATGGTGCACTCAGCCTCGTGAGGTGAAACTTAGAAGAACTGTGTTCGATTCCAACCTGATACATCCTTGAAGTGGTTATTCTAGGTGAATGTCGGGATGGTTCCTAACCTGCCTCTTTCCCAATCCTTACCTGAATTACAATTACAGACTTCACAATAACACAGATTATCAGATGAAAATAACCGAAATTTAATGCTTTTCAGTCGGTCAACATGATTATACCCAATTGCAGTGGGTGTTACCCTAATCCTGAAAAAAAAATACACTTGGATGACCAGTTTCGGTCGCCAACCGATCATCATCAGATCCGTTACATTTGGGCTGTTAAATCTATGTCCACAAGTATGGGTGATGGTATTTACAATATACACACTTATTTAGTTGCAGTAGTTATTAAACTAGCGCAACTTGTCAAGATTTGCTACTTATATGTGATATTTTTGTTAAGAAATGTTTAGTGTTGATTGACCTTCAAGTTTTTTTGCTTGTTAGTGTGATATCTGTGATTGTTATTAAATGGTCAGGTTGGAGTAGATTGTGAACTTAGTTGATTGTTTGAGCGATGTGCGGTCCGTATTTGAGCAGCAGCTATCCACAAATGTCTACACTCAAATATGAGTAGCCTACTGTAACTAAATTTTTCACTGCTTAAAACGTACCTTCACCGCCCTATTGCCATCTTGTAGTTAAAAAATTATTGGTGATCGGAGCTACTACCGAGTGTGGTATATTTGGACGCATCATGAGATATCAGGGTGTAGACCAACGGAAGCTAATCTGTTCCGCTGGCGAGACCGAGAGATGATGGGGACAGCTCGGAGCCGAGCGCTGAACCTTCAGCGGGCACACTCGTCTGATTAATACGAGCTGCGGAGGAACACCTTAATACAGGTCTCCAATTCAATTGTCCACTGGGCGGCTTAGGGCTGCTAAACAGATATGTGTCACCCAGTACGAGAGAGAGAGAGCTATATTGTGCTAGAGATGTGTGACGAGCTGCTCAGCGGTCACCAATCAAAACAAGCCAGGTGAGACAAGGTGGTCAGGTGATGAGAAAAGCACGGACCCGAGGAATGATGCAGCAGTGAGTTTTCCCGCCCAATGGTTACTAACTGGAGACCCGTGGCTACTAAACAAATAGAGGCATGATTTTTTCACACTAATTTTTGAACGGGTTTGCGTTATTTCGCGAAATAGATATTGCTGTATCGCTTTAGTTTTGCTTTAATTAAATTCTAAAATTAATCATTTAAGGTTTTATTATTGTGATTCTGAGTTATTGATATGAATGGTTTTTATAAATTACTAGTAAGCATCCAATATTAGTTTATTATATTCCTGATTTTGCATTAATTTTATTGCTAGCAGTGACTGAATTATTTCAATTTGTTGAATCTTTGTTCGCTCTTCTCTTTCTTTTCACACATAATCTAGAAACAAAATATCAAGCTCGTTATTCACTACAGATTTCACTGTATCGCGAAATAATTGAATTTCACTTTAAAATGACCTTACCGCTTTAATTCTCGATCATAATATCCTTATCTTCTTAACCGGGAGATATATGATTCGTAAAGATATCGCTTAAAAATATTTTTGTCGCGTTTATCGTTAATGCGAACAAATCATGCCTCTATCTATGCCCCAACCTGAGCGCACACTTGTCATGAATTCAAGACGTAAAGTATTCAGACCAAGAGAAGACAAGTTATATTGTTGACAACTTTACAAGTCAACAGTATTATTCTCATAATGTGAATTATTAAGAAGTACATGGAAATGAACGCAAAAAGAACCATTTCATTGTGAGAGCAACCTATTGTTACGCTCAATTAGGTCATGTCGTTCTGAGGAGAAAACGTGATATATAACCACTAGCTCTCTTTCAGTGGCGATTACTGTTTCCGGAAATTCTAAGGAACAGCCTTGCCTTTATGAAGATCGTTCTTCCAGAGATAAATGCGCGAGAATTACTGTATATCTGGGGGTGAACAAAGACTACAAAATAGAATCCTTTTGTTTGGAGAAAGCATGAAGCTGGATTGTCATTTCATCCCTGTTGGGAGTTTCAAACGCCATTGTGAAGGCACAATTGGATGCGCCCTGGTTGCCTATTAGAACATCAGTCCACAGGACAAATTACAAACATACCCTTCAGCTTACCAAACGTTTAGCATATTCCTGTTGCTGGTTCTTACTGGGGAATGCGACTTGGTGTGTGTGGAATATATCTAATAACCTGTGTGTTTGTAGTTGGAGGTGGGATTTAGAAAGAGGCAGCCGTGGTCTTAATCCTAGAACGGTAGTGCTAATTGCAACGTTGTTATCTTTAGCGCTTCGCATCGGTGACGACTACGATTCTAGAAACTGATCACAAATACCTCTTACATCTACTTTTATTTCACTCTCTAGCCTAGCAGAATGGAGACTGTTTTTGAGTAATTTTGATTGTTTTGTAATTCTTTTTCATTTGACTAATTCTTTATTTATTAATTAATTTATTTAATATTTGCAATTTGTGAGCTGGTCACTAATTTTGACTAATTGAGATTGTTTTTTTTTTGGGGGGGGGGGGATTTTGGCTAATTTTTAATTATCTATTTTTTGACCTTTGGAGCTCTTTTGACTAATTTGGATTGTTTCTTTGTAGTTTGACTTTCTTCGGCTTTTCCCAATGATTAGGGATCGCCGGTGCCAACCAGACTCATTTTGGTTTTGGCCGGGGATTTAAGGCTGAATGCCCTGCATGACGGTACGTGATTTTTCAGTTGGAAATTTTACCCCGCTTTCACCGGGATTCGAGCCCCAGCCGTCCGGGTGAAAGACGAGCAGCTAAGCCACTACGCCATCACGCTTCGGCAGGCGGCACAGTTCATATCCTCGCAGCTAGATGGGGGCTTCATTCATTCCATCCTTGACCCGGTCGGTCCACTGGAAGCAGGCTGTGGATGTCCTATGTCCTTTGCATTTTGACTAATATTGATATTCTGTGTCTTTTTAGATTTTAAGTATTAGTTCGTGTTTTTTTATTTTTTTACTTTTTGAGCTTTTTTTGACAAACTCGGACAAATTTTTATTGTTTTTCGGGGTTTTATAGATGTTGACTATTGTTGATATTTTGTGTTTAAAACATGCCTGTGTTTTTTATTTTTATTTATTTTTTATTTTGAATAATTTGCTTTGTATTTTACGACTGCTAAACACTGGTGGAGATTGGACAAAGGAGAGAAGTGTGGGAAAGAGAAGTGTATCCCGTTTTCATCGCGCACACAAACGCTACCATTCTAGGGTTAAGGGGTTCAGGAATGCTGAAAATCTTAAACAATTTCAAAATGTCAATCTTACATGATATTAAGCTACGGACCTTTGACTTTCTAACGTTACATTTATTTTCTCCATGGCTCATTTATAAGTCTACTTTCCTTACACTTTCCCACAACCATGCGTCCTCTTAGTAAACCCACAATTTTTATTTATCTCTCTATTTTTCACAGGATTTCTTATATCAACCTTCAGCCAGATTGTGCATCTAGACATACTTTAACTCCTCTTAAGGAATCTCCATGCATTTAAGACATTTCAAGACACTTGGGCATCCATGTAAGAAATGATATGAAATGGAGTACCCATGTGGCATGTGTCGTCTCTAAAGCGTTCAAATATCAGGCTAGCTGCGCCTGACGCAGATTTAAGAACATCATGGTGCTCGCAAGCACCAGGTTGGGAACGTCTGTTCTATATAAATGTTATTGTGATACAACTTGTAAACATTTCTAAAAACCTAATAATATTGGATTATCTGGTCGATTAATCTGTATGAAAGAACATCCGGTTTCCTGAACAAATAATCTCTTATATAATAGCTTGGACATGCGCTATTGAGTTGTTATCCACGCCTGGATCCGTTTCATTTCGTTATAAACTGAACTATTCAACCAATTGATAATCCTAGTTCATATCAGCAACAAGACCAAGGGTGTATACACGTTGTGATAGGAAATAGTGTCTCAGTTCAATACTCCTCGATTAGACTGTTGAGCTCGACACACCAGTCTCTGCCCAAGGCCCCACTAGATAGACAGGCCATAAGGCTCCCCCTCCACTTTGGTCGCTACGTCACACAAGTGGCCGGCCGCTTCACTTCTCGCCAGTGACTTGTAGACTTTGTGAGCTGAACCTCGCAGCAGTGAAGTTATCAATGGTATTTAATGATTGAAGCGTGTGTGAATATAGTGAATTATGCCCACGTCGTGTTGTGTACCTGGTTGCAGAAGCAACTACAGTTCAAAACAGCCTAATATTTCAGTGTTTAAATTCCCCACTGACTTGGTTCGGAAACAAAAATGGATCTTAGCCATCCATCGAACCAAATTTGTCCCTTCGGCAAGCTCTGTTGTGTGCATAAAACATTTCGACGAAAGGTTCATAATTAGGGAGGATCCTGTTAAAAGACCCAATGGGTCCATTTTAACTGTAAAACGTGACCATTTGAAACTCTCAAACGATACTATTCCTACTAAGTTTGGAAATGTGCCAGCCTATCTGTCTAAAAATCTTCCAACACCGAGGAAAACTGCCATTCAAAGACAAAAAGAAATTGAAAAACGGGAAGAAGAAGAAAGAAAGAAAGATAGAAAGCTGAGGAAGAAGATAATAGGATCAAGAACTTCAACGAATTATGGGTATTTTCAGTATTAAATGCTCATTAGATTTTGACAAAGTTTTACTCAATTTTGACAGCCAAAGACTGTATTTTCAAAATTGATATGAATTAGGAAAATATTCCGAAAATTGGTATTTCTTTAACATTAAACGAGACTCTTGATTTTAAAGTCGTAAAGCATGATATTTTGATCGTTAAAAAATGTCACTCTAAAACACGTTGACAAAATAAAAAATACAAAAATGATTTTAAAAGCACAGCTGTATTTTTAGAAATAATTCTTCAATTGTTAATGTTAAGCATGCTTTCAGAGGCGATAGACTTAACGACCCTCATTGTATCGCAATATTTTCAGTTCATGACGACAATGTTTTATTTCTGCCCAAGTTTTTAACCTGGTTAATTAGGTGGGATAATCTGCCTGTTCAAGGGGAGATCACACAAAAAATAATGACTCGTCATGAAACACTTACTAACGAAACTCTAACCACCTTAGTTCACACTGTAAAAACTATTTTGGAGTTGGTAAATTTCTTGAAAACAACTTTAGGATTTAAGTAACTTATGTATTGTCAGGGAAATTTCAGACTGATGAATTAGAAGCAAGATTTGGGCAGTACAAGTAAATGAGTGGTGCCTGCTAGCATATTACAGTGAAGCAAGTCCCTGAGTCGGAACGAAAATTAAAAGCCCTAACGGTAGCATACTCTGCTAATCACGCAGATATCCCTATTAGTGATATTTCATTAAGTAAGTATGTGGATTGCAAGAGCTCAGATTGTAAAAGCTTCAAAACTACAGAAATTTTACATTTTGAAAGTGTGGAGGTTGAGTTTAATGATGTTATTGTATCTGAGAATATGTTGTTAGGTCTAGTTTATATTGGTGGATATATTTGTAAAATACTTATGAAAAACTGTACATGTAGACGTTGTCAAGATGTTCTATTGTTAAATAATGATAATGTAACGTCAGATGTGTTAAAAGCCAGAAGAAAATTATAATTTGACATATCCATCAGATTATATTGTTAACATTTTGATCACACCATTAAAATTATTGAATATACTTATAAATGATAAGTATGAATCGATGTTTTTACAATGCGACTCTCAAAGAAACATTCTGATTTTGATTGTAACAATGTTCTGGAGAATGAAACCGTCGTGTTGGAAACTTGCAGTGAATGTGGAAGTAGTTTTAAAATTTATGTTGACAAATGTATAGGCATCTTTTGTAAAATATTATTGAATAACTATAGAAAAGTTTTCGAAGACAAAATCATGGCTAAGAAGAAGAAATCCTCAAGTAAGGACACCCATAAATCGCCAAAGAAAATAAAAATTGATAAATTGAAACCTTAGGAATTGTTAGATACGTTTTAAGCAGAAGCCTAATTTTTAAGAAAGGTTGCAGCCTATTATTGTGAATTGCTATCATGTGTTTGCGTAGAAACATTAAAACTATTTTTATAGGTATTATGGGTTTTAATCTTTTACATGAAACTGTGTTCCGTTACAAATGACAGTTGTCAGATTAAATTTATGTAAGGAAATGTCTATTGAGGTAATATTGGTACATAAACCGCCCTGCCACTGTTCCCCCCGCATAAAACTCGTGTAGTACACAAGCCTAAATACAACCACAATTGAAGGCTTGTTTAAATACATCGATAAGATTCAATAAATGAACAATAGCATGGTGACTGTGAGAGCGGGCCGTACACTGCCAGGCTGAACGTGGGCCACTTCTGTGACGTCACGGCCGGAGCCTTGTGGCCTGTCTATCTAGTGCGGCCTTGCTCTGCCGCGATGCGACGCAGTAACGCATTTTTGTTATTTCACATCTCCTCTGAAATACGTGACACTTCGTGCCTCCCTGAGTCCCAATGTAGCATTGTGATTCATTCTCTGCTTGGACTTGAATGTCAGAATATAATGCTAACATAATGGAGGGAGAGCTTCATTCACCCGCCTCGTCGTTGTGCAACGAGTTGGCAACATTGATTTGCCTCGTTCACTCTGCAGCAGCTAGGAATGATCGATGAGCAGTGTCCTTTTTCAAATAATATTAAAATAACATAAAAAGTTAAGTACTGGGCGTAGAATTGTCATTCATGTTTCTATATGTACATACGTTGAAACCGTATCCTGCAAAAGTTGACGCACGTGATCAGCCCAGCTAGGACAGTCCCACTCCTCCCACTGCTCAGTGTCTACGCCTCCCCGGTCATGTCACAACATAGACCGGTGTGTCGCGCTCTACAAACTCAGGTTGATTGAATATATTGGTCAAATGGTTGACACAAAAGCCCCATTCAGAGGCTGCATACATCTCAATAGTGTCATGAAGCTGCCCTTAAATGATCAATAGGAATTCTTCGACAGCACCTGCACCAACATTAACTTCTTCATCTGCTTTCATGTCATGTCACTCTCAATTGCCAGCAATAAATATGGCATTTAGGTTGAATGTGCTAAATATCGTGAGTGTAACCGATGATTTCATTGGGTGTATTACATTTCGTCCGGTGCGAAAGCCCATAATAGTTGTGGGAAGTATTTAAATTAAATCCTCAGCCATCAACTTACGCTTGTTAAACAAAGCGTACAATACCTAGTCTTGGTAGGGACCAGTTTTCACCTTTCGCTGAGATGGTTCTGCCTACTCTCCCATATATTCTGGGAATAGTTCCATCATTCACAGTTAAGCGGCCAATTCAGCACCTTGTAAACGAGGGGCTTGAAAAACCCGTTTTAACTGCTTCAATTTTCCTGCCTGCCTTGCTGCTGGGATACAGGTCCTTCAACTTGCTATCTCATTGAGATTCTTCCCCTTGCACCGCAGCGGGTACAGTGCACTTCCTTCCTGATGCACACATACACTTCCGCTGTGCTGGTCCCGCTGGCTAGTCGTTCGCTCGGTGTGGGCGACCCGACTCGCTTTATTTGGTGCTGTCTGTCTGACCTTCAGACAGACGATATGCCCGCCAAGTACTTATGCTAATGAGAATGGCTCCGGATTCCCGCCACCACTCCGCGCCACTCTTCTTCTGCTTGGGATGCACAGCAAGGTGCCTGCATAATATAATATGTGGTCGCTGGAAAGCAGCATCAGAACAAAACTCAACAGCGGCGATCTGCTACTGAAGCGTTGAACTGAAATAACGTGTAACTTGGGGTAGGTATTCTGAGGTGACGGCAATGGGTGGCCTGTGAGTCCTGATGAGTATACCTGGAACTTAAGGCAAATCATGCCTATTTTCTTTTCCTTAACAAAAAATACATGATTTTTTAAAAATATGTTGACGTTTCAAGATAAAACACTTAATTTATAGTGCCCTAAAATGCCTATTTTGACCTTTGGGGGTTATTCTTCCTATTTTAGTGCTTAAAATGCCTATTTTGTTCATCCAACCCACAAGTGGGTGCGTCAATTTTCTTTCACTTGAGAAGGTGCGCCCGACCGTGCATATAAAAAAAAGGAAACAGTCTCAAACGACAATTTTCTCTAATTGAGGAAGCTGAGAATAATATGCAAAGTGCTAGGGGCGAGGTAGGGGATGAAATAGGAGACAAGTGGACTAACGTACTGCAGACGAATCCGGGTTATTCAGTGCTGAATAGGTGCATCAGGTAATGGATGGGGAAAAGGTAGACTTATGTAGTGAAATTGAACTGAAAAATGTAGGAAAATTTTCCTGCGCCCCTCCATCATCTTTGAGTGTGAAGCACTCATTTTCTGGTTTCAAAATTATTTTAACAGACATAAGACACAGCCTGACTGTCAAAAGTTTGAAAAGAGATTTTTGTTGTGTGATGTAAAGCTAACTACGAATGAAATTGCTGTAGCAACGTTCCTTACAAATGAATAAACACATACTCCGTTCACGTTTACGCCGTTATGGTTTGCCTACAGTGCTATAATTGCGTTCAGTGATTTTAGTATTAAGGTTTTAGTTCAGTACCGTACTGATTATGATGTATCAAATATCCATAACTTTTTCATACATTTCTTATAATTTGTCATAAATTTGCAGTTATTTCTGTTAAGAATAGGTATACTATGTTTCGTTAAGTAAAAAAATATATAGCTTATTGTAGTATTTTAAAGTGTATTTTATTTCTATTGACACATTTTAAAGCATATTTTATGTGCCCATTTTCTCTTTTTAAAAGCCTACTGACTTGTTTTAAAGCCTATTTTTGGTGCCTAAAACTAATTTTTTAGAGCCGAATATCTCATCAGTAGAGGAGGATGAAATGAACGAAGAAGGCGTTACAAACACCAGTAATATGAAAATTAACACTATAACTGTCTCAGAACCAGTGGCGGAACTAGTATTTGCTTCTGAAGGAGAATGAGGGCTCGAGCATAATATGACATAATAAATGAAATCTAATATATGCCCCCGAAGTTTCAAAACCTACCTAGGTACTATCTATACTTATTTCAGGTTTGAGTTCATTAGTATTAGATGCAAATTAAATTATCAAGTCCAGTTTTCTTCGCCCTCTCTATTCCCCGACTGGCTGCGTGGCTCAGCGGTAACGTTCTTGCCTGCTGTTTCCAAGGTTGCAGGATGGAATCTGGCGAAGCCAGCTGGCATCTGAGGGTGCACAGATGCGAGGGAGCCGTGTCAGTAGCTTTACTGGCACGTTAAAGATCCCTTTCGGGGAAAATTACGAGAGCCCGGCGTCTCTGTCTGTTAGGTAGTCAGCCCGAAGGCTAGTTGGATCCTCAAAAAGTACCGCCGTTACGTTATGTGAGTAGATACCCACAAAAACCCAAGGCAGCGCTATTTTGAGGCGTTCTAGGCAAGAAGAGGAGTGAGGTAGTTTGCCATTACTTTCCTCACTGAGTCAGAACTGTAGTCCTAATCCTATGAGTAGAACCTTTCACAGCATTCACAGGCACGGACTGTGCCCCGAATGCCATTACTAAGCACCACCCATACCTCAGTAGCTTCCATATAATCACAGCCATGAGAGAGACTGAGACATCGGTGAAAAGCCACCTTTTACTCTAGCTTGTGCCAACTGACAAATGCAAATGTACTGTATTCATCAAGAGATGGCAAACAGGCCACCCTTTTGTTAAAAGGGATGTAAATAAATAAATAAATAAGTAAATAATATTGTTCTTCTTATTATTATTAGGTTTCCAATCCCCGACATTGTTTAAATACAGTATTAATAAACTACAGATTAGAACTAAAATTTATCATGAAACAACAATAAAATTAAACACATTTGGCAATTATTCACTTTCAAAAATGACTCTCACACTCGGATACTAATAGAATGGCAAATAACAAGTATTGTAATTTTGCAAAGGGATGAGGTGATATAATGCCACACCCATATCACTGCCCCCCCCCCCCTCCCCTCCCCCTCCCTCTGGCTAACGGAACAGCTGACCATTTTGCTCATGCAATAAATGATAAGATACAATTTGTGTAGCTAAATTTGTAGATTATTTAGTTAGAAACACTCTATCAAGTTCCAAAATTTGCCGCTAGTTGTCAGTGACAGTGGCATCTCTGAAAGCCAAGGTCGGAACTACTTGAAACTGAACTTGATGAGGAGCCTACGGGCGTTTAATTAAAATACCCCGCTATGACCTTTGGCAGTAATTCAAATACAGTATAATAAAATGCAAAGTTAGGGTAACCCTACATATTTTACACGAGTGAAAAGAAATACTTATATAAACGTACATAATCCAATCATTTGTAATCAATCAGAAGATTGGTTTCATTCAAAATTAATAACTTCATCAAGTTCCATGTTTTCATTATTTGGCTTGGGGGAGGGGGGGGACGGATCCCCCTGATTGAATCATTCATTTATTGATGGATTGATTCATTCATTCATTTATTTATTGATTCATCTGTGCGTTCATTCATTCATTTATTGATTGATCGATTCGTTCATTCATTTATTGATCGATTCATTCATTTATTGATTGATTCATTTATTGTTTGATTTATTTATTTATTTAATCAATCATTTATTCGTTCATATATTGCTGGATTCATTCATTTATTGATTGGTTCATTCATTCGTTCATTCATTTATTGATTTTTCATTAAATAATTTATTCATTCGTTTATTGATTGATTCATTTGTTAATTAATTGATTTTTTCAATCATTTATCCATTCATTTATTTATTTATTGATTGATTGATTCATCCGTTCGTTCATTTATGTATGGATTGATTCATTCATCCAATCATTTATTCATTCATTTATAGATTGATTCATTTATTCATTCATTGATTGATTCATTCATACATTCAATAATTTATTCATTCATTTATTGACTGATTCATTAAATCATTTATTAGCCTATTTTCATTTATGAAAAAAAAAGGCTTATGAGATAACATTTTGTCCGTGTGTGTGTGTGTGTGGGTGTGTGAGATGTGTGTGTGCCCCCCTCCCCGCAGCCCCCTAATAACTTCTAAACGGCTGGAGCGATTTCAATGAAACTAAGTATCGTCATAGCACCATTTTGGCCGACCCCAACCATGCCCTTCAATTTTGTTTACGTCTCACTAATGCAACATGGCGGCTGTGCGAAATATTTCACCAGCATTCAATATCTCCGAAACTATTACCGATATCACCCTGAAATGTTGTACGGTGATAAAGGAAAGTACTAGAAGGTCACCTATGTAACTTTCGAAACCCTAGTTACTACAAAACCAACATGGCGGCCATGTGAAGTAGCGACATTTAAATACACGTTTCTCGCGATTTAACCAACCAAACGCAATGAAACTTGGTACAGTATATGTTTATACACATTGTAATGTACCGACATTTAACTTCGATCAATTATTTACATAACTTCAAAATGGCGGCTGTGCAAAATATTTCACTGGCATTCTAAATCTCCGAAACTATCACTGATATCACCCTGACATTTTGTACGGAGATAAATGGCACTACTGGAAGTTCATACATGAGACTTTCAAATACCTTTTAACTACAAAACGAACATGGCGGCCAAGCGAATTTGAAAGTTTTAAATAGACTTCTCTCGCGATGTAATGGTCCAAACGCAATGAAACTTTGTACAGCAAATGTTTATTCACATTGTAATGCACTGGTATCTAATTTAGTTCAATTGCTTTCATAACATCAAGATAGTGGCTGTGCGATTTTAAAATTAAGTTTTTATTTCTTGTGTCGTAATCATGCGATCGAAGTGGAAGTTTGAATAATGAACCTGCGCAATAATTGTCCTTTAATGGTACATAACTCTATGGCCTATACATATAACAATCCAACATGGCAGCCATCCGAAATATTTAGACGGTTTTCAATATCTACGAATCTATTACAGCAATCAAACTGATTTTTATTATGTTCATAGAGGCTATGAAGTATAAATATTTAAATGGACGTTTCTCGCAATTTGACCATCCGAGTGCAGTGAAACTTGGTACAGTAAATGCCTATACAAATGTTAATGCACTCCACTGGCATCTAATTTATTTCAATTGTTTCCATAACCACAAGATGGCAGCTGTGCGAAATTTTAAAATCTCGTTTTTACTTCTTGTATCCTAAATATGCGATTGAAGTTTGAATACCACACGTAAACAAGAATCATCATGTAACATTACATAACTCTAAGACCGACATGTATAAAAATCCAACATGGCGACTATCCGAAATATTTAGTCGGTTCTCAATATCTACGAATCTATTACAGCAATCAAACTGAAATTTTGTATGTTGATAGAGGCAATGAACATAAGTAGGATATATGAAAATAGGCTTTATAGTTCTTCACGGAACTACTTGTTTATTTATTGGTTCATTTATTGATTGATTCATTCGTTGAATAATTCATTCATTCATTTATTAATTGATTCGTTCATTTATTGATTGATTGTTTCATTCATTCATTCCTTTATTGAAGATTCATTCATTTATCCATACAGTTCTTGATTGATTCATTTATTCATTGGCTCATTCATTCGTTCATTCACCAATTCATTCACTCACTCTATCAATGAATCAATTCATCAAACCAATCAAATGTCAACCATTCAATCAATTTTACTTTGCTTTCAACATTTTTTAATTAATGATTTGTTAACGCGTTATCGCCCTTGGTGTCTCTAATCATACCGTTCAGATACCGTTGCTTTTTATTCATGGAATACTGTACAAGTGTACATTATCTGCGTGGGAGTATGGCATGTAAGCTTCAAGCGAGCGCACCCTTCTTCCAAGTAACAAAGCACTCTCTAGTTTATAACTAAAATTCCTCAAGATTCCGTGCATTGTAATTTTGACCCCGAGGGAACCTTCAAGTTCACACTTTTAACACAAAGCTGTAAAATCTCGTGAGAAAAATCTGGCGAGGCAAACGAGCGTAAAATTAGCCACTAGCAGCCTGACACCTGAGCCATTTGTCAAAAGTGACATGAATCTTGGAGGATGTCTACATAATATCCAAGAGAAACAAGCTAGCTTCCGTTTTGTACTTGAATGCATGGAACATTAAACACTACGACCTAGGTTAGTCGTTCCTCGAAGAAATGAGGTGCTCATTTCCAAATTGACCTAAATACACGAAATGCGAAACTTCATGAATCTCGTTTTCGTTTCTTCGTATAGTTAAATTCAGATATGATTATGAATATAATGTAAATTCATTCATTACTTCTATGCACATCCTGACACTTTGTTTAAAAATCTCCTACCAATGGAAATAGTGGTAATCGTCTCATGTAAGTTGGAGTTATGACGTTTTGGAAATAAATCATATATTGACATACGCTTTGAGTGACATTTATGAACATTTGAATGGTTTAAACACAACACACACAAACTAATGCTCTACATATCCTTAAAAGTTAGTCATGGCCATGATTTATCACGTGATATCACATGATTTCCAGAGAGCCATCGGATTGGTCACATTGGAATTATAAATACACGTTGGAAATAAATACACGTTGGAGTTAGATCTACGGCACCTTGCAAATAAACGTAGTTATTAGACCTCTGTTAATATGAGATATACGACATATTGCGACTTAAGATCTTTGCTATACGTTGAGAGATCCTATACACATGGTCATGAAAGAAAAACTGGAAAACAGTCAATTTTGGATTTACGTCACTTTGGAAATAAGCTCCTTAAATATTTTCGTTTGGAATTATGCTACTAGCAAAGATATTATTAACGTAATGATCGTCGTGAATCATGCTGTAATGACATAACTGCCGGCCAGTAGGTTAACTGGACCGTGCAATTAACTCGTAACGTAGGATCGTGTCCCCCTATATTCAGTCAGTTTGAATAAGTTTAATACACCGGTTTAATAAGTAGTTCGTAATATATTTGCGTGTTAAATACAATAGGAAGTAGTGTTAATCTAACACAGTGATTTCACGAACAAGTGCTAAAGTGATCTTATTTATTAATTTCCTATCACTTAAAATTAAATTTCCCACAGAATTTATTGGGGGTAATTTAGCGATTAGTAAATTCATTTGTTTGTATCAACTACAAACTGATGTCTGTAGTCTTTATAAATAATATAATGTTATTGGTTTTAGGTCCTTTTTAACAACTGCGACTTTTGGAGACACCTGGGTGACGGAATTTTGCCCCGAAGGGAATCTTGAACGTGCCAGTAAATCTACCATTGGCGGCTGGCGGATAATTGTTCTGGGTGTTGCACTATTTTCATTAAGAGGGGGAGGAGGGGGGGGGGAGGGAGAAGGTAGGCGGTGAGGTAATGGATTGCTTGATATCAGAGAAAACTGTATTCAATTGCGCGGTAAAACGGATGTACCGTACCTTATTCATCACGAATGTCGCATTTCAGAGAACATCACATTGTCATCGGATTAAACGGATTATAAGTAAAGCCCTGCGTGGATGCGGATACCCGCGGATAAACCCGCGGATATCCGCAACATTTTTCTCCGTGCGGATATAGTTTGCATGGCGGTGCGGATAGCGGATAAGCTGCGGATAATATTAAGAGTAAATTTGCGGATATTGAACAGGATTTTTTTCTTAATAATTTTAGTTTTTGCTAAGATCTGCGTCTTTCACGTTTATTATTATTTCCCTATTTGCTTTCGCTTGGATCGTATAAGAATAGTAGAGAAGTGAGAGAAGCCAAATAATGAAAATACCCTCAATTAGTGTTGACTTTTGCGAAAAAATAGTCCATGATACCTGCGTGGGTATATCCGACGACTAAGTAGCCACCTGGTGTTTCACATAGCGTTACTTAGAGGGACAAAACTCAGCCATTATTGTCTTGCGATTCACACATAGCCTAGGGAGACAAATTTATCTTGAAATGTCTAAATGTTCTGCTTCAATAATTTATCTAATAAATGAAAAATATTATTTTAATGTCAGCGAATTTTAATAAACGTGCGGATACGGATAAAATTTGTGCGGATGCGGATAAAAGTCGTGCGGATGCGGGGCGGATAACAGTCGTGCGGATGCGGGGCGGATGCGGATAACAGTCGTGCGGATGCGGGGCGGATAACAGTCGTGCGGATGCGGGGCGGATGCGGATAACAGTCGTGCGGATGCGGGGCGGATAACAGTCGTGCGGATGCGGGGCGGATGCGGATAACAGTCGTGCGGATGCGGGGCGGATAACAGTCGTGCGGATGCGGGGCGGATGCGGATAACAGTCGTGCGGATGCGGGGCGGATGCGGATAACAGTCGTGCGGATGCGGGGCGGATGCGTATAACGTTTTGTTCATCCGCGCAGGGCTCTAATTATAAGTTAGTCTACATGAAGACCTTCACAAGAACTAAACAACGTAAGGCGAGGGCGAAAAAGAACCTCGAGTGTCACAATTACGCACAGCATTGCAAGACATGATATTGGCTGTAGACGGAGCATCTCGGATGTCTCCGTCCACGCCTCGGCTCCCTTGTTACAATCAGTGGGCAACGACCAGCCGCGTTAACTGTTGGGATAGGACTTACTCGGTGTAGCATCTCTGCCATACCTTTCACTAATGAGATCTGGTCGGTGCTTGGGCCTGGCAACGACCAAACGGACGAGCGCTCCAGACAGTTGGCGCACTTCGCTTTCTCAGACAGTTCACAGTTACTTACAATAAGATTTCCTGAATTATTAAACAAAATTATGAATTCCTATAGACTTACATATAGAAGGAAAAGTACAGCTTTTTTTTTACTAAAAAATATTATTATGGTATTAATTGTTTTTCTTGAATTTATCTCGTCGTTGTGCAGCACTGCAACCATATTATCGGCCACCACTGAAATCTACTGACACGGCTCCCTTGCATTTGCGCACCCTCAAATTCCAGCTGACTGCGCCAGTATTCGATCCTGTAACCTTGGACACAGCTGGCGAGAACGTTACTGCTGAGCCATGCAGCCAGTTGCCTATACAGGGTGATTCTTATTAACGTAGCGACGTAGATGACATTGAGACAAGTAATTCGATATAGGACACTTAGGGTCGCAAGTGTCCGGAAATACCTTAGAAGTGAACCATAACTGTTAAAGATATGTCATCAGATGACGGCTACACTTGAGTGGTCAGACCCGTGCTCTCTTACGCACACCAAAGCAAACGTTGAATATCATATCACTCTGGTTCCGAGTCTGCGTGTGCGACTCAGGCACGTGGGGTTCGAGGTTCAAATCTGGGGCCTATGCATCAGCTTTCTTTGTTCTCTCTCTTCTCCTTTCAAGTGGAAGCAGATTGTTTGTTGACATTAAGGCACGGAACCAGAGTGATATGATATTCAACGTTTGCTTTCGGTTGCGTAAGAGAGCACGACCGAGCTGAGCCGTCACCTGAATACGTCATATGTTTAACAGTTATGGTTCACTTCTAAGGTATTTCCAGACACTTCCGACCCTAAGTGTCCGATATCAAATTACTTGTCTCAATGCCATCTACGTCGCTATAGAGAGTTTTAAACGTTAATAAGAATCACCCTGTATACTCGTACATACCACATACTGTATTTGTGTTTCTGCAGATTTGACGCTCTTAGCATTTTGTTCCTTGTAAGTACACTTCACTGTGTGAAGCCTCTTCTTCCTTCAGGGTCGATCTCTCATTTACGTTGTTTGCGTGTTTCAATTTCAATAAAAATATTTTGACAAGTTTCTCAACCCTTGTTTATTACAAACATTAATCCTACAGAATAATTAGCCTGATTTACATATTACCGTACAACCCTATATTTATATAATTTAGCATAACAACTGGTAAGTTTGGTTTAATTAGACTTACGGAAAAGTTGTTTTATATTACACTTTAACATTCTATACAAAAAATAAAATAATATTTTAAAACGTACACTTTTTAACAACATTTTGCAACATCTCACATTTTAGAGTGTTTTATTGAATGTCATCTCAACAATTGACAAAAACAGATATGATATGACTGCATACAAATATCTTACTTTCTGCACACGTTATAGTAGTTTCGGTGTCCTTGATTAGCGGAAAGTTCACAGCAATAACTTATCCTACACTGGGGTACTCAGTGCCCCTAAACCGATGTATAGCAAAGAAGCGATGCGTTACAACTGTGACTAACACGATAACCGAAAGACTGTCAAGGACAGAGAGAAGTCACGGCGGCTGCAGGTTGTAATGGTTGCCTACACAAACCCAGAGCAAAACGAACATTTTCTGGGACACCCAGTGCCCTAGTGTAGGGTTCCAGGGTCAAGCATCTCAATTTGATAAAACTCTCTAACCTTAGGTTTACCAATTTCAATGTGTAATTTATATTGACGGTTTGTTGGTATATGATCTGTGGCAAGACGATCTGGTCGGTTGATGGGGACAACGTCACTGCTTAATTGAATATTGAAATTACGCTTCGCCATCATGATCATGATAGAAATATAAGCTGCACAATTTACTGCTGAACACACTGATGCGCTACGTTTGCTAACTTCCCTGTTCTTGACCGTTCACACGTACAAGTCAACTCGCTCCTGCTACACCCTCCCTCCGAGCCTCGATTATAGGCGGAAGAGGGGAAGTTGCCGAGTTCACGGCAAATACTCACAGCGGGCACACGTTGACATGCCTGCTTTAGATCATGATGATTATGATTAAATCCTGATGCGCATCGCACTGGCAGAAAGCGATTGAGTGAACAGAAAGTTACATTGACTGGTATGTTGTACAAAATAGAATGGTGCCATCAACCATTAGCGCAAAGTACGAAGCTTCGAAAATCATAATATCGTAACATTTCACTGGCAAGAAAATCTGCTTTTTCAAGTGGATCACTTAGGCTACACGATGAAAATTAAAGCTGCTGTCACTTCATTAAGGACTCGGGTCAACTGCCCATCATCCCTATGTTCACTATTTCTCTTTGTACGGAGTTCGTCCAATAGCCTGTGTTATTGAGAAGCATCAGGGTGTGTAGTTGCGGAAGAGAAGGAGAATGTGATTCGTCCGTTTGAACTACATTCTAAAGGGTGTGAAGCTGCAGTGGTAAAGCTGCAAAGTCTCTCATCAAGGCGGGCCGGGTTCGATTCCCTGTTAATACATGTTAGATTCTCGAAGGTGAAAAGTCACGTCCTGTGGTTCGGAAGCCACGTATAACGCTGGTCCCATGGCTCATGTTCGCGAGATTGACTGTCACGTAAAACTAGAAGCTTCCTTTCTTCCTTTAGATTACATTCTTCAATATACCCAATTATAATTTTATCTTGTTCTTCTTAACTTGATGTGCCTTTCGAATAGCTTTCCATTAAAAATGATCTTTGTAATCCAACGAGTACTCCGTACGGTTGTATATAAAGTAATCTAAATAGTCCTTAAATGCGAAACAGCTGAACAGAGTGCTGCTGAGATCGCTTTCTGTTACCATTTAGCGTAGCCATGCACGTTTAATCACTCGCCTCGACTGCAATTGGGAGTCGGAAGTCCGGAGATTAAATACTCGATTACCGGGGCTGACAGTGGCTGTCCTGAACAGGATGATTTCTCCCAGGTTTTTTGACATACTTTATCCAAACAAATGCTGGGGCGGTACCATATTTCAAATCCTGGACCTCATACCCAAATCTTAGATCCTAGTGATTACAGTCACCACAGAAACACAGGTTACTCCCAGGGTCTCACACCTTGTGGGACGTGGGATGTCGACCACGGGACCACGTTTGAAATCTGAATTGCTCCCATTTATCAGTGCCAGAATTCTCTCTTTCATCTTTCTTGTTGATCTCCCTTGGTCAACTCTTGCTATTCTGCCTCATTGCATAATGCCTAGCATTCTTTACTAACACCGTGGAGGCCCGGGTTCAAATCCCGGCTCTAAAATGAATTTTAATTCTGGTTTGAGGGCGTGGTATATTCAGTCTCGTGAGACAAAACTGAGGACACCGTGGAGGCCCGGGTTCGAATCTCAGCTCTACAATGACATTTAATTCTGGTTTGAGGGCGGGGTATATTCAGCCTCGTGAGGCAAAACTGAGAAGAGGTGGGTTAGATTTCTACCTCAGGAATACGAAACATCTCAGTTGTTGAATTCGTAAACCACGTAATATAAATAGTTCATACAATTTTTTTGAAATATATCGTGCCATACAGCTTTTTATAATATTTGTAATATCCAAGATACAACTTCCGTGGAATTGATAGTAGTTCGAGTAATCATGTCGCTCATGTACTTGTTTCAATAATAGATCAAATCATAATTCTGATAAAGAATGTAGTCCTCTTTTTAACGTACTATTTTTATCCAATAGATTTAATAATACATTATGTAGGTTATTTGTTTATTTATTATATTCTAATTTGCATTATTCATCTTGTATAAAATGTTTGCTAATTGGTTTATTTAATAATAAGTGTATTCTATATTTTGCTCTGTTAATTATTAAGCTAGGTTTAGTTTCTTATTACAAAATCTCAGGCCAGAACATTGTATACGCTACATAAAGGGGCTCTTTAGCCTCAGTGGCATTTCTTGATGAATAAATTCAATTCAATTCAAATCAAATTCAGCCATCCTGGAGGTGGTTTTCCGTGATTTACCACTTCCACTCCTGGCAAATGCCAGGAAAGTACCTAACTTAAGGCCACGGCTGCTTCCTACCCAAACCCTACCTCAATTTAAAAAAAAATAATAATAATAATATCGTATGGCCTCGGTGCCGGTTGCAAGCTTTGTTATTTGATACCCAGAGGGTAGCTTGCATGTCGAATTTCGATGTTCCTTGAAGAACTATGAAAGTCAAGGAGGTTAGATATCAAGCTCCTTAGGGGCTAACAACTTGCGGGGCTTGAGTTGGCGACCACGGGACATCATTTACCGATGTCGGTATTCTCCCTTTCATATTTCTTGTCGACGTCTCCTGGTCAACTCTTGTGCTCTTTCGCCTTTATTGTCTCTTCTTTTATACCTGATACACTCATTTTCAAGGGGTCAGACTTCTTGTAAGGTAAGGTGTGTGTATCTTCCCCACATATGGTGTATCCTGGATAACGCTACACCCTGGAATTAATCATGAGCCTGGTCTGGTTATTCCCCTGTTACGTGTTAGCCCTGGTAGCACGTTAGTTAATTGGACTACAGTGGTTAAAAGCACAACACAGTTTGGCCCTTTGAAGAAATATAAGTTTTATTGCAGGTCTAGCAAGTTACAGTTCACCACACAATAAACAGATACAAGCAATTAGTATCTGACTCTAGGTCCCCTCTTGTTTGGAACACTTCCCTTTCATTCAGTCATGCAGTTAATCCTACCGTAATGAGGTCCGTGTCCTCGGCCAGAAATACCACAACTCTTCCTCTTCTCAATAAACCACAGTCTGACACTCACTTGTTCTGCCTGCACACTTCCTTGAGTACACACTGTTTCGTTGTCCAAAGGCTAGGGAACAGTTCACTGGGTTTCGCAATCCTCACAGCACTTCACTACAATAATCCTCTGTCGCACAGTGGAACACACTCATTCGCTCAGAAAACACAGTCTTCAAAAATCTCGCTCCTCTCGCTGGCCAGGTCGCTTATATAGCGCGACTGGTGACTCAATGGATGTTTCCAGAGTAGGAGAGTTCACGGCTCCTCCCGAGAGTTCCCTCACCAGGTAGGCCGGGAACATTCCAGACTATGTCTTTGTTTCCGCTGCGCAAGTAGCCGGCCGACAGAGCCCAGAGGTAGCCTCAGGCGGCTATGAGTCACGCGAGAGGGAATGAAGCAACCCCGCTCTCGTAACACCCCTTCTTCCAGTGACTTTAAGGCGGATACTATCCTCTTTCCCTTTCCTAACTGCCCTTCAAAGCTCTCCGTCCTTCCAAGCCCGTTAATCTTCGTCCTTCGAAATTTGAAGGCATTTCTCTTCCGTGTCTTATATTTGCCATAAGTTATTCCTTTTTTTTTCCTTTCTCTTTTTCCTTTCCTATTAGACTTCCATAGCTCTGATTCGATCAAAGGCCATCAATTCTCGTTCTTTTGGAGAGCGTGAGTTCGAATACCTCCTGGATCGTCCTTCAAACGGTTTCTGTGGTTTCCCGATTTCACTACCAGCCAAATGCCGGGACGGTTTCTTTCAACGGGTCTACGGCCGATTACCTTATAAAATCCCTTCCCTGAAACTTCCTTAATTAAACCCAAGTTGGTGGTTGTCAGGGCGATTGGCTTGTCACCATCCACAGTTGTATCTGCAGACAAAGTATGTTCAGCTCCCAGATACCGTCCTTGCGACCGTAGAGGAATGATCCCTCGCAGAGTCCATGGGTGAAACCAAGCTGGGAGCAAGAACCACCTCCACCAGAAAGACATGTTATCAGACAAATTCAAAACACACACAAGTACTCATGGGCTGATGACAATGATATTCCATGCTACCAAAAATAATTGTTAACAATAACATATCTTAAAGAAGGAAAAAGAAAAACACCCCGTGACGCTTCAGCCTAGTGACCGATTTGGCCTGCAGATTATGGGATAACCAATGGTCGTATCGTTGGGTCCCCTCGGTCATTAATCTTGATCTCCGTGACTGAAGCGCTGCCACTCTGTCAGATGGCTACTCAATTGTCCTCACAAGGCTGAGTGCACCCCATTGCAGCACTCACGTCAGTTTCTAAAATCCCTGATGGAGCTGGGAATCGATCCTGGGTGCGAGTGCGAGGCAGGAGCCCTACCCCAACACCACGGGGCCGGTTAACGTAGCTTTCAACTGTATGTATTGAACCCATGTACCATAGGCTTCAAAGGGAGTCGAATCCATGTATTTTGTGAAAGAAATGAAAGAATCATACAGTTTCTAATGTAACGGAGAGAGATTTCAAGCCAGGATTCTAGCCTAACATTGCGCAAGCTGCAGGACCAGGTGTTCATAAGATGAGCTCATGCCTCTTGACATTTATAAGGAGCCAGTCATGGATATTAATAGAACTAGTGGAAAGTTTGGACTGTAAGACGAAGAAGCTTGACTCGGAAATTGCTCTTACGTTGCAGGAAAACGGCAACCTCGCTGCTGAGTCAGAACAAGAATAATTAAATTTAACCCGTTTACGAGTATAAAAATAAGTAAACAAATACAGTACGGTGAATCATTTCGGATTAAAGATTTTTGTGTAAAGAAAAACCCTTTAATAATTGCACACGAGGAAAGTGCAAATGCAGCAGACGTCATCGGGAATTCACCGGGACCCAAGGAGTGGGAGAATTAAAAATGAACAGCAACACCCACACAGTTGAAGACTAAAATTTAATTAATATCTCGGAAATGCACGATCGATTTCCCTGCACAGGAAGATCATTTTACGTTTGGAAGACGAGCTTTCTGGAGATATAATTTTTATAATTGTACGACAATTAGTTCAAAAGTTGGTCACGAAAAGGACTAGGATTTTATCTTTTTTTGACTGAAAAGTATAAAACTCCTGGCCTCACCAAGCCAATCATGCAGTTTACGATAGCCCAGGGAGGCGTTACGCTGTATCAGACATCGAAGGCAGTTTACCAGTACTCCTTGAGGGGAGAAACGCTGTATTACACCGCAGAATTAATATCCGACAGCCACGGGCGTCGCAGTATCAGTAACTTGCGTGCCTCCATAAGGAGTTGCAAAGAAGAAATACTAAAGTATCGCCATGTCGAAAAATTAGGAAAATCCTAGTTACAGGATTTAGGTCCGACAGTGCAAAGTTTACCGTAAAAGTTCCTAAAATACAGTTAAAGCCGGCTGCGAACTTAGGATTCAGGCGATAGGTCTTTCAGTAAACGACCAAAAGTATCATAGTGTACGGAAGTACCGGAACAGCGAGATAAACAGTTTATCAATTTTAAAGAACCCGAACAGGGAAAAACAGAGTAAGGTTCGCAACGTATTCCAGAAAATTAGAAGTGCGAGAACCGAATAAACAAAGAAGAACGGAAACTATAGACATTGTCTCAAGAAAGCAGACGAACTATTCTAAAGCACTAAGACTCGAGAAGTATTGGTTGCTAAAAAATCCATAGGTCACCGATAGGTCATCGAAGGGACCTCGATCAGAACAGACTTTCGCTAGGATCGATAAACCAGATCGAAAAGGGGAGCCGTTCAAGCTAGAGAAATAGCCGATCATCAGGAAAGGATTCGAAGAATTGTTATTCCAGGGAAAAAGTAGATGATTCGAGACTTTCGTATTCTGCAGGATAGGAAGCCGACATTGAATAAATTTCACCCTTGGAGACGGGAGATTAAGAGGTCACGTGTGATAGGCTAAAAAGACGGCCTAGTGATCAAAAGTTGTGAAGTGTAAATATATCAAGATTGTGTGTTAAAGTAATATATTTTTTAGTGTTTTATTGTGTATTCTAAACGAATACACCAGTGTATAAAAATGTTGTCAGTGTTAAATGTATTGAATATGTGTCAAGAAATGTCTGTACATGAGATGAAGTTGTACAATATGGAGTAAGTCAAGAAGGTGGGCAAAAATGACACATCGAACGAGAATGAAGGTCAGAAAACGACCTTAGACATGTGAGTAAAGATTTTCATTATGTTTTGGTGTCGGGGAAATTTTTGTGAACAATTCCACCGGAGTTTTGAGTAAAAGGGATGTTTTTAAATAAATAATAACTAAATAAGAACGCGATCTGAACAAAAATAAAGTTTTGAGAAATAATAAATAACTATGTGAAAGAATAAATCCTGTAGAGGAAATGTATGGAAATAAAATGTCAGTGTATTTGACGAATGTTATAAAAGCAAGCGTAATAATAATAATTATAACAAAGATATTTAAATAAAGGTAAATTTGAATTATATGAAAGAAATAGCTTTTGAGCTTTTGTAAGGAATGAAGACATGATGTGTATAATAATAATAATAATAATAATAATAACAAGGTAAAGAAATCTAAGTAAAGATAAAATTGAATGATATAAAAATATAGAGCGTTGGAGCCTTAACAAATGTATAAGACATGATGTAAATGCATGTTCTTAAAAATGGAGCGATTTATTGTCAACAGAAAAGATAAATATAAAAATTGAAATATGTATCAATTGTTACTATGAAATTTATCAGTTCTTTGGAAGACATTTGGCCGTAAAGTAATGTGTAGCGCAATGGAACGCAATTAAATAAAAAGGCACGCTAGGAATGCGTAGAATTTAAATGTACTTGGTAAATTACTTATGAGGGGTAGTTGATTGTATTGAAATGAGATATGTTGTAAGTCCTCTAATTGTGACGTAGATCACGAGGCCATGTGTGTGTTATTATATAAAAGGGAGCAAATATATGGTATTATTGAGCGTATGTCATGTAGGCCACGGCCGACTCTAAATCGCGTGTTGTATAAGTCCTCCAATGTGGAAATGGTTCCCGAAGCATGTTAAGAGATTCGAACTTAGAATCCTCTTGTTGTTGAAGCCCCTTATTATTCGTCGTAGAATGTGTATTACTCTTCCCAATCAACGAGGACCCTTCATAATTAATAAATGCCAAGGTTACGAGAGTGGTTTATGAGCCAAAGAATATTGTTGAATGTGAAACGAGGAGTAAAATGCCAGGTCTCTCCATAGAACTGAAAATAAAAGGAAGGTTTGTTTTAAAAGCATTGAAGAGAACTCCAACCGTAGGCTAGACAGGGAGCCGCTCTCCCTGTCATAAATCTCGCTGGAGTATAATGGCCTGACCCTCATAGTATGAGGGTGGGTAAAGACTGTCTTGTAAGAAGTAATGAATACACCGAGAGTGTTTAAAAGTTGTTAATGACCCGGGCGTTGAACCGAGGTCCTTGTAGATTGATATTATCGCTTGCCAGTTCAGATCGTAGTTTTCTTATGTGATAATGGTCTTATGAGACAAATGAAATAAATAAAAATCCCTGCTGTAATATTGTATGGAAATAAGGAATCCACGAGTTTTGTGAAGATAACTAGGTTTCGGGAGTAATCATAGTTTTTGACTTTGTCAAGTAATCTTTATAACTCTGGAATACACAAGTAGTTTCCCGATCACCGTAGTGAATTTGCAAAACTTGAGAGAGGTGGTAAATACTGAGAACATGTGAAATGCCCAAATATTGAAGTAGATAATTAACATGTAATTTTAAATGTAATTATATATATTGTTTTGATGTTAAGAAAAGATAAAAGCAAGATGTTCAGGAAAGAACATATAGCCTACTTTCTCCTAAATGCATGGGTATTGTTATAACTCTTTGTCCTTTTCAAGGAGTATGATTGAATGTTTGTTGTAGTAGCTTGTTGAAATACAACGTGCTATAGGGATATTAAACATGAATATGAGGTGCCCTTTGCTAGTGCTACCTCTGTACCAAATTTCGTTCAATTCGGTTTCACCGTGTTTGAATTGATAGGGGGAATCGATTTGCACACATACTTGGCCACCATCTGCAAACTATTGGGCTTATGTTCTTGCAGTTTGGTCTGAATATGTTTCCCACATAAAGATATGGTGTTGCAAAATTTGGTAGAGACTAGATTATTAGGTTCGTCGTAATTACATTTTAGCTTTTAACATTTGGGTGGCCGCGATTACGTTTCCGTCAAGATAGCGGTGATATAAAACATGACACTGAGGTGCCCTTTGCTAGTGCTACCTCTGAATCAAATTTCGTTCCATTCGGTTTCACCGTGTTCGAATTGATAAGGGGAATCGATTTTCACACAAAGATGGCCGCCATCCGCAAAATATTAGGCTGATGACCTATTAGTTTGGTCAAAGGATGCTCAATCCATAAAGGTATGTTGTTGCTAAATTTGCTAGAGATCGGATGATTAGGCTAATCGTAATTTAATTTAAGCTTTAAACATTTGTGTGGCCGCCATTACGTTTCTGTCAATATGGCGGCGATATAAATCATGACACTGAGATGCTCTTTGCTAGTGCTATCTCTGTACCAAATTTCGTTCCATTCGGTTCGACCGTGTTTGAATTAATAGGGGGAATCGATTTTGACACAAAGATGGCCGCCATCCGCAAACTATTAGGCGAATGACCTATTAGATTGGTCAAAGGATGCTCCCTCCATAAAGGTATGTAGTTGCATAATTTGGTAGAGATCGGATGTTTAGGTTAATCGTAATTTGATTTAAGCTTTGAATATTTGTGTGGCCGCCATTACGTTTCAGTCAAGATGGCGGCGATATAAACATGACACTGAGATGCCCTTTGCTAGTGCTACCTCTGTACCAAATTTCGTTCCATTCGGTTACACTGTGTTCGAATTAATAGGGGGAATCAATTTTGACATAACGATGGCCGCCATCCGCAAACTATTAGGCTAATAACCTATTAGATTGGACAAAGGATGCTCCCTCCATAAAGGAATGTTTTTGCAAAGCTTGGTAGAGATCGGATGGTTACGTTAGTCGTAATTTAACTTAAGCTTTGAACATTTGTGTGGCCGCCATTACGTTTTTATCAATATGGCGGCGATATAAAACATGACACTGAGATGCCCTTTGCGAGTGCTACCTCTGTACCAAATTTCGTTCCATTCGGTTTCACCGTGTTTGAATTAATAGGGGGAATTGATTTTCACACAAATATGGCCGCCATCCGCACACTGTTAGGCTAATGACCTAGTCATTTGGTCAAAGTATGCTTCCTCTATAAAGGTATGTTGTTGCAAAATTTGGTAGAGATCGGATGATTAGGTTAATCGTAATTTGATTTAAGCTTTGAACATTTATGTGGCCGCCATTACGCTTCCGTCAAGATGGCGGCGATATAAAACATGACACTGAGGTGCCTTTTGCTAGTACTACCTCTGTACCAAATTTCGTTCCATTCGGTTGCACCGTGTTCGAATTAATAGGGGGAATCTATTTTCACACAAAGATGGCCGCCATCCGCAAACTATTACGCTGATGATCTATTAGTTTGGTCAAAGGATGCTCCCCCCATAAAGGTACGTTGTTGCAAAATTTGGTAGAGATCGAATGATTAGATTAGTCGTAATTTGATTTAAGCTTTGAACATTTGTGTGGCCGCCATTACGTTTCCGTCAAGATGACGGCGATATAAAACATGACACTGAGCTCCCTTTTGTTAGTACTACCTCTGTACCAAATTTCGTTCCATT
This sequence comes from Meconema thalassinum, assembly GCA_946902985.2. Classification (NCBI taxonomy): domain Eukaryota; kingdom Metazoa; phylum Arthropoda; class Insecta; order Orthoptera; family Tettigoniidae; genus Meconema; species Meconema thalassinum. The sequence continues at coordinate 1,847,531,812 of OX336388.2, read as the reverse complement.
CGGTTGCACCATGTTCGAATTAATAGGGGGAATCGATTTTCACACAAATATGGCCGCCATCCGCAAACTATTACGCTGATGGCCTATTGGTTTGGTCAAAGGATGCTCCCCCCATAAGGGTATGTTGTTGCATAATTTGGTAGAGATCGGATGATTAGGTTAGTCGTAATTTGATTTAAGCTTTGAAAATTTGTGTGGCCGCCATTACGTTTCCGTCAAGATGGCGGCGATATAAATCATGACACTGAGGTGTCCTTTGCTAATCCTACCTTTGTACTGCCCCCGTAATTGAATTATGTAGAGACCACGGTGGCTATATTTGAAATTATGATTAGAGTTATGGCTGTCATAGTTATGACGTGGGTAGTCATGACGTAAGCACGGATGACGTAAATGTTATGCCAGCAAGCTACTTGAGCTGAGATTCTCAGTGACGTCAGCATTTTTGTCCAGAATGTTCCAAGATGTACGACGCAGTCGCAGGAAACGAGGAATTCTGCTGAGGAAGAAACTATGCTATTGGAGGAGAGGCATGAACCAATGAACGATAGTTTAAAGGAAGACGGAGATTGCTGAAACTATGGTATTTTTATGACTTTTTGAATGCAGAATTGTGGAAATACATTTGCAGTAAAAGCATTGATTTGGAATTTTGATGAAATTTATTTTCAGTTTTTGAATTTTGAAAATCCGTCATGTATTAACGAAGTTGGAAGTTCTAGCGATGACGTAGTATCACGCTTTGGAAGGGATGGTAACGCCCCTCGTGAAGGTAATAAAAGGGCTTGCGCAGAAGAGAGGAACCTCTTCTCTTCTCTTCTCTTTCGTTCGCTGATCATTGTGAGATCTAATGCTCAGATCATCGAAGTATTTGTGAAAGTCAGTTTATTATACATTCAATATAGTGAAACATCAAAGTGAACAGCAAGTGAAAAGAATCGTTTTTATAACGCGTGGCGAGGCCACTATAGTAACGAGATCCAGGTCAAACTAGGTGAAGTTGAAACGGACCTTAGAAAGCTTCTTTAAGTTGAGCTTCAAACAGTTAGCGGTCTACGATAACATAATTGTATTGTGCAGTACTACATGCAATTATAGAGAAAAGCTGAACAATTTCGACCGAGTACTTCAAAAGATATTCACAATTGTATACGACTGGCAAAAGTGATTATCTCACCACTAGAGAAACACTTTTGTATAAGCCAGAAACAACGCAAGGTTAACGCTGCGAGTGGAGTAGAAAGACTTCAGATTGCTTGCTTACAGAACGATACAGTATAATGGAGCATTTGAATACGGCAGTTTGTTCTTCTGACACTACAAATGAAGTGCAAATGGAAGGCTAAGAAGGCTTATTGCAATTGGGACATACTTCAATGGAGTAAGATAGCGACATGGAACTTCGCTAATTGCTATTCCACACAAGCGAACATGCGGTGAATACCATCTACACCCATGTTTCGTAATTAAAGGCTGACTACCATCGAACAGCCATAGAAACAATTTCATACTCAGTATATGAATAATTTCTTTGGAAATTTCTACAAAACGTCATGATGACTGTCTACTGGAACTTCAGGGAATTTTTCAAGAGAGGTCAGGGTAGTCCCGACTCACAATGAAGATTATTGCCGGAAGGATGTCTATTCGTATTCGAGGAGCAGAGCGATTCACGGAGAAGGAAGCAGTTCGATTCTCCGAGGGTGCTATTTCCTATTTCGAGGATGGAGCTCAGCTTTAACGTGGTGAAATGGATCCATCAGCAGTCTTCTTTGGGGAATTTTCCTCTGGAACGTCAATCGGCAGATAAGGTAGTCGTGAACGTTTATTGTATTTGAGTAACCTAGTAATGTTTGAGCAACCATTTTTTTCCCATATTTTTTTTATCCTCATGTATTTTGCCTTATTTTCTTGTTGAGATTCTTATTCTCAGTTCACCTTGATGAGTTTTGCATTTTTCGACGATTTATTAAGACATTGTTATGTCATGGGCATAGTTAACGATTTTGAATCAGTTGAGACTGATATTATTTTTCAGTAATTAATTTTTTTTTGTAGTCACGATTTGACTGTAAGTTAATGATTTTTATGGCAGATTTAAATTCAGACAGCGTGTCACTTTATTAAAGTAATTCAACCCCAGTTTAATTACTTTGAACAATTTTCTGTCATCATCAAGAAGGAAGAACATTTAAATGATTTTAGAGCGTTAAAATCTTACGTTATCGACGATCTTGGAAATACTAGTCGTTATTTGTATTGATTGCAACACAGACATTTATCGTCAGTTATGAATGAACATTGCATCATAGACAATTTTGTGAAAGAGTAATGTTAATAATGAATTATTGAATGCATTAAAGTCAAGTACTTTTGTTAGGAGTTTTTCTCAATTAGAGAATTATATAACGATGTTTGCATTCCCCAGTCTAATTGGATTCTATTCGACTACTTTGCAGTTTAGTCGCACTTTATTTTAAGATAGTATTTTCATACTACAATTTTTTTTAAGATGTTAATCTTAAATTTTGATAGACCAGATAGGCGTATATAAGCGTATTCACTATTAAATTTGTTTGTGATTGGCAAGTTTTGACTTCATTTCAGTTCATGAATGAAATCTACGAAGGTTAAATAGAAAAACAGTTTTGAAACAATTTATGATTATAAAATTTTTAAGTGGAACTATGAATGTATAATCGCTAGTGCAGCGCGTGTTGAAAGTCGCTGAATTATAATGCCCTTGAATATGAAGGAAGTTCCCACAGGAATAAATGTTAAAGAATTATTTGTGGAAGTTTTGTAAGTGATGTGAAAGTTTTAAATGCCATATAGATTAATATATGATGATTTTGGGCATATTTTTAATGCAGATTGTGCATTAACTTGTTAGCGAAGGATTTTCCGCTGGAGTAAGATTATTATAGTTCGTTGAAAATTAATCAAGTGATTTACTGTTATAATTAACACGAGTTTTGAAAGAATTTGAGACAAGATTATGAATGAAGGTTGCCGTCACAAATCATTATTAAAAACCTTTATTAAACCAGATTGTGACATTAACATGTATAACTAACCTTCATTGGTCGATTATATTAAACAGGATTATAAAATTACCAACCGAATGAACATGTGGCTAATGTATTTATTAAATTAATAATTTAAACAATTTAAATGTTAATATTGTAAATAATTGTTGTTGTAAATATTTTTGAAAATAATATGAAACGAGAGTGATGTTAAAGACGTGCCTATAATATTTTTATTGTCTTTGACAAATATTATAAACAATTTCTAATTGTTATAAATAATTTATGTGATTTTGTTATAAACATTTAAGAGCTAACTAAACATTTGGATTGAAGTTAACAAGTTTAAGAAATTTATGTAATGATCCATTAGGATGTGATCAAAGTACTTGAAAGATTTGCGTAAATATAATGTGAGTTGTCTTGTAAGACATTTAAAAGCTTGAGAGTGCAGGCTGGATTCTTACGTAACATAGCGTGTGAGAAGGGAGCGCATTTGACCGGTATGCAGCAGGCTGGAAGGTAGCCCGCAGCTGTGTCAACATATGGTTTTCAGGGAGTGAGGTCGTACACTCCGGCCTTGCGACTATAAATATCATTCTCTTGTTTATTAAAAGGAAACAAATGCTCTATATATGTCACACCCTGACGTCCTTTTCCAATCCAATAGTGTTATAAATATTACGGTATTTGGAGCTCTTGGGAGCTAAATAGTTTTATATCATGTTGTATAATAATTTTGCAAGTCCTACTGGAGGACGTAGTCAGATTGACTTGGGCTACTGATAGCCACGTATATTTTGTTGTGTTAGGAAAATCAGACCCCTTTATTAGAAATAAAGCTTTTGTACAGTTCAAAGTTCTCGTCTTCGTTTCTGGTTCATTTTTAAATGTCATGGCGGAGATTATTGTGTGAACAGACTTTTAGTGATCCTGTTGTCAACTCAAACCCCGAGATAATTAAGAGGTAAGCAACGGTAAGTATGCACCCCCGTCTATTTTGGTGTGTTCCACAATGATTTCCAGTGAATTTCTGTGCTCTTATCTCGATAGTATCTGTCAGTGCCATTTTCATTGATGTAAATGTGCCGGTGCGATTGATAATTGGCAATCCGATTGAGGGGGCGGATATCTGACAGCCTACTATCCAGGTAAACGGGGACAGAAAGATTGGCGCAGTCAACGTGTGGGGCGTGTTCAACAACACTGGATCACCAGGTTGAACACCAGAAAGATTGGCGATCCAAGAGCGTGGGGCTCGAGTCAACAGTAAGATTGACCCTAATATGTGGGACGAATTCGACAAAAACTGGATTACCAGGTTGAACACTAGAAAGATTGACAAACCTAAAACGTGAGGTTCGATTAGACTCAAATAAAGAGGTTGATTCTTTGTTAGATGTCTAGGCCAATTGTAGTATTTAAGAGTGTGATTATATAGGAATTAAATGTTGTATTGTATTAGGAAAATTACACTCAGAAAAGATCAGATCTTATACAACTTGAGAAAGGTTAAATAGGCTGGAAACTTAGAAAAATCGCCTATAATCGGGAATCTTATTTTATTTGACCGGCTTATGACATTTTAGTCATATTAAAGATAAAATTAAATTATTTGGATTGTAAATGTAAATTATTTGTGTTAGGATATTTTAAAATGAGCCAGAGAAATTTGAACATGTGCTTGAGTTTGTTTCAACATGAAGTATCTTCGAATATTAATTATAAGGTAGTTATAAGTTAGATTTAAGACAGAAAATTGATCAAATTATATATGGTGAAAAGTGTTGCTCAAATGTTGTTATTTTGCTCTTTTGATGTATGTCCCTACAGCAATCCATTTTGAATAATATTATAATGGCAGATGAAAGTTTGAAGAAAATGTTAGAGGAGATGTCTGCTAACATGAAGCAGATGATGGAGGAAAATAATAGTAATTTGTCTGCTAGCATGAATAGTAGTATGAAGCAGATGCTGAATGAAAGCATGAAGGAGAATAATAGTCGAATGGAGGAGAATGTTAGTAATTTCTATGCTAATTTGAATGCAAGAATGGAGGAGAATGCTAGTAATTTGACAGCTAGCATGGGTGAAAGTTTGAAGGGTATCCAAACTAGTGCTGCTAATTTGGAGGATAATATGTCGCGTTTACAGATTAATACCCTAGGAATTGAAAATACTGTAAGTGACATCCGCACAGATGTATCTAATGTCCATAAAAATGTTGATGAGGTTAAAAATGATGTGTCTAAGGTACAGAGGGACCTTACAATGTTAAATTTAGACGTAGCTAATGTCCGAGGGGATATTGCTTGTGCTAGAGCCGAAGTAGTTGTTGTCAAAAACGATGTAGCGACTGTCCAAGACAAGGTCGAGGAAGTCCAGAAAGAAATTCAAAAAGCTAGAACAGATGTATCCAATGTTCAGGTAGACATTAACAACATTCATGCAGATATAACTGAGGTGCAAAGTGATGTAACTAAGATTCAGGTAGAGGTCAACACAGTTTTCGTAGATATCACTAAAGTCCAAACTGATGTCAATAAAGTCAGGGAAGAAATCGAAAACTCAAAAACTCTTTGTACGCGTAATATAACTGCATTAACAACTAGGTTAGTCGACGAATCAGTTAGAACAACAACGTCTTTAGCAGAGTTGAAGTATGACGTAGAGGTCATGAGAACACAGGTATTAGACCACAATAGAGTATTAAAAGAGGATATCGAAGTAGACATAGCCGAGATGTTAACAGCAAACGTAGCGGTATGGAAAGACGAGTGGAATAAGTCAAGTGGGGAACATGTAACCCAAATTCAGGAAAGGATTGAAAGAAAACTTGCCAGTACGCAGATAGAAATTAATAATGAGGTAGTACAGATTAGAAAAGATTTAAGCGTCAGGATAAATTCGCTATCCGAAAAACAAGTTGACGATAGAACACAACTAGATCAGGATATGCAAACTTTAAAATCTACATTAGAGGATCAAATTCATAAAGTTGTCTCTGACGTAAATGAAACGACGAGTAAACTGAAAAATTTGAAGTTAGGAGAGGTTAGTTTAATGGAGAACTACAAGGAAGAGATAGTCAAGAAAGTCTTAACAGAAATCACCGACAAGGATACAGAAGGCTTAGCTTCCGAATTGAACAGGAAGTATACTAGAAGATGTCACCTAGATCTAGAAGAAAGAGACGTAACTCCTGAAGAACGTGTATCCAGATTCAGAGAGGAGGATGAAGAGGGGAATATGGAATCTGAGTGGAATTATCGAGATAGTGGGAAAAACTATCCGGATTCATATCCGAGGAACGTGACGGTCATTAGGAATTTCGAGGACAAACCACAAAAATTCAGTAACACTGATAGTTTGACACCTATAGAGTATGTAAGCAATCTCAAAGATTATTTCATCGAAGCTCACATTCCCAGAGAGAGAGAGATGAAGATTGTAGAGAGATATCTGATTGGAGGACCCCTTGAATGGTTTAGAGCTTTTAGATATACATTCAGCAACTTTGACGAGTTTGCAGAGGCATTAATCAAACGATTTTGGTCCATAGAAGCGCAGAATTCGTTAAGAGCAGAGGTATATTCAAGAAAATACTCAGGTACTCTTCCAACGAGGTACGCTGATTTCTTTACGAGTCAGTTGTCACGCTTGAGATTTTTGCAACCACCATTGTCCACGGAGCAACTAATAGATGCGATTTCTCGTATGCTGCCAGTTGAGGTGAGGAGACTTATAATTTCGTCCAACATCAGGGATTTATCCAGCATGGATGAATTACTAAGAAGGTTAGACTACACAAGTCCAATGCCTAATGTAGTCCAGAAAGGTCAAAGGCAAGAGTATAAGGAAATCAATACGGTATACATGGACCAAGTCCAACAAACTGACAAGCCAGAGGAGGAGAAAACTGACAATGTAGGTCCTCACAGGAATAATCAGTTTAGAAATTACAGATCACAAGGTTACCGACCATATCAACAGAGAAGAGGTTGGAACTACAACCGAGGAAACTATAATGGAAGAGGCAGATATTATAACAATAATGGGTATAATCGTAACTATAATAGGAATAACCAAAACCAAAATAGAAACCAGAATACTCAAAGTCAGGTTATGACACCTGATCAATATCAGCAAAGAGAAAAGGAAAGCCAGCAATACTTAAAAGAATTAAGGGATAAAGAAGCTGACAATCAAAGGAAAAGGCAGGATGTTGTAATCAATCCTGGTCCTTCTACGAGCCAGCAGAACTTAGAGAATAGAAACACTGGTCAGAAGAGAAAGTAGAGAGGAAAGAATACATTAACCACATACAACCCAGAGTAGAAAATTATATGATTAAGGAACATAGAGGAAATATCATACTAGAGTAAGCCAGTAATAATTCAATTTCGTGTTCAAGAGAGTTGAGATACTTGTAACATTGAGTTTAAAAACAATTTGCAACTGTTTTTAAAACGTGGTGGGAGGAGAATGCCCCCGTAATTGAATTATGTAGAGACCACGGTGGCTATATTTGAAATTATGATTAGAGTTATGGCTGTCATAGTTATGACGTGGGTAGTCATGACGTAAGCACGGATGACGTAAATGTTATGCCAGCAAGCTACTTGAGCTGAGATTCTCAGTGACGTCAGCATTTTTGTCCAGAATGTTCCAAGATGTACGACGCAGTCGCAGGAAACGAGGAATTCTGCTGAGGAAGAAACTATGCTATTGGAGGAGAGGCATGAACCAATGAACGATAGTTTAAAGGAAGACGGAGATTGCTGAAACTATGGTATTTTTATGACTTTTTGAATGCAGAATTGTGGAAATACATTTGCAGTAAAAGCATTGATTTGGAATTTTGATGAAATTTATTTTCAGTTTTTGAATTTTGAAAATCCGTCATGTATTAACGAAGTTGGAAGTTCTAGCGATGACGTAGTATCACGCTTTGGAAGGGATGGTAACGCCCCTCGTGAAGGTAATAAAAGGGCTTGCGCAGAAGAGAGGAACCTCTTCTCTTCTCTTCTCTTTCGTTCGCTGATCATTGTGAGATCTAATGCTCAGATCATCGAAGTATTTGTGAAAGTCAGTTTATTATACATTCAATATAGTGAAACATCAAAGTGAACAGCAAGTGAAAAGAATCGTTTTTATAACGCGTGGCGAGGCCACTATAGTAACGAGATCCAGGTCAAACTAGGTGAAGTTGAAACGGACCTTAGAAAGCTTCTTTAAGTTGAGCTTCAAACAGTTAGCGGTCTACGATAACATAATTGTATTGTGCAGTACTACATGCAATTATAGAGAAAAGCTGAACAATTTCGACCGAGTACTTCAAAAGATATTCACAATTGTATACGACTGGCAAAAGTGATTATCTCACCACTAGAGAAACACTTTTGTATAAGCCAGAAACAACGCAAGGTTAACGCTGCGAGTGGAGTAGAAAGACTTCAGATTGCTTGCTTACAGAACGATACAGTATAATGGAGCATTTGAATACGGCAGTTTGTTCTTCTGACACTACAAATGAAGTGCAAATGGAAGGCTAAGAAGGCTTATTGCAATTGGGACATACTTCAATGGAGTAAGATAGCGACATGGAACTTCGCTAATTGCTATTCCACACAAGCGAACATGCGGTGAATACCATCTACACCCATGTTTCGTAATTAAAGGCTGACTACCATCGAACAGCCATAGAAACAATTTCATACTCAGTATATGAATAATTTCTTTGGAAATTTCTACAAAACGTCATGATGACTGTCTACTGGAACTTCAGGGAATTTTTCAAGAGAGGTCAGGGTAGTCCCGACTCACAATGAAGATTATTGCCGGAAGGATGTCTATTCGTATTCGAGGAGCAGAGCGATTCACGGAGAAGGAAGCAGTTCGATTCTCCGAGGGTGCTATTTCCTATTTCGAGGATGGAGCTCAGCTTTAACGTGGTGAAATGGATCCATCAGCAGTCTTCTTTGGGGAATTTTCCTCTGGAACGTCAATCGGCAGATAAGGTAGTCGTGAACGTTTATTGTATTTGAGTAACCTAGTAATGTTTGAGCAACCATTTTTTTCCCATATTTTTTTTATCCTCATGTATTTTGCCTTATTTTCTTGTTGAGATTCTTATTCTCAGTTCACCTTGATGAGTTTTGCATTTTTCGACGATTTATTAAGACATTGTTATGTCATGGGCATAGTTAACGATTTTGAATCAGTTGAGACTGATATTATTTTTCAGTAATTAATTTTTTTTTGTAGTCACGATTTGACTGTAAGTTAATGATTTTTATGGCAGATTTAAATTCAGACAGCGTGTCACTTTATTAAAGTAATTCAACCCCAGTTTAATTACTTTGAACAATTTTCTGTCATCATCAAGAAGGAAGAACATTTAAATGATTTTAGAGCGTTAAAATCTTACGTTATCGACGATCTTGGAAATACTAGTCGTTATTTGTATTGATTGCAACACAGACATTTATCGTCAGTTATGAATGAACATTGCATCATAGACAATTTTGTGAAAGAGTAATGTTAATAATGAATTATTGAATGCATTAAAGTCAAGTACTTTTGTTAGGAGTTTTTCTCAATTAGAGAATTATATAACGATGTTTGCATTCCCCAGTCTAATTGGATTCTATTCGACTACTTTGCAGTTTAGTCGCACTTTATTTTAAGATAGTATTTTCATACTACAATTTTTTTTAAGATGTTAATCTTAAATTTTGATAGACCAGATAGGCGTATATAAGCGTATTCACTATTAAATTTGTTTGTGATTGGCAAGTTTTGACTTCATTTCAGTTCATGAATGAAATCTACGAAGGTTAAATAGAAAAACAGTTTTGAAACAATTTATGATTATAAAATTTTTAAGTGGAACTATGAATGTATAATCGCTAGTGCAGCGCGTGTTGAAAGTCGCTGAATTATAATGCCCTTGAATATGAAGGAAGTTCCCACAGGAATAAATGTTAAAGAATTATTTGTGGAAGTTTTGTAAGTGATGTGAAAGTTTTAAATGCCATATAGATTAATATATGATGATTTTGGGCATATTTTTAATGCAGATTGTGCATTAACTTGTTAGCGAAGGATTTTCCGCTGGAGTAAGATTATTATAGTTCGTTGAAAATTAATCAAGTGATTTACTGTTATAATTAACACGAGTTTTGAAAGAATTTGAGACAAGATTATGAATGAAGGTTGCCGTCACAAATCATTATTAAAAACCTTTATTAAACCAGATTGTGACATTAACATGTATAACTAACCTTCATTGGTCGATTATATTAAACAGGATTATAAAATTACCAACCGAATGAACATGTGGCTAATGTATTTATTAAATTAATAATTTAAACAATTTAAATGTTAATATTGTAAATAATTGTTGTTGTAAATATTTTTGAAAATAATATGAAACGAGAGTGATGTTAAAGACGTGCCTATAATATTTTTATTGTCTTTGACAAATATTATAAACAATTTCTAATTGTTATAAATAATTTATGTGATTTTGTTATAAACATTTAAGAGCTAACTAAACATTTGGATTGAAGTTAACAAGTTTAAGAAATTTATGTAATGATCCATTAGGATGTGATCAAAGTACTTGAAAGATTTGCGTAAATATAATGTGAGTTGTCTTGTAAGACATTTAAAAGCTTGAGAGTGCAGGCTGGATTCTTACGTAACATAGCGTGTGAGAAGGGAGCGCATTTGACCGGTATGCAGCAGGCTGGAAGGTAGCCCGCAGCTGTGTCAACATATGGTTTTCAGGGAGTGAGGTCGTACACTCCGGCCTTGCGACTATAAATATCATTCTCTTGTTTATTAAAAGGAAACAAATGCTCTATATATGTCACACCCTGACGTCCTTTTCCAATCCAATAGTGTTATAAATATTACGGTATTTGGAGCTCTTGGGAGCTAAATAGTTTTATATCATGTTGTATAATAATTTTGCAAGTCCTACTGGAGGACGTAGTCAGATTGACTTGGGCTACTGATAGCCACGTATATTTTGTTGTGTTAGGAAAATCAGACCCCTTTATTAGAAATAAAGCTTTTGTACAGTTCAAAGTTCTCGTCTTCGTTTCTGGTTCATTTTTAAATGTCATGGCGGAGATTATTGTGTGAACAGACTTTTAGTGATCCTGTTGTCAACTCAAACCCCGAGATAATTAAGAGGTAAGCAACGGTAAGTATGCACCCCCGTCTATTTTGGTGTGTTCCACAATGATTTCCAGTGAATTTCTGTGCTCTTATCTCGATAGTATCTGTCAGTGCCATTTTCATTGATGTAAATGTGCCGGTGCGATTGATAATTGGCAATCCGATTGAGGGGGCGGATATCTGACAGCCTACTATCCAGGTAAACGGGGACAGTACCAAATTTCGTTCAAATCGCATTCACCGTGTTCGAATTGATAGAGGGGGACAGACATTCAGAGTACACACACTGACACACACACAGACACACACACACACACACACACACACAGACTCACACACACACATACACACACAGACAGACACACTTTTTTCGCCCTGTGTTGATCTCATAAGTCTACTTTCATTTTTTGCAAACATCGAAAGTAGGCTAATAGTTCTTGAGGTGTACAAAAGGAATGACACCATTATTATGAGAAAGTATCGAGCCAAAGAAGTTCGTAGTTATATGGAACTTTAAGATAGGTACTTTATGGAAGTGAAAGTAATCATGAATTGTTGGTTTTAAAGAAAACCATGTGTTTTAATCCAATATTTGTGTGCCCTTGACCTACGTCTTAGGCCAAGGACACATTATGTCATTGGAGTACTTATATGGGACAATGTCATGATGTTAATGAGAATGAAATCATCATTATGTAATGATTATAATGATAACTAGGATCTTTCTGCCGCGTTGAAGACCACATATACTGTATATGGCTTGGCAGTTTTGACAGGGAGAAATTTATGGTTTTCACACAATGGGCAAAGCAGGTGCGTCACAAGTCGCTTGCCTGCAAGTTTCAGAGCAGGAGCACTCCAGCGAATTCTGAGAATCTTGCCAAAACGCAGTAGCTATCTCAAGTTAGCACGCAGTAGATGCTTGACTCCGCCCTCAAAGAGTACGCCTCAGTTAGTTACAAGAGATCAAGACATTACATGAATGATCTGAAACGCCCATGATGAATCTAATTATTATCAAGAATTTTGGGAATGCGGTAACGGATTAAATATCTCTGTGTTCATCGAATAGAAGTAGTCCCCGCGCAAGGAAATTTGACAACGTCGAGTGTGTGAGAGAGAGAACATAGCGTCCTTCAGCAAGAAATTAGTTCTACCCAAGCGCTGATGATATAAATTTAGCCTATGATCGAGTTTCGTCGTGAATCATATGATTAGCAAGGCCATATTTTTATGTATGAATTAAGGTACCTGATTACTGTAGCCTATGATTGTGAAGGGAGCATTTGGTGTCGTATGTGCAAAACTGTGAATTGGCAACCATTTTGTCATATATGTGGGTGAAGTCTGTGACAGCGGGCATTGTTCATCATTCAGCCAAAGTTAGTGGATGCTAGTCTATGTAGCACCAAGCATTAATGTACAAAACGCACAGTCTATTGTTCGGCTGCTGCAAAATAATATTAAAAATGAATACTAAGTTGTGAATGTGTATAACAGAAAGGAAAGATGTGAAATTATATGTAATTCAAGTGAAAAATATGTAACAGAAAATGTGTCCGCGACAAGTGTGGAAATAGTGTGAGAATTTGTCATCTATGACACAAGTGTATAGTCCACTAATGTATATTTTTTTTTGTGGTGCATAATCTAATTAAATATGTGTGTGTGTGTGTGCATTTTAAAAGGGTGCTGGCTTATAGCAACCTAGTGATAATGGAGGATTGCAGTGATATTATCGAGTGGTTTTACATCATCGTGATGGGATTCGAACTGGCCATGGAGGTCATGTGCTAAGTTATACTGTTGCGGGCCTCTGGTCCAACTCTTGCAAATGATGAAGGAAGTCTTCAATATGATAAGTACCTTTTGATTATATTTTAAAGTGTCAAATAATTCATGGATTTCATCGCCATAATGTTAGCATGTTATTTGTTTTCTTTTGATTTGTTTTATCTTGTGTGTACAATAACTGTGTCAATGGCGACCATAGTTGTGCATCTGACGGAGCTGGATACGCTCATAATGATTAATGATCACAATAATTATTTTAATGAATTAAAAGTGCCTAATTTAACGTAAGGATGTTGCTAAATAATCGTATCCGTACATAAAACACATGGTAGAACTACCTATTTTATTTATAAATGTGTGTTAGAAATATCCCCTGTGTTTTCCCCCAAATAGGACGAACGAAGCATGGTATTTCGATAGATGCCCTTTCCAGGCAAAATCTCATTATTTCGTGTAATTGACCAGAGATAGTAATTTATGTATTTACATACCGGATGAATTAATAGCCGATGATTTTTTTTGGGACGATATTTAAAGGACCATGGTGTATTGTGATGGATGATATGGAGTATTATGTGTAAGCAATGAGTATAGTTTAGAGGACAGTTAACAAAGGCGTGAATTAGTTAAGAAGTGACGGCTGAGCCAGCCTCACTATTTGTTATATTAGTTTTTAGTGAACGCGTGTGATATTTAAGGACATACAGGTAAGATGTTGTAAGGAGGAATCTACGATGAAATAAGATAAAATAAATAATGATGCCAGGTAAATAGACCTGAGGGAAGATGTCAGATGAGAGTTAGTATGATAAGTTTACAATGATATGAGTGAATTGTACGTGCAAGATAGGGGCCAATAAGCGCAGGTAAAATAACGCTATATTTAATCTATATCCAAATGAGAGCGCTCCGCTCCACATTTAGAATACAAAGATCTGGTCGCACAGCTGGTAAGAATATAATCATATGTTAGCCAGGAAGGGGTGAAGACTTGCATTTCTACCTTTACACGGTCAAGGTCAGCCAGGAGGTGCGGCCAATCTATTGTCATTTTCCAACAAAGAGAGGGGTCCACTCTGGACTCGGGTGCTTGTCGCAGTGATTCTTTTAAATTTTTGTTATGTTTGGTCCCAAGTTTAATATTCACGTAAGGGTATGTTAGGTCACTACCCTGATGCCTCCAATCGATAGTGTTTCTTTTACTGATCATTTTGATATAAGGGACGGTTTTGTCTGCTGATCATACAGTCCCGGGTTCGATATCCTTTTGTTGTGCCTGGTCCAGAAACTATTTTAAACGGGTGCTAGGTAGGCAGTAACCTTGCGGTCCCGTGTTCGAAGTCCTTTTGTTTATGCCTGGTCTATCAGTCTTTTTAAATGGGTACTAGCTAGACAGTGACCTTAGAGTCCTGTGTTCATGAATAATTATTTTCGGTCCTGGAAAATAATTATTATTAGTTTTTTTTAATAGTTAATATTGGTTCAAAATTATCTTGAGATTTCTTTTTCTCAATAATTGTTGAACGGACCATGCTTTGTTCTATTGTAACCTCGTTCTGCAGGATAAGGCATTCAAGGTAAGAAATGTATAGGTAGCGAATACCCCTAAATACATATTGATTCTGTTGAATAGGCCACTTAGAACATGTTTGTGCAATGCCTATCTTTTTCAGGGGTCGCGGCTTCAAATACATTCACCGTTGTTTAACATAACACTGATACAAGGTATTTCTTCTGTGCCATGTCTATCTTTTTCAGGGGTCGCGGCTTCAAATACATTCACCGTTGCCTAACGTGACTCTGACACGATACGATTACTTTAATAATGTTTGGTTGGAATTATTAATTGTTTTTCATGTTTATCCAACCCAAGTTTGAAAGGCAAATGATTAGTCATCATTTTTATGATGCTATTTTGTTGGTTTTTTAAGGCATTTTTCCTAGTTTGTTTATTAAATATCCATGAATTATTTGACAAGGCATCGAGTGCTTGGTTCGAAAGTGTATCACGTCGAACGCAAGGACCGAAGCCAATCTCACCATATCGATAATATGCTAATGTAATGTGTGACAATTTGTAAGTGTGTTTCAAGGCTAAGGAAACTAAATGGCTTCATTGATTCAGCTATTTTGTTTTAAAGCTAAGACGTCCAAAGTAATGTCGGGATTGGACATTAAGATTCCGTACGGAAAGGCTTCCATAATTAATTTACAAGAGTATGTAAATAAGATGCATAAATCATATTCATGTTTGCAGATAGAAATACATAATTAATGCCATGAAGGTTAAGATTTGATATGAGGGTAAACTTTTATTTAACGGAGGGATTCTAGTAAATGTTAATTAAACGCCATTAATAATTAAATAAGCCAATGGCTAGGCTATAATGTATACTTCGGAATGGCCATGGATGTCTCTGATATTTGAACATACCATGTATCTGAAATGTAATTGGATGATATTAGACTCAATGATTATTATGTTTACTCAGATTAATGATTGATTAATTTCGTATAAATGGATTTCTTTTTCTTAATCCATACTGTTGTTACAGTTGACCGGACCCTCTTGATCCATCATCTCTTAATAACTTAACTTTCTGATGATATCTTATCATCGTAATTAATAAATTTGATTATGGCAATTAATGCTAATTGGTGTTAACCAGATTTCATTTTTGATTCATTTTCTTTATTTTGCCATATGATTGGTTTTTATTTGTCAATAAATTTGATTGTAATCATACATCATAACTACTATGATAAGTATTAATTGATGCTGATTAGCATTTAATTGGTGGTTTTTGGACATTAATTAGTCCATTGTTTATATTTTTGATTTTGACTTAATTTTATTGATTCCGTATTTGATTTATTTTACCTTTGAGTTATTATTATTATTATTATTATTATTTTAAATTTCATTTCTACTATTTTGGTTTTATTTCATTTATTTGTTTTTGCTGTACTGGTGTTGGTGCATTAAATTTGTTTATTCTCATTCAGAATCTGTGTGCGATGAATTGTATTCAGCCCTAGTGATCTTCCTATAATATCCAGAACAGTTTCATATTCAAGCTAGTGTACCGTTCATGCCCCGACGACAGAGTCCTGTTCTGAAGGCCTTGTACAAGGGTACATGGCAAAGGATAGATTATTCTCTATTCTTCTTCGATTTTTCTATTCTGGAAGATCCTAGTGGTTAACATACACAGATGCACCCGGGTTTTGTGCTTGTTTGATTAAGTTTGGCTTGCATACTCGATTGTCATGTTAATTATTTTTTTGACTTTATGCTGTGCGGGTAAACGCTGGAAGATACCCATAAGTCACTTATCAATTCAAACCCGAATCCAAACCGTATTCCATTCATTTCTTACCCGTTATTTTTCCGTGAGGATCAGCCTTGCCCTTTTTCCGCTTGCCACATTCATTTAATACCAAACCCTGTTCTCCCCACCAACAGTGTAAAGTGCAAAATGGCGCCCAACGGTGTGACTTAAGCTTGAGACAATAGCAGCCCAACATAAGGTCGAAATGGAGCTCAATTAATTGAATGAGAGTTACTGTAATTAAATTTTCATTTATATAAATTTTTATAGTATCATACAGTAATCTCAAGGAGTCCCTTGAAATTTTTATAGCATTGAGCATCCATCAGATAGTTAATTAAGGCTCATTAGTGGCCTGATGAGAAACATTAATCACTTTAATTAATGTTTGATTAAATTAAATTAATTAATTATTTTTTCTTTTAGTGATAAGTCAAATATTTAATGACACCAATGGATTACAATCAAATTTTGAATCGTTTTACTGTTGCAATATCACTGTAGGTGATTGCAAATTCGAAGGATAGGGGAAGGAAGCCTTGAAAGCTTTGAAATACACATACATTGCATGGTGTGTTGATGTGTATATTTGCATGAGTTGGGACAAGCCCGCATATTCTCCTATTGATAATTATGTCATCGACAGAGGACCTGATGGTCGTATTGCAAGAATTTAAGGACAGTAGTTATAAGCAGATGCAGGAAATAAAAGACAGTAATCAGGAACTTAGAGTTAGTACTGAACAGCAATTGTCACAGATGCAGAGAAATATAGAACATGTAGGCCGCATTTGCAATCAGAATACTGAGCAAATAGAAATTCATATGGTCACGATCGAGAACGAGATCAAGAACGTGTCTCAGAGAATGGCTAGTATGGAAATTCGAGTCCAAGCGCAGGTAGCGAAATGTGAAGTGGGAATTGCAGCAACTCAGGCAGATGTCGACAAGCTGAGAGACGAGAATAAGTCAACGCAAGCCAAAATAGGAGTGATCGAGACCGACATTTCTACATTTAAGGACGAGATTAAGGATTCATTGCAGCTCATACGAGATGATATGAATGGCCAACATGACGAATGTAAGAAATCATGGGAAAAGGATAAGGAAGGATTGAAGAGAGATGTCGAATTAGCATACGAGGACATGGGCCAGGAGGCTAAGGAAGAAAGGATAGCTGTACTCCGTAAATTAGAAGAGAGCAAATTAAAGATGAATAAGGTCGAGATGGAGCTTTTGTCAAGGATGGAACGACAAGAAAATAAACAAGTCAAAAGCGACCTAAAGATGCTGATCCAAGAAGAGGTCATCGCCGACTTACAAAAAGGATTGGCCAAGTCCATTACAGAAACCCGTATGGAAGGGAAAGTAGGATTTCAGGAGCATACGACCATAGATGAGGGGATGGAACCTCACAGTCAGGAATTCAGGGGTCGTACTTCGACACCCGTCGAGTCTAACGCAGCTGCTCAGGTCATTCACGTTATAAAAATGAGTGATGACCGGCCGAACAAATTTTCAGGGAACAATAACTTTACTCCTAAGAGTTTCCTCAGAGAATTGATGGAATACATCAAGGAAAGCAAGATCTCAGAAGACCGACAGTTAAGGACAGTGGAGAAACTGTTGACTGGACACGCGTTACAATGGTTCCGTAGCTTCAGGTATACCTTTGACACTATGGGGGAATTCCGTGAAGCATTTCTGAAGAAGTATTGGAGCCTTGCCTCGCAACAGAACCTGAGGATGGAACTATACGCGCGCCGCTATAGTACCACATCACCCACAAAATATTCAGAATATTTCATCACACAGCTACACCGAATGAAAGAGTTGGATATGCCTCCATCAGAAGAAGAGATGATCACCGCCATTGAGAAGCAATTGCCAGTCGGAGTTCAACAGATCATGGCGGCAGCAAACGTACGGACAGCGGTACATGCCGAGGAAATATTGAGAAACCTCGATGAAACGACGATCCACAGTCCGCAAAGATCAGGTCGAACGACTGAAAATGTAAACGTGGTCGGCCTAGAAGAAGCACCTAGACGACGCATGAAAGACCAAAGTACAGACGCCATGGACATGAGGCAGAACTGGGAACGTCGGGAATACCAAGATCAAGAGTTGAGGCCCCCGTGGTATGGTAACCGAGGTAATAATAACTGGAGGTCGTCTCAAAGACAAAATGAACCATGGAGAGGACATCGTGGATCATACAGGCCGTATAACAAGAGAGGTGGGCGTTTTCAACGCGGAAGACCGCCGTGGGACCAGAACAGAGAGCCAGAAGTGAGATGGGACTTGCCAGATGACCACAGAGAGGAAATGGAAAGGTGGCACAGCGATTCGGAGCGGTATTTGGCAGAATTACGTGCCAAAGAATCGGCCGAACAAAGTAAGAAAGACAAATGGAACAGGGGAATGAATGATCGAAGGGATCCAGATGTCATCGAACAGGGAGCTGAGAGCCTGGAACTCCAGAATACCCGGAGGAACAACAATCAATCATCCGGAGGTACACCAGATAGGAATGGCAACAACGAGAAAAAAAACGCCAATTTTAGAAAATGGGAACGTCGCTAGTGCACAAAACAGTCACAATGCAAAGTATATGGTAGTAGCGCAGATCAGTGACTGGGTCATCAAAGAAGAGGACTTGACGGAGGACACAAGAGGGCCAAAGATTAATACAATTAGAGAATTACCCATAATTTACGCCCGAGTGGGAGGTCTAACGGTACGATGTATGGTAGATACGGGTGCCAGCATCAGTATAGCTTCCCAGGCATTAGTTAAAGAGTTGGAGAGATTGGGGAAGGTTCCCGTGATGCCAATTTCTAACATCACAGTCAAGGGCATTATCCCAGACAAGTCCGCAGTCTGTAAGTTCCAAGCATTGTTGGACATTACACTGCAAGGACATAATATGCCGCATTCGTTCATCATAATGAACAAGATAAATTATAACATTATTTTGGGAGCGGACTTCATTCGAGAATATAAAGCAGTCATCAACCTATATGAAAACACCATTTGCTTTAAAGATATTGGAGAGGACAATCATTTGGACATGCAATTAAATACGGATGTTCCAAGAGATGGCGAAGAGATATGGACATTGTGCACCACTGAAGAGATGGAAGCATATGAGAAAATCGACGAAAGGTTAAGGGATATTGAGGATGATTTAATGGAACCTGAATCCTGGGTCATGGCGCTAGAAGAATTGGAAGACAGAGTTACTGACGCTTTTGAGGAGAAGGCTCGTGAAGCAAAGATAAATGAGGAGAACAGGATCAAATTGATGGACATGTTAAAGCGACACGAACCGGTTTTTAATTCTAAACCCGGTAAGATAGAACATTTCAAGTATCAAATGCAGGTCAACGATTGGTCACCGTTTAGGAAAAAGCCTTATCCGATAGCCGAAAAACATATGAATGAGGTGAAAGAAACCATCAAGCAAATGGAGGATGCTGGAGTCATAGTCAAGATGGCTACCCCATTCGTGAGTCCGTTGGTTGTAGTCAAGAAACCCAATGGCTCTGTTCGAATATGTCTGGACGCCAGGACAATTAATGAACGATTGATTCCTGAATATGACCAAGCTCCAGCGATCAAAGAGGTCATAAACAAATTCCAGAACAAGATATATTTTTCATCCATAGACTTGACTAGTAGCTATCACCATTTGGAACTGGATGACAAGTCAAGGTTATTGACTGGATTCCTATTTAATCAGCAAACTTATGCATTTCAAAGATTACCATTCGGTATCAAAACAGCAGGTTCGGCACTCATACGAGCGTTAGACCGGAACCTGACGTCGGAAGTCAAGGATGCCACTGTAAGATATGTCGATGACATACTCTTGGCGTCTGATAATTTGGATGATCACCTCACGAATTTAGAGAAATTACTAGACAATTTGGAGAAGGCCAATTTCAAAATTAACATCCAAAAATCTCATTTTTGCCAGAAGGAGGTACTCTATTTAGGCCACATCATCGATGGTGAAGGAGTACGCCCAAATCCTGCGAAACTAGAGGCTATTCGGAACTTTCCTAAACCAAACAGGGTAAAACACGTCCGCCAATTTCTGGGCATTTGCAATTTCTTTGCAAATCATTGTCCCGGGTATACTGAGGCTGTGGCGCCACTACAGGATATGCTTCGTAAGAACAGCAAATGGGCATGGAAGGAAGAATGCGACGCGGCTTTTCGGAAAACGAAGGAATTACTAACCAATAGTATTAAATTGGGTTACCCGGATTTCTCAAGAAAATTTATAATTCAAACCGACGCCTCACGGATTGAAATTGGATGTATGCTGTACCAAGAAGATCCAAACAACCCTCGAGAACGATCTTACTTGGCATTTTCTAGCCGTAAGCTAAAGACACACGAGCGAAATTACACAGTAACGGAATTGGAACTTCTATCCATCATTTTTGCTTTACAACAATGGAGGAAGACTGTCTATGGTTTCGAGATTTTGATCAGAACCGACCACAAGAGCCTTATCTTCCTATTGAAAACTCCCATGGCTAGCGAGCGAGTGAACAGATGGTCGTTGTATGTTCAACAGTTCAATATTGACATTGAACACTGCCCAGGAAGATTCAATGTGATACCCGACGCATTAAGTCGAAACCCAGAACGAGGAGAAGGAGTAGTATCTGTACATCAAGTCGAGCTCACTCAGGCAGATCAGGAATTTTTGGTTAAACTGGGAGAAATTCAGGCTGAACAAGTTAAGGATCCGTGGATGAATATGATCATCGATTATTTAAGAGGAAGATTGCAACGAGGAACGCCCGCGTATTTGGAAGCGGAGAAAATTTCGACAAGTTATATTTGGTATAATAACCTGCTGCATAAGTACGTGGATCCCGATCGCGTGAAATCAAGGATTGTGGTGCCACCTTCTTTACAGAGAGGTCTAGTCTGGCACGCACATAGCATATCTGGACATGGAGGAATCGATAAGACAAGTGCTCTTATTCGAGAAGCATTTGTATGGCCCAAATTAAGGGAAACCATTCGCAGTGTTTTGAAGACCTGTGACAAATGTCAAAGGGTTAAGCCAAACTCATTCCTCATGAAGCAATATCCCAAACCTCTACTGCCACAGAAGCCGTGCGAACTGGTCGCCATGGACGGTTATGGTCCGTTACCAAAAGGCAGAAGAGGATGCAAATACATTCTCGTCAGCATCGATGTATTTACAAAATACGTGGTGTTATGTCCAGTTCAGAAGTTAAACACTAAACAGGTACTGAACAGAATTAAGGCAAGGGTAATTCCAACGTTAGGGAAGATGGAATTCTGTCTTACGGACCACGGCAGTTATTTCACTAGTGCCGAGTTTAGGAGTGAGATGGTGAGGTTAGATGTCCGGCACGTGTTGAGTTCAGTGCGCCATCCTGAGGGAAATCCATCAGAAAGAATAATGCGGGAGATCGCAAAATATTGCCGAATTTACTGTTCTGATCAGCATTGGAAGTGGGTCGACGTATTACCCGTAATGGAATTCTGTATAAACAATACGATCCATGAGAGCACAGGACAGATACCCACGGTCCTTCACTTAAATCGATGTCCGGATCGACCGTGGAAGAACATCTTGCCGTGTCCATTGGACGCACGACCAAGCCATGAATTAACCATACAGGCCACGGCAACTTATTTGAAGAAACAAGCTGATCGTCGATTACGTAGAGTGCGTAATAAAAGATTTCACCGTCCTTTGGAATTGGAAGAATTGGTCTTGGTGAAACGACCAGCAGTGTCCAATCCAGCGAAGCGAATATACTCAAAATTTTGCGAGATATTCTATGGACCATACCGAGTCATAAAGGTGATTGGAAATAATGCTTATAAAGTGAAACACCTACGCACTGGAGTCGAGTCTGTCTATAACGCACAGAATCTAAAACTGTACTATCCCGCCGAAGAAGATGAGGTCCAACACCAAGTCAACGTAGTGGAGAAGAAAGAAGAAGGGGAAGATCCATTCCAAGTAGAAGAACCATCGGAAGCAGAAGAAGAGAATCAACGGACAAATAATCACGACTGTCAATGGATAACGCTGCGTGAAGAATTTGATAATGCTAAGAGAGAGTAAACTAAGGATAAATGCAGAATTTAAAGGTGAGAATAAGAGGCTGCTTGAAGAATTTCACGATCCGAATTAATTTGGAGTCCATTAGAAAGCCAATTTCGAAAGAAGGTCGATGAGGAAGACATGACATTGTTAAAATGGATTATGTTGCCGAGTATTGTTGAATTGTAAAAACTCTTCGTAACCTCAGCAGTTTTTCCAAACTAAGAAGGAGGGAGATGTGCCCTTGACCTACGTCTTAGGCCAAGGACACATTATGTCATTGGAGTACTTATATGGGACAATATCATGATGTTAATGAGAATGAAATCATCATTATGTAATGATTATAATGATAACTAGGATCTTTCTGCCGCGTTGAAGACCACATATACTGTATATGGCTTGGCAGTTTTGACAGGGAGAAATTTATGGTTTTCACACAATGGGCAAAGCAGGTGCGTCACAAGTCGCTTGCCTGCAAGTTTCAGAGCAGGAGCACTCCAGCGAATTCTGAGAATCTTGCCAAAACGCAGTAGCTATCTCAAGTTAGCACGCAGTAGATGCTTGACTCCGCCCTCAAAGAGTACGCCTCAGTTAGTTACAAGAGATCAAGACATTACATGAATGATCTGAAACGCCCATGATGAATCTAATTATTATCAAGAATTTTGGGAATGCGGTAACGGATTAAATATCTCTGTGTTCATCGAATAGAAGTAGTCCCCGCGCAAGGAAATTTGACAACGTCGAGTGTGTGAGAGAGAGAACATAGCGTCCTTCAGCAAGAAATTAGTTCTACCCAAGCGCTGATGATATAAATTTAGCCTATGATCGAGTTTCGTCGTGAATCATATGATTAGCAAGGCCATATTTTTATGTATGAATTAAGGTACCTGATTACTGTAGCCTATGATTGTGAAGGGAGCATTTGGTGTCGTATGTGCAAAACTGTGAATTGGCAACCATTTTGTCATATATGTGGGTGAAGTCTGTGACAGCGGGCATTGTTCATCATTCAGCCAAAGTTAGTGGATGCTAGTCTATGTAGCACCAAGCATTAATGTACAAAACGCACAGTCTATTGTTCGGCTGCTGCAAAATAATATTAAAAATGAATACTAAGTTGTGAATGTGTATAACAGAAAGGAAAGATGTGAAATTATATGTAATTCAAGTGAAAAATATGTAACAGAAAATGTGTCCGCGACAAGTGCGGAAATAGTGTGAGAATTTGTCATCTATGACACAAGTGTATAGTCCACTAATGTATTTTTTTTGTGGTGCATAATCTAATTAAATATGTGTGTGTGTGTGTGTGTGTGTGCATTTTAAAAGGGTGCTGGCTTATAGCAACCTAGTGATAATGGAGGATTGCAGTGATATTATCGAGTGGTTTTACATCATCGTGATGGGATTCGAACTGGCCATGGAGGTCATGTGCTAAGTTATACTGTTGCGGGCCTCTGGTCCAACTCTTGCAAATGATGAAGGAAGTCTTCAATATGATAAGTACCTTTTGATTATATTTTAAAGTGTCAAATAATTCATGGATTTCATCGCCATAATGTTAGCATGTTATTTGTTTTCATTTGATTTGTTTTATCTTGTGTGTACAATAACTGTGTCAATGGCGACCATAGTTGTGCATCTGACGGAGCTGGATACGCTCATAATGATTAATGATCACAATAATTATTTTAATGAATTAAAAGTGCCTAATTTAACGTAAGGATGTTGCTAAATAATCGTATCCGTACATAAAACACATGGTAGAACTACCTATTTTATTTATAAATGTGTGTTAGAAATATCCCCTGTGTTTTCCCCCAAATAGGACGAACGAAGCATGGTATTTCGATAGATGCCCTTTCCAGGCAAAATCTCATTATTTCGTGTAATTGACCAGAGATAGTAATTTATGTATTTACATACCGGATGAATTAATAGCCGATGATTTTTTTTGGGACGATATTTAAAGGACCATGGTGTATTGTGATGGATGATATGGAGTATTATGTGTAAGCAATGAGTATAGTTTAGAGGACAGTTTACAAAGGCGTGAATTATTTAAGAAGTGACGACTGAGCCAGCCTCACTATTTGTTATATTAGTTTTTAGTGAACGCGTGTGATATTTAAGGACATACAGGTAAGATGTTGTAAGGAGGAATCTACGATGAAATAAGATAAAATAAATAATGATGCCAGGTAAATAGACCTGAGGGAAGATGTCAGATGAGAGTTAGTATGATAAGTTTACAATGATATGAGTGAATTGTACGTGCAAGATAGGGGCCAATAAGCGCAGGTAAAATAACGCTATATTTAATCTATATCCAAATGAGAGCGCTCCGCTCCACATTTAGAATACAAAGATCTGGTCGCACAGCTGGTAAGAATATAATCATATGTTAGCCAGGAAGGGGTGAAGACTTGCATTTCTACCTTTACACGGTCAAGGTCAGCCAGGAGGTGCGGCCAATCTATTGTCATTTTCCAACAAAGAGAGGGGTCCACTCTGGACTCGGGTGCTTGTCGCAGTGATTCTTTTAAATTTTTGTTATGTTTGGTCCCAAGTTTAATATTCACGTAAGGGTATGTTAGGTCACTACCCTGATGCCTCCAATCGATAGTGTTTCTTTTACTGATCATTTTGATATAAGGGACGGTTTTGTCTGCTGATCATACAGTCCCGGGTTCGATATCCTTTTGTTGTGCCTGGTCCAGAAACTATTTTAAACGGGTGCTAGGTAGGCAGTAACCTTGCGGTCCCGTGTTCGAAGTCCTTTTGTTTATGCCTGGTCTATCAGTCTTTTTAAATGGGTACTAGCTAGACAGTGACCTTAGAGTCCTGTGTTCATGAATAATTATTTTCGGTCCTGGAAAATAATTATTATTAGTTTTTTTTAATAGTTAATATTGGTTCAAAATTATCTTGAGATTTCTTTTTCTCAATAATTGTTGAACGGACCATGCTTTGTTCTATTGTAACCTCGTTCTGCAGGATAAGGCATTCAAGGTAAGAAATGTATAGGTAGCGAATACCCCTAAATACATATTGATTCTGTTGAATAGGCCACTTAGAACATGTTTGTGCAATGCCTATCTTTTTCAGGGGTCGCGGCTTCAAATACATTCACCGTTGTTTAACATAACACTGATACAAGGTATTTCTTCTGTGCCATGTCTATCTTTTTCAGGGGTCGCGGCTTCAAATACATTCACCGTTGCCTAACGTGACTCTGACACGATACGATTACTTTAATAATGTTTGGTTGGAATTATTAATTGTTTTTCATGTTTATCCAACCCAAGTTTGAAAGGCAAATGATTAGTCATCATTTTTATGATGCTATTTTGTTGGTTTTTTAAGGCATTTTTCCTAGTTTGTTTATTAAATATCCATGAATTATTTGACAAGGCATCGAGTGCTTGGTTCGAAAGTGTATCACGTCGAACGCAAGGACCGAAGCCAATCTCACCATATCGATAATATGCTAATGTAATGTGTGACAATTTGTAAGTGTGTTTCAAGGCTAAGGAAACTAAATGGCTTCATTGATTCAGCTATTTTGTTTTAAAGCTAAGACGTCCAAAGTAATGTCGGGATTGGACATTAAGATTCCGTACGGAAAGGCTTCCATAATTAATTTACAAGAGTATGTAAATAAGATGCATAAATCATATTCATGTTTGCAGATAGAAATACATAATTAATGCCATGAAGGTTAAGATTTGATATGAGGGTAAACTTTTATTTAACGGAGGGATTCTAGTAAATGTTAATTAAACGCCATTAATAATTAAATAAGCCAATGGCTAGGCTATAATGTATACTTCGGAATGGCCATGGATGTCTCTGATATTTGAACATACCATGTATCTGAAATGTAATTGGATGATATTAGACTCAATGATTATTATGTTTACTCAGATTAATGATTGATTAATTTCGTATAAATGGATTTCTTTTTCTTAATCCATACTGTTGTTACAGTTGACCGGACCCTCTTGATCCATCATCTCTTAATAACTTAACTTTCTGATGATATCTTATCATCGTAATTAATAAATTTGATTATGGCAATTAATGCTAATTGGTGTTAACCAGATTTCATTTTTGATTCATTTTCTTTATTTTGCCATATGATTGGTTTTTATTTGTCAATAAATTTGATTGTAATCATACATCATAACTACTATGATAAGTATTAATTGATGCTGATTAGCATTTAATTGGTGGTTTTTGGACATTAATTAGTCCATTGTTTATATTTTTGATTTTGACTTAATTTTATTGATTCCGTATTTGATTTATTTTACCTTTGAGTTATTATTATTATTATTATTATTATTAATTTAAATTTCATTTCTACTATTTTGGTTTTATTTCATTTATTTGTTTTTGCTGTACTGGTGTTGGTGCATTAAATTTGTTTATTCTCATTCAGAATCTGTGTGCGATGAATTTTATTCAGCCCTAGTGATCTTCCTATAATATCCAGAACAGTTTCATATTCAAGCTAGTGTACCGTTCATGCCCCGACGACAGAGTCCTGTTCTGAAGGCCTTGTACAAGGGTACAATTTGTTTTATTCTTACGTTATTCCTTGTTCACTTTGAACAAGTAGAAAGATATTGGTCAGTAGTTTATTTGTTTTATTGTTTGTAGCGCCAACATTTTGATTAATTAAATATGTTAAAATAGGAGTTGATTGTGTTGTTATTTTTGCAAGTGTATCCTCTATTTAATCCAAAATATGTAAGTCACAGAGTGGGAGAACTTACCGCAGCCCCGAAAACCCCGAATTGAGCAATGCTGGCATACTGTGATTTGCATATTTCTTGCTGAAAGGGCACAGGGGGGTGAATAGAAGTACTGTGCTTGGATTAATAATTAGAGGAATACTAAAGACGGTCGATTCATGTAAAAGTAAAGTAATGATAGGAGTAGCTACAACGTATAATGTTAACTGACCGCAAGGGTCCCTGGAAACTCACACCGAGCAGCCCTGGATTAAACGACCCCCCAGCAAAAGATACTCTTTTTGGCGCCCAGTACGCAGGGATGAGTTTTCCTAGGGAAAACCCGAGTTTTCTCGAAAAATCAAAATTTTCATTTTTTTTAAATAATGGTTTTTCGAAATTTTGAATTTTAAACACTTCCATAAAGGTCTTTGAGTTTGAATAGGAATATCAAAAGGCTACGGTGTAGTAAAAACCCGTACCAAAGTAAATTTTTTAAAGAAATTGGGACACAAAGGTTCAGATTACCATCTCTCAAGCATGTACTAGCGATGTGGCATGAGTAGCCCACTATATTCTAATAATATGGCATTGAGTGAAGAGATGCGACGGCTCTTGGAGGCTATAAACAATAAATTGGGAACAATAGACAATACATTGGGCCTCCAAAAGGATGAAAATAAAAAGGAGTTCGAATCCATAAATGAGAGTTTGAATCAGTTGGATAGCCAACAGAGTGAAAATAACCAAAAGTTAGGATCCATGAATCAAAGTTTAGAGTCACTAAAAACAAATAGTGATAGCATGGGGACTAAATTAGAAACTATCGAGGCCGACGGTATAAAAATGAATAAGGAACTGAAGGCTGAGATAGAAAAGATGAAAACAGAAAATGGGGATAACATGGCAGAACAGCTGAAAGTTATAAAAGATGAGACGTTAAAGTCTATAAAAGCCGACAGTAAAGCAAATAACGATGTACTGACGACTGAGATAGAAAGCAAATTCAATAGTATAAAAACAGAAAATTCAAACCATTTTTCAGCACAATCCAAGGTTTTAGAAGAAACAATGAATAACAAATTTCAAGGTTTTGACACGGGGTTTGGGGAGAAACTAAATGATTTAAAAGAGGAAATCACAAGTAAAATTGAAAAGGAAAAGGGGGCACTTCAGTCAGGATTGCAAGCCCAAATAGATACCTTGAATGAAAGTATGAAGAAATCCCAAGATAAATGTCAAGAAAATTTTAAAAATTTAGAAGGTAATTTTGGGGCTATAAAAATTAAATTAAATAGCATGAAAAAAAAGGTGATGATTGTGAAAAGAAACTTGTAACCCAGATCCAAGGTGTGCAGAAAGAATTAGAAGCTCAGATTAAATCTAACATGAATCTTTGCGAAACATTCCGGGATGAAATAAAACAAAGTGTGAATGAGCTAGGAACCCGATTTGAAAGGGTTGAGGAAAAAGTAGGAAACCTCGAGGGAAAGTTGATAAAATTCAGGCCAAAGTGGATGATATGGAAAGTCAGAATCACAAAGATATACAGGGCATGAAAGAGCAGATTAATCATTTTACTGGGCAGGTAGATGAGAACTTAAAGAGGCACGGGGAGGAAATAAATCAAAAATTCGGTATATATGAAGAGCATCTCCAGAAAGAAAGAAAACAAAGAAATGAAGAAAATAAGGAAAATACCCATAAGATAGCTGGAATAAGTCAGGGTATAAATGAGGTTCAGGAAACCATGGGAACATTAAAGATCCAAGTAGGAAAAACCAGTACCGAAGTAAATCAGGTCAAAAATGAATTGACGATAGTGTCTAAGAGCCAAGGGAAAACTGAGGAAAACTTGAGGGAATTAAAGTAGATATGGTCAAAGGACAAAGAGAGATGGAGAAGAAAATAAAAGAAATACGAGAAGACCTAGATACCAGAGGTGACGTGAAACCAGAAATTATAACAGAACAGGTCATGGTCATCAAGAAGGAGGTAGAAGAACACCTAAATGAAATCAGGGATAGCTTCAGGGAAGAGAAATTCCAACTCAAAAAGGTAGAGGAAGATAGTAAAAGGAATCAAGAAAGAATTCAAAATGAATTAAGATCACGGTTGGAAAGGACTGAACACAAAAATAGTCAAATGGAAATCCAACTCATGGCAAATGAAGAAAGTGCCCGAAGGGAAAGGAAATTAGAATTTGAAAGTCAGGATGAGTTTCCAAAGACAGGATGGATAGATCCTTGTGAACAAGGCACAGATACAGATAGGGACTTAGGAGGGGAGAGCCCTTATAAGAACCCAGGATATCCAATGGCGATGTCAACCCCATACATGAACCAGACAAATGGTCAGATAATAAACATTATCAAATCGAATGAGGACAGACCGGTAAAGTTTACGGGTAATAACATGTCAATTACTCCAAAATACTGGCTAAAGGAAGTCGCAGAGTACTTAAACGAAATGAAAGTTCCTCAGGATCGGAGACTGAGAGCTATTGAAAAGCTGTTGGCAGGTGATTGTCTCACCTGGTTCAGAAGCTTTAGGTACACCTTTGATACGGTGGAAGGCTTTAGAGAAGCCTTTTAAAAACGATATTGGGCAGCAGACGTCCAGGAGAATTTGAGGCTAGATCTGTACTCTAGGAAGTACAGCACAAATGCACCAACTAAGTACTCGGAATTTTTTACCGCTCAGCTGTGTAAATTCCGCGAACTTGACATTGCTCCAGCTGAGAACGACCTGTGTGCCGCCATTGCAAGACAACTTCCATATGAGATTCAGAGGCTGCTAATCTCATCCAAAGCCAGAAGTGCTGTGGAAGTGGAGAGTGTATTACGTCAATTAGACATGACGACGTCACACGTAACTCCTAGGCATCAAAGACAGACTGAACAGGTACACATGGCCAGCAGTCAGGAAACCAGAGAAAAACCATCGACCAGGAATCAGTCCACTAGCACTGATACTCAAGGACTAGGTCGAGAGTATGGGCACCAAGAGCCTAGAGGAATACAGCCATACTACAGAGGAGGATATCGAGGAAGAAATCCTAGGAATTCGGGTTATAGGCAACAAGAGAGCCGACCCTATAACAATAACCATCTGAGGCAAGAAAACAGAAAGAAATGGGAGAATTATCCCAGAAGGAACGTAAGGCCAGAGGATAGGGATGATGAATATCGGGCCGAAATAGAGGAAAGATATCAGGAAAGTCTTCGTTACATGAACGAACGACCAGACGAACCTGAAAGGCAAAAAGTCCGTTGGAGTGAGGCAATAAAGAACCGGAAATCACCCGACCGACTAGATGGAGCTCAAAGCTTGGAACTACAAGCTCAAATAAAGAATGAGGGGAAAGGAAGCCCTCAGGATTTAAAAAAACTCCAAATTTAAATCGTCAAAAGTGGAAACATACCAGGAGCTGGGAGGAGGTAGAAATTGTGAATTGGATAGCAAGGCCAGATGAGCTAATTAATGAGGAGGTGGAAGGAATCCCACCTATCAAAAGAGAATTACCCATAATTATGCTAAGGATAGAAGGATTACTGGTCAGGGCATTGATTGATACCGGATCAACAATAAGTTTAATTACGCAAACCCTTCTGAATGAATTGGAAACAAGAGGCCGCGTATTAAAAATCCCCACATCAAGTGTAAAGATTAAGGGAATTATCCCTGAAAAATCTTTAACATGCAAATTTCAGGTTTACATTGATCTGATCATGGGTAACACTGAAATTTCGCAATGCTTTTTGCTGGTAAAACAATTACCGTATAATGTCATATTAGGTATTGATTTTATCCGTGAGAACAAGGTCATCATAGACCTAGCGCAAAACTGCATTAGAATTCAAAGAGAGGATGTGGATGAACAAAACATTAACCTACAGGAACAGGAGGCGAAAATAGGAGAACAGGTATGGCACTTGGAAGAAGTAACGGAAGAAGGTTGTAAGGACATAGAAAGGATATTTGAAGTCCTCAACATAGAACTCGAAGATAATTTGGAAACTGAGTTCGAGACCAACCTGTCAGGAAAAGTAGAGGAAGCTAAAGTGAACCTCGAAAACAAGGAACAATTAAAGAAATTATTATTGAATTTTAGGGACGTATTTGATTCCAAGCCAGGGAAGATTGAAAATTTTAAATACGCGTTCCAAGTCAATGATTGGGCACCGTTCAGACAAAAACCTTACCCGGTTGCGGAATAACATTACCCACAAACTAAGAAAACACTGCAGGAGATGATGAATGCAGGGGTTATAGAAAAGATGGCGACACCATATGTTAGTCCATTAGTGATTGTGAGTAAACCGGATGGCTCAGTAAGGGTGTGTCTAGATGCCAGAAATTTAAATGCAAAAATCATACCAGAAAATGATTCGGCACCACCCATAAAAGAAATACTGAGAAAATTCAAAGGCAAAAATATTTTCATAAATATTGACATGACTTCTTCGTATCATCATCTCGAACTGGAAGAGAAAACCAGCTTGTTGACAGGATTTCAGTTCGACCAACAAACCTATTGTTTTAGGAGATGTCCGTTTGGATTGAAGACCGCGGGATCTGCCTTAATAAGAGCGCTTGATCGAAACCTGTCAGAGGAAGTGAAAGATTGCACTATCCGTTATGTGGATGATATTTTGCTTACCTCGGAGAATATTGAGGAACATTAGAAAAGTTGAAGTAATTATTGGAAGACTTAAGAAGGGCAAATTTTAAAATCAATTTAAAGAAGTCAAATTTTTGTCAAAGGCAAGTAACATTTTTAGGGCATGTGATTGATAAGGATGGTGTTAAACCAAATCCATGCAAATTAGAATCGATAAGAGATTTTCCAAGGCCTTTGAAGGTGAAGAACGTTCGCCAGTTTTTGGGATTGATTTGGTTTCTTCTCAGGACATTGTCCATCATACACAAAAACTGTTGCACCACTACAGGACCTTCTGAAGAAGGGGGGCAAGTGGAAATGGACGGAGGAAACAGAAAAAGCATTTGTGGAGGCCAAGGAAATGCTTCTAAACTATGTGAAGCTAGGATATCCTGATTTTAATCAGAGATTTATCATTCAAACAGATGCATCCCAGATTGGAGTAGGGGCAATGCTATATCAGGAAAACCCGGATAACCCTGATAAGAAAAATTATCTAGCTTTCACAAGTCGGAGACTGAAACCACACGAGAAAAATTATACGATCAGCGAAATCGAGCTGTTAGCGATATTGCACGCGCTGCAATATTGGCGAAAGATCGTATATGGGTTTCAGGTCATTCTAAGAACGGATCATAAAGCCTTAACCTTTTTGATGAAGACTGATTTATCCAGTCAAAGGTTGATGCGTTGGGCTTTATATATTCAACAATTTGATGTAAAAATAGAATACTGCCCAGGAAAAGAAAATATAGTTCCAGACTATTTAAGTAGACAGCCAGAGTCCACAGAAGAGGAAGTAATGGCTATTGATTTGGAAGACAGGGATCAGCGTACTCTAAATGAGTTAAGGAGCATTAGTCAACGGCAACGTGAGGATCCATGGATGAACATGCTCATATCTTTCCTTGAAGGAAGTTTGATAAGGGGAACACCGGCGTACACGAAAGCTAATAAGATAGCTCTAGATTACACATTTTATAATGGATTATTATATAAGTTTGTGGACTCTGACCATACACGATTAAGGATCGTTGTACCTGCAATTTTGCAGAGAAAAATAGTATGGTTAGCCCATAGATCGTTCGGACATATGGGAGTCGACAAAACAGTCTCGATGCTGAAAGAAGCATTTGTATGGTCGAGACTGAGAGAAACTGTAAGGGACACGCTAAAGACATGTGATCTATGTCAAAGGATCAAACCAAATGCATTTCTGATGAGACAAAAGCCTATACCATTGTTGCCCGAAAGGCCGGGTCAAATCATATCTATTGATAACTTCGGACCTTTGCCAAAGGCAAGAAGAGGAAATCGACACATAATGGTGGCTATGGATGTCTTCACTAAAATGGTTGTCCTTGCTCCCATACAGAAGACTAGTACCAAACAGGTGTTAAAACGACTCAAAGAAATAGTGATACCGATTCTGGGAAAACCTGAGAATTTGTTGTCGGATCACGGTAGTTGTTTCACCAGTGTAGAGTTCAGACAAGAAGTAGAAAGACTTGGAATACGTCAGATTTTGTCAAGTATTCGCCATCCTGAGGCAAATCCTGTAGAAAGAGTGATGAGGGAGACGGCCAAGTATTGTAGAATATACTGTGCCGAAGAAAATTGGAAGTGGATAGATATCTTGGATATTATCGAATTTTGTATAAACAATACAATCCATGAATCTACGGGAGAGATACCAATAACGTTACATCGGAATGAGCAGCCAGAGAGACCTTGGAGTCTGGTAATTCCTAGGCCAGCAGACGCTCAGCCTGGAAGAGATGTACGTATTAGAAGAACCTTTGAGCATCTAAAAGCTCAAGCCGACAGGAGACAAAGAAGAAATAGGCACAAGAGGTATCATCGGCCACTATTAGCAGGGGAAATGGTGTTAGTAAAAAGACCAGCCATTTCGGATCCTGGGAACCGCTTGTACAAAAAGTTCCAGAAAATGTACCACGGACCGTATCAAATAATAAGGGATTTTAGAAATAATGCCTATAGAATTCGGCACTGTGAAACGAATCACGAAGTGACCATGAATTCAGCAAATTTAAAAGTGTATTACCCTCCCGAAGACTTCGATGAATCCAATGAACAAGCCCTGGTTATGGAAAAATTTAGAGATGAAGAATCCACTTTTGATAGAAACGAGAATGAGATAGAAAAAGGAAACAAAGCTCAAACATTCGAGTGCGAATGCGAATTGGAGAAATTATATTGGGAAATAAAAGAAATAATTGATTTTATTGAAGAAGAAAATTTCAATTTAAGAAAGGAGAATGATGAAATAAAGGAACGGGTAGGGATAGACCACACCCGTAAAGAAG
This sequence comes from Meconema thalassinum, assembly GCA_946902985.2. Classification (NCBI taxonomy): domain Eukaryota; kingdom Metazoa; phylum Arthropoda; class Insecta; order Orthoptera; family Tettigoniidae; genus Meconema; species Meconema thalassinum. The sequence goes on along the minus strand of OX336388.2, from coordinate 1,847,497,623 downwards.
AATGAGATTCTGGAAACCTGAAGTCCAGATAAATGAAAAGGGGAAAGAAAGGGTAGGGACAGAGCGTACCCAACCGACACAATTACCGGATATGACTTAAAAAGATGAAAGAAATCAAATTATCGTGGGATTTTTAAGGAATAAAAATCAGAAGGTACGGATAACGTTATGATGGCTTCGACAGTTAAAAAGAAAAGTAAGTTTTTTTTTGGATAATTGAAATAAATTTCCTCAAATTTGTTCGAAAATGTATTTACCTAAGGAGGGGAGAGATGAACCCATGTACCATAGGCTTCAAAGGGAGTCGAATCCATGTATTTTGTGAAAGAAATGAAAGAATCATACAGTTTCTAATGTAACGGAGAGAGATTTCAAGCCAGGATTCTAGCCTAACATTGCGCAAGCTGCAGGACCAGGTGTTCATAAGATGAGCTCATGCATCTTGACATTTATAAGGAGCCAGTCATGGATATTAATAGAACTAGTGGAAAGTTTGGACTGTAAGACGAAGAAGCTTGACTCGGAAATTGCTCTTACGTTGCAGGAAAACGGCAACCTCGCTGCTGAGTCAGAACAAGAATAATTAAATTTAACCCATTTACGAGTATAAAAATAAGTAAACAAATACAGTACGGTGAATCATTTCGGATTAAAGATTTTTGTGTAAAGAAAAACCCTTTAATAATTGCACACGAGGAAAGTGCAAATGCAGCAGACGTCATCGGGAATTCACCGGGACCCAAGGAGTGGGAGAATTAAAAATGAACAGCAACACCCACACAGTTGAAGACTAAAATTTAATTAAGGGGAGGTATGACTGAGTTTTTCAACTTCCACAGTTTTTATCATATCATTACCAAATTTAAACCACTTGCATAAACAGTTGCTGGCATCTAATGTTCTAATTTTTAATTAAATAGCTTTGTTAGTTTTTGAGATATTGCACTTTTTTGTATTCAAAAAGTGGTCACATAAAAAAAGTCCCTTGCGACAAAGTTTTTGTTCGACCAAGCTGATTTTAAAAAAAAAATGTTGTTATGATGTATAGAAACAATAATTGATTTGGGTTTTTGTGTTAGATGAATACTGTTCTTTCCAGGAAAGTTTAAACTTTCATTTCATATATTTTTAAAATTTCAGCATTAATAGTTTAAAGTTATCTATCAAAATTCATACTAAAACTCAGAGACGTTCAAAACCAGAAACAAGTTTACATTAGTGTACCTTTTGCAACTACTTTACCAAGTTTCAACAACATCTGAAAAGAATTGCATCGCAAGGAGCATTTTGTACACAGAAAAACATTGGAAAAGAGCAATGCGAGAATAAGGCAAGTTAATATTTACTCACTCAAAACTGCCCTGCCCCATATGTTTCCCCTTCACATCTCCTCGTTCTTTCTTCCTTAGATATCTTCTGCCATTTTACATGCCTCCTAGTCATTTTCTCCCGATCACAGCCCCTCTTTTGTGCCTGAGTAACACGTCTAACATCTTGTAGTTTGCATAGAGAACTTGAGTTTATAGGGATGGTCGAATTTCTGATGGAATGAAGGGTTTCCAAAGTTTTGTAGTGCCCCATATTGAATTCTGAGACAGCCCTGATGATACCAAATTCCAGTTTTGTCTTGGAAACAAATATCTCCTTAGGGCATTTACTCCACACTACATTATGGAGGGACTCGTTAGCATTCTGAGTCTTCCCCGCTGTACAACGCTGCAATATCTGATCTGATGCTAGTCTCAGATACACAGGTGCTATCTTCTCAACAACAGAAGGTTTCAGCTTGCAACTCATTCTACTGTGGCTATCAATAGGTTTTCCTTCTGCCTGTTGTCGGTTATAGAAGCACCAGGAGTTGATACCCTTAGGACAAGTCAAATGCTGAGGCTTGCGGTCAGTTGACATACAGTGTCTAAGAGTTGCAAAAACTGCCCTCTTCATTTTTCCTACATCTGGAATATTATTGACAATGGCATGCCTATAATAATGGGTCAATTTAGTTATAGTGCTGTCTTTCAAGTTGCCCTCTTTACGCCCACCCAGTGTCACACCCTTCGCCCTCCATTCCTTTACAGTGTTACGAAGAGCAGTACCAAGTCGCTTAGAAATATGGTTTATGCATTCTTCTTTCTCAATCCTTTGTTCTGGACCGTACACCTCAATCTCATTCAAGTGGGCGTAGGTCTTGGCATCCCCATCTGACAACACCGATGTGTATCGAAAACCATTGTCAACGGATCTCTTCCACAGGATCTCTCCAATGTCTTTTTCCATTGCATTGGAGGACCCATCATAATTTTTCTGGCATTCATCTGAGCTCTTATGACCCTCCCACCAAATATTATATTCTGCACTATTTTTTCCCAGGTCCCTTTCTGCAATAACACACTGATGGCAATACTTTGACAGAACATGGTAGTCTAACACAACTCCAGTCAGAATGTCAATTACGAATCCTGTACCATAATTCGATGTATGGCCACGTTTCTGCCATGTTGCATCATATGAAACACCTATGTCAATGGTCTGTTCATCACTAGCCCCATGAGCATTGTGTACTACTTGTGCAGCCATAGAAAGTACTTCTCTTCTCATTAATTTCCCCTCATCTATGAGCATTCTAAGGTGTTTTGCAAAAGGCCTTCGACCTAAAGTGTTCATACCCATACCTATAGAAAATCCCACGCTGGCCTTTACCTAAACTACTAAATGTTTCAACCATAGCATTGTTCACATGGAAACCAGGTCTTTGAGAATTATCATCTTTAATTCTTGGTGAAGTGTAGGTGTTAGCAGAAACATAACCACATGTTCTGCATTTAATTATAATTTTAGAGGAGAACCCATGAGTTTCCCTAAATTCAATAAAAATAGATTTGTTCTTACACTCACCACACAGTAGCTCCTTCACTAGTTCTTGCCAAACATCCTTATGCACCAAGGTATAGATCACAGACCCAATACTTTGTTCTGCACTGGCATAAACAGAAAATAAATTTATTTTCCTCTCAGATGCAGACATATCTGCATCTAGTGAGCTACTAGAAACGTTATTCACTTCTTCATTAGGCCTAACTGAACTGACTTCTTGTCCTGGTTTCTGACTCTTTCTTTTAGCTATAGCTAATTTGGCAGCCTTACTTTTCTTTGAGGGACGTTTTTTCACTGGTCTATAGCTACACCTAGGACTCTTTTGAATTTCCATGGTTTCTCACTAATAATAGTAATCACTATTGCTATAGGCCTAACCTAAAAACTATAATCACTACTTATCTGTACACTAAAACGACGCACTAAGACCTCTACACCATAAATTACACAACTACAAAGGAAATAAGACGAAACACATCACTGAATAATCACTAGTTTGGATATGTAATTCGCTGTACTGAAACCACACGTTACTTTTGCATTACAATAACATAAACAAACAGGGGAAGCCATGCTTGTACTACTACAGTCAACACAAATACGAAATTCAGAATGTAAATAATACAAACATATATATATATATATACATATATATATATATAATATTAACTATCATAGTATAGTTGTGTGAAAAAAATGGAATGCAATTTAGAAGAGAGAAATCGTTCTCTAAATTAGTTAAAATTGAACTATTAAATGACATAACGTAGTTATATGGACTACGTAGTAAACAAACGACTGTCAGCTTGCACAGGTGTGCCTCTACGACACATACGCCGCGGAATACTTGAATAATCGACAAAAAACATACAGAAAACTATCATTATGCTATTACAGGAAAAGTGGGCGTGGTAGTGGGCTATTAAATGCCATGCGCGCTCACATTAAATGGCCTCTACAAGCTTCAAAAAAGCCGGAATTACTAAACTGAGATGATTTTCTGAAAGAGGAAGAATTAGGGTATTTTTATATAAATAAAACAAAAAAACGAGTTTTTGCTTGAAAATCCGAAAAATTCAGTCATACCTCCCCTTAATATCTCGGAAATGCACGATCGATTTCCCTGCACAGGAAGATCATTTTATGTTTGGAAGACGAGCTTTCTGGAGATATAATTTTTATAATTGTACGACAATTAGTTCAAAAGTTGGTCACGAAAAGGACTAGGATTGTATCTTTTTTTGACTGAAAAGTATAAAACTCCTGGCCCCACCAAGCCAATCATGCAGTTTACGATAGCCCAGGGAGGCGTTACGCTGTATCAGACATCGAAGGCAGTTTACCAGTACTCCTTGAGGGGAGAAACGCTATATTACACCGCAGAATTAATATCCGACAGCCACGGGCGTCGCAGTATCAGTAACTTGCGTGCCTCCATAAGGAGTTGCAAAGAAGAAATATTAAAGTATCGCCGTGTCGAAAAATTAGGAAAATCCTAGTTACAGGATTTAGGTCCGACAGTGCAAAGTTTACCGTAAAAGTTCCTAAAATACAGTTAAAGCAGGCTGCGAACTTAGGATTCAGGCGATAGGTCTTTCAGTAAACGACCAAAAGTATCATAGCGTACGGAAGTACCGGAACAGCGAGATAAACAGTTTATCAATTTTAAAAAACCCGAACAGGGAAAAACAGAGTAAGGTTCGCAACGTATTCCAGAAAATTAGAAGTGCGAGAACCGAATAAACAAAGAAGAACGGAAACTATAGACATTGTCTCAAGAAAGCAGACGAACTATTCTAAAGCACCAAGACTCGAGAAGTATTGGTTGCTAAAAAATCCATAGGTCACCGATAGGTCATCGAAGGGACCTCGATCAGAACAGACTTTTGCTAGGATCGATAAACCAGATCTAAAAGGGGAGCCGTTCAAGCTAGAGAAATAGCCGATCATCAGGAAAGGATTCGAAGAATTGTTATTCCAGGGAAAAAGTAGATGATTCGAGACTTTCGTATTCTGCAGGATAGGAAGCCGACATTGAATAAATTTCACCCTTGGAGACGGGAGATTAAGAGGTCACGTGTGATAGGCTAAAAAGACGGCCTAGTGATCAAAAGTTGTGAAGTATAAATATATCAAGATTGTGTGTTAAAGTAATATATTTTTTAGTGTTTTATTGTGTGTTCTAAACGAATACACCAGTGTATAAAAATGTTGTCAGTGTTAAATGTATTGAATATGTGTCAAGAAATGTCTGTACATGAGATGAAGTTGTACAATATGGAGTAAGTCAAGAAGGTGGGCAAAAATGACACATCGAACGAGAATGAAGGTCAGAAAACTACCTTAGACATGTGAGTAAAGATTTTCATTATGTTTTGGTGTCGGGGAAATTTTTGTGTACAATTCCACCGGAGTTTTGAGTAAAAGGGATGTTTTTAAATAAATAATAACTAAATCAGAACGCGATCTGAACAAAAATAAAGTTTTGAGAAATAATAAATATGTGAAAGAATAAATCCTGTAGAGGAAATGTATGGAAATAAAATGTCAGTGTATTTGACGAATGTTATAAAAGCAAGTGTAATAATAATAATTATAACAAAGATATTTAAATAAAGGTAAATTTGAATTATATGAAAGAAATAGCTTTTGAGCTTTTGTAAGGAATGAAGACATGATGTGTATAATAATAATAATAATAATAACAAGGTAAAGAAATCTAAGTAAAGATAAAATTGAATGATATAAAAATATAGAGCGTTGGAGCCTTAACAAATGTATAAGACATGATGTAAATGCATGTTCTTAAAAATGGAGCGATTTATTGTCAACAGAAAAGATAAATATAAAAATTGAAATATGTATCAATTGTTACTATGAAATTTATCAGTTCTTTGGAAGACATTTGGCCGTAAAGTAATGTGTAGCGCAATGGAACGCAATTAAATAAAAAGGCACGCTAGGAATGCGTAGAATTTAAATGTACTTGGTAAATTACTTATGAGGGGTAGTTGATTGTATTGAATTGAGATATGTTGTAAGTCCTCTAATTGTGACGTAGATCACGAGGCCATGTGTGTGTTATTATATAAAAGGGAGCAAATGTATGGTATTATTGAGCGTATGTCATGTAGGCCACGGCCGACTCTAAATCGCGTCTTGTATAAGTCCTCCAATGTGGAAATGGTTCCCGAGGCATGTTAAGAGATTCGAACTTAGAATCCTCTTGTTGTTGAAGCCCCTTATTATTCGTCGTAGAATGTGTATTACTCTTCCCAATCAACGAGGACCCTTCATAATTAATAAATGCCAAGGTTACGAGAGTGGTTTATGAGCCAAATAATATTGTTGAATGTGAAACGAGGAGTAAAATGCCAGGTCTCTCCATAGAACTGAAAATAAAAGGAAGGTTTGTTTTAAAAGCATTGAAGAGAACTCCAACCGTAGGCTAGACAGGGAGCCACTCTCCCTGTCATAAATCTCGCTCGAGTATAATGGCCTGACCCTCATAGTATGAGGGTGGGTAAAGACTGTCTTGTAAGAAGTAATGAATACACCGAGAGTGTTTAAAAGTTGTTAATGACCCGGGCGTTGAACCGAGGTCCTTGTAGATTGATATTATCGCTTGCCAGTTCAGATCGTAGTTTTCTTATGTGATAATGGTCTTATGAGACAAATGAAATAAATAAAAATCCCTACTGTAATATTGTATGGAAATAAGGAATCCACGAGTTTTGTGAAGATAACTAGATTTCGGGAGTAATCATAGTTTTTGACTTTGTCAAGTAATCTTTATAACTCTGGAGTACACAAGTAGTTTCCCGATCACCGTAGTGAATTTGCAAAACTTGAGAGAGGTGGTAAATACTGGGAACATGTGAAATGCCCAAATATTGAAGTAGATAATTAACATGCAATTTTAAATGTAATTATGTATATTGTTTTGATGTTAAGAAAAGATAGAAATAGTTCTTGAGGTGTACAAAAGGAATGACACCATTATTATGAGAAAGTATCGAGCCAAAGAAGTTCGTAGTTATATGGAACTTTAAGATAGGTACTTTATGGAAGTGAAAATAATCATGAATTGTTGGTTTTAAAGAAAACCATGTGTTTTAATATAATATTTGTTTTATTCTTACGTTATTCCTTGTTCACTTGGAACAAGTAGAAAGATATTGGTCAGTAGTTTATTTGTTTTATTGTTTGTAGCGCCAAATTTTTGATTAATTAAATATGTTAAAATAGGAGTTGATTTTGTTGTTATTTTTGCAAGTGTATCCTCTATTTAATCCAAAATATGTAAGTCACAGAGTGGGAGAACTTACCGCAGCCCCGAAAACCCCGAATTGAGCAATGCTGGCATACTGTGATTTGCATATTTCTTGCTGAAAGGGCACAGTATGTATGCCCGACAACTTGAAGCAATCGCCAATGTGGAGAACTTCTTCTTCTTCTTATCTTCTTCTTATCTTCTTCTTCTTCTTCTTCTTCTTCTTCTTCTTCTTCTTCTTCTTCTACCTTATCCGATACGGACGTTGGCTACCACCATGGCTAACACCTTCTTATCCTGTGCAATCCTGAAGAGTTCCGTGGAAGACAGCCCAAACCACGTTCTTAAATTATCCATCCAAGTTATTCGTCTCCTTCCCGGTCCGCGCTGACCTTCAATTTTACCCTGAAATATAACTTGGAGCAGACGGTATTTTGGATTCCTCATCATGTGTCCCAAGTATTCCAATTTCCTCTTCTTAATTGTGTTTAACAGCTCAGGTTGGCTGCTCACACGCTGAAGTACCTCTGCATTACTCACATGTTGTGTCCACGAGATTTTAAGAATCCGCCGGTATATCCACATTTCAAAAACTCGAATCTTCTTTTCTGTAGCTACGGACAAGGTCCAAGCTTCAACACCATAAAGAAGGGTGGAGGGTGGAGACAACATAACACTTCACAATTCTTTTCTTAAGCGTCATACTGAGATCTCGACAACATAGTAGTTGATTCGTTGTCATAAAACCGGGTGAGTTAGCCGTGGTCTTTACGGCATGGCTGCAGGCAGCCGCTCTCATCCGGGAGGTGAGGAGGTTCGAATCCCCCCGCCGGCAATCTTGAAGATGGTCTTCTGTGGTTTCCCATCTTCCTTCCAGGCAAATGCCGGGGTTGGTCCCTAACTATAGGCCACAGCCGCTACCTTCCAATTCCTCGTCCTTACATTCAAACTTTCCTCACCAGACAACACTCCACACGTGACGGTACTTGTAGCTCACCCCATGGTTGTCCGCCTAGAAGCAGCTACAAACTGGCGAGCCGAACATGTCCTCGGACACTCCCGGCACTAAAAGTCATACGCTAAAAAAAAAAAAAACATAAATATGGATCTAGCCTTCTCTATGCGGCATCTTATTTCAACCGAAGGATCCCAATTCTCATTAATATTCTGTCCTAAATAAACCAAACTCTTGACTCACTCAATTTGATGTCCATCGACTAAAAGGACTTGTGGCAATGCTGGTTTTTGCGTACGAGTACGTTTAACTCATGAATATTGATAAGTGGGCTAATCAGTGTTTACGTTATCAACAAGGTCACGTAAACCAAGGAAAGAAGGCTGAACAGTGTTATTGTCGATGTTTCAATTAGCGGATTTCCCTCAGGGAATCTCACTGATAACCTGTGTCATTGTTATGGCTGTAATCGTGTGTGTATTTTTAATTGATGCTAAGATTTAGAAGAAGGTGGCCGTGGCCTTAGGGTATGGACAATTGCAGCATTTGCCTGGAGTAGAAGTGGGGGAAAGCACAGAAAGGTACTTCTAGGACACCTGAGATGGGAATCTCAGTTGTGCGTAACGAGGTCTGTTCCTACCATCAGACTAGAATTTTCTTGGTAGAGCAGAAAATTGAACCCCAAGTCCCCGAATCTCAATACCCTGAGATACAAAAGGCTGTACAGTACAGTGCCTGTCTGTGGGTGTCACTTAAGGTCTGGTAGTGTTTTGTGGAGCTATTTGTCTTGTAGGACTGCCTGCGTGACTCAGCTGTAAAATTATCGCCTACTGTTCCCACGGTTGCAGGATCGAATCCTGGACCGGTCACTTGGCATCTGGGGGTGGGCACATGCGAGAGAGCCATGTCAGTAGATTTACTGACACGTTTAAGGTCCCCTTCGGGACAGAATTTCTCACCCGGTGTCTCTAAGAGCAGCAGAAGTTAAAAGGTTCGAAAACCCAATAACATCATTATTATTATTATTATTATTATTATTATTATCATTATTATTATTATTGTTATTATTACCGACAGTAGTGGCTACGCTGGCTAAAGCACAGCATTAGGTCATTGGGCCAAGCTCTCTGCTGACTCGGTAGACGCGTGGGTTCGAGCCCCACCGTCGCCCGTCCTTGAAATGGTTTTCCGTGGTTTTCCATTTTCAACACCAGGCAAATGCTGGGACGGAACCTTCTGACAGGCCACGGCCGCTTCCTTCCACATCCTTGCCCAGTTTCATTCACCATCATTCATTTAATCTCTCATTAACTCCTCTCATGAGGTTGGCGTCAGGAAGGGCATCTGGCCGTAAAAACCATCGCCTCAAAGACTTCCATCGCATCTCATCCCCGACCCCGTTGGAAAACGGGAATAATAAGGGGTAGACATACATTATTATTATTATTATTATTATTATTATTATTATTTTTTTAGTTCCGTTTGGGCCGGCTGTGGACCACGTGGTTCTTATCTCTGGCAGCTTTCCTCCTAGCCCAGTATTCCTTCATTCTGGCACTGTGAATGTCCTTCCGCTCCTGAGTCCATTTCGCACCTACTCCTGGATGCACTGCTTTTGCTGTTACTGACTGGAGAGAGTCTGATGTTCTGACTAAAGTCCTGTATTTATTCCTGTCATAGATGTTACTGGGGTCAATATCCAATTGTTCAAGGTCTTTTCTGACTAGTTTCGACCACTTGGCGTTAGTTGCTTTCCCTCTAGAGACAGTGTTGAAAATTCTGGAGGTGAGCCTCTGATTATCCATTCTCACAATATGACCATAGAAGATCAGCCTCCTCTTCCTCATAGCTGTTGTAATGCTCTCCACTTGTTCATAGAGTTCATTGTTGTGCCTGATTCTATACTTGCCTTCCTCTTTAATAGGGCCCATGATTTTTCGTAGAATCTTCCGGTCCTTCAGCTCCAATTTCCGGAGTTGTCCTTTTCTGACCATATTTAGGCATTCTGAGGCATATAGTACTGATGGTCTCACTACAGTACTGTAGTGTCTGAGTTTGAAATTCATTGAGAGGGATTTTGATTTGTACATATTCTTGCATAGGTGGTAGGCTCTCTCCAGTTTGATGCATCTGTCGTTCATGGCCAGGTCTTCATTGATGTTTGGGGTTATCCATTCTCCTAGGTATTTGAAGGAGTTAGTCCTTTGTACTACTTTGTCCCCCAGTGGGATTGACTCGGGCGCATCTCTGATGTTGCTGATAAACTGTGTTTTGTTGATGGCGATCTTTAAGCCTACTTTAGCTGCTATATAGTTCAGAGAGGATAGTTGATGGTTAGCTTCCTCCACACTGGACGCTAGGAGTGCAAGGTCGTCTGCAAAGGCTAAACAGGGGACTGTTAACTTGTCTTTCTTGTAGCCTATTCTTAATCCAGAATCATCCTTCAGAGTTTTCGTCCACTCACGAATTACTTTTTCTAGTAGGCAATTGAAGAGGATCGGAGACAAGCCATCCCCTTGTCTAACACCAGTTCTGACCTCGAAGCTCTTGGACAGTTCCCCTCTGAATTTGACTTTGACTGTGGTGTTAGTGAGAGTCGCTTTCACTAGATTCAGGGTCTTTTTATCTAGCCCCAATTCAGTCAGTGTCTCAAAGAGTGACTCTCTATCTACTGAGTCGTATGCTTTTTGGAAGTCAACGAAAATTGCAACATAAGGTGAGGCACTTAGATTTTTGTACGTGAGAATGGTTTTGAGATTCAGAATCTGTTCGGTGCATGACCTTGACTTTCGAAACCCAGCTTGGTACTCTCCAATGCAGGAATCCAGTTGAACCTCTACTCTTGTGAGCAATACTTTGGAGAGTATCTTGTATGTCACTGATACCAGGGAAATCCCTCTGTAGTTGTTGAGATCTGATTTGTCACCTTTTTTATGTAGTGGGTGAATGATAGCTGAGGTCCAGTCACTAGGTAATTGTTCTGTCAACCAGACGTTAGATATGATGTCATGGATACTCTGTATCGACTCCTCGTCAGCATACTTCCAGAGCTCTGCAATGATCCCATCTTCGCCTGCTGCTTTATTGGACTTTAATTCGGAAATGACTTTCTGGATCTCTTCCTTTGTTGGAGGGAAAGAGTGTGGCTTAGCAACGTTCTTGGGTTCAAAAGGTAGCTTTTCCATGGGTTCCTCGGAGTTAAGAAGGTCGCTGAAATACTCTGCTAAGGCTGTGGTGCACTCCTCATTGTTCAGTTTCAGATCTCCGTCAGCTCCCCGAAGGTGAAGTGTAGGAGCTGAATAGGGTGTTATTTGTGATTTAAAAGCCTGGTAGAAGTCTCTAGTGTTGTTCCGCTGGAAATCCATCTCTGCCTGGTTAATGATATCTATTATGCTGCCTCTTGCTTGTTCTAATAATGTTGGCAGTAGTTTTACGAATTTCTAAGAAATTATCATGATTGTCCACACTTTTATTACGGTTCCATTTCAGCCATGCTTGTTTTCTCTCTTCTATTGCCTTGTCACATGTAGCTGTCCACCACGGATGTTTATTCTTTCTGACTGCCGGGATAGTTATTGTCGCCGCATCTACTAGTGCCTTCTGTAGTTGGGGCCAGTCCTTCTTTTCCTTGTTCTTAGCTAGGGTCTTGGTGAAGTCATCACTGTCTCGCAGCTTAGATGGATTGAACCTTGGAATTCGCGACTTGATGCAATGGATTCCTCTGCTTGTTTTAAGAGGGATGAAATTGGTTTTGATCAAAGAAAGATAATGATCCGAGTCAATGTTCGCACTTCTCAATACTTTGACATTTAATATTTCCTGGTTGTTCCTTCTACTAATGGCTACATGATCTAGTTGGAATTCCCCAAGCATGGGATTAGGACATCTCCACGTCATAGCTTTTCTAGGAAGGCGTTTGAAAGCTGTAGATTTGAGGACTAAGTTGTAATTTCTGCACAGATCAATCAGCCTTTCTCCATTCCTGTTGGTCCTCTTGTGTGCTGGATATTCTCCAACTATGGCCTGAAATTTCCGTTCTCTACCAATCTGAGCGTTAAAGTCCCCCATTAAAATAGTTACATGGTGCTTTGGAATCCGGTCCATTGTCTCTTCGAGTACCCTCCAGAAGTTTTCCACACTCTCAATATCTTTCCTATTGGTGTCATTAGTAGGTGCATGAAAATTAACAATTGTGTATGCTTTGTTGAGAGTTCTGAAGGCTATAGTGGACATTCTGCCATTTGGAGATGAAAAGGAGATGATGGAGTTGATCATTTTGTTGTTGACTATGAAGCCTGTACCCAAGTGAGGCACATTCTTCATCACTCTTTCACCTGGCTGCCCTTTGTAGATCCTGTATCCCTGTGATTCGATTGGCTCGTCATCCAAGAATCTGGTCTCTTGTAGGGCAGTTATCAGGATATTGTGGTCATTTAAAACATCTAATGTATGTTTTAGTTTTCCTGTCTTAAGGAGGGAGTTGGTGTTGATGGTTGCCAAATATTTAAAACGTTTCTTAGTTTCACATGAAAGTGCAAGCTCCCCAGACTCCGAAGGCTTGCTTGCCCCACCAACGGCAGGGGTGGATTTTCTAAATGTTGTACCACCTGGGGTAGTTTTACCGTTATTCGTTTTCTTCATGTTGCAAGAGATAAGAAAAAGTGTTTAGGGTGGTTACCCGCAGGTAACGAATTGTTAACTATCAAGGTTGTAAGCCTTATTATTATTAATTATTAATTTACTTTGGATAATTTTAATGTTGTATTTTGTAATAGAACAAATCGTAAAGGAGGAGGCATAGCCATATATGTAAAGAACAACATGGCTATTAGAACACACAATTCATACATTTCCAATACTCATGAATCAATGGTAATAGAAATACTTCACATGAACAAAAAGATTGGATTAACATGCATTTACAGACCACCTAGCACTAACATAAATGACTTTCTTGATGAACTGGAGACACATATAACACAACACACTAGTAAGTACAGCGAATACGCCATTTTAGGAGATATCAACATTGATACTTTATCTAATGACATCAGTCTATCAGCTATCAAATATACAAATATTATGGCAACTCATGGTTTCCTACCACTTATCACTCAATGTACTCGTTATGATCCAAATTTAGACTCGAGAACATGTATTGATCACATAAACTATCGTAGCAGACTAGATCAATATACTTCTGCAGTCATACAATCAGATATCTCTGACCACTACATAACATATGCAGGTATTTGGCCAAAAAATGATAAGACACAATTACAAGATAATGAATCGTACATTACGCTAATGAACGATACTATAATACACACAAGCCTTAACAACACAGACTGGACAGATTGCCTTGAATTAAAAAATCCTAATGACATATATAACAATATAACAACCAAATTTAAGGAAATCTACCAAAAAGCATCTTACATAACAACTCGTAAACACAGGAAAAGCAAACAATGGTTCACTTATGACCTAAAAATACAATGTAAGGAAAGAGACAGACTTTACAAAACAATGCTCAGAAACAAGGATAATATTACAATAAAAAATGAATACAAAGCTTTCAGAAACAAATTAAATAAGCTAATAAACAAAACAAAACATCAATATTTTAAAAATAAGATAAATAGTTCCAAAAACGATAATAAAGGAATGTGGAAAGTCATTAATGATATAACAGGTCGGAAAACACAAACTGTCAATGAAGTCATAAACAAACATTTAATATTACATTATACTAACGAAGTGATAGTCAATAAATTCATCAATACCTTTAGTGAAAAAATAAACAGCCTAGCTCATAACTGTAGTATCAACATATGGCAATCAAATAGAAACACATTAATGAATTCCTTTACATTACTGGAAACTGATGAATATGAAATAGAAAACATAATTAAGGAATTAAAAACAGACAAATCGCCGGGGGTAGACAATATACGCTTGAAAGACATAAAGGCAACATCCAAAAAAACTATACCAATCATAACACATCTCATAAACAAGATATTCGAATCAGGCATAATACCAAAATATCTGAAATACACAATTATTAAACCAATATATAAGAATGGCGATCACTTAGACTTTGGCAACTACAGACCAATATGCATTTTATCAATCCTCCACAAAATAATGGAAAAATGCTTGGATAAGAGATTGAAGAATTTCCTAAATAAATATGATATTTTAAAGGGACACCTATACGGTTTTAGGAAGGGGAAAAGTACTGAACTACTCCTGGCTGAATTTGCCAATGTAATAAATAATGCCTTAAATAAGAACAATCACATAATGGTACTTTTTCTCGACTTTTCTAAAGCATTTGACACAATAAATCACAATAAACTACTTGCTAAATTACACGATATTGGAATAAGAGGCACGACTTACAAACTATTTGAAAGCTATCTGAAAAACAGGGAAATGGCAGTTATGGTCAATAACACTATCAGTGACGCAGTAGAAGGAACACAAGGTATCCCTCAAGGCAGCATTATTTCACCTACACTATATAACCTGTTCGTAAACGACATGAATGAAGCCATTAAACACAGTAAAATATTTATTTATGCTGATGACACCACTATATATACCATACATAAAGACTCTAAAACAGCTTTTGAGAGACTTCAAGAAGACTTCAATAACATCACAAGATGGTGTCATGACAATAATTTGTATATAAATACAACCAAATCTAAAATAATGCACATCAGAGTTGATCACTTCACACAAGAAAAATATAAACTAACGCACCACAGCTTATCATGCATACACCAAAACATCCTGGCAGGTTGCAAATGTAACACCTTCATAAATAGTACTTCGACACAAAAATACCTAGGAATTACCCTTGATGAACACTTTAAAATGAACACACACACAGTAAACATAATAAAAAACCTAAGAGCAAACCTCTACATCTTCTACAATCTCCGATTTTATGTAGATAGGAAAACTTACAAAACAATTTACAGTGCTCTGATTGAAAGCAAATTAAGATATGCTATAGCAGCTTGGGGAAATCAAAACACAACTTTAATTAATAATCTTCAAGATAGCCAAAACAGGTTCTTTAAATATTTCACTGATATCCCTTATTTTAATATTAAAGAGTTGTTTCAAATTACTGTACTGAATCTCTACTACCATGATCCAAGATTCAGGCATAAGGTCTCTCACAACATACAAACAAGAGCCATAACAAGTACTAAACATGTTAAACCTTTATGTATAAATAGCTATGGTTTCAAGAGACTAAATTATATTATACCATCACTACTTAATGAACTACCACCTGGACTGACAAACATTAACAGCAAACAACTAGCTATAAGTCGCATTAAAAAATATTACTTAACCAAACATTAACTCATAACATAAATTTATTAATATAACTACCATAGTGTAATTTTTTGTATCTTTAATTATTTACATTAATATTTTATCATTAACATTACAAAAAAAATGCATGCACTCTTGTACTGAAATATAATCTATATATATGTTGTAAATAATAATTAATATGTCTCACAGATAATCTGTACTGTCATCAGATTCGTGAGACATATCACAATAATGTAACATAAATAGTATTTAATAAATAAATTAAATTAAATTAAATTAAATTATTATTATTATTATTATTATTATTATTATTATTATTATGTTGTTACGATTTCGATCTGATGATGCTCGCTTGACTAGCGAAACATGTTATCCCTTAGTTAGCTCATTCTCTAATAGTTCATAACAATATATTAGTCACATGAAATTTTTCAGGTTATTTTTAGCCTATGGCCACCTTTTGTCCGTGTGTGTGTATGGGTGTGTGTGTGCGTCCCCCTAATACAATCTAAACGGCTAGAGCGATTTCAATGAAACTCGGTAAGGTCATAGTACTATTTTGTCCGACCCCGACCGTGCAATCTTACTTTTATTATGTCTCACCAATTCAACATGGCGGCTGTGCGAAATATTTCACCGGTATTCTATATCTCCGAAACTATTACTCATATCACCATGAAATTATGTTTGGTGATAAAGGGCACTACTAGAAGTTTTCCTATGTGTCTTTCAAAAAGCTGTAATGTACAAAACGAACATGGTGGACAAGCGAATTTGAAACATTTAAATAATTATACTTTTCTCGCGATTTAACTATCCGAAGGCAGTGAAACACGATACAGCAAATGTTTATACACATTCCAAGGCACCAACATCTAATTTAGTTCAATTGTTCACATAACCTCAAGATGGTGGCTGTGCAAAATTTTAAAATTATTTTTGTATTTCTTGTGTCCTAAACATGAGGCTGAAGTCAACGTTTGAATAATGAACCTACGCATTAATCGTCATATAGTACATAACGATATGGCCTACATGTATAAAAATCAAAACATTGTGACCATTCGAAATATTTGGACTGTTCTCAATATCTACTAATCTAGGTCAGCAATCAAACTGAAATGTTGTATGTAGGCAATAAACATAAGTTCACGTATGGGACTTTCAATAACCTGCAGAGCACAAATCCAACATGGCAGCGACGCGAAAATTAAATATAATAAAATATTTATTGTGGCCAATGGCCATAGGTAAGAACAACATAGGTCTATAACAGAGCGAAAATATGAATTCCAGTCAGGGGTAGAAACACTATTCATTACACTACACTACACTTTGATCATGAGTCATCTTAATCGGTCCTTGTCTAAACATAACTGAGTCAGTGATACCAGTCTCTTATCACTCTCAATGGCGTGGTATGTATCGCACTGATTGTTGCACAGTAGACAAACACGCTCCTGACTGGGCTGATGGAAGGACTTCATAGTGCAGATGCGATGGTGGAAGCCATGGAGCAAATCTGGTCACTAGGTGCCTCAGTCCATACTCAGGTCGCATCCATTCTTAATAATTATATAATTGCATCTGTTACGAAGAATTTTTCTGGGAAGGAGTCTCCCTTCCATCAAAGTTCTTTTAGCAGATCTACGCATGCTTGTGTGGATGTTAAGTGCATAGCAGTCGAAGGTCTTCTGCCAAAAATGTTCATCTTGCTAATCCATACACATATCGTGAAAGAGCGAATTTTGATACCCCAGATACCCTATTCAAATACCTTGATTTCAAACTTTCAGTGTCTTTTAACTGTTTGATTGATAGGTAAGTTATATGACCTCTAGCCCGTGTATGAGTGATGGAAGTACTTTGACCCTACATAGTTCCATGGCTGAATTTACTGACATTCTTTGTAAATGTCTGATGTCGCTTACATTTCTAAGTGCAACAGTTAATCTATCCTTTACATTTGTATGCACCGAAAATGTCGTCCGGTTACTTGTTGAGTGATCCCAAGAAATATGAACTGGTTTTTAGATGCTGGAGTATGTTCTCCGGAGATAATGTAATCTTCACACGGTAAACGTCCTCCTCTCCTGAGAACCATAAGTTCTGTCTTCCGTAGGTTAATTCTTAGTTCATTATCTTCTGCCCATTTGGTGAGAAGGTCCATACCTTTTTGTAAATCCTTTACTGTATGTTATAAGAGGCTAGCACCATGTCGTCCGCATATATGTAGGCTATTCTGTACTTCCTCTTTGATTTTTGTGGGTATATCCTGAGTCAGTTAGTTATTGTTGTTTTAAGGGACGGAACTACGAGGTCATCTGAGTCAGCACATTGAAGAGTAAGGGGCTCTATAGATCTCCCTGCAACACGCGAATGGTTTAAATATTTAAATGGGCGTTTCTCGCGATTTAACCATGCAAGCGCAGTGAAACTTGGTACGGTAAATGCTTATACCAATTTTAATCCACTGATATCTAATTTAATTCAACTGTTTTCATAACCACAAGATGACAGCTGTGCGAAATTTTAAAATCTCGTTTTTATTTCCTGTGTCCTAATCATGCGATTGAAGTTTGAATAATACACCTACACAATAATTTTCATCTAATAGTACATAACTCTTTGACCTACATGTATAAAAATCCAACATGGCGACCATCCGAAATATTTCGAAGGCTCTCAATATCTTCGAATCCATTACAGCAATCAAACTGAAATTGTATATGTTGTTAGAGGAAATTAACATAAGTAGGATATATGAAAATATGCAATTTAGTTCTTCACGGAACTACTTGTTTCACCTATTCCAATAATTGGAATTATATTTTGTTTACCGACTGAAAGTTGCTATATAAATTGTGAATAAGGCAACACTGAAAAGTGGCTTCAAAACTATCTTTGTACAGTGTTTGAAATTGTGAAGCACCACTCAGGCTACATGTTGAATGGGGTGACCGGAAAGTGTCCCCGAAATGTCCATGGAATTATCCAAACGAACCTTTATGCTTGCCTACCTCCTTGTTAGTGTGTACCAGAACAATGCCATCGTAAACTGTTTTAGTGCTCATTTTGTGTCAGTAGATAAAAGCACACGTCCCATTTCCTAATTCTTTACCGTAACTATGAAGCAGTGTTGCCACATTTGAGCACTTGCATGAATTTGCTAAACATGTGAGTTGTCGGTACGCTCGTAGGCTCTATTTTGATATTCTTGTGCAGTAGCTAATAATTTGGTGAATGTTCTGGTATCTTTATCATATCTAATTATCACATGGACATGTGTACTGTACCTACGATTAAAGCCCTGAGTGGATGCGGATATCTGCGGATAAAGCCCCGGATATCTGCAAAAGTTTTTGCCTTGCGGATATAGTTTGTATGACTGTGCGGATAGCGGATAAGCTGCGGATAAAGTTTAGAGTAAATTTGGGGGTAGCATTTAGATTACAATGTTGAACTGGATTTTTAGTCAACTTTCGATTTTTGCAGATAGACTTATGAGATCTACATGGGCCCAATTTGTCAGTCTGTATGTGTGTGAGTGTGTATATCTTTCTCCCCCCCCCCCTCTCTCTTATCAACCCAATTGAACGAAATTCGGTACAGAGGTATCACTAGCAGAGGGCACCTCAGTGTTATGTATTATATCGCTGCCATCTTTACCAAAACTGAATGGCGGCCACTCAAACGTTCAGAACGTAAATAATCATCCGATCTCTACCAAATTTGCTAAAAACATACCTTCGGATGGGATGCGTCTTGCGCCCAAACTATAAGGTCATCAGCCGAACAATTTCAAGATGGTGGCCGTGTGAATTGCGCAAGCATTATTATCAATAACTTAGGACCCACTAATTCCGATTATGGAACCGAGGGTGGTTTGAGCTATCTTAAAGGACGTGACCCGTCGGTTATTATATATGTTTATGCCTTACGGCCAACTATGGACCACGTTTGACAGTTTTTACATTATTTTTTGTCTTCACTCTCGACCAATAGCTCCTCATCCTCTCTCCCACTTCCTTCTTCTGTTCCTCCGTGTAAGATCTTTCTTTCCTCACGGACAACTCCCCTGTCTCCTGGAAACCTGTAAACTCCTTAAGTTTTAATTTATTAGAAAAATCATAATCATACAATCCAACTCAAAGCTGCATGGACACAAGAAAGAAGACGGGCACATAGCGAAAGGATGAGGAAGTTTTGGGAAGATAAGTAGAACAAGAAGACCAATGCTAAAAAATGGTTATACGTGCTCCTTAGAGGGCCAAACGCATTTTATATGTAATAATAATAATATTAAACAAAAGAATTGTACCAAATTACATTCGGCGAGAAAGCAAGTATTTATATGCCCTAGCATGTAAATCACTACATAAGATATTTATCACTAGGACTCGGAATTTTAGGTGCTAAAAATCAGGAAAATATTTATTTTTTATGTATTAAAAATACCTGAAATAAGTGGCAAAAATGTAAAATATCCAATTATAATTTAGTTTATTAATGTGAATATAAACAACATGCAGTACTCACGATTGCAATTTATTCTGTGTCTCACTGACTGCTGAAGCATTACAATACGCCACGAGATACATATTCAGGTTGTCCATCACAAATGACCGACGATTATCGCGAAACAATTATTCTGAAGGGGCGAAACTGCGGCAATATGTTTCTTGCCCTTGAGTTGTTGTGTAACATGAGATCGCTGTTCAGCCTTCATTGCTTTCCCACATGGTTGGCAGAACAGAACGCCCTGATCAGAAGTAAAATTTTCTTTAAATTCTGCAACAGACGATAACTTGTACTTCTTTTACTTTAGGCATCGTAGAACTGCCTTACACTTCACATTACCAGAAATGAACTGCATGTGAGTGACACTGGTTCCAAGTAGATGGGGAGGGGGAGGTCTAGCACCTGGTGCAATATTGCTATGGACAAGCAAATCCCCGGCTTCCACAGTGAGTGGCACGGGGCGACACGTTAAGAACAATACAGTTGCAAGCTGACATACGCTCTGCATGAAGATTAGATACCTCACAGGTTCTTCCTTGTTGAAGTAAAATAGAATAAAAATGCAATAAACTGATTTTTTAAGTGTAAATATTATGTATTTTTATGTGCTAATAAGTGAAAAGCAGGAATTTGTGTATTTATAAAAAACAATGCTTAAAATATGTATTTACATTAAAACATATTTATTTACCAAAAAATCCGATCCCTATTTATCACTCAATAACACTCTTTTATGAACAAAAAATGAGGGTACTTAAATTGGATGACATAGTTTCGAACGTTAAGCGTTCATCTTCAGATTAGACAATAATAATTCAATAGAACACAGGTTAGCATACTTAAAATACATTTAAAAAACGCACAATCATAGAAATGAACAATAATCTCTCTAAATAAGAACGACACGTTACACAAAATTTTTACTAACTTATGTAACCTGAACATTGTGTATAATTCATATACATCGTATATTAATTAAACCTAAGTGAGCATGATCTGAAGATGAGCGCTTGACGTTCGAAACATGTCATCCAATTTAAGTACCCCCACTTTTGTACATAAAAGCGTGTTATTTTGAGATAAATATCATATGTAATGATTTACATGTTAGGGCATAATTATAAATAATTGTTTTCCCGCCTAATGTAATTGGACACAAAATTTGTGTTGACCGACTGAAAAGCTTTCTTTAATAGAACTAGACAACACTTAAAAATGGCTTCTATCACGTCAATTGGAATAGTAAACTGGTCCCAAACTGATATGGAATAAATATGTAATATAAATACGAACATTCCTTTTTGCCAAACATTGAATACATCATATCTAGATGTTCTCATTCTTGAGCGTAACATTGATAACGAAGACTTTTTTTTTTATCACGTAGGCCTATTTTAAAAAAATACGAGGGAAGTGGAAAAATCTTGCAATAGACCTTGAGAAGGGTCCGCACTCCTCAAGAGTGTGTGATTCTTACCCACTAAAAAACCACACCCTGTCCTCTTGACAAAACCCATCCCGGGACCACTTTTGTATTACTTCAGGATGGAGCCATTTTCTTTGCTTCACAAGCACCATCTTACTTCTCAATTCATAGTCCGCGGATCGCAGGCCTATAATAATAATAATAATAATAATAATAATAATAATAATAATAATAATAATAATAATAATAATAATAATAATGATAATTAATAATACCTGGGATAAATTTTCTAACCTTCAGGGCTCAATCAAGTTGCAAAGAAAGAGTGAGAAATCCATCCATAATAAGAAATTCATCTCTTGTAAAGCTTAATTTAGATTTTACGACACGGTAATCAAACCATAGGCAGTATATGATTCGTAAAAACTTATCATTGGGGCAGAAAATATTAAAATGATAAAGAACAAGATGTTCAGTAAGGAACATATAGCCTACTTTCTCCTAAATGCATGGGTATTGTTATAACTCTTTGTCCTTTTCAAGGAGTATAATTGAATGTTGGTTGTAGTAGCTTGTTGAAATACAACGTGCTATAGGGATTTTAAACATGAATATGAGGTGCCCTTTGCCAGTGCTACCTCTGTAAAAAGAAATCATTCAATTCGGTTTCACCGTGTTTGAATTGATCTGGGGAATGGATTTGCACACATACATGGCCGCTATTTGCAAACTATTGGGCTGATGACCTTGTAGTCAGTCATAAGATGCTTTCCACAAAAAGGCATGTTGTTGCAAAATCCGGTAGAGATCAAATTATTAGGATGGTCGAAATTTGATTTAAGCTTTTAACATTTGGGTGGCCGTCATTCCGTTTCCGTCAAGATGGCGGCGATATAAAACATGACACTGAGGTGCCTTTTGCTAGTGCTACCTCTGTACCAAATATCCTTCAATTCGGTTTCACCGTGTTTGAATTGATAGGGGGAATCGATTTTCACACATACTTGGCCACCATCTGCAAACTATTGGGCTGATGATCTAGCAGTTTGGTCAGAATATGCTTTCCAAATAAAGATTTGTTGTTTCAAAATTTGGTAGAGACTAGATTATTAGGTTGGTCGTAATTACATTTTAGCCTTTAACATTTGGGTGGCCGCGATTACGTTTCCGTCAAGATGGCGGTGATATAAAACATGACACTGAGGTGGCCTTTTCTAGTGCTACCTCTGTACCAAATTTCGTTCCATTCGGTTTCAGCGTGTTCGAATTAATAGGGGGAATCGATTTTCACACAAAGATGGCCGCCCTCCACAAAATATTAGGCTAATGACCTATTAGTTTGGTCAAAGGATGCTCCCTCCATAAAGGTATGTTGATGCAAAATTTGGTAGAGATCGGATGATTAGGTTAATTTTAATTTGATTTGAGCTTTGAATATTTGTGTGGCCGCCATTACGTTTCCGTCAAGATGGGGGTGATATAAAACATGACACTGAGGTGCCCTTTGCTAGTGCTACCTCTGTACCAAATTTCATTCCATTCGGTTTCACCGTGTTCGAATTAATAGGGGTAATCGATTTTGACACAAAGATGGCCGCCATACGCAAACTATTAGGCTAATGACCTATTAGATTTGTCAAAGGATGCTTCCTCCATAAAGGTATGTTGTTGCAAAACTTGGTAGAGATCGGATGATTAGGTTAGTCATAATTTGTTTTAAGCTTTGAACATTTGTGTGGCCGCCATTACGTTTCCTTTAAGATGGCGGCGATATAAAACATGACACTGGGGTGCCCTTTGCTAGTACTACCTCTGTACCAAATTTCTTTCCATTCGGTTTCACCGTGTTCGAATTAATAGGGGCAATCGATTTTCACACAAAGATGGCCGCCATCCGAAAAGTATTAGGCTGATGACCTATTAGTTTGGTCAAAGGATGTTGCCCCCATAAAGGTATGTTGTTGCAGAATTTGGTAGAGATCGGATGATTAGGTTAGTCGTAATTTGATTTAAGCTTTGAACATTTGTGTGGCCGCCATTACGTTTCCTTTAAGATGGCGGCGATATAAAACATGACACTGGGGTGCCCTTTGCTAGTACTACCTCTGTACCAAATTTTGTTCCATTCGGTTTCACCGTGTTCGAATTAATAGGGGCAATCGATTTTCACACAAAGATGGCCGCCATCCGAAAAGTATTAGGCTGATGACCTATTAGTTTGGTCAAAGGATGTTGCCCCCATAAAGGTATGTTGTTGCAAAATTTGCTAGAGATCAGATGATTAGGTTAGTCGTAATTTGATTTAAGCTTTGAACATTTGTGTGGCCGCCATTACGTTTCCGTCAAGATGGCGGCGATATAAAACATGACACTGAGGTGTCCTTTGCTAGTGCTACCTTTGTACCAAATTTCGTTCAATTTGCGCTCACCGTGTTCGAATTGATAGGGGGGGGACAGACATTCAGAGTACACACACTCACACACACACACACAGACTCACACACACACATACACACACACAGACAGATACACTTTTTTTCGCCCTGTAGTGATCTCATAAGTCTACTTTCATTTTTGGCAAAAATCGAAAGTAGGCTAAAAATTATGAGGAAAATGTTTGGAATTTAGATGATAAGGAAATCCCAAGAGCTCTATCAGCATTCGGAGAAAATCTCAAACACATTCATGAAAAGACGTTTGAAATGTTACGACCATATTTTCAGAATGAGAATGAAAGCTAAGAACAACTGACTGCTTGATGTTGAAAAAGACCTTCAAGAAATAGGCATCTTAAGTGACAAATTCAAGGAACTTGTCTAGTTGACAATCGGTCATTTTCAGAATACACGAACATAACATCCAACAGAACCTGGACGGAGGAGCGCAGAAAGAACCATAACGAGGAGATGAAGAGATTTTGGGAGAACAAAAAAAGAATATCAGGTAGATAGTTCCAATCGCACGCCTTGGTAGCCACACGCACAGCGTGGGTTCGAATTCCACCTCGGCCGTCCTGAAAATGATTTCCGTGGTTTCCCTAAATGAAATGGTACAATGTTGTAGTTGTTGATTCATTTAAGGGTATTGTGGTCATGTAGCTCTGTGAACTTGGGATTGTGTGGAATCTGTCTGATAACTAGAGCCTTGTGCGGACAAACGAAACGTAATCCGCATCCGGCCCACATCCACACTACTCTTATCCGCATCCGCCCTGCATCCGCAAGACTGTAATCCACATCCGCCCCGCATCCGCACGTTTGTTATCCGAATCTAGTGGCATTTCAGTAATATTTTTAATTAGATCAAGCATTGAAGCAACACATTTAGACATTAGAGGAGAAAGTCGTTTAAAATGAATTGCATCCCTTTTTATTTCGGTGTATTAATTATACTTAATGACATAATTTGAATGAGATTAGCTTAAATCATCATATTACATTCGTCATGAAAAAAACATACCGGAAATATATATGTCATAAACATCTAGCTGTATGCCTCTCACCAAGGCGGTCCGGGTTCGATTCCCGGTCAATGCATGTGAGATTTTCGAAGTGAAATGCCATGTCCTGTGGTTCGGATTCCACGTAAAAAGGAGGTCCCGTGGCTCATGATCTCAAGATTAACGGTCACGTTAAACTACAAGCTTCCTTTCCTTTCCTTTCCTTGTAATGATATTCAACAAGTTTGGATTGTATTTTAAAAGACTATCCGCAAATTTACTCCAAACATTATCCGCAACTTATCCGCTATCCACACAATCATACTAACTGTATCCGCATGACGAATATTTTGCGGATATCCGCGGGTTTATCCACGGATATCCGCATCCATGCAGGGCATTACTGATATCCTATGTCATTGTGATGGCTGTACTAGCATATATGGATGTGGGCGTGGCCTTAATTTAGGAACCATTCCAGCATTCACCTGGAGCAGAAATGAGAAACCACGGTAAATCAATTCTAGGATGGTTAAGGTAGGAATCTAACCCCTCTCTATCTCATTTTGCCTGTCGAGGCTGAGTAAAACCCGTTCCAGACCTCAGGCCAGAATTATATTTCTGCACAGAGCCGGCAATCGAACCCGGACCTCCACCACGACATAATGATGATGATGATAGTTGTTGCTTTACGAGTCCTAGCATATGGCCCTAATGATACGGGTGACAAGGAATAATGAGGATGAAATTAAAATCTAGACCTAAAACTAACTACTGTACTAACATACAGCTAACATACGAACTAGAATAAAAGAAAATAGTCTGCCTTGTTGCAGAGTGGCTAGCGTTCTTGGTTGTCACCACAGAGACCCGAGTTTTATTCCCGTCTCTGCCAAGAAATTTAATTCTGGTCTGAGAGCTGGAACGGGGCACAATCAGTCTCGTGAGGCAGGTTATCAGACAAATTCAACACACACACCCAAATACACGGAACTACATGACTACGATGTTGCTAAGCTCCTAAAAGAATCAATAACGACCACAGAAGAAGACTAGGACAAAAGGAAACGAATAAGGGAAATAAACATCGGGGGAAAGAAGGCAGAAGGCAGGAGATACCAAGAAAAGAAATATCCTCAAACTTCGAAGAATGAGGATTGGGGGACATGGAAAGAAGGAGTGCCATAAAAGGCAGATAGGAAAGAGGGAAACTGTAGAGGGTCCACCCCAAAATGAATGAAAAAAAGGGGTAAAAACCGGACCCAACTCAGGAATCCTTTGGGAACGCCAACTCTTAAGCTCACTAACAGTGAGTCCTTGAGGGTGTATCATGAAATGAAAAAGAAGAGGACTGACCCCTCGAAAATAAGGGTGTCAGAAATTATGATAGAAGGGACAATTAGGGCGGGAAAGTAAAGGACTCCCTAGACCTCGGAGATCCTAATACCATCGGAGTTTGGAGGAGAACAATAATTAACCAAGCGTGATCGACAGGAACGATGATCGAGAGGATCCTGGGACAAGTAAGTGGGAGCATTGCCGGACTCAGCTAGGGTCTCGTGGTCGCCAATCCACGTGAACGTGAACGTGAGCACCTGGGGGCCCACGGTGACAACCAAGGATGCTAATCACTGCGCCATGAGGTGCGCAAATGGGACAATGGATAGATAGAGGAAAAAGAAGAAGTATATGTGGTCTGATGTGAGAAAAATAGCTGGATAAATCTGGCAACCCTAATGTTGAAATGTAGGACTGCTAGTGAGATAGCTCTTGAAACGTTGCAAGGTCACCGAGCAAACACTCGTAAAGTTTAACTTCCCATTTATCCACTAATAGCAAAGATAACGATATGGGAGCCTAAATCAAACCGAACAGCTGGAGACAAATCATTCGTTGTTAAAGTATCATATATCACTGATTACGTGTTTCAAAACGCACTTAACAAAAAAAAAAATATACGTGCGTAGAACTCTAGAGGTATAACGTCCATTTCAACTGCTGTGACTTTAATAATACAGTAAACCCCGCCTTTATCGAAATCTTCATTAAACGGAAGTTTGTCTTAAGCGGAAATATTTGACGGTCCCGTGAACGTAGGGGTGCAAAACGTGTTAGATTCCCTTGATTAAATGCAAACTGTGTTACGTTTAACAAAGGATATAAAACAAGTAGCCTAATTTCATATATCCAACTTACGTTAATTGCCTCTATCAACATACAAAATTTCAGTTTGATTGCTGTAATATATTTGTAGATATTGAAAACCGTCTAAATATTTCTGATGGTTGTTATGTTGGATTTTTAAATGTAGGCTATAGAGTTATGTACTATAACATAAAGATTATTGCGTAGGTGAATTATTCAAACTTCAATCGCATGATTAGGACACAAGAAGTAAAAACGAGACCTTAAAATTTCGCACAGCTGCCATCTTGTGGTTATGAAAACAATTTATGTAAATTAGATATCAGTGGAATAATGAAAATTGTATAATCATGTTCCATACCATGTATTACAGCGCTCCGATGGTTAAATCACGAGAAACGTCCACTTCAATATTTTAATTTTGGGTCACCGCCATGTTGGATTTGTTCTCGCCAGGTTCTTGAAAGTCCCATGGATGAACTTATCTTCATAGCCTTTATCATCATAAAAAAAAACAGTTTGATTGCTGTCATCAATTAGTAGATATTGAGAAACGTCTAAATATTTCGGATGGCTGCCACGTTAGATTTTTATATGTGTACGCCATAGAGTTATGTACTATAAGATGACGATTATTGCGTAAGTTCATTATTCAAATGTTGACTTCGATTTCATGATTAGGACACAAGGAATAAAAACGTAATTTTAAAATTTCGCACAGCCGCCATCGTGAGGTTATGCAAACAATTGAACTGAATTAGATGTCAGTACATTACAATGACTATAAACATTTGCTGTACCATGTTTCACAGCGCTCGGATGGTTAAATAGTGAGAAAAGTCTATTCAAATGTTTCAACTTAATTTGGCCGCCAAGTACGTTTTGTACTCAACAGGTTTTTGAAAGCACATAGGTAAACTTCTAGTAGTGCCCTTATCACCATACACAATTTCAGGGTGATATCAGTAATCATTTTGGAGGTATAGGATGCCCGTGAAACATTTCGCATAGCTGGATTGGTGAGACGTAATAAAATTTGAAGGGCACGGTCAGGGTCGGACAAAATAGTACTATGATCTTACCAAGTTTCATTGACATCCCTCCGGCCGTTTAGATTTTATTAGAGGGGAGAGGGGGACACACACACAGACACATACAGACACACACACACCACACGGATAAAAGGTGATCTCATAAGTCAATCTTTTCGTAAATGAAAATAGGCTAAAAATACGGATTTTAACGCAAAATTTCCAAGTTCTGGAAAGCAGTGTTCAGAATATCTTCAGGCACCCTGTGAAAATATACCTGCTATAACAGTTGATTCTGTGGCTAACAAGGAATTTGCAAATAAGTATTTTTTTCCTTTTGTCCTCCAAATAGGCTACATGTTAAAATGTACCATTACACAGGCCTGCGATGAAAAAAAATACAACGGAAGTAATATCTGAACTTTATATATTTCTCGGTGGTGATTTCGAAATCAAAAATTAAAAAGTTCTATCACGTCACGTTTCCTTGAAAAATTCAATTGTACTTGGATTTGTGTAACCATTTACCTGAGATTGAACATACCTCATGCCTCATACCACTTTTCAAATTTCGTAGGAGAGCCGGGAAATGGTTGGTTAAGGTAGGAATATAACACCTCTCTCAGTTCTGCCTGTCGAGACTGAGTAGGCACGCTGACCACTACACCACAGAGGCGACTATTTGTAATTTACAAGATTTAAAAACTTTAAAACGGCAGTTAATTATTTCGTGTAAAAAATATTCTGTCATCTCGAATAGCCTATGTTTACACCGCGGCGTAGCCGTGCGAGTTAAATTGCTCACCAAGACCACGATGGTGAGCTGGAGCATGTTTGGAGATTCAGAGATGCTGGCGATGACAGCGACTATCCTGAGTGTGTTTTATTCCCGGTTTGTCCAAACTCTCACCACACAAATGTCGGAATAGTAGCCTACATTATTTGAAATCCCGGGGTATCTACCCCATCCATCTTTTTTAGAGCTGCTTATCCTCCCGGCTCGGCTGCACTCACGGTCTCTGCGAGGGGTCATTCCTCTACTGTCGCAAGGATGGTGTCTGGGAGATGAACACACTTTGTTAGCAGATACAACTGGGGATGGTGGACAGTCCGATCATTAACTTAGGTCTAATTAAAGAAGGTCCAGTGAAAGGACTTTGGAAGGAAGTCAGCCGTATGCTGTTGGAACGAACTGTCCCGGCATTTCTCTGGGGGGTGAAAATGAGAAACCACGAAAACCATTTTCAGGACAGCCGTGGTGGGATTCGAACCCACGCTCTCCTGATGCCAGTGAGGCACGAGGTAGACGGTTAGCGCTCTAGTTCATTCATAGTTGAGTATTTATCAAGCTCTCTGCTGAGTTTGTGCTACGGTCATGCTGTTACACCTCTCAGCTCTGACCTACTCACATGACCATCATAATTTGGCGCTTATCAGAGCTACTCAGGTCTTTACACCTGACCATATCTTGCGCAGTCAACACGTCAACTACTTGCTTACCGTATAATACATCCCTGGCTACGTTACGTACTCGCTCATCATTACTCACTCACATATTCATTGCATCATCTTAACAAACTAACTTCTTTTTTTCCCTTTATTTATTTCTTTTCTTTTACATTTATTAATTCTTTTTTTTTAATGTGTAACATCTTTCCACTCGATATCTGTATATGTTTTGTGGGGGTGATTTTGAAAAATGAATCGGAAATGGATGGGACGAAAACAATGAAACGGAAATGGATGGGATGGAAACAATGAGCGCGTGGTGGCGGAGATTGGTACCACGACATATATCGGCCATGTGGCTATGTGGAATGTATATCGCATATGATTTGCATCAAGGTTTGGAGGCCCAATTACAGATATTCCAACAATAAATCATCTTCAAGTTGTCGTTCTTTGGTGTGAAAATATTCTCTGAAAACAATTATGATTTATTAAATATACATACTTTTGCTGTACCGGTATTCTTATTTAATGTAAGCATTCGAGGTACTGTCGGCCATGTGGCATGTTACTCATCATATGCGACTACTGTAAGGCTCGTTTTGTTATGTTTCAAGTCAACCCCTGGCACTATACAGCCCATGACGGGCTAAGGCCGACCAAGCGACCGCTGCCCAGCCATTTGACCTGCAGATATTGGGGTGACGCGTGATCAGCGCGTCGGGTCCCCTCGGCCGTTAATCCTGGTATTCGTGATCGGGGCGCTGTCTCACTGCCAGACAGCTACTCAATTGTCCTTACGAGGTTGAGTGCACCCCGTTCCAACCCTCACGTCAGTTTTAAAATCCCTGACGGAGCCGGGGATCGAACCCGGGGCCTCCGGGTGAGAGGCAAGCGCACTACCCCAACACCACGGGGCCGGCACTTTTGTAATGTTTACCGTACTATTTTCAGTTTGGTTTCTTTGTAAATGAAGACTTCACGAACACCCAGTCCCCGAGCCAGAGGAATTAACTACATGAGATTAAATTCCCCAGGGCCCGGTCAAGAATCGAACCCTGGGCCCTTCGGGCTAAAGCCTACCACGCTAACCAATTAGCCATGGAGCCGGACCAACTTGAAGTTCAAATGATCAAATCTCAGTAGATGTCTGTATGTGTTTCACAAACACCTGTTGTATTTAATGCATATTCAAATTCAACCCACTGTGGATCAATGTTAGCTAAGAAGAATTAAGTTCGATTCCCAGTAATGCCAGGTATTTTAGAGGTTTTAGCGCCTTAGCTCCTAGAAGATTTATCCAAGGGTACAAACTAATGGTGGAGAGTGTCCGGATATAAAGGTCAGTAGGAGATAAGTGCCTTGTCATGAGCGACTAGTGTCAGAACATTACATCTGAGGAAATTTGTTCAACATATTCTAGCATTGAGCTCTCCATAGTGATTTTATCATCCAGGAAGTTAGTTAATCCTAAGTCCTTTATTAGTGTGTGCCCTATCAACCCATACCTTCATTAAATTAGCACTCTCAAAAAAAATCTCTCTCCTCCTCCATTCCCCCACCCCTGACTTGATATCTCTCAATTTTAACTCTATCTACCCATGTACAAAATCCACTCACGCCCAAGTATTAGCAGCCAATGACCAAGATGCTCCATCCCGGTCCCTAAGTGAATCAATAACAACATCAGTATTCTGCTGCGAACGCCACATTTATTATGCTTGCAATTTTATTTCTGTTGCACCAACGGTCTAAGGTTCAATTCCATAGAACAAGGCCTCTCCACGCGTGCAAACCGAGGTGTATTGGTTCAGTACACCGTTCTTCGGACCAACGTTTTGGTTCGGGGCGGCTTGGATGGTGTGGTGCGTTACAGGCTAACGAACCGTGCTATCATAAACTCCTTATTTTTCAGTGAAATAGGTAAACGCAAGACAACTATGCAATAATGGAGCAACCTGCTCCGGAGAAAGCAAAGACTTTCAAAAAATCAATTTAATAGAAGTGGGAACGTTGTTTTTGATGTGTAACATCGTTCCACTCGGTATCAGGATATTTTTGTGGCACTCGGTAGCTGGACATTTTTGTGGGAGTGATTTTGGAAAAGAGACGGAAGTGGATGGGACGGAAGTGCATGGGACGGAAACAATGAGTGCGCGCGGTGGCGGAGATCGGTACGACGACGTACTCTAGGCCATGTGACTATGTGGAATGTAAATCGCATACGGTTTACCTCAAGGTTTGTAGGCACCATTATAGAAATTCCTACAATAAATGATCTCCAAGTTGTCGTTCTTTGGTGTGAAAATATTCATTATATCATATTTGCTGAAAACAATTACGATTAATTAAATCTTCATTCTTTTGCTGTATTCTTATTTAATGTAAGTACTCGATACCTCCAGTGCTATATCGCATCAACCAACACTCCAAGCAACGTAGGAATTCAGTATATTAACACCGACTACTAACAATAATTGAAACTTCGTTGGCCTAAACGTATCACTGGGAGAAACGCATTTAATATACCTACTGCACACCTAATTTTTTATCGCGCCTATACTTGGCAGTGCGCTATATCGGCAATAAGAGCCCATTTTCAATATCATTGCTGGCATGGGTTCACTAACTGGCCGGTATAAAGCGCAGCTCGCATCAAGTAGGCAGTAGATTGCTCCCACATACAGTTGCAGGTATATGTCACTACTGCAGATGCATTGGAGAATCCTTTCATGTTTGCTGGCACAAGGTAGCACTATGAGTTCATTCTTTAAAAAATATGTCAGATGTTACACATCATATGCGACTACTGTAAGGCTCGTCATTTTTTTCATTCTTTTTTGTCAGTCGTGACGATAAAGCCAAATATCTAATCGAAATTTGCTGTTTTTCAGTCGGCCAACACGATTGAATCCAATTGTAATGGGTGTTTCCTAAATCATGAAAAAGAATGTTGCTCTACTCGCCAATTTATTCAGAAATGATGCGCATTTCAAATGATTCTCGCAATGTTGCACATGTGTAACAATGATGTTCAACCTCCAATTACATGAGATTAATATATACACTCAGATGACCAGTTTCGATCGACAAGCGATCATCATCTGATCCCTTTAACTTAGTGTATTACCAGTGGCGTACCGATGGGAATGTTTGGGGTTCAAACCCCCCCAGAGACATTACTTGAATCTTTATATTGTCCCATCTATCACCTCTTTTACGCTTCCGCTGTTGAGGTGTCTTACTCCTGTATATATTTTAAAAGTGATCACGTTCCTCACTTGGTAATTGTCCTGCACTCTACTCGCAGTGAGATTCCTCCTTCAGTGTTGGAACTAGCCTTGGATCAGTTTTGCTGTTAAAGTGTGTTACCAGTAACCTTTTTCACGTCACTTCGGGTTTCTTAAATTGTGTGTCCGTTTCTTTAAAGATAATTCAGTACATGAGGAGTTTCTGCAATTTATTCCAATTAATGGTACAGATAAGTCATCAAGATAGGCAGATTTTTAGAGTCAATAGTTATGGCAGTAGGAACGAGAAAAGCAAAACATTATTTTTCTCTCACATAATATCAATATACCTCACAATTTTAAATTCAATTCAAAATTTGTATTCTTTAATCTGTGTTAAGAGGGGCAGATGACCTCGTAGTTCCGCCCCTTAAAACAACAATAACTAACTAACTAACTAATATCAATATTTTAAGCAACCACGTAACTATAGTCTTGATGATACCCTTGCATCGTTTCAGTTGTAATATTTAGTTACTGTTTTCCATATTTTTTATAATTTTTTTCATATTTTATTTTGTCGAAAAAATAACGAGGTCTAAAATAGTTTTCATGCAAACAGAACGGTTACTTAATTATTGTTTTTTCTGAATATTAATCGAAATATCATTTTAATTATGATGACAACTGTCATTTTAAGGGGCGGAACAAGTAGGTCATCTGCTCCTTTAATAATGTACACAATTACCCTGTTATATTGATGAACCCCCCCATCGAGAAGGAAATCCTGCGTACGCCATTGCGAATGACATCTATTTACTTGCAGTAGTTGTTAAACTAGCACAACTAGTCAGAATGTGTTAGTTATATGTGATTTTTTGTGAAGATACTGGAACTGGCGTTGTCCTTCAAGTTGGCTTGTGTAGTGTGATTATTTGATTGTTATTAAATGGTCAGATTGGAGTGGATTGTGAACTAAGCTGCTTGTATGATATGAATTACGGTTCCATGCAGCTTCTCTCGTCACTGCCTGCTCTGAACTGGAACAAAATTTCTGTGTGTGGGCCTACTTGTTATCTCTTATCCTCTCCCCCCGCCCCCTTTTCTTAACTGTCCTTGTTCATCGAGCAATGAAACATAATTATTATGTGTACTGCCAAGTCTATAACATCCTAACATGCTGCATGTTATTGTATTCTGGACATCTAGCCATACCTATTCTGTGGTAAAATAATTACGTTCTTGAGAAGATCGTATAATGAAGGACACTACAACAGAGAACAATTAAGGACGTTCAAAAATTTTCAAGAGTATTTTGTCTCCACAATTGAGATTTGTACCAGTACTATAGCATTTTTATTTTGGTTAAGGTCCAGCAACAAAGAATTTATTTTGTTAAAATTTCTCCCAAACGTGTATTCGTTCTGATTTTTGGCTTTCGGTATTCCTAATTTCCCTTTTTCGTCACGATAGACGAAAAATAAGGAAAGAAAAAGTTCCCACTTCTATTAAATGGATATTTTGAAAGTCTTTACTTTCCTAATTTAGGGCGAAAACAAGATGTTCAGTAAAGAACATATAGCCTACTTTCTCATAAATGAATGTTTTTTTTCTCGTGTGGCCTCCTCAGAGGCCGAGTGCAGGTCTTTCTATTCGACGCCTGTGGGCGACCTGCGCGTCGGGACGAGAGATGGAATGGAGGAAGGTGAATGAATGAAACTGGGCAAGGATGTGGAAGGAATCGGCCGTGGCCTATCAGAATGTACCGTCCCAGCATTTGCCTGGTGTTGAAAATGGGGAATCCACGGAAAACCATTTCAAGGACGGCCGACGGCGGGGCTCGAACCCACGCGTCTACCGAGTCAGCAGAGAGCTTGGTCCCATGACCTAATGCTGCGCTTTAGCCAGCTGAGCCACTACTGTCGGTAAATGGTTATAGTTATAATTAACTCTTTGTCCGTTTCAAGGAGTATAATTGAATGTTGGTTGTAGTAGCTTGTTGAAATACAACGTGCTATAGGGATATTAGACATGAATATGAGGTGCCCTTTGCTAGTGCTACCTCTGTAAAAAATTTCATTCAATTCGGTTTCACCGTGTTTGAATTGATATGGGGAATGGATCTGCTCACATACATGGCCGCTATTTGCAAACTATTGGGCTGATGACCTTGTAGTCAGTCATAAGATGCTTTCCACAAAAAGGCATGTTGTTGCAAAATCCGGTAGAGATAAAATTATTAGGATGGTCGAAATTTGATTTAAGCTTTTAACATTTGGGTGGCCATCATTCCGTTTCCGTCAAGATGGCGGCGATATAAAACATGACACTGAGGTGCCTTTTGCTAGTGCTACCTCTGTACCAAATTTCCTTATTCGGTTTCACCGTGTTTGAATTGATAGGGGGAATCGATTTGCACACATACTTGGCCACCATCTGCAAACTATTGGGCTGAAGATCTTGCAGTTTGGTCAGAATATGCTTCCCACATAAAGATGTGTTGTTGAAAAATTTGGTAGAGACTAGATTATTAGGTTGGTCGTAGTTACATTTTAGCTTTTAACATTTGGGTGGCCGCGATTACGTTTCCGTCAAGATGGCGGTGATATAAAACATGACACTGAGGTGCCCTTTGCTAGTGCCACCTCTGTACCAAATTTCGTTCCATTCAGTTTCACCGTGTTCGAATTGGTAGGGGGAATCGATTTTCACACAAAGATGGCCGCCATCCGCAAAATATTAGGCTAATGACCTATTAGTTTGGTCAAAGGATGCTCCCCCCATAAAGGTATGTTGTTGCAAAATTTGGTAGAGATCGGATGATTAGTTTAATCGTAATTTGATTTAAGCTTTGAACATTTGTGTGGCCACCATTACGTTTCTGTCAAGATGGCGGCGATATAAAACATGACACTGAGGTGCCCTTTGCTAGTGCTAACTTTGTACCAAATTTCATTCCATTCGGTTTCACCGTGTTCGAATTAATAGGGGTAACCGATTTTGACACAAAGATGGCCGCCATCCGCAAACTATTAGGCTAATGGCCTATTAGATTGGTCAAAGGATGCTCCCTCCATAAAGGTATGTTGTTGCAAAATTTGGTAGAGATCGGATGATTATGTTAGTCGTAATTCGATTTAAGCTTTGAACATTTGTGTGGCCGCCATTACGTTTCTGTCAAGATGGCAGCGATATAAAACATGACACTGAGGTGCCCTTTGCTAGTGCTCCCTTTGTACCAAATTTCGTCCATTCGGCTTCACCGTGTTTGAATTAATAGGGGTAATCGATTTTGACACAAAGATGGCCGCCATCCGCAAACTATTAGGCTAATGAACTATTCATTTGGTCAGAGGATGCTTCCTCCATATAGGTATGTTGTTGCAAAATTTGGTAGAGACCGGATGATTAGGTTAGTCGTAATTTGATTTAAGTTTTGAACATTTGTGTGGCCGCCATTACGTTTCCGTCAAGATGGCGGCGATATAAAACATGACACTGAGGTGCCCTTTGCTAGTACTATCTCTGTACCAAATTTCGTTCCATTCGGTTTCACCATGTTCGAATTAATAGGGGGAATCGATTTTCACACAAAGATGGCTGCCATCCGCAAACTATTAGGCTGATGACCTATTAGTTTGGTCAAAGGATGCTGCCCCCATAAAGGTATGTTGTTGCAAAATTTGGTAGAGATCGGATGATTAGGTTAGTAGTAATTTGATTTAAGCTTTGAACATTTGTGTGGCCGCCATTACGTTTCCGTCTAGATGGCGGCGATATAAAACATGACACTGAGGTGTCCTTTGCTATTGCTACCTTTGTACCAAATTTCGTTCAATTCGCGTTCACCGTGTTCGAATTGATAGGGGGGACAGACATTCAGAGTACACACACACACACACACACCCAGACTCACACACACACAGACAGACACTTTTTTTGCCCTGTTTTTATCTCATACGTCTACTTTCATTTTTTGCAAAAATCGAAAGTAGGCTAAAAATGAAGGGTGTTGTGACGCTACAATTAAAGCTAGTTATAAAGTTGTTCTACGTTTCGCAAGAGGTGGAAGTGCCGTTAACAAAGGGTATTGTGTTGGACGTAGAAGAAACGATGAATCTTACATTAGCTAAAGTATGATACTGTCCAGTATGGCGCACGTAAGCATTTCGCAGTGTCGAAAAAACAGGGGTGAAGGTGAGGAAGGGGTAGACAGGCCGAGCGACCGAGATAAAGCGTAGGGTGTGGGGGTTTGCTCTGTGGTCAACCTAGTGAGGTCATCTTTTGCACTTTGGGCCGCGCAATGCACCCTGAGGGGCCCTGCGCATAGAGCTTCACACACAGGACAAGGGATCTCAGAAATGACTGTCTAATATGTAAAAATCCACAGCCTGCTTCCAGTCTCCGACCGGGTCAGGAATGGAATGAATGAAGCCCCCATCTAGCGGCGAGGATATGGACTATGCCAGCTGCCTAGGCCTGACGCACTCCTCTGGGGCAATGATTAAATGAATGACAGATGAAATGAAATGATAGTGGAGAGTGTTGCTGGAATGAAATTTGGCAGGGAAAACCGGAGTACCCGGAGAAAAACCTGTCTGCTTCCGTTTTGTCCAGCACAGATCTCACAAGGAGTGACCGGGATTTGAACCGCGGACTCAGTGATGAGAGGCCGGCACGCTGCCGCTTAAGCCACGGAGGCTTCGACTATCTAATGTGTAAATCTATATTTGACTGTCAACAGATTTTTTGATCAATACAGTAGATCAGAAAATAATAATTTGTTGTTGCAGGTCTTGATAAATGTTTTTCTTAGTTCGATCCCTAGTGAATGCAGAATATTGTAAACTGTAATAATAATAATAATAATAATAATAATAATAATAATAATAATAATAATAATAATAATAATAATAACAATAATAATAATAACAATAATAATGAAAGAAGTACAAAAAGACATGCGAACTGCTAACATAACCGACACATCAGACAGAGACTTCTTCCGTAACAAAGTGAACAACTGGGAAGTCCAACCAGAGCAACCAATGGTCTGACGAAAGAAACTTGGCATTATCCAACAGAATGAAACAATACTGGCAAAATAAGAAGAACGTCAAGAATTGAGTCAAAGTGCTTAACACTTTCCAATATTGGGAAAATACGCTGTAAACAAATAAATAATAATGATAATCTAATTTCAGCCATTACTTTACTCACTTCTACGGGGCGAGGATGAGGTGAGATGAGCTTTTATGTGACAGTGGTTTTACGTTTGGATGCTCTTTCGGACACCCACCTCATGAAAAGAGTCAATGAGAAGTAAAATGATTGAAGCTGAAAGAAATAGTGCAAGGATTCGGATGGAATTGACTGTGTCTTATTAGAGAGTAACACTGTAAATTGAAGATCCTCCCAATAGAACAGAAACTCGCGAAGGCTGCGTGACGGCAGGTCCACTGTGGCTAGCCGCGCGTCGAGCAAGGCACTGCTGCTAGCAGCAGCGTAGTGCCCATCTAGTTTAACCCATTTACACTTTTTAGCGCATTTACTAATCATAATTAATTACACGAATTTCATAGTATTTGCTGGAAATGGTGTTCTTCAATTTCTAAACTCACATTGCACCGACACAGGAAGTTTTGTTACACACGCTGTAATTCATCCTCACTTATATATGGTATCAGTGCAGTTATTTTGTTCTCGAAAGCCTCCAGAGTACGCGGATTGTTTTTGTCCCCAACAAGTAAAAATCGCCGGCACTGAGACTTACAAACAAATATACTGCAAACTTCTTCTTGAGAAAATAAGTTTTCACAAGGAAAATTCGATGTTTTATTCTATACCAATTCACGTTCACGGGATATGAGGCAGACTACAACACTTCACAACAAGTCATAGTTATCACAACTAAGGTATCTTTCAGCTGCATATGTAATAAATGTAATGACAGCATCCAGTTCTTCACGACCCGCTGTTGTAATCGCCACATGCTATACATTTGGCGGTGAGTTATTGCGACCTGTCCCCGGAACGTCCTTTACAAAGCACCGATCTATAGGGAGGATCCTCACTGTAGTATTCTCCTGGAGTTGAGAATGGGAAACCACGGAATATAATATTAAGGATGGCCGAAGTCTGATCGACCGAATCAGAAGATATCATGTTCCCATGACATTGCACCCTGATTCTTCAAACGTACCGGTAACTGTAATTGCAGTACAGTAAAACTTTTCTCAGAGAGTCCACTCTTTTTATTTGCTGGATGGGTCCTGCGTGTCCGCTTGTTACGCCTTTTACAGTAGACTATGTCACCACAACACGTGATTATACCGGGTGCTAGGAAATGTTCTCCACAGCGGCTACGTGCAGCAGCGAGAGGTAGCGTCATCAGTTTAGTTGGCAGCTCAGTGTCCTTGATAGGGTGAAGGCCACATATGTGGGATGTGAGCTGTCGAAATCGTCAGTGGGTATAGTTAGATTATTGGAAGAGTGCTACAGTATGTTATGAATGACTGTGGTGAGTATAAAGTTTACTCTTTGTTTGTTATGATTAGGGTTCGGATTTTTAGGTAAATAAATATTCTTTTATGTAAATTCATATTTTAAGCATTTTTTCTATAAATACATAAAATTCTGCTTTTCACTTATTAGCACATAAAAAGACATAATATTTACATTTTTTTAAAATCAGTATCTTTCAGTTTATTGCATTTTTTTTGTTCTGTGTCACTTCAACAAGGAAGAACCTGTGAGCTATCTAATCTTCATGCAGAGCGTATGTCAGCTTGCAACTGTATTGTTCTTAACGTGTCGCCCCGTGCCACTCACTGTGGAAGCCGGGGATTTGCTTGTCCATAGCAATATTGCACCAGGTGCTAGACCTCCCCCTCCCCATCTACCTGGAACCAGTGTCACTCCCATGCAGTTAATTTCTGCCACTATGAAGTGTAAGGCAGTTCTACGATGCATAAAGTAAAAACAACTACAAGTTATCGTCTGTTGCAGAATTCAAAGATAATTTTACTTCTGATGGGGCCGTTCTGTTCTGCCAATCATGTGGGAAAGCAATCAAGTGTGAACAGTAATCTCAAGCTACACAACACCTCAAGGGCAAGAAACATATTGCCGCAGTTTTGCGCCTTCGGAATAAGTGTTTCGCGATAATCGTCGGTCATTTGTGATGGAGAACCTGAAGATGTATCTCGTTGTGTATTGTGATGCTTCAGCAGTCAGTGAGACATAGAATAAATTGCATTCGTGAGTACTGCATATTGTTTATATTCACATTAATAAACTATATTATAATTAAATATGTTTACCTTTTTGTCACATATTTCAGGTATTTTCAACACATAAGAAATAAATATTTTCCCAATTTTTAACACCTAAAAATCCGACCCCTAGTTATGATACAAGCGACAGCCGTGCTGCCAACGTAACTGGTGACGTAATCTCTCGCAGCAGCTTGTAGGCACTGCGGAGAACATTCCCTGGCGCCCTGTACTATCTATTGTACCAGTTCGCCGCCACATCATTGCTACGATGATATCGCTAACAGCTCTAAGAATATCACGCTATCAGTGTGAAAGCGAGAACTGATTGAAAGTTAGCGTCACGACGCGACGTGCCAAGCTGTACCGATAGAGCTGCTGTCATGTCATAACATGGCAGGATTTAGTGAAGGTAATCGTGGATGATATGGCGCGAGCACAAATTAAGTCACTGACGAGATCGCATTTCATCTTCCCCAGATAGAGAGACTGGTCTCTTGCTTGCTGTCTTGTCTCAAAGGGATCAAAGTCGTAATTTCCACTTGCTCAATGTGCCACTGAACCTCTTTCAATTACTGCATTACACGGGGTTACTCGCCGAACTAGTACTTATATATCTTCTGCTCTGTTCAAGTGACCATGAGTCTCCTTTCGGAAAGGAAAGGAAGCTTGTAGTTTAACGTGACCGGTAATCTTGAGATCATGAGCCACGGGACCTCCTTTTTACGTGGAATCCGAACCACAGGACATGGCATTTCACTTCGAAAATCTCACAGGCATTGACCGGGAATCGAACCCGGACCGCCTTGGTGAGAGGCATACAGCTAGACCGCTGAGCCACCACGCCCCAGTCTCCTTTCAATCCTGGTAATAATAATAATAATAATAATAATACTTATAATAATAATTATAATATCGCATAATATCCAACACATTTATACCGAGAAAGTGACGAAATACATGTCTCAGGCTGAAGAGATCCAACAGATGTGGCGACAGTAATTTGTCAATGTATTGCCTTTCATAATTTCTTCCGCAGGGATCCTACCGAAGTCGGTGAAGGCCAACCTCGATAAACTGGGGTTCCACCATAATCTGCATATAAATATGCAGAAAGTAGTTATTTTAGAGACCTGCTCCATAGTTCATTCGTTCCTCAACCTACCAGTATAGAGACCTCCACTCCATCTTGCAACACATGCCGATGAAATGGTGAATTGTACCCAAACATATGGTGAAGATATGACTAATAATAATAATTACTGATAAGAAGAACCAGCACACGTACTTGATTGACATATCTGCTCCAAATGACCATAATATACACCATAAATACCGCGAGAAGATTGATAAATATACTCCTCTAGCTATGGAGGTAGCGAGAATCTGGAGACAAAAAAGTAAGTGTGATGATCCTTCTTTTCGTCCTTTCTCTCACTGGCGTGACACCTAAATCCTTTTCAGTAAATCTAGCCACACTAAATGTTCCCATATACACCCTCAATATTGTACAAAAGCATTGTGGTGTTTGAAGCCATATTTTCAGTGTTGCCTTAGTAAACAAGAGTTTAGTGCTTTTCAGTCGGTCAACACGAATGTACCCAAAAGAGATGGGTTATGCCCTAATCCTGAAATAAATTACATGAGATTAATAAAACACTAGGATGGCCAGTTTCGATCGTCAAGCGATCATCATCAGATCCATTACACTTAGGCTACAAAATCTATGTTTGAAATACAGGTGAAAATATTTACAATATGTACAATTATTTAGTTGCAGTATTGGTACTGCAACTGTCAGTGTATGCTAAATGCAGTATATATGTTAGGTGAAATGCTAAATGGTGATAGCTATCCGTAGATTGTACTTTAGAGAGATTATATGGTTGTAAACTATGGTTAAACTATAAAATTTTAGGCTAACTACTTATCTGATTGTCTTCCGTACAACAGCTACTCGCAGTTTTCGTGCTCACTGGAACTCGCTGTGCGGTCGACTGCGGTGGTTATCTTAACGACTGGTTTTTCCCTGCTTTCTCCCCCCTGCTCCTACGTCCTGTGGGGAGTGATAGCGATGTGTTTATGTGAGGTGTTGCCAACCTAGATAAGATGTATTGAACCCTTTACCCTATGTTGGT
The DNA here is from genome assembly GCA_946902985.2 of Meconema thalassinum. NCBI lineage: Eukaryota > Metazoa > Arthropoda > Insecta > Orthoptera > Tettigoniidae > Meconema > Meconema thalassinum. The sequence continues at coordinate 1,847,455,503 of OX336388.2, read as the reverse complement.
TAAATGATTCTACTTTTTATTTCTTCAATTAATAAATATTTCAACCAGCATCATGAAAGTAGCCAGACAGTGATGAGGAAACTTCAAGCATTTGTTGGAGACAGTAGGGACATACCTGCAACAGTTTAACAAAAGGCTAAGTACTTGAGCTATGAAAAGAAATAGCTTAGCTATGTATCACAGGGACAGGTGTGGCTACCTCAATTTTAGAAGCGACGCGCGGTGAGACATGGTTCTGGTATGTTCATTGTGATATTCGCGCCTAGAAGAAATATGATGCAGTAACGTGAATGGCTGATGAAGAAAATAGACACTCCCAAGACGCCAAGATCTACTAGAAACCGCCAAATTATCAGAAAATGGAGAACCAATGAGAAGAGAATGCCTACTTGCGCGCCAACTCTGGCTGGGGTACGCGGCGGCTAGTATTCACGCGGGAAATCGCCTAGACAAAATCTCTACGATCGATTCTAGGATTAATGGGCATATTCTTGACCTGTGCAATATTACGAGTTCAGTGATATGTATTTCATTCCTGTATCACAATTATTTCGAGAAATTTTTACATAAAATCCCCCTCCATCTAGACCCAAGGGCCAGTTCATTTATAAGTGTGTCGAAGAGCCAAGACATTGACTTTCATTCCGTGTGTTGAGGACACACTATTATTATTCTGTGCGTCTACAGACATTGACTTTTATTCCGTGTGTCGAGAACACAGGACTTTGATTCTGTTCGTCTGAAGAGATAGACTTGTATTTGTGTCGAGGACACAAGATATTCATTGTAAAGTGGTAAATTCAGTGACAGATAGTCATAGTACTATAGTTATAGGGACAGTAGCGTCGATAATTCGCCAACGAACAGTGACAGGGAATTTAGTAATTGAACAAGCGAATTTAGTAGTCAGACATAAAGTGTATATTAACCTAATTTTTGTATCAGCGCAAGGATGACATCAATGAATGCAGAGGAAGTGTGGAATTCTCAACAGTCCGTCCAGATGGCTGCTATGAGATAGAGAAGCATCCAGTTGGGGAATGGCGTCTGATGTTCTTTGACGGGTGACTACAACACGAGATGAGTACAAATAATATTTTATTATTTATTAAATTAACTTATGGTTTATGGGACATATTTTTGTAAATACTTTGCTTGTGTGATTTAATGTAGTATATTTTGTTTTGATCTGACACACTTTTGTTTGGAAGCAGCTCGCACAATGGTAGTTAATGGAAGGTTCTTTTCTTTGTGTTGTGTTAACTAACGTATCTATGTGAACGGCCGTGTTCGCCTAGGTTACGAAGTGCGGTTAAAAACGTCTCTCGGAGATATGTCGTGTTTCAGAAGTAGGACTGAATTAATCTAATTATATAGTAGATTGGAGGGTAATTAAATGTTATTGAAAATTATTATTGATCAGATTCAGTGTGATTATTGCCTTTGGAGCAATGTAATTTGTGACGAAGAGTACTCAGCTCTATCGTAGGTTTTAAATATTGTGTTAAATGTTTGCGAGCTCTAATTCAGCAGACCCATGTGAAAGGTGTTATGTCAGTCCCAGATGTGTGTACTGTGAGTTTATTGTTGTGGTATTACAAGCGGGAACTTCAGCAGAGACTGATTTCTGTCAGCTTGGTACCAGATTCATATTGCATCCTTGCGAGGACAATTATGGATATGTGATTATTGTCTGACCATATGTTGAGTGGGAGGAGATGTTAGCGGCTGTTGATTCCTTGAGATAACAGTTCAGCGGGTCGGCTATTTATATACACTGGATGGGGACATGACTGGTAAGTGGAAGGGGTGAGTTGTTGTCACAAGGGCTGACTGAGTTTCGCAAGCAGAGCTCATTAAAGTGGAGTGCATGTCTGGCTCCAAATTACTTGAAAATAAATATAAATGTGAGAAACTGATCAATGGTAAAATTGTTTAAATAAATGGGAGTTGCCTACGAAACACGATTACCTTCGAAGCGTTTCTTTAACATGCAGTTTTGTTAATATAAAGTAATCTTAACCACTCAGGTTGTTTGTTGTTGTTGGTTTATTCTTTGTTTATTGTACATGTCAGTGACTCGTGAGTCACGTGCGGCGCTGTGTTTCCTTGTTGTTGAGTATCTGGCCATTGTGGCAGCTCATTTGGATAAGTGTGTCACCACACTAATAAGGGTCTCAGAGAGATGCCTGTAAATAGTAGAGTTGTAATATGTGTGTCAGAATTAGATTTAAGGATTTTTATTAATGTTATGCCCATAGCCATAAAAGTTGATTTTACGAGATGATTGTTCGTGAGCACTGTGGCTGTTAACCCGTTGTGAACGAATGATCATCCAAGTACTCATTTTTCGTAGATATTCACCACGCGAACATAAATTCATATGCAAAGTAGTGGAACTTGGATCCACATTTTATTAGAAAAGGGGAGATCCATCTGACTCCTCAAAGTGATAAATATTCCTGTCAGGGGAAATTCAGGGAGGATTTTGTTTATTATTGTTTGTTTTATTCTTTTATGCACAAATTAGTTATTAAATCTTGTTATTATCTTACGTTTTGTCTCCTTTCTTTCTTAGTTATAGTTTTCATCCTATAACCCTTGCCTCAGAAAAGCACGTAGTTTGGCGGACGTAAACACCACACTATGAACTGAACGCGACCCCTTGATCTAAGATTCTTGCATAAAACACTGCTATTCTGAAGGGTTCATAGGTGAAAACTGGCGGCCAACGGTGGGGCTATTCACTGTGGTGTAACGGGGAGATTACACATGTCAATAGTGGCGCATTTGAGTAAAACTGGCATGCCGCAAGTGCAGGCAGATATGACAGTATTTAATCACCGGGAAGTGATATTTTATTAAAAGTAGTTGAGGCGAAGTGGATACCGCCAAATGTGTGAAAGATAAATTAAAATCAGGAGTTTGCAAAGTAAAATACGGTTCACGTTGTTGTCTTTTAAATTAAAGTAAAATTAAGATGTGATACCGGGCGCCCAATGATAAAGTTAAAACTAGATTTGTTTAGAAAGTCAAACTCATGGAAATATTAGGAGGCTGTAGCCTAAAATGACAATTAATACTTTGTTAATTAGTCAGTGTTAATATCAGATCAGGATAACTGTTTAATGACTAAATATGTGCTTGGGGTTAAAATTAAATTGAGTAAAACTAGAACTACTCAGAGATGCAATCAACTAATGGAATTAAAGGTAAAAATAAATGAACTGAGTAGAAGAAAGAAATTAAATGTGCATTGGATTTATGTGCGTGTCAAAGGGCATTGGCGTATGCCATTTCCCATATGTCTCATATAAATTGTAAAACATGGCAACGGTGGCGAAGATCCAGGAGATCATTGAAAGTGCAGCGAGGAGAACTCAGGAATTGTTGGATACTAAACTAGCAGAACAGAGTCAATCTAAAACACTAGTATGTTGGAGCAAAGCGAAGCGTTGAATACTAAATTATCAGAAAAGAGTCAATCTATAAACACTAATATGTTAGAGCAAAGTGAAGCGTTGAATACAAAATTATCTGAACAAATAAACACTAGTCTGTCAGAACAAAGTGAATCGCTAAATACTAAACTGTTAGAGCAAAGTGAATCGCTAAATAATAAACTGTTAGAGCAAAGTGAATCGCTAAATACGAAAATGTCAGAACAAAGTGAATCGCTAAATACTAAACTGTTAGAACAAAGTGAATCATTGCGGACACAGTTAAATAACAGCAGAATTGAGCAAAATGAATATCAGGCGGAACAAGCTAGGTTATTAAAGAATGAAATTAATGACACTATAAATTCACAGTTAGAGGCGCAAAATAATAAAAACACGAACCAATTAGCTTCGTTAACCGCAGAAATGAAAGAGCACACAAACCAACAGATGATATTACTGGCCCTTGATGTAAGCAAAAATAATGAGAAACAATTAGAGCAGATTGAAAAAATGGAGAATATTTTTGATAAAAAACTCAGCATTCTCGATGAAACAGTGTTAGCTAAATTAGAGCAGATTGAAATAGCATGCACAATGAATACAAGCGAGGTCAAAATAGCCCAAGATAAGTTGGAAGGACGATTTAAGGAGATGGAGAAAAGTGGCAGGGTCATTCAACAACAAATATCAGCAGTAGATGAGAACATTTCAGGCATAATTAAAGATATGGACCGTCTAGAGATAAAATCAGCGGAACAGTGGAAAAGCTTAGAAACGGAACAAGAACAATTTAAGAGTACATTAGACGAAAGGCTGAGCCAGATAGAAAATAATCAGGATGAAAATAAGAGCCAAATTGAAGAAAAAATAAGCACGATTAAAGAACAGATCAGGAAAGATTGGAAGAAAATGAATATTGATTCTAGAGAGGAAAGATCCACCATTATCAAAACAGTAGGCGAAAACCACACGCGTATTCAAAGCTTTGGAGCAAGAGGTAAAAAATAGACTTAAAGAGCAGACAGACAGGATCATTAAAGCCGAACTTCGCTCATTAGAACAATCGTCTATATTTAAAACGGGAGCATTGAAAGACAAGCAGGATGACTCACATAGTTCCCAACCCAGCATAGCAGGAAGTCAGAATCAAGCAGAGAGCCCATTAACAACAAACACGGAAGGATTTCGTAAGAACGTAGATAGAAGCTCAACACCACAGGACGGTCATCAGCCCACACAACTTATTCAAGTAATTCGCTCAAATGACTACAAACCGCAGAAATACACCGAAAATTCAGGGGTAACGCCTAAGGCCTTTATCAAAGAGATTGAAGACCATTTCAATGACACTGGGGTACCTGAAGCACGTAGATTGAGAATGATGGAGAGATTTTTATCAGGGAATGTTCTCACCTGGTTTTTAAGTTTCAAATATACATTTGGAACCATGTCAGACTTTAACTTAGCGTTTCTGCGCAAATACTGGTCTCCCGCCATACAACAGAGTTTAAGAATGGAGCTTTACTCTAGAAAATACCAAACTACCCAGCAGACAAAATACTCAGATTTCTTTAACATGCAAATGCTAAAATTTCGCGATCTGGATTACCCATTAAACGAATCAGATTTGGTGATGACAATAGCAAGGCAAATGCCAGTTAATGTACAGCAAGTACTAGTCGCAGCAAACGTCAGTACGGACCTACATGCAGAGCAGATATTACGGCAAATAGATGAGACCACATCTCATAGTCATTTTAGAGGAGGAAGACAACTGGAATTAGTCAACACTACAGAGGTCGTAAAAACAAAACAGGGAAATACTAAAACGCAGGGTACTAATACGAGCACCTCCACACCTAGGCGAAACCAGGAAGAAGGGGAAAACAGACCATATCAGCGTAACGAAAATTACTACAACAATAGATACCAGGGCAACAATAGATACCAACAGAGATGATATCAACAATGGCGTGATAATCGAAGGAATGACAGGCCTTATGGAAGATACGGTGATTATAATGCCAATCAACGATGGAAAGGAAGGAGAGATCAAAATCAAGGAGATCAACGTAACTATCGAGATGACTGGGATGATAGGCACGCTCAATCACAAAATTACTTAGAGGAGTTACACGCTAATCAAGGTGGAGAGCTAGGAAGATGGGAAAAGGCCATTGGGAACAGAAAGAACCCAGATACACATACTGAGGAAGCTGGAAGTCTACTGAGACAAGAGGAATATCAAGGACATGAGCGACAGAAGGATGATGGGAGTCGAAATGGAGCTAAAAAAAAATGTTAATTCTGGATCAAGGAGACAGTCTCAAAACACAACAGTCGGAAGTTGAAGATGGATGGATAGTAGCGAACATACAAGAATGGATTGCTTTACCAGAAGATTGCCTGGAGGAGACGGTGAAACCACGGAACGATGAAATTAGGCAATTACCCATTATTTACGCAAGGATTGGTGGAATTAATATAAGATGTTTATTGGATACAGGGTCACAGATCAGTCTAGTATCGGAGGCCTTGGTTCGAGAGTTGGGACGGACTCAGAATATTCCTGTAATTCCGGTACCACAGCTCAAAGTGAGGGGTGTTATTCCTGAACGCACCGTTACTTGTAAACGTCAGGCATACTTAGAGCTGAACATATTGGAACATACTTTTGGGCAAACATTCATTATCATGGCAAAGATGAATTTCAATATAATTCTTGGTGCAAATTTCATTTGTGACTATCAAGCAGTGATAGATTTACACAAGAATACAGTCAGTTTTAGAGAATATGACCAGCTGAAAAACGTGGGATTGCATATGGATGAAATCACTACCGGAAGAGATGTAAATGCTTGGGCATTGGAAGCAATATCAGAAGAGACGGAAGAGGAGGTACGAAAGGCGGAAGATAACATCGTAGAAGGGGCTGTTGTGGAACTAGATGAGGAGATAGAATCCCAGGAGATATGGTCTTTATTAACAGAAGGAGATAACAGCGATGCACAATTTGAAGAATTACTACAGGAGCGGCTCAATGACATTCAACTTGGGGGTGAACACAGAAAACAGTTGGAAGAGATTTTAAGGAAGCACAAAACAGTATTTGATACAGTACCTGGGAAAATTTTAAATTTCAAGTACTCTATGCAAGTCGAGGACTGGTCACCTTTCAAAAGCAGATTGTACCCAATTCCTGAAAAATATCGTGGTCAAGTTAAAATTATTATAGATGAGATGTTAGAAGCTGGAGTGATAAGGAAGACACCTACACCTTATCTAAATGCGATTTTGGCAGTCACAAAACCAAATGGATCTATTAGACTTTGTTTAGATGCCAGAAATCTCAACATGAGACTCATTTTTCCTGAGTATGACAGAGCGCCAATTATCAGAGACGTATTAAAAGGCTTTAAAAACAAGAGCATTTATTCATCAGTCGATCTGACGAGCTCGTTCCATCATCTTGAATTGGATGAGAAGTCACAGCTTCTAACTGGCTTCTTATTCGATAACCAGACATATTGTTTCGTCAGAATGCCTTTTGGGGTCAAAACAGCGGGCTGTGCTTTAATCCGAGCACTGGACCGGAACCTAACCGAGGAAGTAAAGGAGATGACGGTGCGATACATTGACGACATTCTGTTGGCATCCGACAACATTGAAACTCACATGGAAAATTTAGATAAAGTATTGGGCAACTTGAAAGCATCGAATTTCAAAGTAAACCTGAAGAAATCGCATTTCTTCAAGAGCGAGATCTTATATTTGGGTCACGTCATTGACAAGGAGGGAGTGAAGCCTAATCCAGCTAAGATCGAAGCAATAAAGAATTTCCCTACACCAACGAGAGTCAAGCACATTCGGGCTTTCTTAGGCGTAACGGGATTCTTTAAAGAAAACTGTCCAGGTTATACGGAGACTGTAGCTCCAATGCAAGAAATGTTAAAGAAAAATAACAAATGGTCATGGAACGCGGAATGTGAGAAGGCATTCCAAGCAACAAAACAGCTATTGGAAAACTGCATTAAATTAGGCTATCCAGATTTCAAGCTCAAATTCATAATCCAAGCGGATGCTTCACTAATTGGGATAGGTGCTAAGCTCTACCAAGAGGATCCAGCGAACCTGCAGCACAAAACATATTTGGCATTTGTCAGCCGAAAATTGCGTAAGCACGAACGAAATTATACTGTAACCGAGCTAGAATTGTTGGCCATCCTTCATGCGCTCCAACAATGGAAACGAATAATCTATGGTTACCCTATTGTTGTCAGAACTGACCACAAGGCACTAACATTCTTGTTTAAGACGTCAATGGCAAGCGAACGTGTGACACGTTGGTCTATATACATTCAGCAGTTCAGCATTGAAATTGAACATTGTCCAGGGAAGATGAACGTGATACCGGATGCACTCAGCAGGAACCCAGAGCCTGATAATGAAGAAACAGCGATGGTACAACACTTGGAGTTAACACCGAAGGACCGGGAATTCTTGGAGGAGTTACGTGAGATACAGCGAGAACAGGAAGCGGAACCATGGATGATGCTATTAATTAAATACTTCAAAAAGCAACTACCTACAGGAACACCTGCATTTCGAGAAGCGAAAGCCAAAGAAGGAAGATATGTTTATGTCAACAATTTGCTACACAAATGGGTAGATAATGACCACACCAAGTTACGCATATTAGTACCTGCATCGTTACAACGAGGATTAACATGTCATACGCACGAAAGTTACGGTCACGTGGGCTTAGACAAGTGCGAAGCGACAATAGGAGAGACATTTACATGGCCACGTATGAGAACAACAATATGTGACGTCATTACAACTTGTGACCCGTGTCAGAGAACAAAGCCGAATAATTATTTACTGAGGCAATATCCTAGACCATTGCTACCTCAAAAACCATGTGAGCTACTGGCGGTGGACTGTCTTGGTCCAATTCCGAAGGGAAGGAGAGGTTGCCGTCATTTGCCGGTGTGCATTGATGTATTTTCTAAGTTTGTAGTACTATGCCCTATTCAGAAAACAACATCGAAGCAGGTACTCAGTCGCATTCGTAATAGAGTTATTCCAACCCTTGGAAAACCAGAGTTTATATTATCAGATCACGGCAGTTATTTCACGAGCGCCGAATTCAAGAAAGGAATGGAAGACATGGGTATAAAACATGTTTTAAGCAGTATCCGACATGCCCAAGCAAATCCAAGCGAGAGAGTAATTAAATCTGTAACTGCATATTTGAGAATCTTCATTCCGAACGAACACCACAAATGGGTCGATAAAATTAAGGACGTAGAGACTTGCATGAATTCTACCAGGCACGAGTCAACAGGACAAATCCCTATGGTCCTACACAAGAACGAGTACCCAGTAAGAACGTGGAAAAGCATCATTAACTGTCCACAAGATCCCATGATAGCACCAGACCTGCGGATTGAAAGAACGAGAGAATACATGAGGAAACAAGCAGACCGCAGATTACGGCGAGTAAGAAATAAGAGGTTCCACGGTGATCTTGAAGTCAACCAGCTCGTTTTGGTAAAACGACCTGCTACATCGGACCCAGAAAAGAAAATCTTTAGTAAGTTCTGAGAAAAATTCATAGGACCCTATTCTATCGTAAGAAACCTTGGAAATAATGCTTACAGAGTGAAAGAATTAAGCACAGGAACAATGTCAGTTTACAACGCTGCCAACCTAAAGAAATATCGTCGAAGTGAACCATGGTAGCGCCGAAATAATGACGCTGTTTGAATATACGGACGTCCTACTATCAACAAAGTCAACGGGGAGCAGTTGAGGACGGCACGTGATGAAGGAGGAAGTAGAGCTGTTGTTGACAAACATTAACGAGGCAAGTAAGGTGTTGCCGCAGGCATCGAGCGTCACGCAAGATTGGAAGGGGGAAGAGACAAGCAGGATATGAAAACGAGTAAATGCCATTGAAGACAGGAGCGCCTAGACCAAGTAAGAAAAAGGGGTGATTCTGGAAATAAAACAAATTGGCCTACGGAAGTATTGTAAAATTGTCGACTTTATTCCTAAGTTCGAAATTTTGTGAGTGGGAGAGTTGTGAACCCTTTACCCTATGTTGGTTAAATGATTCTACTTTTTATTTCTTCAATTAATAAATATTTCAACCAGCATCATGAAAGTAGCCAGACAGTGATGAGGAAACTTCAAGCATTTGTTGGAGACAGTAGGGACATACCTGCAACAGTTTAACAAAAGGCTAAGTACTTGAGCTATGAAAAGAAATAGCTTAGCTATGTATCACAGGGACAGGTGTGGCTACCTCAATTTTAGAAGCGACGCGCGGTGAGACATGGTTCTGGTATGTTCATTGTGATATTCGCGCCTAGAAGAAATATGATGCAGTAACGTGAATGGCTGATGAAGAAAATAGACACTCCCAAGACGCCAAGATCTACTAGAAACCGCCAAATTATCAGAAAATGGAGAACCAATGAGAAGAGAATGCCTACTTGCGCGCCAACTCTGGCTGGGGTACGCGGCGGCTAGTATTCACGCGGGAAATCGCCTAGACAAAATCTCTACGATCGATTCTAGGATTAATGGGCATATTCTTGACCTGTGCAATATTACGAGTTCAGTGATATGTATTTCATTCCTGTATCACAATTATTTCGAGAAATTTTTACATAAAATCCCCCTCCATCTAGACCCAAGGGCCAGTTCATTTATAAGTGTGTCGAAGAGCCAAGACATTGACTTTCATTCCGTGTGTTGAGGACACACTATTATTATTCTGTGCGTCTACAGACATTGACTTTTATTCCGTGTGTCGAGAACACAGGACTTTGATTCTGTTCGTCTGAAGAGATAGACTTGTATTTGTGTCGAGGACACAAGATATTCATTGTAAAGTGGTAAATTCAGTGACAGATAGTCATAGTACTATAGTTATAGGGACAGTAGCGTCGATAATTCGCCAACGAACAGTGACAGGGAATTTAGTAATTGAACAAGCGAATTTAGTAGTCAGACATAAAGTGTATATTAGCCTAATTTTTGTATCAGCGCAAGGATGACATCAATGAATGCAGAGGAAGTGTGGAATTCTCAACAGTCCGTCCAGATGGCTGCTATGAGATAGAGAAGCATCCAGTTGGGGAATGGCGTCTGATGTTCTTTGACGGGTGACTACAACACGAGATGAGTACAAATAATATTTTATTATTTATTAAATTAACTTATGGTTTATGGGACATATTTTTGTAAATACTTTGCTTGTGTGATTTAATGTAGTATATTTTGTTTTGATCTGACACACTTTTGTTTGGAAGCAGCTCGCACAATGGTAGTTAATGGAAGGTTCTTTTCTTTGTGTTGTGTTAACTAACGTATCTATGTGAACGGCCGTGTTCGCCTAGGTTACGAAGTGCGGTTAAAAACGTCTCTCGGAGATATGTCGTGTTTCAGAAGTAGGACTGAATTAATCTAATTATATAGTAGATTGGAGGGTAATTAAATGTTATTGAAAATTATTATTGATCAGATTCAGTGTGATTATTGCCTTTGGAGCAATGTAATTTGTGACGAAGAGTACTCAGCTCTATCGTAGGTTTTAAATATTGTGTTAAATGTTTGCGAGCTCTAATTCAGCAGACCCATGTGAAAGGTGTTATGTCAGTCCCAGATGTGTGTACTGTGAGTTTATTGTTGTGGTATTACAAGCGGGAACTTCAACAGAGACTGATTTCTGTCAGCTTGGTACCAGATTCATATTGCATCCTTGCGAGGACAATTATGGATATGTGATTATTGTCTGACCATATGTTGAGTGGGAGGAGATGTTAGCGGCTGTTGATTCCTTGAGATAACAGTTCAGCGGGTCGGCTATTTATATACACTGGATGGGGACATGACTGGTAAGTGGAAGGGGTGAGTTGTTGTCACAAGGGCTGACTGAGTTTCGCAAGCAGAGCTCATTAAAGTGGAGTGCATGTCTGGCTCCAAATTACTTGAAAATAAATATAAATGTGAGAAACTGATCAATGGTAAAATTGTTTAAATAAATGGGAGTTGCCTACGAAACACGATTACCTTCGAAGCGTTTCTTTAACATGCAGTTTTGTTAATATAAAGTAATCTTAACCACTCAGGTTGTTTGTTGTTGTTGGTTTATTCTTTGTTTATTGTACATGTCAGTGACTCGTGAGTCACGTGCGGCGCTGTGTTTCCTTGTTGTTGAGTATCTGGCCATTGTGGCAGCTCATTTGGATAAGTGTGTCACCACACTAATAAGGGTCTCAGAGAGATGCCTGTAAATAGTAGAGTTGTAATATGTGTGTCAGAATTAGATTTAAGGATTTTTATTAATGTTATGCCCATAGCCATAAAAGTTGATTTTACGAGATGATTGTTCGTGAGCACCGTGGCTGTTAACCCGTTGTGAACGAATGATCATCCAAGTACTCATTTTTCGTAGATATTCACCACGCGAACATAAATTCATATGCAAAGTAGTGGAACTTGGATCCACATTTTATTAGAAAAGGGGAGATCCATCTGACTCCTCAAAGTGATAAATATTCCTGTCAGGGGAAATTCAGGGAGGATTTTGTTTATTATTGTTTGTTTTATTCTTTTATGCACAAATTAGTTATTAAATCTTGTTATTATCTTACGTTTTGTCTCCTTTCTTTCTTAGTTATAGTTTTCATCCTATAACCCTTGCCTCAGAAAAGCACGTAGTTTGGCGGACGTAAACACCACACTATGAACTGAACGCGACCCCTTGATCTAAGATTCTTGCATAAAACACTGCTATTCTGAAGGGTTCAGTATGTTATTGAATGAGGTGGGTCTACAACTATTAAAGACCGTGGATTAGCCCTCGCCACGCGTGGAGCATAACCCATTCGAACTAAGCGTTGACGGTCTTATGAGGACGTCCCCGCACCTTTAATACTGCCGCGAATATGGGCCTTGGTTTATTGCAGAAGAAAAGTACATCGTACACCTGATCCAGATAACATTTACCTATTAATAACCCCCTAATTTCCCCCCTTTTTTATCTAGCTTGGCTGTGTACAAAAGGCTGCATTTCTGAAAATCTGCGGCATCGTTAGAAGATCCTTGAACACACACTAGGATTTTCTTGGACACTCTTGTGAAAAGGAGACGTGAAAGATAGAATTACTGAAAAGAAATAAAATTAAAAATAACTATCAAACGTCTATGATATATAACATGCTATAGGCTTTTCAAAGTGTGACTTTACTCATTTTCTTGTATGTAATGTACCTATATGAGTCATGTTACCAACTGTAAGTAAATAAAGATAAAATTAATAATAGCATACCCTTCGATTCGATATCGGAATCCCTATCTCACAAAATATCCAGCACATCAATGCTGATAAGGTGATGATTAGGGCCCGGATGTTGACGCCGTAAAAAAGTTTTAAAAATGCACTTAAAACATTCAAAAATGACTGTAATAAATGATCTAAAAAATCGAAAAATGCACTTAAAAATTGAGAAAATGATCTTATAATAATAAACTCACCAATATTTCAAAAATGAAATCTTAACTAAAACTGAAAAGTCAATCAAAATAGAGTTTTAGCACTTAACAAAAGGTTTATGTTCACTTTAGCCTGAGTTGCACTGCACTACGAATGCCATTCTGATGTTGTCAAATGTAAATGATCTGCGGTTATCAGCCAACAAGTTTTTATATCTCGAAAAGCTGCGTTCAACATTAACAGATGTGATCGGAGCGTACTTGAAGTGAGGAAGGTCGTTTGCTGCTAACGCCTCCTCAATCCCATCCATGCAGTAGTTTTCACCAGAAAGAATTTCTGAGATTTTGCAGAATGTTTTATACCCGGTGTTTTTGCCCAGTACGTGTTTCAGTTTTGATACAATACCCGCAGCAATTTCGCCACGATTGTTGCTGAGACTAGTTTCCACCCGGTTGATTAAGGAAATGAAATCAAGATTTCAATATTCTAAATTATCTTGTAGGCCTATACAGCTACAACCTTCTTCTTAACTCTGAGACACGTAACTCCCTCATATAAAGCTGTGACATGAATAAATTGAAAAAGAAATGACCTCAAAAGGCCGATTTCTCTAAAATAAGACCAAAAAAATCTACCAAAATTTAAAAAATGCTGAAAATGGAAAAATAAGATAAAATGCAAAAAGATGCAAAATGAAAATTACACATTTGAAGACGGGTGGCCCGTCCAGAGTTTCTATGTACTGAACCCTTATCATTGTGTCCAATAATAATGTTTCATATTAATAAAAACGATGGAAATACTAAATACATGATATGCTGGATATTTGAGTAATATTGATGTAGCAAGAAATCTGGACTTGGTAAGACATGCTACGTGCTGGCTGGAAATGACCAATAGTTTCACAACCAATGTTATTCTTGGATTTCTGAGAAAATCAGATATGACGCTGTGGCGTACGTGACCATAAAAGGCCACAATGCTGCGTACAAGGCAAGGAGTGAGAGAGAGGAGAATAGTCGTGACGTGAAAATAAGGGCGGGATTTGTAAGGTCAGAACTCCGAAGCCAACTTATCTGACCAATAAGAAAACATGACGCCAGAACATAGCGTCAGTGTGTTTTGCGCGGCAATCGGATATAAAAAGATCTAGCGATCGGTTTGCATGTTCGACGGCAGATTCGCGACCTGTGAGAAAATACAAGAATTTTGAGAGGTCACACATAATTATAGGCCCATTACTTAAAATATTGAGGAGCTGTTTTACTCCCACCATTGAAACTTTAGGCTTTCTGTATATATACAAATGTCTGAGATGAAACGGGACACACTCCTAATTATTCTTCGACAGTCATTTTAAGACGTCCTTAAGACGATATGGTTTTAAAATTATAGTTGTGTGTCGGCAACGAAGTTGGAAATTTTCATAAATTGTGAGATGGCAATTAGCCATAGAATAGGGAAAGTCGACGATTCTGCATAGGACGATCTGAGGAAATAAAATACTTAGAACGCAGATAGAACAGTTTAAAAACTTTGATTTAATTGTGTTTTAACAGCAGCAAAATGTCGACCATGGAGAGAAGACAGCAAGCTTCATCCTCCATTACCATCAGTGTTATGGGCTAACGGCCTAATGATGGGAATTGACGAGGCGGGAGGCCTCTGGAAAGCAGTTTAAGTGATGAGTATTAAAAAATTGATTTATTGATTTTGGACGAGGGGAATCGCGAGAGATGTGTGGAACTTTGTATAGATTTTATTTGTGTGATTTAATTTAAATTTTAGGGTTTGATTTCTTAACTGACATGCGTGTAGTAAATTTTGGCATTGCGTGACAATTATGTTGTACAGTAAATTTTGTAATATAAATGTTTTCCTTATGTATACGTAATTCTTATTGCGAAACGGCCGCATCGATTAACGTATCTATAAAAAGTGTAGCCGTGAATGAGAACCTAGGAACGACAATGATAAATGGACTGATTTAATGATATGTTAAACTAATTACTACGTGGGGGGAATATTTGCATTTTGTTGCTTTGATAACTCGGGCTAGGACTGATCCTGTTATTTATTCTTTATTGTCATTTGGACATGTTGTATGTCATTATCTGAGAGGTGTGCTGATTAATGCTACGACGAGATCTTCGAGAAATGTGCCACGTGTTTTTGGGTGTAAGTGATGATGATGAGGAGAGGTAAAGCCTGTCCATGACTGCGATATCATTCCGGCAAACTAGTTATCCGTGGGGATAAGTTTGACCTGGGAATGTATTCTTAAAAATCCCTGAGAGGATGTTTTGAGATAATGTGTTATTTATTTGTACGCGTTTAACAGGTGGCGATTAGCAAAGGTGCTGTACGCTGGCTTTGGGCCAGAATCTATATTTAGCATGGCACTAATTACTACTTGGGGGAAGAAATCAGCCACTCTCTCGGTGATACGATAACAGGCCCGGTTGTTTCCAGCTCGTTATGACACGTTATGTTTGCTTTAAAGCCTAATGAGTTAAGGTTATTTTATTTGGTTTAATTTGGGAAGTTGCCATGTTGTCGATCCAAGTTTCTTTTATCATTACTACGACTTATTTGTTCATTGTTTTAAAACGCCAAACTTTCCGGCGTGAAAATTAAAAAGTTATATTTTGTTGTTGTTGGCTCTTATTTTCAAGGCCATTGTATTCATATAAATATAATTTGGCAACCGGCCAAACTTGTTCATGTCATGTTATGCTATCCTAGTGTTTAAGGTATAAGACGGTAATTCCGCAGCCCTTAGTTTAAATAATACACACGTGTATTTGGTTGTGGTAATCTAAGGTTAGAGCATGTCAGTAGTGTATATAATTATGTAATTGTTGTTCCCACATTTCCGTAATTCGTCCTTCGCAGTACGGAGTCCGTTCCCGAACCAACTGTTTTGGTCGGAAACGAGCGCCCGTCAAAATGCTCATTACTTGAACTAGTCTTAAAACCCGTGTCGCTCATAAATATTAAATTTTTGTACTATTTTATTTGTTTGTTATATTTGGATCTTGTGATCCGTTTTCTTTTGTTACTTTGATTTAAGTGACATTGCAGTCACAATGCTTGTTGACAGCTGTCATGCCATGTCGTCATGGTACGTCAGGCTGGTCAGTGTTAGATCTGTTCACGCGAGTGAACAATAAAAGGGTGGTTATAGTTTTCTTTTTTATGTTTGATTCAGTTAATAAATTTCATTTGTTAGTAGATCCTGTTGTTTTTCTTGGCTTTATAATAATAATAAGTTAACCTTATGAATCCTGGAAGTTATGTTGATAGCAAAACCTCTAAATCACATTCACAAGAATCCATTACGACCCCGAAATTTTGAATCTTGTCTACATGCTATTTTCCAAAGGGTTTATAAGAGTTACTTTGGCTTCCGAACGTGTTGCATTTGTGTTTTAGAGTAAAAAAAATAGATCACCGGCATGTGATAAGTTTATTAACGTAAGTTAGGCGAAGATAATACCGCCAAATGTTTGAAAATATAAAGTCATGGAGTTTGCAATAAAGTAAATGTGGAACAAGTTAAGTGTTTGAACTTTGATTAAAATTAGAACAAACTGTTCCAGGCGCCCAATAAAATTAAATTAGCTTTGTGTAGAAAAGCCAAACTCAAAGAATTATTTGACAGGAAGGTTAGACCTTAAAAACTAATTAATACTCTATTAATTGGTTAAAATTTGTAAGTAAAGTAAGGTCAGGAAGATTATAACTGAATCAAAGGGTTAAAATTAAATGGAATAATAAGTAAATTATACTCAGTGATGCTATAGTTTGTGGGAGTAATTTAAAGTAAATGAACTGAGTATGTAAAGGGTTAATGTGTGTATATTTAATATATGTGAGCGCGCGTATCCAGGGCTCCGCCCTTATGTCATTTCCCTATGTCTCAAATATATTATTGTTGTGATGGCAACTCTGGGAGAAATCCGCGAAGTGATTGAATTAGCATCCGCTCGTACGCGAGAACAACTTAGTGAGATGAGAAAGGACATAACCAATGAAATACAGACACAGTTAGCGGCAAATAGTGAAGAAACGCAGACACAGTTAGCGGCAAATAGTGAAGAAACGCAGACACAGTTAACGGCTATAAATAAACAATCGGCAGAAACGCAGACACAGTTGGCGGCAAATAATGTAGAAATGCAGAAACAGTTAGCGGCAAATAGTGTAGAAATACAGACACAGTTAAACACAAAACTATCTGAAGTTAACGAGAATATAAATCAGAAAATCGCTACACAAAACATTCTGGTTAGTGAACAATTACATAGGCAGTCTGAGAAAAACAATGAAATGTTAAACGCACAAGACGAAAGGAACACTCAAAATCTAGCTGCGCTAACGGTAGAAATCAAAGAGCACACAAAAGAACAGCTAATCCAATTAGCAAAGGACGTTAGCACTAACAATACCAAACAATTAGGAATAATAAAAGGTATCGAAGATTCGTTTAAAAAGGAAATAAAAGGAATGGATGAGACTGTTATGGCAAAACTAGCACAAATCGAGCAAGCGTGTTTGACCAGCTCATCTGAAATCAAAGAAGCACACACAAACTTAGAAAAAAGGTTTGAGAATATCGAACGAGGGACACAGGATATGCAAGATCAGATAATTACAGTAGATAACAATATCACGGGCTTAGTGACGGAACTCAACAAATTAGAAATACAATCAATTAAGAAATGGAAAAAGTTAGAAATTGACCAGGAAGAAATTAAACAAACATTAGAACAGAACAACATTTCTCTGGGAGAAAGGATAGATAAACTTGAAGATAATCAGGAGGCTAATCAACAGGAAGTCGAAAAACGCTTTGTTAAATTGAAGGATACTATTAGGAAAGATTGGACCAAGATGAGCGCTGATTCGAAAGATGAACGGCTCGCAGTAAGCAAGAAGCTAGGGGAAAATAACGCGAAAATACAGGCGTTAGAAGAAAATATGAAGTTAAGGTTTCAAATTCAAGAGGACCGCATGATAAAATCGGAGTTGCAGTCACTTGGACATAATACGATGTTTGCGACACTAATGGAAAAGGGGAAAGGGGAGAATGCGGAAAGAGAGCACACAATAGACAGCCACGAGCTTGGGCAAAGTCCAAGAACGGTAGACACGCAAGCATTCCAGAATTATGAGGGTCGTAGCTCGACACCTCAAAACACACAACTTCCCACGCAAGTTATACAAGTCATCCGTGGAAACGAATTTAAACCGAATAAGTTTTTACCAGAGAGCGGAGGGACACCTAAAGCTTTCTTAAGGGAACTGACAGAATATTTTTCGGACCAAAATGTTAGCTCAACGCGACAATTAAGAATGGTTGAAATTTTTTTGGCGGGCTCAGCACTTACCTGGTATCTTGGATTTAAGAACACATTTAAATCAATGGAAGGTTTCCACAAGGCCTTCCTAAGCAAATACTGGAGTGGGTCGTATCAACAAAGCTTGCGAATGGACTTATACTCGCGCAAATACCATTCCACGCATCAGACGAAATATGCAGATTTTTTCGCCATGCAACTTGTCAAATTGCAGGATCTTGATAATCCCCCGAGCGAAATGGAGCTAATAACTACTATAGGAAAGCAGATGCCTATTAGCGTTCAGCAATTCTTGGTGGCGGCAAATATTACGACCGTGGTCCAGGCAGAAGAGGTATTAAGGAAGATAGATGAAACCACTAATTACATCAACCCGAGAGAGAAGAGACAGATAGAGTTAGTTAATGCAGTCGAAGTAGTCAAGACACCGAACAAAAACACGAGGTCGCAAGCTACAGACACTGGGGATAACCAAAGACGGCAGAGCACCGAAGAATATGAGCCGAGATCTCAACCGAGATACGAAAATAAGGACAGAAACCATAACAATCAGGAAGGAACTAACCGCTACCGGAACACAAACAATCAGCAGTGGCGAGATAATAGGAGATACCAAACGTCATACAATAGGAATAATAATAATAACGCACCTTACAATCGGGGATGGCGTGGAGGACACTATAATCAACAATATAGGCCCAGAGACAATAGGCGTTACAACCAGCAACATAACGCACAAGATAACCAGCGGTTTAACGAGCAATCGGATCCAAGGGATGATCAGAGAAATTGGAACGAGAGACACGCTGAGTCACAACAGTACCTAGAAGAACTACATAACATACAGGGAAACAATAAGAAGATGGCAACGCGGGGGAAGAAGAAGGAGATGACATCACGGTAAAATGGAGAAGAGACAGGAGCGGCTTAAGGAAGTTCAACTAGGGGTTACGAACTTAGGTAACAACGCCTACAGAGTCCGAGAGGTGAGCACAGGAAACATGGCAGTGTATAATAGTTCAAATTTAAAATTGTATCATCAGAGAGAGCCATACGAACCGAGAAATAATGTTACTGCAGCAAATTAAACATTCGCGTGATAACATACAACAAAAGATACGGGGGTACTCGAGTGGTGAAAGCGCTCAAGACAGCTCTGACGTGTTTACAAGTTCAGGCGGAAGTCGTTATGAATATGTTGATGTTTTGAAAGAGTGAGAGGGGAGACGAGTAGCAAGGAAAGAGGCCGGAGGGCATAAGTATACAGGAATTTCCTAATGAGTTTGGAACGAGACGGCTACTGAAACAGACAGAGGCGGACAGTCATTATATTTGAGGGTGACCAGCAACTTCAAATTTGAGCCAGAAAAGTAGGGGATGTGAAATTCGACTTCATTTGAGTTCGAATTTCATCAACTAGGGGTCAGATGAACCCTTATCATTGTGTCCAATAATAATGTTTCATATTAATAAAAACGATGGAAATACTAAATACATGATATGCTGGATATTTGAGTAATATTGATGTAGCAAGAAATCTGGACTTGGTAAGACATGCTACGTGCTGGCTGGAAATGACCAATAGTTTCACAACCAATGTTATTCTTGGATTTCTGAGAAAATCAGATATGACGCTGTGGCGTACGTGACCATAAAAGGCCACAATGCTGCGTACAAGGCAAGGAGTGAGAGAGAGGAGAATAGTCGTGACGTGAAAATAAGGGCGGGATTTGTAAGGTCAGAACTCCGAAGCCAACTTATCTGACCAATAAGAAAACATGACGCCAGAACATAGCGTCAGTGTGTTTTGCGCGGCAATCGGATATAAAAAGATCTAGCGATCGGTTTGCATGTTCGACGGCAGATTCGCGACCTGTGAGAAAATACAAGAATTTTGAGAGGTCACACATAATTATAGGCCCATTACTTAAAATATTGAGGAGCTGTTTTACTCCCACCATTGAAACTTTAGGCTTTCTGTATATATACAAATGTCTGAGATGAAACGGGACACACTCCTAATTATTCTTCGACAGTCATTTTAAGACGTCCTTAAGACGATATGGTTTTAAAATTATAGTTGTGTGTCGGCAACGAAGTTGGAAATTTTCATAAATTGTGAGATGGCAATTAGCCATAGAATAGGGAAAGTCGACGATTCTGCATAGGACGATCTGAGGAAATAAAATACTTAGAACGCAGATAGAACAGTTTAAAAACTTTGATTTAATTGTGTTTTAACAGCAGCAAAATGTCGACCATGGAGAGAAGACAGCAAGCTTCATCCTCCATTACCATCAGTGTTATGGGCTAACGGCCTAATGATGGGAATTGACGAGGCGGGAGGCCTCTGGAAAGCAGTTTAAGTGATGAGTATTAAAAAATTGATTTATTGATTTTGGACGAGGGGAATCGCGAGAGATGTGTGGAACTTTGTATAGATTTTATTTGTGTGATTTAATTTAAATTTTAGGGTTTGATTTCTTAACTGACATGCGTGTAGTAAATTTTGGCATTGCGTGACAATTATGTTGTACAGTAAATTTTGTAATATAAATGTTTTCCTTATGTATACGTAATTCTTATTGCGAAACGGCCGCATCGATTAACGTATCTATAAAAAGTGTAGCCGTGAATGAGAACCTAGGAACGACAATGATAAATGGACTGATTTAATGATATGTTAAACTAATTACTACGTGGGGGGAATATTTGCATTTTGTTGCTTTGATAACTCGGGCTAGGACTGATCCTGTTATTTATTCTTTATTGTCATTTGGACATGTTGTATGTCATTATCTGAGAGGTGTGCTGATTAATGCTACGACGAGATCTTCGAGAAATGTGCCACGTGTTTTTGGGTGTAAGTGATGATGATGAGGAGAGGTAAAGCCTGTCCATGACTGCGATATCATTCCGGCAAACTAGTTATCCGTGGGGATAAGTTTGACCTGGGAATGTATTCTTAAAAATCCCTGAGAGGATGTTTTGAGATAATGTGTTATTTATTTGTACGCGTTTAACAGGTGGCGATTAGCAAAGGTGCTGTACGCTGGCTTTGGGCCAGAATCTATATTTAGCATGGCACTAATTACTACTTGGGGGAAGAAATCAGCCACTCTCTCGGTGATACGATAACAGGCCCGGTTGTTTCCAGCTCGTTATGACACGTTATGTTTGCTTTAAAGCCTAATGAGTTAAGGTTATTTTATTTGGTTTAATTTGGGAAGTTGCCATGTTGTCGATCCAAGTTTCTTTTATCATTACTACGACTTATTTGTTCATTGTTTTAAAACGCCAAACTTTCCGGCGTGAAAATTAAAAAGTTATATTTTGTTGTTGTTGGCTCTTATTTTCAAGGCCATTGTATTCATATAAATATAATTTGGCAACCGGCCAAACTTGTTCATGTCATGTTATGCTATCCTAGTGTTTAAGGTATAAGACGGTAATTCCGCAGCCCTTAGTTTAAATAATACACACGTGTATTTGGTTGTGGTAATCTAAGGTTAGAGCATGTCAGTAGTGTATATAATTATGTAATTGTTGTTCCCACATTTCCGTAATTCGTCCTTCGCAGTACGGAGTCCGTTCCCGAACCAACTGTTTTGGTCGGAAACGAGCGCCCGTCAAAATGCTCATTACTTGAACTAGTCTTAAAACCCGTGTCGCTCATAAATATTAAATTTTTGTACTATTTTATTTGTTTGTTATATTTGGATCTTGTGATCCGTTTTCTTTTGTTACTTTGACTTAAGTGACATTGCAGTCACAATGCTTGTTGACAGCTGTCATGCCATGTCGTCATGGTACGTCAGGCTGGTCAGTGTTAGATCTGTTCACGCGAGTGAACAATAAAAGGGTGGTTATAGTTTTCTTTTTTATGTTTGATTCAGTTAATAAATTTCATTTGTTAGTAGATCCTGTTGTTTTTCTTGGCTTTATAATAATAATAAG
Source organism: Meconema thalassinum (assembly GCA_946902985.2). Taxonomy (NCBI): domain Eukaryota; kingdom Metazoa; phylum Arthropoda; class Insecta; order Orthoptera; family Tettigoniidae; genus Meconema; species Meconema thalassinum. Next base: position 1,847,433,232 of record OX336388.2, on the reverse strand, counting down.
TTAACCTTATGAATCCTGGAAGTTATGTTGATAGCAAAACCTCTAAATCACATTCACAAGAATCCATTACGACCCCGAAATTTTGAATCTTGTCTACATGCTATTTTCCAAAGGGTTTAGTACTTCAGCATTGTTTTAGACAGCTCAGTAAAAAGATGACTTGTCTTCAACATCTGGGCCCTAGTGATCACATACATGCCACTGGCTGAAGGGATCTCACAGATGTGGCGACAGTAGTCTGTTACTGTATTGCCTATCACAGTCTCTTGTTCTAGATTCATACCGAAGTCACTGAAGGCCAACCTCGATAAACTGGGGCTCCACCATAATCTGCATATCAGTATGCACAAAGCAGTCATTTTAGATACCTGCTTCATACTTCTTTCGTTCCTCAACCTACCAACACAGAGAACTCCACTCCATCATGCAACATCCGCCGATAAAATGGTTTATTATACCAAATGACATGGTAAACATAATAATAATAATAATATTAGTAACAATAATTTATTCTGTAAATTGTAAAGTAACGTGTCCTCCATCGGAACATATAGGAGACCTGATGTTCTCTACCTCCTCTTTTTGGGGTACAGTGCCTGTCCTAACTTCAGTTTCTTCAAGGCTCCTGTAGAAGAGTTTCTCATTTGTGGTAAATAAGTTATTTTATGGACTCGGTATACCGACGAAGTCTCTGATCACTTGCTTCCAGTTGTTACTTCAAGGTGCCTAATTTTTCATGACGTTTCTAGTTAGCTGGATGCTATTTAGAGTGTTCCTTCTTTGAATAGCTCCAAATTTCAGCACAATGGACGTCCATGTTAATAATACTAATAATAATATTTAACAATAATAAATTGTGTAAATACAAAATAAATTGTTCTCGTTTCTTTAGGGGCTTTGTAACATCGTGATCATGTAGCTCCGTGTACTTCGGTGTGCGTAGAGTTTGCCTGATGACTGTGATATCCGTACTAGAGTGCGTATTTGTAATTAGAGTAGGAAGAGGAAGCGGTTGTGGCCGTAAGTTAAGTGCCATCCTAGCATTTGCCTGTTGTAGAAGTGGAAAACCATGGAATACCACTTCCAGGAGGGCTGAGGTAGGAATCGAACCCTCCTCCTCTCAGTTTTGCCTCACGAGGCTGAGTGTACCCAGTTGCCAGTTCCAGCCCTCATACTAGAATTAAATTTCTTTACAGAACCGGGAATCAAGCCCTGGCCCTGAGAATGCTTGCACAACGCAACAAAAAAGTATCATACTGGTCAGTGGTATTCTACTGCATGCTTGAGCTAATGTAAGATTCATCGTTTCTTCTACGTCCAACACAATACTCTTTGTTAATGGCACTTCCACCTCTTGCGAAACGTAGAACAACTTTATAACTAGCCCTAATTGTAGCGTCACAACACCTTTCATCGGAACTAATGGGTTGAAAGTTATTAATTAAAATGCTTGCATAATTCACACGGTCGCCATCCTGAAATGGCTAGGTTGATGAGCTTGTAGTTTGGACGCAAGACCCGTCCTATATGAAGGTATGTTGTTACCTAATTTGGTAGAGATCGGATGATAAGTTTGGTAGTAATTTGATTTTACGTTTTGAGCGTTTGAGTGGCCGCCATTAAGTTTTGGTAAAGATGGCGGCAGTATAAAACATGACACTGAGGTACCCTCAGTACCAAATATCGTTCAATTCGGTTTCACCGTGTATTAATTGATAGGGGGGCGGGGGAGGACATACAGAGTACACACATATACGCACACAGACAGGCACACAATTTTTGGCCCTGTGTAGATCTCATAAGTCTACTATCATTTTTCGCAAAAATCGAAAGTAGGCTAAAAACATAATCTGAAGTTCGTAGTCTGAAATTATTAATTTACAGCAGATCCAAATGGAGAAGCCAGCCAACAGCCTCTGTGTAGATCTTCCAGTGTACCACTGAAGGCTCTGAGGGACAATGAAGTGTTATGTGATCTATCCACACCTGCCAGTTCTAATCCGGTTCAACAAGCACCAGTGACGCCTAGATAAGTGAATCCCTGCAGGCCTTTCCCAGGGATTAATATTTAAATCAAGGTGTACCGGGGAAATTCCTTTCCGCCATTCATTAATCCAGGCAACTTTGATATTGAAGTTGTCGTTCAGCTAGCTATCTGCTGTTCGCCACGACGGGTGTCTGGACCTTAATCGATGAGCTGATAGAACTGGAAGTTCTGTATGTATTGGCAATAGTGGATTCGTGTTGATTCTTTTGTAGGTGTTCAGCAACGACTGACATCTTCTTAAATGTGGAGGGGAAATGTTACATAAAACCGGTAACCATTGAATATTAGCAGAACGAATGCATCCTGTGATGAGGCGCATTGTTTGATTAAGCAGTGTGTCAACTACTGTATTTTGGTGTGAGCACTGTTAAGCCAGGTAGAACAACAGTAGACACGACCGAGTACGAGACAGCCAGAGCTGTGGATCTGAGTGCTGTTGCATTGGCAGCCCAGGTGGTCCCAGTTAACTTCTGAAGTATGTTGTTCCGGGTTTTGATTTTAACTGCCGTGTTCTTGAGATAGGTTTTGTACGACAATGATCTATCCAGAGTCACACTTGTATCTGCTGATTATGTATGTTCAGCTCACAGACGACACCCTTGTGACGGTAGAGGAATGATCCCTCACCGAGTCGTGAAGCCGACCTGGAAGGATAAGGGATTTTAAAAAAGTAACAAAATAATTGAACAGTTTCAAGGAATATACGGAGCTACTATGAGAGACTAGGAGCTACCTGTTTTGCTTTCAACCAATAGATTAGATTCAGAGTTCACGAAAGGGAAAATGTTCCAAGTCTTGTAAGTCCGCAACAATGTAGGCCTACCTGTGAGACTGCGATTCAAGTTTAGGCGAATATATTTCGCTACTCGATGATCTGTAAAGGAAATGCCACAATACTGAAACATGCTGTGTATATCTTGTACTTAATCTACGTAACACAGCCTTATAGATAAAAGCACCTCTGGTCCACGAATAGTTTTATCCTATTGCATTATTTATCTCCTGCTGTTGTTGTTGCTTAGTTTAGGGGCTGTAACATCACTGGTCATAGCCCCGTGTATTTGTGTGTGAGAGAGTAATTAATATGGTAACCTGTGTCATTGTGTGTATTTGTAAATTGGGGATGGGATTGAGAAAGAGGCAGCCATGGTCTCAAGTTTGGAACCATCCCGGCATTTACCTGGAGTAAAAGTGGATAAACCACGGAGTCTGAGGTGGTATCGAAAGAAGCCACATGTGATCAGTTTTGCTTCACGAGGATGATTGTACCCCTTTCCAGACCTCACGCCAGAATTAAAATCTCTTAGCAGATCTCCGAATCGAACGCGGATATCACGGTTGACAGCCAACAACGCTAGCCGCTACACCACGAGATGGTCTTTATTTATCTCCTTTAACAACGTGAGGTAATTAAACAGAATAATAATTTCTGTAATGATTGTATCAGTTGTTATCAGAAATATTCATGGGTGTACATTCTGAATATTGGATGATTGCTTTTGTAGAAAAAGTGTACTATAACTGGTAAAGTTTAAGGAGAATGCAGGTGCGGTTGAGCCACTTTCCAAATCTCAAAAGTCTTCAGTTCAAATTACAGGTACTACAAAATAAATGCCGTAAGAGGTCGCACGGTATATACTGACCGGTTTAGCTACAAGCGCTAAGGCGCAGGGCCATCGAATCGAGCCTTCCTGATTTATAAAATAGTGCTTTCGAACCCCACTGTCAACCAAGTTTTGAAATAGTCTTCCGTGGTTTTCCATGTAAATACCGGGACAGTACTTTCTAATAGGCCACGGCCGTTCCCTTCCAAATTCATGCCTCGTTCATTCATATTATTTTATCTCTAATCTCATTCTATGGTGAGCTTGGCTTCAAGAAGGGCATCCGGCCAATATCCGCCACAGAGAAATCACATCTCACGGCATCCCGAACTCCATAGAAACGGGAATAATAAGGAGTAGACATATAGATGGAACAGTAAATATTTAAGGGCGTAGTGGCGCAGCGCACGAGCTGTTGGCCTCTCACCACGGCGGAACGGGTTCGATTCCCAGTCAATGTCTGTGAGATTTTCAAAATGAAATACCATGTCCTGTGGTTTGGATTCCACGTAAAAGGGAGGTTTATTGGCTCATGATCGCGACATTATGGGCCACGTAAAACTTAAAAAAAACGAAACAAGTAGTTTCGTGAAGAACTAAATAGCCTATTTTCATAAATCCTACTTATGTTAATAGCCTCTATCAACAAACAAAATTAAGGGCAGATGACCTCGTAGTTCCACCCCTTAAATCAACAATAACTAACTAACATACACAATTTCAGTTTGATTGCTGTAATAGGTTCGTAGATATTGAGAACCGTCTAAATATGTCGGTAGGTCGTAATGTTGGATTTTATATATCTAGACCACAGAGTTATGTACTATTACTCGAATATTATTGCATAGTCGTATTATTCAAACTTCAATCGCATGATTAGGACACAAGAAATTTAAAAAACGAGAGTTTAAAATTTAACACAGCCACCATCTTGTGGTTATGAAAACAATTGAAATAAATTAGATGCCAGTCGATTAAGGTTTGTATAACCATTTACCGAACCAAGTTTCTCTGGCCTCGGATAGGGAAATCACGAGAAACGTCCATTTCATTATTTTAATTTTTGGGTCGCTGCCATGTTGGATTGTGCTCACCAGGTTATTGAAGGTAGCATAGGTGAACTTATGTTATTAGCTTTTATCAACATACAGAATATCAATTTCATTGCTGTCAAAGATAAATAGGTATTGAGAACCGTCTAAATATTTCGGATAGGCGCCATGTTGATTTTTTTAAATATGTAGACCATAGAGTTATGTACTATTACAAGACGATTATTGCGTAGGTTAAGTATTCAAACGTTTACTTCGACACAGGAAATAGAAACCTAATTTTGAAATTTCGCACATCCTCATCTTGAGGTTATGTATACAATTGAACTAAATTAGATGTCAGTGAATGCAATGTGTATAAACATTTGCTGTACCATGTTTGACTGCACTCGGAGAATTAAATCATAGGAAAAGTATTTTTAAATGTTTTAACCTCGCTTGTCCACCATGTTTGTTCATGTACTTAACATGATTTTGAAAGTCACATAGATGAATTGCTAGTTGTGCTCTTTACCGCCTTACAAAATTTCAGGGTGATATCTATAGAGTTTCGCAGATATGGAATGCCAGTGAAATATTTCGCACAGCCACCATTTTATATTAGTGAGACGTAATAAAATGTGAAGGGCCCGGTCGGGGTCAGACGACATAGTACTATGACCTTTCCGAGTTTCTTTGAAATCGCTCGAGCTGTTTAGATTTTATTAGAGGGGTGGACAAACACACACGCACGCACACACACGGACATAAGGTGAGCTCATAAGCCTAATTTTTTCATAAATGAAAATTAGTTGAAAACAAGTGGTTCCGTGAAGAACTATGCAGCCTATTTTCATATATCCTACATAAGTTAATTGCCTCTATCAACATACAAAATTTCATTTTGATTGGTGTAATAGATTCGTACATATTGAGAAGTGCCTAAAAATGTCAGATGGTTGCCATGTTGGATTTTATGTAGGTCTTAGAGTAATGTACTATTACATGAAGATTATTGTGTAGGTGTAGTATTCAAACTTCAATCGCATGATTTCGACACAATAAATAAAAACGAGAGTTTGAACTTTTGCACAGCTGCCAATTTGTGGTTATGAAAACCAATTAAATAAATTAGATGGCAGTGGATTAAAATTTATGTAAGCATTTACCGTATCAAGTTTTACTGCGCACAGATGGTTGAATCGCGAGAAACGGCCATTTAAATATTTTTATTTTACGTCGCCGCCATGTTGGATTTGTGAACACCAGATTATTATTTATTATTTATCGTATGATGATACAGAGTTAAAATAAAAGTTCATACACTACATATAAAGTTATATATACAGTTATATACATAGTCATAAACACAAGTTCTTGGTTTAAACTTCTAAATCCAGGCCATCAATCCACTGAAGTGCCTCAGAAGATGCATGATGAATGTCACCTACTGATCCTTGGAACGCTCGTTGCGGACATTCACCAACAATATGTCCGATGGTTTGCACGGTAGCTCCACAAGAAATTGTGCCTCCGCCTAAATTATCAGAAAACGGTTGTATCCGCATTTCACTTACGCAATAGGTTCTCTAATTACAAACCAGAAGTTAAATTCAGAGGACAAACTTTGCAGTTCTGCAGCATGCCTAAGTACCTTGGGATAACACTTGATAGGTCCTTGATCTTCAAACAACATCTCACGAACGTTGCCGCAAAGGTGAAGAAGACCCGTAATAGCATCATTCAGAAGTTTGTTGGTACCTCCTGGGGTTCCAGCGCTCAAACTTTACGATCAACTGCTCTGGCACTGTCATACTCCGTTGCTGAATACTGCTGCCCATCTTGGCATAACAGTGTCCACTCCAAGAAGATAGATGTGCACCTTAACCAGACAATGCGACTGATTACGGGCTGCATACGTAGCACACCCACTATATGGTTACCTGTTCTAAGTAACCAGGTTATTGAAAGTACCATATGTGAACATATGTTCATAGCCTCTATCAACATACAAAATTTCAGTTTGATTGCTGTCATAGATTAATAGATATTGAGAACCGCCGAAATATTTCGGATGCTCTCTATGTTGCATTTTCATATGTGTAGGCCTTAGAGTTATAAAGTATTAGTTGACGATTATTGCGTAGGTTCATTATTCAAACGTTCACTTCGATCGCACGATTATTACACAAGAAATAAAAAGTTGAATTTAAAACTTCGCACAGTCGCCATCTTTAGATTATGTAAACAACTGAACTAAATTAGATACCAGTGCATTACAATGTGTATAGACATTTACTGTACCTTATTTCACTGAGCTCATATGGTTAAATCGCGAGAAAATGTATTAATCTGTTTCAACTTCTCTTTGTCGCCATGTTCGTTTTGAACTTTAAAGGTTTTTCAAAGTTACATAGGTTAAATTTTATTAGTACCCTTTATTAGCGTACAAAATTTCAGTGTGATATCTGTAATAGTTTCGGAGATATAAATTGCTAGTGAAATGATTCGCACACCCACCAACTTGAGGTTATGTAAACAATTGAACTATATTAGATGCCATTGCATTCCAATGTGCATAAACATTTGCTGTACTAATTTAATTGCGTTTGGATTGGTTAAATCGCGAGAAAAGTCTATTTAAAAGTTTCAAATTTGCTTGGCCACCATGATCGTTTTGTAGTTTACATGTTTTTAAAAGTCTCATAGATGAACTTCTAGTAGTGCCCTTTATCACCCTACAAAAGTTCAGGGTGATATCCGTAATTGTTCCGGAGATATAGATTGCCGGTGAAATATTTCGCAATATTTCGTAATAAATATGATGGGCACGGTCTGGGTCGGACAAAATGGTGCTATGACCCTGCCATGTTTCATTGAAATCGCTCCCGCCGTTTAGAAGTTATTAGGGACACACACACACATACACACACACACGGACGCACATGCCCACATACACACACACGGAAAAAAGGTGATCTCATAAGGCTATTTTTTATAAATGAAAATACAGTAGACTAATAAGGGAACTCAGATAGCGACTACCCCGCCCCCCAGATCGAGTTTTATTTGATAGGGGATATACTTGGAAGGTCACTCTATACGATAGTGGTAAAAGAAATCGGTTTGAATAACATTAAGCCCCTATTAAAATCGACTGAAAAGACGCGGAACCAGGAGTCAGCACGTGGACGTGATAGGCAGCCGTCCGTATGTTGCCAATGTTGAAGCGACCGAGTACCGCCCTGCCAACTTTCCAGTTTCACGAGCTGAATCCATGTTTTGCGTCTTTTTAATCGATTTGAATAGGGGCTTGGTGTTAAATTTTAGCTGAGTATTTACCATTACCAAAAATCCTCTGCCAATTACAATCCAATCGGGGAACAGACGCTATGTAAGCCTAATGAGGATAACTCTAAAGGATATGAAGGATTGATTCCCACCACAGCAATCCAAGAGGATCTTTTGTCCGGTTTTCCAACTTATAACTTACTTTTGCGAAATCGAGAGATTATACCTAATTTTATGTTCGACTATGGCGAAATGTAAATACAGGGTGTTTCAAAAAGAATATACGTATTACAAAGTATTATTTTGTCCAGACTATCGATCGCTGCGCCTCGGCTCGGCTATTGGAGAAACGAATACATAGTCTAGTTTATATTAATAGCCTCTAGATGCCAGTTGTTTCTGTTTTGCTTGGTAACCGTCATATGTTTAAAATGGCTACTCCGCAGCAGAAATCATTTTGTGTTCTCGAGTTTCCGAAGTGCAATTCCGTGATTACAGTGCAAAGACGTTTCAGGTTGAGGTACCAAATTGATCCTCCGAATGGGTGGAACATTCGCAGATGGTATCGATAGTTTGTAGATACATGATGTGTATGTAAAGGGAAGAGTCCTGGCCGCCCTCGTGTTTCTGAAGAAAATGTTGCACGAATTCAAATTGCTTTCCAACATAGTCCTTGGAAATAAACTTGTCGTGCCGGTCGGGAGTTACGACTGCCTACAACAACAATTTGGCGTGTTTTGAGACGTCGGTCGGTTATGAAGCCGCGAAAGTTACAGCTGTTACAAGAAGTCCTTATGACAAACGCAAACGTGTGGCATTTTGTAACAAGATTCATGATGCTATTGACAATGATAACACTTTCGCAAAACACATAGTGTTCAGGTAAACAAACACAATGTTCTAATTTGGGGCCTACAGAACGCACATGCCGACATTGAACATGTACGAGATTCGCCCAAAGTCAATGTGTTTTGTGCGACATCCCGTTCAGCTGTTTGCGGCCCATTCTTCTTTGATGGAACACGGTTAACGGTCAGCAGTATCTCGCTATGTTACAAAACTGGTTGTTTCCGAGGCTGCACGAACACAACTTCATTTTTCAACAAGACGGGGCACCCCCTCACTGGAGTCGCCAATTGCGTGAATATCTGAATGAAACTCTACCAAACCGTTGGATTGGTCGTCAAGGAGCTGACGACGTAGCATGTCTCAGCTAGGCTCCACGGTCACCGGATTTGACACCCTGTAACTTCTTCCTGTGGGTTTTCGTTAAAGACAACGTTTATATACCACCACTCTCACAGAACCTGGAAGAGTTGAAGAACAGGATCCGTACTGCCACCTCAGTGACGAAGGATATGCTTGCCCGAGTATGGGAGATATTTCAATATCGGTGTGATATTGTTCGTGTCGCTGATGGAGGACATATTGGACATCTGTAATCAAAACTTGAGAGGTTCCTAAATATGTGTGTAAAGTTTCATATTCGTATGTCTTAAAGTTTAATAAATATTTGCATACGAAATACGTATATTCTTTTTGAAACACCCTGTATTATATGTCAGAAAACTGTACTACTTTCGGTTGATACTGAGGCTCATTATAGTATAAGTTTTCATTATGGTACAGTTTCTCCAACCAATCAGAACTCAAGATGTATGATGTGTGACCAATTAGGTACTTGAGAGCTTCGCACTTGAACACAGAATCCAACATGCCGGATATGAATTACATGATTTGAAAGTTGACAATGTAAAAGATATCTATCAACCATTGTAGTATATATATATATTTCGTATGGCATGAAGATGCAATATACAATTATTTACATTCTACAGTATTTACAGTACAAATGTATACAGATTGAGACCTTGATCTGCAAGTAGCTTCAGTTTTGTTAGAGCTGGATATCTAATTTCTCTAACCATTCTAAAGCTTCATCACTAGCTTGATGAATCTCCTTCATTTGACCATTGAACCTTCGGAGAGGGCAATCCATAGCGATGTGACTGATGGTCTGAGGCACATCTGCACAGTTGCAGAAAGGATTCTCGGCAATTTTCCATTTGTGCTTCCAGAACTGACACCTACCGTGTTGAGTTCTTATACGGTTCAGCGACGTCCATATTTTCCTGGGAAGGTCGAAGCCAGGGGGCTGCTTAACTGGATCCGAGATAAGACCTAATCTGCCAGGATTTGAAATCAGCCTCTCATTGCGCCAAGCTTCATTCACTTGAAACTGCTCTTGGACCAACTTCCTTCCTTGTCTCCAAGAAGGATTCCGGGATTTCAGCCTGAGATCTTTAGGTGAGCAGTCTAGATGAATTGGCAGAAGAGGGTTGTCACAACTTTTGAGCCATTCTCTCTTCAGTGCCATTTGTCTTCGAAGATGAGGAGGCGGGATGTTGGAGAGTACTGGTAACCATTCCAAAGGTGTAGATTGGATGGTTCCTGATACAGTCCTCATTGTGTCGTTCAGCTGTACGTCTATCTTCTTTGCATGGGCGCTGTTAAGCCATACTGGGCAGCAATATTCTGCTACTGGATACACTAGGGCAAGTGCTGAAGTTCTGAGGGTGGATGCTGTTGGGCCCCAGCCCGTTCCTGTGAGTTTGTGCAGGATGTTGTTGCGGGTTTTGATCTTAGCAGATGTTTTGCCTAGATGTTCACTGTAAGTCAAGGATCGATCCAAGATGACGCCTAAATATTTAGGATGAGGATTGAATTTCAGTAGATTACCCTGGTATTGAACCCTAGGAATGTAGTTGGCTTGTTTGTTGCATAGATGAATGCAGCTGACCTCTGTTTTTGCTATATTTGGTTTTAGTCTCCAGGTTTTGAAGAACTTGTCGAGTCTGCAGAGATCTTCCGTAAGTACGGTTTCTGCTGTTGCAAAGTCGTTGGACTGAGCTGTCAATGCAAGATCGTCAGCGTATACGAACTTTCTAGCACTAGTGGGAGGTAAGTCTGCGGTGTAAATATTGAACAGCAATGGGGCAAGGACCGATCCTTGAGGTAAGCCATCATTTAGTTTGTGAGATCTGCTTACGTTGCCATTTAGGTGAACTTCAATCACTCTGTTGACCAGCATATTATTCAGTAGGATGGCAAGTTTCTTGCAAGGGATTATTTTCAGGAATTTGAGGATCATTCCTTTTCGCCAAACTGCATCGTATGCTGCTGTGAGATCCACAAACACAGATACGGTCTTATTTCGATCTTGAAATCCTCTCTCTATGTGAGTGGTTAGGGCCAACACCTGGTCGGTACAACTGCGCTTTGATCTGAAGCCAGCTTGCTCATTTGGTATGTGCTCAAGAACTGTAATTGAGATTCTATTACATATTATTCTTTCCAGCAGCTTGTAACAGACGCTCAGGAAGGCAATAGGCCTGTAATCTTCTGCACTATCTCCACTTTTCCCAGGTTTGAGTACAGCAACTATTTTAGTTCTTTTGAGTGCTGGTGGAAGTTGACCATCGCGTAAGATGTTGCTATAAAATTTAGCAAGCCATTCAATTGTTCGAGGACCACAACGTTGTAGGAATTCTGGGTAAAGACCATCCAACCCAGCTGCTTTTCCTGATTTTACTTCTTTTAGCGCAGTTGAAACTTCAGCAGCCGTGATATCAGCTGTAAACTGGGATGTTGTTTCTGCATGGAACATCTTAGATTTTAGTTCTAACTGAATTCTTTTTGCCTCTTTCTTGTCAGTATCGGCAGGTTTTCTTGTCAGACTAACTAATCTGCTTGCTATCGCATCTGGCTTTATCTTGTTGCACTTGGAACTGAATTTTGGAGTGCTGCTACCAAGATTCCTTAAAAGAGACCATGCTTTTCGACTGGAGTGTTGAAAATTCGTATTTTCCATTAGGTTGGTCCATTTTTCTCTTCTAGCTGAGTCTAAAGACTGTAGTAGTTCGTTGGCAACTTCAGGATCACTGGCGAGTATATACTCCTCATATAGTTCATTGCATTTTGGACTCCAGCCAGGAATATAAGTCCTTCTGTATCCTCTTGGGATATGTTTCCTTGCAGTAGCACAAATTAGTCCAGCGAAGCGCTCGTAATTACCTATTTTAGATGGGATCCACTGTATATTATGTTCCAATTCGCTGGTGAATTTTGACCAGTTGGCTTTGGTGAAATTCCAACGTGGCAGTGGAACTGATCTGACGACAGGCATTTCTAGGCCGACTTTGACAAGTGCTGGTCTGTGCTGACTTCGGGGGAAGTTGTCTAGAATATTCCCGCTGCACTTTAGGGGTTTAACATACGAGTCCTTTGAGACAAAGCACAGATCAAGGTTATAGTCCTTTTTCCATCTGGCAGAGTGGAAGGAGCCCTTTTCTTTGGCATCATGCATTAGAAAAAGGTCTTCTGCATCAGCCCATTCCGACACACCTTGGCCCTCTTTGTTGGTATAATTATAACCCCAGTTAGTATTCTTGCTGTTAAAATCTCCGAGGATTACAGCTGGGTGGTGAATGTTCTGGATGGTCTCACTCAAGATCCAAGGTTGACAGGGAGGCTTATAGATGTTTATAATTTCAGTACCTGCAATTTTCATTTTGGAGGCAAACATATTATTGTCCACATTTGTGCTTATTTTGTCAATTTTCTCTATGTTGCTCTTTGCATACGTTGCAGTGCCATAACTTTTGTGAAATGTTGCGTTAAGCAGGGTATATCCCGGAATCTTACATCTCGCATAAAGCTGATCCTGGTTTTCACAGTGGGTCTCTTGCAGTAGAACAACATCCACCTTGTGGTTGGTCAGTACTTTTGTTAGGTAATCACTTTTTGATCGGCTTCCTCCTTCAATGTTGAGTTGTAGTATCCTTAGTGTGGGGTGAAAGTCTTCAATGGGTCTCTGAAAAGAGCCATTTCCATGAGTCATATTGCTATATCTTCTAATTGCTGGGATATCCTGAAAGCGTAGCTTTAGGTCCAGCAGCCAACGTTGTTGCTTTCTTTGCACCACCCAGGGGTCACGTGTAGGGCACTTGAAGGTTATTCCTACGGACGTGGAGCAACGTCAACCCCATTTAGTTGATATCTTCTCACATAACCCTAACCTGCGTGCCGTATGAATCAGAATAACGGTTCACAATAATTTGTCGGACAGATGATACAATTGTACAGTATATAGATTAACGGCGTATCAATACACAACACAAAAAGTCTCAATTTAACTATTCAAAGGAATATTACCATGAAGATGTAGTATAACCTAACCTGGTTCAAGTTATTCCTAAGCAACAGAGTAAACAAAGATCTCGCGTAACAAATTTATCAAATATCGCTATAAGAGCTCTCACAACACCATAAAACACTAAATACCAACAGTAAATCACCCAAAATCAACGTATAAATCATAAAACAAACAATTAAACGTCAAGGAACTAAATAAACTATACAAATATCAGGAGCCTCAATTTGACTAGCCTCACTAAGTCACTGCCTCCTAGATAAGTTATAGTGTAGTTATAATGGCAAACGCAAAGACAAAATCAGCACAAATCTTTAAGGTAATATCCCCAACTCCAATTTCTACACAGGGTCTTTCATACAACTTCGGTGACAGTTTGAGTGAATGCTGGTGCAGACAGAAGGCTGTAAACTTATGGCATTGCCAAGCAGACATAGCGCATGCGTCGGTCAGATACCTTGGAAGGCACAGAGAGCAAACTCGGCGCTTGCACTTCAATCACTAAATTCAAGTGACTGAATCTCGACAGATATTTATGAATATTTCTGTTCGAACATAAAATTAAATAAAATAAAGTTATAATTATCGTCGAACATAAACAGTCGTATGCAACTCGCTTATAATGGTAATTAAGACACTCGTATACGCTCGTTTCATACTCGTGTCTTAATTATTGCCATTATAGGCTCGTTGCATAATGTACTATAATGGAATGGCTAGTCCCTTCCCAATGCTGCCTCCAAATACAAACACACACATTAGTTACCATACAGGTTGTATGCACACACACGTACACGAGAATGATGACCACGGTGTCCTAAGCCCATTATTGATGAAACAAAACCAATCAATCAAGGTTGCAGTATGGAAGATGTATGCTCTACCTAGCGGTGTGTTAACTAGTAGAATAAATACCTCTGTTGAGAATAGGTAGTGTGAGTCAACTACACAGTTCGTGGTTCAGGAATCCACAATCGAAATACCGTAGAAATAAATGCAGTTGTTTAGCAAACCCTCAGACCATGCGTATCCCCTGCAATATCACCGGTATGCATCCAGCACTATCCAATTCTCGCTATGCTTCTTGGGAACTCGAGAGAGCAAACCCAAGTTCACGGTTCTGGTCTCAACAAGCACACGAATATAAAAGTAAACTAGTTGAAACCCGTCAAAAATGACGGTCAATAGAAAAATATTTACTGAAGAATTTTCTTATGTAGGCCTACTGTATATTCTTTGTACGATGATTTTTTGGCTCTATTGAAACTATAAGGGCGTCAAAAGATTGCACTCTCAACATTGCAAAATACTGCTGGCCATGACTGAAAAATTGATGAGGCAAATTGAGACCTATACGTTCCAGAGTTTTCCCTTGAGCTTCATTGATTGTGACAGAGTATGCCAAATAAATTGGAAAATATTGCCTCTTAAAACAAAATGATAGTGTTTTATCGGATGCTGTTAAATCAAGTAGAAGGATTCAACCTCTCTGCCTAATTTTAACTGCATTTATTATTTCCAAATCCAAGCAATATGGTTGCATTTAAGAGCCCTTGGGAAACGTTCAGATTTCTAAGCAGCATAACGGTTCAAGCGTTTGGAATATGTGGAGGCAAGTCATTTAGTTCCAAGGAATTCAAGAACTCTGAGGAGTCTAATAAAACTGGCCGCAAACCGTCACATATAATTTTGGAATATAACGAAGAAATGCGATGATGTGCACCTCCATACATCTTAAAACAATGTGGACCGTATGGGTGTGGCACAGTAACATTGGCACCAAATGAAACGAAGGACATAGCATTGTACTGCCGATTAGTCTCTCTGAAATTCCATGAGATATCATCTCCAGTGAAAAATAATTGTTGCAGCATGTCAAATGTTTTATATTTAGTCAGATTAATTTTACATTACAACAGCAAAGCTCAAAGTAACCAAGTGAAGATTTCTCTCAAGAGAAATACAGTGCAGAACAATGTTTAAATTTGTTCGTCAAGGACCCTACACTGTAACGGTATAGTATCTGGAATTGTATCTGAAATGCCGTATTCATATTGGAGTTTAAAAGTGGCTTCGTATTTTTCTCCGATTTCCCACTTGTTTGCGGCTAATGTTCTATTTCGTAAAATGGGTTTATTTATAGCAGCATTTCTCCCCAAATTAACGTCATAGCTTATTAAATAACACTATAGTGGCCTGCATCAACGCAGCTGCCAAATATTAAATAGCAAATAATAACTTACTTCCATTGCCAAAATCAACTGCGTGGTTAGACTCATTGTTATGTACTCTAAAAAAATAATCAATAAACAACAATATTCACTTATACAACTAAGTTCAGAGACTTCCATTCTCAAGTTGGTTGCTGATGAGAATGCGATGAGACTGATCGCCAATAATAAAATCCTTGCAATTTTTGCAATTTGCTTGCAAACGCAACTCAGGATGACGAACTTCATTTTGAAATAAACAGAATGAAACTGCTCTAAATAATCAATTTCCATCACCTGTTGAAGGTACAATACTTTGCATTTCCATGACAGTAAATTATGCAAGGGAGCATAGAATCACTTCGCCACTACTGGAATGAGCATGGACTCACTTCGCCAGCCACCGTAATGGAGGGAGTTTTAGAATTATATGTTCAGTGTTTTTCAAAGATCGTATTAACACAGGGAAGCCCAGTCTTAAGGCTACATTCTGAGCTATCGCCCTAGATTCCAGGTTCGATCCCTGCTCTGCCAAGAAATTTAATTCTGGTCTGAGGGCTGGAACGGGGCGCACTCTTGAGGCAAACCTAAGAAGAGCAAAATTTGATTCCCATCTCAACAACCTTGGATGTGGTTTTCCGTGGTTTCCCACTTCCACTCCAGGCAAATACCGGGATAGTTCCTAACTTAAAGCCTCAGTCGTCAACTCTCCATTCCCCATACTAATTACAAATGCACACATCAATACAGCCATCACATTAACACAGGTTATCAGAGAAAGGTTTACACTCACACACCAAAGTAGACGGGGCTGAGTGACCACGATGTCTGAGTCCATCAAATGAATTATGTTCGACAATTTTCTCTCAAGGCGAAGCGATTGTGCCGATATTTATTTAATAATTTAAAAGTATCTGGGAACGTAAATCATGGAGAATTCCTTACCTTACGGGAATAATAAACGTAGCCTAACATATGTTTAGACAATGTAATACCAATTGCAAGATAGAATAATTGGGAAATAGAATTACATGTCTGAGGTGGGAATCAAACTCCTTCGACGATGCATAATCAATTTCGTTGTCCACAATGTTAGCCGCTGAGCCACCCAGACAACGAAATTAGAGTGCAATATTAAGAGACGTAAACAACAAACGCACTTAACTGCCAGTTACAGTTCATCAATATTTCCCTTATTTCATGATTCTCAACTCCCTATTCCCCATACTAATTACAAATGCACACATCAATACAGCCATCACATTAACACAGGTTATCAGAGAAAGGTTTACACTCACACACCAAAGTAGACAGGGCTGAGTGACCACGATGTCTGAGTCCATCAAATGAATTATGTTCGACAATTTTCTCTCAAGGCGAAGCGATTGTGCCGATTTTCATTTTCAATTTAAAAGTATCTGGCAACGTAAATCATGGAGAATTTCTTACCTTACGGGAATAATAAACGTAACATATGTTTAGACAATGTAATACCAATTGCAAGATAGAATAATTGGGAAATAGAATTACATGTCTGAGGTGGGAATCAAACTCCTTCGACGATGCATAATCAATTTCGTTGTCCACAATGTTAGCCGCTGAGCCACCCAGACAACGAAATTAGAGTGCAATATTAAGTGACGTAAACAACAAACGCACTCAACTGCCAGTTACAGTTCATCAATATTTCCCTTATTTCATGATTCTATTCCAGTATATATCGGGATACAACATAAGCGATATTTCCCTTTTCAATTCTCATAAACAAAGATCACACTACGATACGGTGGATCTTTTATCCGCCATTTCTCTCATGAAGAAACGCAATTGTGGCAACGCGCAATTGCCACATATATTACCTTTTTCTTTAAACATATAAAAATATACCGTAACATATATTTTCCTTTTAAAGACACACTGCAAATCTGCATGCCAAGAGCTTTCGTTAGAATGCCATACGAAGCCAATCGGTTAAGTCGTTTTCAAAATCTCGTGTGTACAAAAAATACATTAGTGTTTTAAATATATATGGCAACAGAGAATTCGTTACTTTACAGGAATGATAAAAGTGAAATATGTTTCTACACTCTAATACCAATCGTAGGAAGGAAGAAAACAAAAAAAAAACATATCCGAGGTGGGAATCGAACCCTCTCGACCATGCAAAGGATGGCAACAGAGAATTCGTTACTTTACGGGAATGAAAAAGTGAAATATATCTCTACAATGTAATACCAATCGTAGGAAGGAAGAAAATGAAAATAAATAAACGTATCCGAGGTGGGAATCGAACCCTCTCGACCATGCAAAGGATGGCAACAGAGAATTCGTTACTTTACGGGAATGATAAAAGTGAAATATGTTTCTACAATGTAATACCAATCGTAGGAAGGAAGAAAACGAAAATAAAAAAAAACATAACCGAGGTGGGAATCGAACCCTCTCGATGGGAACAGAGAATTCGTTACTTGACGGGAATGATAAAAGTGAAATATGTTTCTACAATGCAATACCAATCGTAGGAAGGAAGAAAACGAAAATAAAAAAACATATCCGAAGTGGGATCGAACCCTCTCGATCATGCATAATACAAATTTCTGGCCAGTAACCTTATCCCCTTGGCCAACCAGACAACTATGTGACACTGCAGTATTAAGTTATCTAACCAGTATACACACTCAACCTGCACTTTATGTCCTTCAATTCGTGGTTTATTTAATATAATTCTATTTCAATGCATATTGTAAAACATAACTAACATTATTGGAGACCCTTTTTAATTCTCATAAACAAAGATCTCAGTTAGACGCGACCGGAATCGCCATTTTCCTTGTTGAGAAAGGCCATTGTGCGCATGCGCGGGAGTGACAAATATTACATATTTCCTTAATCATTTAAAAATATACCGTAACATATATTTTCCTTTTAAAGAAACTCTGCAAATCTGCATGCCAAGAGCTTTCGTTAGAATGTCTTACGAAGCCAATCGGTTAAGTCGTTTTCACAATCTCGTGTGTACAAAAAACAGCTTAGTGTTTTAAATATATAGATGGCAACAGAGAATTCGTTACTTTACAGGAATGATAAAAGTGAAATATGTTTCTACACTCTAATACCAATCGTAGGAAGGAAGAAAACAAAAAAAAAAACATATCCGAGGTGGGAATCGAACCCTCTCGACCATGCAAAGGATGGCAACAGAGAATTCGTTACTTTACGGGAATGAAAAAGTGAAATATATCTCTACAATGTAATACCAATCGTAGGAAGGAAGAAAATGAAAATAAATAAACGTATCCGAGGTGGGAATCGAACCCTCTCGACCATGCAAAGGATGGCAACAGAGAATTCGTTACTTTACGGGAATGATAAAAGTGAAATATGTTTCTACAATGTAATACCAATCGTAGGAAGGAAGAAAACGAAAATTTAAAAAAAAACATAACCCAGGTGGGAATCGAACCCTCTCGATGGGAACAGAGAATTCGTTACTTGACGGGAATGATAAAAGTGAAATATGTTTCTACAATGCAATACCAATCGTAGGAAGGAAGAAAACGAAAATAAAAAAACATATCCGAAGTGGGATCGAACCCTCTCGATCATGCATAATACAAATTTCTGGCCAGTAACCTTATCCCCTTGGCCAACCAGACAACTATGTGACACTGCAGTATTAAGTTATCTAACCAGTATACACACTCAACCTGCACTTTATGTCCTTCAATTCGTGGTTTATTTAATATAATTCTATTTCAATGCATATTGTAAAAACATAACTAACATTATTGGAGACCCTTTTTAATTCTCATAAACAAAGATCTCAGTTAGACGCGACCGGAATCGCCATTTTCCTTGTTGAGAAAGGCCATTGTGCGCATGCGCGAGAGTGTCAAATATTACATATTTCTTTAATCATTTAAAAATATACCGTAACATATATTTTCCTTTTAAAGAAACTCTGCAAATCTGCATGCCAAGAGCTTTCTACAATGCAATACCAATCGTAGGAAGGAAGAAAATGAAAATAAAAAAACATATCCGAGGTGGGAATCGAACCCTCTCGATCATGCATAATACAAATTTCAGGCCAGTAACCTTATCCCCTTAGCCATCCAGACAACTATGTTTCACTCCAGTATTAAGCTATCTAACCAGTATACACACTCAACCTGCAGTTTATGTCTTTCAATTCGTGGTTTATTTAATATAATTCTATTTCAATGCACATTGTAATAACATAACTAACATTATTGGAGATCCTTTTTAATTCTCATGAACAAAGATCTCAGTTAGACGCGACCGGAATCGCCATTTTCCTTGTTGAGAAAGGCCATTGTGCGCATGCGCGGGAGTGACAAATATTACATATTTCTTTAATCATTTAAAAATATACCGTAACATATATTTTCCTTTTAAAGAAACTCTGCAAATCTGCATGCCAAGAGCTTTCGTTAGAATGTCTTACGAAGCCAATCGGTTAAGTCGTTTTCACAATCTCGTGTGTACAAAAAACAGCTTAGTGTTTTAAATATATAGATAGATGGCAACAGAGAATTCGTTACTTTACAGGAATGATAAAAGTGAAATATGTTTCTACACTCTAATACCAATCGTAGGAAGGAAGAAAACAAAAAAAAACATATCCAAGGTGGGAATCGAACCCTCTCGACCATGCAAAGGATGGCAACAGAGAATTCGTTACTTTACGGGAATGAAAAAGTGAAATATATCTCTACAATGTAATACCAATCGTAGGAAGGAAGAAAATGAAAATAAATAAACGTATCCGAGGTGGGAATCGAACCCTCTCGACCATGCAAAGGATGGCAACAGAGAATTCGTTACTTTACGGGAATGATAAAAGTGAAATATGTTTCTACAATGTAATACCAATCGTAGGAAGGAAGAAAACGAAAATAAAAAAAAAACATAACCGAGGTGGGAATCGAACCCTCTCGATGGGAACAGAGAATTCGTTACTTGACGGGAATGATAAAAGTGAAATATGTTTCTACAATGCAATACCAATCGTAGGAAGGAAGAAAACGAAAATAAAAAAACATATCCGAAGTGGGATCGAACCTTCTCGATCATGCATAATACAAATTTCTGGCCAGTAACCTTATCCCCTTGGCCAACCAGACAACTATGTGACACTGCAGTATTAAGTTATCTAACCAGTATACACACTCAACCTGCACTTTATGTCCTTCAATTCGTGGTTTATTTAATATAATTCTATTTCAATGCATATTGTAAAACATAACTAACATTATTGGAGACCCTTTTTAATTCTCATAAACAAAGATCTCAGTTAGACGCGACCGGAATCGCCATTTTCCTTGTTGAGAAAGGCCATTGTGCGCATGCGCGGGAGTGACAAATATTACATATTTCCTTAATCATTTAAAAATATACCGTAACATATATTTTCCTTTTAAAGAAACTCTGCAAATCTGCATGCCAAGAGCTTTCGTTAGAATGTCTTACGAAGCCAATCGGTTAAGTCGTTTTCACAATCTCGTGTGTACAAAAAACAGCTTAGTGTTTTAAATATATAGAAGATGGCAACAGAGAATTCGTTACTTTACAGGAATGATAAAAGTGAAATATGTTTCTACACTCTAATACCAATCGTAGGAAGGAAGAAAACAAAAAAAAACATATCCGAGGTGGGAATCGAACCCTCTCGACCATGCAAAGGATGGCAACAGAGAATTCGTTACTTTACGGGAATGAAAAAGTGAAATATATCTCTACAATGTAATACCAATCGTAGGAAGGAAGAAAATGAAAATAAATAAACGTATCCGAGGTGGGAATCGAACCCTCTCGACCATGCAAAGGATGGCAACAGAGAATTCGTTACTTTACGGGAATGATAAAAGTGAAATATGTTTCTACAATGTAATACCAATCGTAGGAAGGAAGAAAACGAAAATAAAAAAAAACATAACCGAGGTGGGAATCGAACCCTCTCGATGGGAACAGAGAATTCGTTACTTGACGGGAATGATAAAAGTGAAATATGTTTCTACAATGCAATACCAATCGTAGGAAGGAAGAAAACGAAAATAAAAAAACATATCCGAAGTGGGATCGAACCCTCTCGATCATGCATAATACAAATTTCTGGCCAGTAACCTTATCCCCTTGGCCAACCAGACAACTATGTGACACTGCAGTATTAAGTTATCTAACCAGTATACACACTCAACCTGCACTTTATGTCCTTCAATTCGTGGTTTATTTAATATAATTCTATTTCAATGCATATTGTAAAACATAACTAACATTATTGGAGACCCTTTTTAATTCTCATAAACAAAGATCTCAGTTAGACGCGACCGGAATCGCCATTTTCCTTGTTGAGAAAGGCCATTGTGCGCATGCGCGGGAGTGACAAATATTACATATTTCCTTAATCATTTAAAAATATACCGTAACATATATTTTCCTTTTAAAGAAACTCTGCAAATCTGCATGCCAAGAGCTTTCGTTAGAATGTCTTACGAAGCCAATCGGTTAAGTCGTTTTCACAATCTCGTGTGTACAAAAAACAGCTTAGTGTTTTAAATATATAGAAGATGCAGTGGTTTTGCACACCCACAGACTACGCGTATCCCCTGCAATATCACCGGAAGGCATCCAGCACTACCCAATTCTCACAAGGCTTCTTGGGAACTCGACGGAGCAGGCTGAGAATTTCCCGGGATGATTCAAGATACAATTCAAAGAAAATTGCAAAATCCAGGAACTGGGGAGGGGGTGTTTGATTCCTTCTTCATGATGCGAGTAACATGTTTAATTTACAGTTTAGTGTTTTATTGGTCATCAATCCCATGTGCTTGTGAATTTGGAAACTGTCCGATAACTTGTGTTTCCGTGATGTCGGTAGTCCAAAAGTGTGTGTACTTGAAATTATTCAGATATAAAATTCGATTAATACCCAGCGACTTGAAATAAGGTAAGCTACATTCCCAGCATTAATTAGAAGAAATGAATGTTTTGTTCTATTGTTGATTGGTAGTATAATTTGAAAGGTAACAGAGCCGTGTCAGAAGATTTACTGGCACGTTAACGATCCCCTTCCCGAATCCAGCGTCTCTAAACACCGCAGTATTTAAAAGGGACGTAAAACCAATAATATTATTATTGAAATTTAACATATATAGTCGTAATTCATTTGTACTTTGTCGTTTATGAATAAATGCATAGTTATAAACGTCAATACAACGAGATAATAGCACCTTTTTTTAAGAGCGATAAAAATCCCTCAGTATGCCTTCCTTCAGAGGGGAAGTAAAGCCAGCGGGCCCATATCATAGATTTATGGCATGTAAAGGAACCTTCCACTAACTACAGTTCTGTGAAGCTAAATTTGTAGATTGGACTTGATTTACGCTCTATTAAGTTCCAACGTTCGTCGCCATGTGCTGGTTGCGGTGATATCTAGTAGCCAAGTTCGTGGCTAGGTGTTGTTGACGGTAGCATTTGGTAATAAAAGTAGAAAATACTTGAAATTGATCGTCTGCAGTCCTTACCTGAATGACAGATAAAACACACTAATACAGCCATCACTATTAACACCGGTTATCAGACAGATTCTACACACAAGGTACATGGTGCTACATGGCCACGTTGTCGCAGCCCCTAAACTGAGGAACCAACCAACCACCAGTTTTATTACAACAAATACCGCTGTAAAGTCCGAAGAACTTCATGCAAGGTTATTGAGATAAAACACCTATAGCCTATGTAAAGAATAATTATTCTCCGTATGATCTATGGGTCCACATATTACGTAATAATTATAAATACCATCTCGGTCAACAAGTGTCTGTTTTTCCCCTGACTGACAATGCTAATACAACAACTTATCAGTGGGTCACGTGACAACAAGATGTAGAGAGGCATTGGCCTTCTCCACTCAGGTGAATAAAATTATTTGTTTTAGACCTCCCAACAAATCACCACGTAGTACGCCGGGGAGATGAAGATCTGGCAACAGCGTGCACGACCAGACAGGTTCACCAGGGAGTCGATACCATCCTCCAACAAACAAAACACAAAATAAACATATCATGGTGTTAAGAGACTCTTCAGAGCAAGGTCTCCTTGATCCTTCAAGTATCCATTGTGAGGCCACCAGTGATGTACCGTAGTTCCCCGTGGGCCTATGATGGAGAAAAATAATTAAATATTAAAAGAATAGTAAAGAAAGAAAGAAAGAAAGAAAGAAAGAAAGAAAGAAAGAAAGATGGAAGGAAAGAAACAAAGTGGATGTTGACCAACTGGTGGTGTAGCGGCTGTCACCACGAAGGTCCGGGTTCGATTCCCAGCCCTGCCAAGAAATTAATTCTGTAGTGAGTGCTGGAATGGGGGGACTGAAAACAGGATGTTTCGATTCCCATCTTAGCCATCCTGGAAATGGTTGTGGTCTAGCTTGCGGGGATTCACTCTAGTGTAGGAAATGAGGCTCAACAGCAGACGTTTGGAACACTTTGTTTTAATAATAATATTAATAATAGGCTAATGTTATTGGTTTTACGTCCCATTTAACTACCCTGTGTCTTAGATATGCCGGGGTGCCGAAGGGGATCTACTGACTCGGCTCCCTCGCATTTGCTCACCCGGAAATGCCAACTGGCTGCTGCAGGATTCAATCCTGCAACATTGGGCACTTCAAGCGAAAACTTTACTGCTGGGCCACGCATTCACCCACACCTTGTTTTGACTCCTGTGGAATAGCGAACTTTATGCTTCTCCCGTATTTGAAGCACGTCGGACTAATTATTTGGCGAATGTATATATTATGGTCCAGGAATGGGGAAGGTGCCCTTTCGACTGGAAGGTACTATATCGGCATTTGCCTTAAAGCAGCGAGGAAACGTGTGAGGGAACCCACACTTATTGGATCGGCTGATGAGCTCAGTTTGGTATATCTAGGCGGAATCTCACAACATACACGACAAAAACCTAGAAGCTTCGATGGTATTAAGTTGTATTATAAATGCATTCTGTAAACTATCTGTTATATTTGAAAATCAAGATGTTCAGTAAAGAACATATAGCCTACTTTCTCCTAAATGCATGGGCATTGTTATAACTCTTTGTCCTTTTCAAGGAGTATAATTGAATGTTGGTTGTAGTAGCTTGTTGAAATACAACGTGCTATAGGGATATTAAACATGAATATGAGGTGCCCTTTGCTAGTGCTACCTCTGTAAAAAAAATGCATTCAATTTGGTTTCCCCGTGTTTGAATTGATATGGGGAATGGATTTGCACACATACATGGCCGCTATTTGCAAACTATTGGGCTGATGACCTTGTAGTCAGTCATAAGCTGCTTTCCACAAAAAGGCATGTTGTTGAAAAATCTGGTAGAGATCAAATTATTTGGATGGTCGTAATTTGATTTAAGCTTTTAACATTTGGGTGACCGTCATTCCGTTTCCGTCAAGATGGCGGCGATATAAAACATGACACTGAGGTGCCCTTTGCTAGTGCTACCTCTGTACCAAATGTCGTTCAATTCGGTTTCACCGTGTTTGAATTGAGAGGGGGAATCGATTTGCACACATACTGGCCACCATCTGCAAACCATTGGGCTGATGATCTTGCAGTTTGGTCAGAATATGCTTCCCACATAAAGATATGCTGTTGCAAAATTTGGTAGAGACTAGATTATTAGGTTGGTCGTAATTATATTTTAGCTTTTAACATTTGGGTGGCCACGATTACGTTTCCGTCAATATGGCAGCGATGTAAAACATAACACTGAGGTGCCCTTTGCCAGTGCTACCTCTGCATCAAATTTCGTTCCATTCGGTTTCACCGTGTTCGAATTAATAGGGGAATCGATTTTCACACAACGATGGCTGCCATCCGCAAAATAATAGGCTAATGACCAATTAGTTTGGTCAAAGGATGCTCCCTCCATAAAGGTATGTTGTTGCAAAATTTGGTAGAGATCGGATGATTAGGTTAATCGTAATTTGATTTAAGCTTTGAATATTTTTGTGGCCGCCATTACATTTCCGTCAAGATGGCGGCAATATAAAACATGACACTGAGGTGCCCTTTGCTAGTGCTACCTCTGCACCAAATTTCGTTCCATTCGGTTTCAGCGTGTTCGAATTAATAGGGGGAATCGATTTTGACACAAAGATGGCCGCCATCCGCAAACAACTAGACTTATGACCTATTAGATTGGTCAGAGGTTGCTCCCTTTATAAAGATATGTTGTTGCAAAATTTGGTAGAGATCGGATGATTATGTTAGTCGTAATTTGATTTAAGCTTTGAACATTTGTGTAGCCGCCATTACGTTTCTGTTAAGATGGCGGCAATATAAAACATGACACTGAGGTGCCCTTTGCTAGTGCTACCTCTGTACCAAATTTCGTTCCATTCGGTTTCACCGTGTTTGAATTAATAGGGAGAATCGATTTTGACACAAAGATGGCCGCCATCCGCAAACTATTAGGCTAATGACCTATTCATTTGGTCAAAGGATGCTTTCTTCATAAAGGTATGTTGTTGCAAAATTTGGTAGAGATCGGATGATTAGGTTAGTCGTAATTTGATTTAAGCTTTGAACATTTGTGTGGCCGCCATTACGTTTCCGTCAAGATTGCGGCGATATAAACCATGACACAGAGGTGTCCTTTGCTAGTGCTACCTTTGTTCCAAATTTCGTTCGATTCGCGTTCACCGTGTTTGAATTGATAGGGGGGGGGACACACATTCAGAGTACACACACATACAGAGAGACTCACACACAGACACACACACAGACAGACACACTTTTTTTCGCCCTGTGTTGATCTCATAAGTCTACTTTCATTTTTTTGCAAAAATCGAAATTAGGCTAATACGTGGACTAAGGAAGTTAGGAAAGATTAAGAAAAGTTGAACATCACAGTCTCAGATGCTAGAGAGAAGTGAATTTAAGAGTAAAGTGACCCAATTATCTTGGGCATAGAAGAGCTCAGCATGCTGCCAACTACACCATCGAAGCCGCGAATCTTTTTTCCTAAAAGTATATTTTCGTTATCCATCAAACTTTACATTATTTAAATGACTCATGGTGGTTCCGTATTGATATGCTAGAATAATAAGAATTTTACACCCGACTGAATCAATACTATAGAAAAAAAAAACTGGCACTATCCAGCCCATGACGGGCTAAGGCCGACCAAGCGACCGCTGCCCAGCCATTTGGCCTGCAGATATTGGGTGACGCGTGATCAGCGCGTCGGGTCCCCTCGGCCGTTAATCTTGGTATTCGTGATCGGGGCGCTGTCTCACTGTCAGACAGCTACTCAATTGTCCTCACGAGGCTGAGTGCACCCCGTTCCAACCCTCACGTCAGTTTTAAAATCCCTGACGGAGCCGGGGATCGAACCCGGGGCCTCCGGGCGAGAGGCAGGCGCGCTACCCCAACACCACGGGGCCGGCGAATCAATACTATAAAGAAAATTAATTATTTAACTTGTTTTTAGTACATGTTTCGAGGATTAATTACATTTTATCCCCTTTATCAGCTAAAAGACATATTGAAAGAACAAAATAAAATGTAGCACATTAATAAGATAAGTTATTAAACCTAATATGGTGCACCATATGATTTCGGTTATAAGATCAGAATAAAATGAAATGAAATAGATGGTGACGGTGATCAGCTTGTGGTGCTTATGACAAATAGTAGTTACATATTGAAGCTTGAAATGGTAGTTTTGGAATACCAATACTTCACCAATCCGTTTAGGTCTATAATTAATGAGTTAAATAATTAATTTTCTTTATAGTATTGATTCAGGTGGGTGTACAATTCTTATTAAGAACTATTCCATCAAACTTTGTCAATAAGGTTCACTTTCTCGACATGGTTATTTTCCAGTCTTTTCGTCCTTTTGTCTGTCTGTAAAATAAAGTCTCCGTACAAGCTCTAGTCAACTATTAATGTTTGAAGCTCCGTTGTATAATTAGCGTTCACTGTGACACATATTTACTTGATGGTCACGTCCCATACTGGGAAACACTGGGTGATTAATATGCCATTACTCAAGAGCAACACGTGATCCGAGAATGTTGACAGGCGAGCTGATTATTTCTTAAGTGGAGGCAACTAACTTAGTTTTAAAAAGCTTGCTTCAGGCTCGATATAATCAGCTATGTCCATGATTAAGTATTTATACAATTGTCATGATGAAAGGCGACCATACCTTTTAGTGTCAATTTGCCTGCAAATTATATGACATCAATCTTTCATTTTTGTGCAACCCTGCCCTAAACTAATTACTGGAGACATTTAACATGAATACCTATTCTTAAGAAGCTGGGAGCCAACAATTACTCAGGGCGTGATGCTCCGAGCACTTTGAGCGACTCAATGCGTATAATCTTCCAACATCACTGCTAACAGCTACCGACAGGCTGAAGCTATAAAGGAAAAAGAATCATGATTTGACTTCCTCAAGTTGATTAGTTTCAAAACTTTCAAAATAATCTCCAGTGATTAGGCCGCACAATGCACAATAATAATTGACTGTACCGAAGAGCTTACGTAACGTGTTCTCAATAAACTGGAGCGGCGGAGGGGGGTAATGAGGGGAGAGATGAGCTGAAGAATATTGCTGAGAGAAGAGAAACAAATGCCAACTGCCTGGAGAATATCCTTCACGGTGAATGCTTTTCCTCTGTGATTAACAATCTATTGTGCCTGTGTTGTCTTTATGTAATCTGGTAATTCATAACATTACTTACCAATAATCCATTAAAACGAAAGTCGTTCTGTTTACATAAATGAGTTACTAAGGCGAATGTAAAATATGTAATATGCTAATAAAGCGGCTTCGGTGGCTTAGTTGGTAGCATGCAGAGCTTCTATGCCCAAGGTCGCGGGTTCAAACCCGGCCGAAGTCGTCGGATTTTTTAAGAACGTTAAAAATCCCTCAGTATGCCTTCCTTCGGAAGGTAAGTCAAGCCGGCGGACCCATGTCATAGATTTATGGCATGATAAAGAACCTTCCACTAATTACACTTGTGTGAAGTTAAATTATAGGTTAAATTTGAATGACGCTCTCAGGTTCCAACGTTCGTCGCCAGGAGCCAACTGCGGTGCCATCTAGTAACCAAGTTCAGAACTAGTTGGTCCTTGACGGTGGCGTTTAGTAGCAAAAGTGGGAACTACTTGAAAAATCAATGTCGCCAGTCCTTACTTGAATTAAAAACAGATAACACGCACTAATACAGTCATCACAATTAACACCGGTTATCAGACAGATTCTACACACACCCAAAGTAGACGGGGTTACATGACCGCGTTGTCGCAGCCCCTAAACCAAGGAACCAACCAACCAACAATGTGCTAATAAATTTATTCAAAATTGGCTCGTACGATGGGACGTTCAGTTGAGTTGATGAAATGTGGAACAAAGGATTATTATGGGGGTCACCCGTATGTTCTAATTTTCTGGTCTGGATTGTTCGTTAAACTCAATCACGGTTCAATCAATGAAGCAATCAATACATTTTCCATCTCTTCTAAAGAGTTTACTGTAATTGATCTCTCCTAACCACCTTCTGTTACCTCAGACTTTGTTGTATGTTTAGAGGGCATGGGCATCGTGGCCATTTTCTCCTTGTACTTAGATCAGTGGCGTGTCGCCTCCGTAGCGTAGCGGTTGGCATGGTTAGCCGCCGCCCTGGAGGTCCTGGGTTCGATTCCCGGCTCTGCCATGAAATTTGAAAAGTGGTATGAGAACTGGAACGGGGTCTACTCAGCCTCGGGTGGTCCAAATGAGTAGAGGGGGTTTGATTCCCACCTCAGTCATTCTTGAAGTGGTTTTCCGTGGTTTCCCACTTCGTCTTCGGTCAAATGCCGGGATGGTACCTACTGTAAGGCCACGGTCGCCTCCTTCCTGCTTCCTTGCCTATCCATCCCAATCTTCCCCTCCCTTCCCATCCCTCATAAGGCCCCTGTTCACTTCCCAGGTGAGGCCCCCTGGTCGAGTTGCTGAACCCACGTCCCCAGTTGTATCCACTCCGACCAGAAGTTCCCAGCTCTAGGATACTGCCCGTAGAGGTGGTAGTGGTGAGTTCCCTCGCTGAGTCTATAGGTTCCACCAACCTGGAGGGTAAAATCTACAAAAATAAATAAATATCGCATGACTTGAAATGTCGTGGATTAAAATCGATTAAAAAAACTTAGGTCAGTGGCGCAACTACTGGGGGTGATCAGGCGGATCAATCCCTCCCCAGAGTAAATATAATAAATTGCGTAATTTTATGAAATGTTTATTAATAATAAAAGCAATCTTCGGATTATTGACAAACAACTGGATTATGTACGTTTATACTTACTAATTCGAAAACATTTCCCTTTCTTAACACACTTCATTTTCGAGCTTCTGTACATTGGTAAGAGCAAATAAAACGTTTCAATTGCTGTCGACGTTTTTTTTTTAACGAAAACAAGTACTGTAAATTTGCTTTCATTGATTATGTCTTATTTTGCCAAGCCCATTAAGCAAAAACAAAATGGAATAAATAACAAACACAAAACTAAAACAAAAATAAAAAACAAAAGCAAAAGCAGAAGACAACAAAACACGAAACCATGAACAAAAGTAAGAGTCGAAATAAACGCAAAGTACAAAAAGAAAAAAAGAAAAAAAAGAAAAGCAAAAGCAGAAGACACAAAACACGAAAACATAAACAAAAGCAAAAACAGAAATAAGCAAAAAAAAACACAAAACAAAACAAAAAACAAAAAAATTATAAGCAAAAACCAAACAGTATTCAAAACAATTAAAAATTAAAAATTAAAAGCAGAAAGAAACATGAAACCTAGAACAAGAAACACAAAACAAAATATAAAAAATTAAAAGTAAACAAAAGCACAAATTAAAAATCAAAAATCAAAAACAAAAGCGAAAGCGAAAGAAAGAAAACACGAAACCAAAAAACAAAAAGTACATTTAAAAACGTAAACATAACAATAACACAAAGCAAAAGCAGAAAACAACAAAACACGAAACCAAACCCAAGAAACAAAAAACATAAAATAAAAACAAACACCAAATTAAAAGTGAAAACAAAACAGAAGCACAAAGTGAAAATCAAAAGTAAAAATAGAAAACAACAATCTCGAAACCATATAATATAAAACCCAAAGCATTAAACCAATTTTAAAAAATCAAAAACAATTGCAAAACCTGACACAAATCGAAATAATAACAATGTTATTGGTTTTACGTCCCGTTTAACTACTGTGGCTTTTTGAGACGCCGGGGTGCCAGAATTTAGCCCCGATGGGAATCTTTAACGTGCCAGTATATCTACTGGCACAGCTCCCTCACATGTTCACACCCTCAAATGTCAATTGGCTGCGCCAGAATTCGATCTTGCAGCCTTGGGCCCGGCAAGCGAGAGCTACGCACCCAGCCGTCACAAAACGAAACTTTAAACAAAAGGAGAGAAAATAAAATTGAAGAAATCATTTGGAAAAGGACTAGTTCTGTCCTATGAAGCAAAACGCTCTTCATAGTTCATCCCCCTCCAGAAGGAAATCCTAGTTACGCCACTGACTTAGGTGTCTGTAGAATTAATCTGATAACCTGTGTTATTTTGCTGTCTTTATAAGTGTGTATATTTGTAATTTGAGTGAGGGTTGTGAATGAGGCTACCGAGGCCTCAAGCTAGTTATAATCCTGACACTTATCTAGAATAAAAGTGGTAGACCACAGTAAACCATGACCGTGATGGTTGAGGTGGGAATCGAACCCACGTATTCTCAGTTCTGCCTCATAAGGCTCGGTGTACACACTTCCAGTCCTCAAATCACAATCAATGTTCTTTTCAGAGCCGGGGATCGAAACTGGACCCCAGGGGTGACAGCCAAAAATGCTAGTTGCTACACCAGTAGGTGCACGCCTCGGAATACGTATTTAAACTCCAGTCTGACTCTGAAAAGAAATGTTATTCTGGCCTGTGGGTTGAAACGGGGCAAACTCAACCTCCAGAGGCATTACTGAGGTGAGATTGGTTCTATTCACACCTCAGTTATCCTAGAAGTGGCTTTCCATAGTTCCACACTTCTACTCCAGGCAAATACCGGGATGGCTCCTAACTCAAAGCCACGGCTGCCTCCTTTTTAATCGTAACCTGAATTATAAATACACACTCTACTACAGACACCACAATAACACAGATTATAACCTGTGTTATATTATATACACACCGAAGTACATGGGGCTAAATGACCATGATGTCCCAGCCCCTTAAATGAAACAACAACCTAAATTAAGACTATGGCCGCTTCCCCCAATTCTAGTCTCCATTACAAATACTCACAAATACAGACACCATGACAACACAGGTTATCAGACAAATCTTATACAAACACCTCGAAGTACATGGAGCTAAATAACCACGATCAAAATCCCCTAAATTAATCATCCACAAAAATTTGGTATCACTACAGACACAACAATACACAAGGTATCAGACAGATTCTACAAACAACCTCACACCCAAGTACATGGTGCTAAATGAAAAGGGAAGGAAGCTTGTAGTCTTAGGTGACCATTATCTCGCGATCATGAGCCATGGGAGGAGTTCAAAAACACAGGACGTGAATTTCACATACATTGATCAGGAATCAAACCCGGTCCGCATTGGTGAGAGGCAAGCAGCTTGACTACTGAATCATAACGGCCCCTGAGGTTAAATGAGCACGGTGTCCAAGCCCCTCAAATGAAACTACAAGTTGGACAGCAAGTAGATCACTAAACTTGTCAAAAGAGACAGCGTTGAGAGAGGGTTGGTGGGAAAGTTGATTCTGAGGGTGAAAGCAGGCATTCCATCGCCTGTTACCGCATAGCCTTAGGCAAAACATTCGGTGCAATGAACCTAATTCGTCTCGGTTGATTATCTTCTTTTGCGTGGACATGAGTGAAATAACGAGAAATGGTGAAACTCAATTGTGGCAGGTACGTGCTGACGATACCTATCAAGTGTGCCGTTATGTGCACGCTAAGACATTAACTCAGGCAATCAAATCACCTGCTGCCAACTTGCTTTTATGCTGATGGTCCACAGCTCACACATCTCACAGCGTAGCCGTGCCCCTCAAATCAATCATCACATTTGCGATGAAGAACAACCGGAAGTCAAACAAGTACTGTAGTTCCGTGAATAACTATACAGCCTATTTTCATATCACCTACTTATGTTCATTGCCTCTATCAACATACAAAATTTCAGTTTGATTGCTGTAATAGATTCGTAGATATTGAGAACCGACTAAATATTGCGGATGGTCGCCATGTTGGATTTTTATATATGTAGGTCTTAGAGTTATGTACTGTTACATGAACATTATTGTGTACGTGTAGTATTCAAACTTCAATCGCATGATTGGGATACAAGAAGTAAAAACGAGATTTTAAAATTTCGCACAGCTACCACCTTGTGATTAAGGAAACAATTGAAGAAAAAAATAGATGCTAGTGGATTAACATTTGTATAAGGATTTACTGTATCAGGTGTCACTGCACTCGGATGGTTAAATTGCGACAAACGACCATTTGAATATGTATACTTCGCGTCGCCGCCATGTTCGATTTGTGATCACCAGGTTATTGAAAGTCCTATAGGTAAACTTACGTTCATAGCCCCTATGAACATTAAAAAATTCAGTTTGATTGCTGTAATAGATTCGTAGATATTGAGATCCATCTAAATATTTCGGATGGTCGCCATGTTGGATTGTTATATGTATAGACCATAGAGTCATGTACCATTAAATGAAAATTATTGCGTATGTTCATTATTCAAACTTTCACTTCGATCGCATGATTACGGCACAAGGAATAAAAACTTAATTTTAAAATTCACACAGCCGCCATCTTGAGGTTATGTAAACAATTGAACTAAATTAGATACCAGTGCATTACAATGTGCATAAACATTTGCAGTACCAAGTTTCATTGCGTTTGGATTATTAAATCGCGAGAAAAGTCTATTTAAAATTTTCAACTTCGCTTGGCTGCATATTCGTTTTGCACTTAACCGGTTTTTGAATGTCTTACAGATGAGTGCCCTTTATCTCCGTACAAAATTTCGGGGGTGATACTGCTAATAGTTTCAGAGATATAGACCCGGTGAAATATTTCGCACAGCCGCCATCTTGAGGTTATGTAAACTATTGAACGAAGTTACATGTCGATGCATTACAATGTGTATAAACATATACTGTACTAAGTTTCATTGCGTTTGGTTGGTTAAATCGCGAGAAACGTCCATTTAAAAGTCGCAAATTCGCGTGGCCGCCATGTTGGTTTTGTAGTTACCAGTTTTTCAATAGTCTCATAGGTGAACTTCTAGTAGTTCCCTTTATTACCGTAAAAATTCCAGGGTGATATCGGTAATAGTTTTGAAGATATTGAATGCTAGTGAAATATTTCGCACAGCCGCCATGTTGGATTGGTGAGACGTAACAAAATTTGAAGGGGACAGTCGGAGTCGTCCGGAGTAGTGCTATGAACTTACCGAGGTTCATTGAAATCGCTCCAGCCGTTTAGAAGTTATTGGGGGGGACACATATCATCACATACACACACACACCATCACCCGCGCACACACAGACTGACACACGGACAAAAGGTGATCTCATATGCCTATTTTTTCATAAATGAAAATAGGCTAAAAATTAGTTATTCTAATCCTGAGAATTTTCTTCCCGGTGTTTTTACACTAACTCCTGGCAACTATTGAAGAATTAGAATGGAAAACTTAGTTGCTGATCTATGTTGTTGTTGTTGTTGATTCATCATGGGCTTAGTGACATCGTGGTCATGTAGCCCCATGTACTTGGCTGTTGATTTTTTTTGATAACCTGTGTTATTGGGATGGCTGTATTAGTGTGTGTATTTGTAATTCAGAAGAAGATTGGAAAGGAGGTGGCCGTGGCCTTAAGTTAGGAACCATCCCAGGATTCGCCTGGAGTAGACATGGGACACCACGGGAAACCATCTCCAAGATGGCTCAGGTGAGAATCGAGCCCATCTAATCTCAGTAATGACCCTTGATGCTGAGTATACCCCGTCCCACCCCTCAAACCAGAATACAATTTCTTAGCAGTACCGGGAATCGAACCCAGGCCTCCGCCCATCATTTAGTGCTCCCTGGTAATATTAGAGTGCTTTTCAGTCAGTCAGCAAGATTGTGCCGTATTATATTAGGCTGGAAGTACAAATATTTTAACACCACATGAATTCTGGATAAAACTCAATAAATAACAAGTAGTTCCGTGAAGAACTATACAGCCTATTTTCATATATCCTGCTAATGTTAATTGCCTCTATCAACATACAAAATTTCAGTTTAATTGCTGTAACAGATTCATAGATATTGAGAACCGTCTAATTATTTCAGATGGTCGCCAGGTTGGATTTTAATTTTTGTACTATTACATTAATATTATTGTGTACGTGTGGTATTCAAACTTCAATCGCATGATTAGAACACAAGAAGTAAAAACGAGATTTTAAAATTACGCACAGCAGCCATCTTGTGATTATGCAAACAATTGAAATAAATTAGATGCCAGTGGATCAACATTTGTATAAGCATTTAACGTGCAACGTTTCACGGCACTCGGATAGTTAATTTGCGAGAAACGTCCATTTAAATATTTATACTTCGCGTCGCCGCCATGTTGGATTTGTGCTCACCAGGCTACTGAAAGTCTTTTAGGTGAACATATGTTCATAGTCTCTATGAACATAAACAAAAATCAGTTTGGTTGCTGTAAAAGATTCATAGATATTGAGAACTGTCTAAATATTTCGGAAGCTCGCCATTTAGGATTGTTATATGTATAGGCCATAGAATTATGTACCATTCAAGGGCAATTATTGCCTAGGTTCATTATTCAAACTTTCACTTCGATCGCATGATTACGACACAAGAAATAAAAACTTAATTTTAAAATTTCGCACAGCCGCCATCTTGAGGTTATGTAAACAATTGAATTAAATTAGATGGCAGTGCATTACAATCTGCAAAAACATTCACTGTACCTCATTTCACTGCGCTCAGAGAGTTATATCACGAGAAAAGTCTATTAAAACATTTCAAATTCGCTTGGTCGCCATGTTCATTTTGTACTTTACAGGTTTATGAAATATACCTAGGTAAGCTTGTATCAGTACCCTTTATCACCGTACAAAATTGCAGGGTGATATCTGTAATAGTTTCGGAGATATAGAATGTCAGTGAAATATTTCGCACAGCCGCCATTTTGAGGTTATGTAAACAATTGAACTAATTTAGACTCCAGTGCATTACAATATGTATAAACATTTGCTGTACCAAGTTTCATTACGTTTGGATAGTTAAATCGCGAGAAAAGTCTATTTAAAAGTCTCGAATTCGCTTGACCGCCATGTTGGTTTTGTTGTCACCAGGTTTTTGAAAGTCTCATAGGTGAACTTCTAGTAGTGCCCTTTATCACCGTACACAATTTCAGGGCGATATCGGTAATAGCTTCGGAGATATTGAATGCTAGTGAAATATTTCGCACAGCCGCCATGTTGGATTGGTGAGACGTAACAAAATTTGAAGGGCACGGTCGAGGGCGCCGGGAATAGTGCTATGAACTTACCGTGTTTCATTGAAATCGCTCCAGCCGTTTAGATTTTATTAGGGACACACACACACACACACACACACACATCACACACACACACACACACACGCACACACACACGGACAAAAGGTGATCTCATAAGCCTATTTTTTTCAAAATTGAAAATAGGCTAAAAATCAAAAACAAGTAGTTCCGTGAAGAACTAAATAGCCTATTTTCTTATAACCTACTTATATTGATTGCCTCTATCAACATAAAAATGTTCAGTTTGATTGCTGTAATCGATTCGTAGATATTGAGAACCATCTAAATATTTCGGATGGTCACCATGTTGGATTTTTATATATAGGCCTATTACATGCACATTACAGACAGTGACTAAGTTAATTGCTCTGACCAGGACCGCGCAAGACTCAACCAGATAAGTTGCCTGTACAATACAATCTGAATTGACCATTTACAACAACAACATATTCACTCCAAACAAGCAAATTCCGGAGGTCAATCAACACTTTCAGTATCTTAACAAAACATCACATAGACTACAACTAACAAATATTGACAAATTGCATGATCTTAACTAATACTGCAACAAAATAAGTGTATATGTTGTAAATATTTTCACCTATACTTTCAGACATACATTGTATAGCCTAAGTGAAATGCATCCGATGATGGTCGCTTGACGATCGAAACTGGTCATCCAAGTGTATTTATTAAGCCCATATTTTTTTCAGGATTAGGGAATAACCCATCTCATTT
Organism: Meconema thalassinum; assembly: GCA_946902985.2. Taxonomy (NCBI): domain Eukaryota; kingdom Metazoa; phylum Arthropoda; class Insecta; order Orthoptera; family Tettigoniidae; genus Meconema; species Meconema thalassinum. Next base: position 1,847,396,409 of record OX336388.2, on the reverse strand, counting down.
GTGTACAAGCGTGTTGACCGACTGAAAAGCATCAAACGTTTGTTTACTAAGGCAACACTGAAAATGGCTTCAAACACCATAATATTTTGGCTTTAAATATACATTCAAATAGGTATAATTTAATATGTGTTAAGAGGGGCAGATGACCTCATAATTCCAGCCCTTAAAACAACAATAACGAACTATAGACTAAATGCCAACTGCCTGCACCGGGATATGATCCCACAACCTTGGGCCCAGCGCGTGAGAACCACGTTAAGATAACGCCTTACTGTCTCACCCCCATTGAAAAAGCAATACAATATGTATTTCTATGTCCCACCCACTGATGCCACTACCTACCTGTTGAGGCGCACCGTGCTCACTTAGGTATTTGCACACTTTTGGCACCTCTGTGTATTATACGTGTGTGTTCCTTGCACCTGCTGGCTTGGCTAAGTACTGAGTGCTTGATGAAGGGCCCTCCGTGTTCTTCGGTTAAGCGAAGATGCGGTCAAGTGTGACGGGATTAAATTGATACAGCTGGAAACAGCTGCCAGCTTGTCCTGTGCAGACCCGACTACACGCTGCAAATGTATTTGAAGAAATGGTCATATCCCAGAAGATTTATAACCAATCAAAAATTCCTTTCAAATTATGGTGATTGAGGACACTGTGCTATTATACAAGTAGAGTCGAAATTCGATATCTCGAATCATTGGAGAATATCAAAATAAATTCGACTTATTGAAAATTCGAATTATGGAGATACGTAGGAAGAATGGTAAATTTTGTGATGTAGGTAAAGTGCCCAAAATCCATACCCTCGCCTAAATTCGTCCCCTACTTTAACTTCCGTGGGCTGTGCTACTATCTTCCGAGGGGAGCAGATATCCCTCCAGAACCATTCAGTTGGCTGCTGGCATTGGCTGTAATTTTTCAAATATAGTTATTTTTAGAGGTTGATAGTGTGTCAAACCAACTTTAAATCGTTATATTGACGCCTCACGGTAAGATTTTCATCATTTAGCGATTGATAATTATACATTACTACTTGGGTGCGTACTCCTTGAATACAACCGTGTGGCTGTATTCGTTTGGTCAGAAGCAGTCGCCACTTTTGTTATAACTGGAGACCTTTGCGTCTTTCAAATCCAAGTCTGGTCTGAGGGCTGGAACGGGGTCGATTCAGCCTCGTGAGGCAAAATTGGTGTGTTCTCTTCCCACCTCAGTCATCCTGGAAGTGGTTTTCAGTTTAATTTGTGTTTTTTTGTCTGGATGGGTAACTTGTGTGGAGAAATTTATGAACTTATTACTTACATCTTAATAAATTTATTATAAGAGATCTTAAGACTGTTACAATAAATTTTCCATAAAAAATGAATACGAAATAAATGGAGTAGGGGGACGGGATTAGGATAGCTTATTTGCAAAATCAAAATTTGTGTTCGTTTTGGTTAGGAAGGATTTATTTAGTAGAATCACACCAGCAATAATATTAGGTATGGTGTTGACTTGCTTAAATCTCTTTAATGATTTGCAACTCCAAAAACAATCACAGAAATGAACGATTTGCCTATAAAAAAAACAAATGTCAGGTCAAGTTCTGAAGAAAATTTCCCTCCGCGTGTCTCCTCTCTCTGTTCCTTCTTTTTTTTATCATTTTAAATGATCTTGTCGACTTCGTCGTTACGCTGGGGTCTGGCGTTACGTTACGGTGACGGGACGAAATGTACCCAGATGCACTGAGGTGTGTGACGTCATAGTACCGCTTGGTGCATGTGTTCCCCGACAATCTCTACTTCGTTAGTATAAGACAAAAATCCCCGATTCTTGGATGTCACGGGTAATCTCGAGAACTACTGGATGGATTTTGATGCGGTTTTCACCATTCTGTAAAGGATATCTCGAGGAAAGATTCTGTAGAAAATAATTTATGTAACTTATGATCAAAGGAAGCCAAGCAGTAACGATTTCAGTGAAAAAGTCCAAAACAAACATGGCGTCCGTTCGCTTCTTAAGCTTACGCTGGTCAAACCGTTAAAAATATCAATATACTTTGAGCGTAAGAATTGGTCAGCATGAAAAGTTCTATAAAAAAGTCCGCGAGATTATATCTCTTTCTTCAATACATCGCTCACTATAAGTGTTCTTAGACTGGATGGAAGGGGCACGTCCCCACGCGCTCTGGTGAGCATGACGGCATCCCGCGCGCTTGACCTTGCTTTGCTCTTGGTTTGCCCTTGCCGTTCGCGAGTAATTTGAAACAAGATAAAGTATTATAAAGCAAGATAAGTATAATGCAGATAATTTTGTAACATGTCAAGAGCCTTTATAGCATTTTTCAGCATTTGTAGCATTTAAAATGATACAAAGTCTAGTCTTTCAGACTGACTGTCACTTTATTCTGGCATGGAAACTCGAGATTGCCATCTCCCAACCTACTATTAGCATATAACTTATGTACATTCAAAATCATGTTTGCACCTTTCACTCAACTTCTCTCCACTTTTATTGCCTTTGAAATATTTTATTGATGATTCAAGCTTTACAGCTGAAGTTTGAACACTTTATCTACTTCAGGAACTTTGTGCAATCGTAACAGAGTTGCCAACCTTTGAGTCTGATTCGACATAAAATCAAATAAATCGGGTGCTCATTTGCCGCCCAAACAAGGTTTCTACAAAACAAAATGTAATATAATATCAAATTAGTACTGAATTACTCTGCCTATCGTTCCAAATACCGCTAAAAATTGTATTCACACACATTATTCATCACATGAATAGCAAAGTTGGCAACGGTCCCAATTAACGTGAAAATGATTTTTACACAGGAAATTCTGAAAAGTAATCTAGCCAGCTGATGGAAACATAGCAACATGTGTTGGAAAATCTTGTACGCCAAAATCAAGTAGGAAAAGTGGGAACTATTTCCTGACGCGTTAGCCTCTTCACTGACCAGATCATCAAAGGGACCGCTTAGGTATTGAGGTAACTAGAGGTATAGGAGGACGGTATTTGGGCACATTGCCTTACTAGTTGCAAAATATTGTAGCCTATGCAGAATTACAACAAGTAGTTTTCAAAATGTATGTAGTACAAGCTACACCCGGCATACTTTGCAATGCCATTCAAACAAAGTGTTGGCTTTGTAATTTTGTTTGTTCAAGTGCTTTTGGATACACAATACTGTTTTTGAATTTCCGTCAACTGCCTCTAAACTATCGTAAAATTAATTTACTAATTCAGAAACATTTGTGCGAGAGTGCATAACAACTTACCAAAGTTTCATCGCAATCGGATGAATGGAATATGAACGCATACGGGATTTTGATGAAACGATTCATGCGCTGTCATTCATTTGTTGAATCTACTCGTGTTTACCAACTGTGAAATGGATTTACTAAGTAAGAAATCTTCAGAGGAGATACACAACAAATCATCAAAGTTTCATCGCAATCGATGAATGTCATATGAACGCATACGGGACTTCGTTGAAACAATTCGCGCGCCGTCATTCATTTGTTGAATCTATTCTTGCGCTACCAACTGTAAATGGATTTACTAAGCCAGAAACATTTGCAGGAGTGTGCACAACGATTCACCAAAATTTCATCGCAATCGGATAAATGGTATATGAACGAATACGGGATTCAGTTTAAACGATTCGTACGCTGTCCCTCATTTGTTAAATTTACTTATTTATTGTGTTTATTGTATTTCTTATATTATTACATAATAGTGCCCCAGAAGGCCATGTACAGTTTATCCTCACACATTGGCCACTATAATTTCGGCAAAAATCGTTAAGATTAGATATGTTTCGGTACACCTATGAAGAAATGACCGATATGCACCTATAATAATAATAAGAAGAAGAATGTAATTATGTATTGTGTGTGCAATTACGGATGCTTAATAAACAAGGACATTTCTGCACGTGTTAAACTTGGAAACTTGTACAATCACCATTTTCTCCGCCAATCCGATTGCAGCATCGGTCCATACATAACACAAAGATTGCAGTATGCCTGATTTTGTTGTCAGTATAATTGAGAAATATCCTGTATAGGCCGAAGAGCCACTGCCTCAGGGGGACCCTAAAGGATGTTGTGTATCGGTCAAAACTACCTCACTGGCTGCACTACGCGGACACGTTGAATATTATCGATTTCAACGATTCAACGATACGTGGTACTATTCAGCGGCATCGACTGTATTTTACTGCTGAAGTGACTACTTTGGACCACCTCGTGGGCTAGCGGCTAGCGCACTTGGCTGTACCCTCGGAGCTCCAGATTTGATTCCCGCCTCTACCAACAAATTTCAATTCTCTTTATTTCTGGTACGAGGGCCGGAACGGGGTACACTCAGCCTCGTGAGGGAAAACTGAGAAGATGAGAGTTCGGTTACCACCTTGGCCATCCTGGAAGTGGTTTACCGTGGTTTCCCAATTCCACTTGCACTCGGGGCGAATTCTGGGATGGTTCCTAACTTAAGGCCACGGCCGACACCTTCCCAATGTTATCCCTGATTTATAAATGCACACACTAGTACATCCATCACAATAACACAGGTTATCACACAAATTCCACACACCCAAATAGACGGGGATATATGACCACAAAGTCACAGCTCCTAAAATAAGCAACAATAACAACAACGAGACCACTTTGAACACCTCAAGTGATTTTAATACGTTGGACATTAAACTACATCTCACCAAATTTGTACCTTTTATCTCAACTTATTACAAGGTCTTAGGCTGATTTTGTAAGGTAGAATAAGGAAAGATAAGAGAACGTTCATGGCATTTTGTAGACTTAGAAAGGGCTTTTGATAACGTTGATTGGACAAAATTGTTTGACATTTTGAAAACGATTGGAATAAAATACAGGGATAGGAGGATGATCTACAATCCATACAGAAACCAGATGGCAGGCATTCGAGCAGAAGGACATGAGAGAGAAGCTGGTATTCAGAAAGGTGTAAGGCAAGGCTGCTACTTATCGCCCATACCTTTCAATCTTTACATTGAGCAAGGAATGAAGGAAATTGGAAAAAAAAAAAACATGTTAAGTGGGAGTGAAGATTCAAGGAGAAATAATTTCAACTCTGAGATTTGCTGATGACATCGTCATTTTGGCCGACACGCCGGAGGATTTGAATGAGTATTTGAATGGTATGGACTCCGTCTTGAGGAAGGGATTTATGATGAAAATTTACAAATGTAAAACAAAAATATTGGATTGCAGCCGAAATAATTCAGAAGCCTCTATGGTCATCAAATTGGCAGGTGAAAATCTCAAGGAAGTAGGAGACTTCGGTTACTTAGGAAGCAAAATAACCAGTGATGGATGAAGCAAAGAGGATATAAAAAGTAGGTTGGCTCAGGCAAGGAAAGCATTTCTACCAAAAAAAAAAGAAATCAGTTGACATCGAATATAGATTTAGGTATTAGGAAGTCATTTTTAAAGCCTTTGTCTAGAGCGTGGCACTCTATGGAAGTTGAACTTTGACCTTTGGTGCAGCAGAAAAGAGGAGAATTGAAGCGTTTGAAATGTGGTGTTACAGGAGAATGATGCAGATCAGATGGGTAGATACAGTAGGGTAACAAATGAAGAGGTATTAAGACGAGTGGGAGGGGAGAGATGTTTCCGGCGACTACTAATGAAGAGAAGAGATAGGTTGGTAGGACGCGTACAGGGCGCCAGGAAATGTTCTCCGCATTGACTGCCGGCTTCTGCCAGAGCTAGCATCAGCAGTTTAGTTGGCAGCACTGTGTCGTTGACAGGGTGAATCCCACACGTGTGAGCTGTAAGCTGTCGAAATCGTCAGTGTGTATTGCAATAAGCGAGCGTGTGTGTCATCAGCACTTCCATTATCAGTTATGAATGGCTGTGGTGAGTACAAAGTTTACTGTTTGTTTGTTTGGTTTAATACAAGCGACAGTCGTGCTGCCAACGTAACTACTGATGCTAGCTCTCGCAGACGCTTGTAGGCACTGTGGAGAACATTTTCTGGCGCCCTGTATTAAGACACCCAGGAATAGCAAGGTTAGTTATGGAAGGAAGGGTCGAGGACAAGAACTGTAGGCGTAGACCAAGGTTAAAATATGTTAAACAGATTGCCTCGGAAGTAAGGTGTGGTAGCTATGTAGAGATGAAACGATTAGCTCAGGACAGGGAGATGAAGAGCTGCCTCAAAGCAGTCAAAACACTAAAGACTCAAACAACAACAACAACAACAATGATTATGAAATAATGTATACATTTTATTGGAATCCTCTGGGCTGTTCTTTTCTTTGAACTAGTGATCGAAGTCTTCACTGGAGTTATAGTAGAACAGTAGACTAATAAAAATTGCAAGCCCTGGCAGTAGGCTGTAGTGATAGGGCGCGTGGTTGCTGTAGGCAACAAACAACACACAAGATAGAGGAGAAAATTAATGCACACGCTCGCCCATACATGGCGGAGAGTTCAGATATACAGAATATATAACACATGATTGCAGTAAATAGCTGGGCTCGAGAACAAAATACCTGCGTGGTGTGCATTCATATCCAATTTCAGACGCACGGCCTCATACCTGTGTGCGTTAAATCGCGAACCACGATTGAAATGAGTAGCTGGAATTAGAAGGGAAGAATCTCGGTGCTGTCAGTGGTCATCCTGAGAGAGGCTTCTCTGTGGTTTTCCACACGTCCTCAGGAAGATGCCGGAATGATACCTTATTTTAAGTCCCGGGTCACGTAAGTACCCCCTTTCCACCAAGTGCACAGTACTGATAACCTAGGTGCCCCAAACCACTAATTTTAACGAACGGCAACAACATCGATTTCAGACAACATTAGTTATTTATTTATTTATTTATTTATCAATATGAAGGAACACAGGCACCAGCCCAAATACATTCCTTCTTGACATTATCTGATTAAATAACAACATGTATCAGTGGAAAATAGAGAAAACAGATTACACAAATTACACAAATGAAGAACAGAACATAAATACTACAAAGGAGATAGTGAAAATATAAACCATAAAATGAAAACAAAACTGTACAAAGTAGAAAAAAAAAGAATATAAAAAAATAAAGGAGAAAAGAGTACCCAGTATTCAAGGAACAGCTGCTTTTACTTGTTTATTGAATAAGTTAGCGCCAGCGAATAAATCTACTTGAACATCAATTGAATTATAAAATGATAATATTTTAACTAAAGGCGAATTAGAATGGTGAACACTTTTAGATCTTGGGATGTGAAAGAGTGCTTGCTGTCGAGATCTTACTTGTGGTACATGAAAAGTGATGAATTGAAATAATTCTTGGCAGTCAACTTTTCCAGTTAAAATTTTTCTCAGCAGTTGCAAAGAACTTAACGACCTTCTACTTTTCAAGGACTTGAAATTGAACAAATTTCGTAAAAACTGAGTCGAAGTATCAAATGGACAAAATACATTGAACGTCTTATAATACATGTATCTTAGAAATTTATTTTGCACAATCTCAATGTGATGAATTTGATCTTTATAAAAGGGATCCCAGATTACTGCTGAATATTCTAACTTGCTTCGAACTAAACTTTCATACAACTTAACAATTACTCCAGTTTTAGTAAATAATTTGGAGTTTCTAATGACAAAACCAAGCATCTTGTTGGCCGAACTAATTATATTTGCAATATGGTTATTAAAGGTTAATTTGCTGTTATAAATAATTCCTAAATCATTTATCGACGGTACAATTTCGAGTGCTGTTTCTCCAATACAATATTTAGGATTTATATACTCCTTCTTCCTTGTAAATACCATGACTTTACATTTTTTTACATTAAGGACTAAATTATTACTAACACACCAAGCTACAATATTATTAACATCCCTCTGAAGGTCATTCTCGTCTCTCAAGTTGTATATGGTCTTATATAGCTTTACATCGTCAGCAAACAATAAGCAGTCAGAGTAACATAGAATATTAGGCAAATCATTAACCAAAATTAGAAATAGAAGAGGCCCAAGATTAGATCCTTGTGGGACACCAGAAGAACTAACAATATTACCTGAAATTTCACTTCTGAAACAAACAAATTGCTGTCTAAATTTTAAGTAGGAGCATAACAATTGAAGTAATGGTTTAGCAACACCAAACTGGTACAGCTTTGTCACCAGAATTTTATGGTCTACTTTGTCGAAGGCCTTTTCTAAGTCCATGTATATCACGTCAGTTCTTCTATTGGTATCTAATGCATTGTAAACCTTTTGAGTAAAACCCAGCAAATTTGTAATAACTGATCTGCCGGGCATAAAGCCATGCTGATATTGTGAGAGCTCAACCTTAATATGATTGTAAATCTTAGAATATAAAATGTGCTCAAATACTTTTGCTATAGCATTTATCACTGAGACAGGGCGGTAGTTCGATATCATTTCAGAGTTGCCTCCCTTTAGGATTGGAATAATTCTAGACATTTTCCACTTTCCAGGAAAGCTTGACGTCTTTAAAGAAAGATTAAAGATGAAGGCCAACTGAGAAACTAATAAGTCCACACAGCCCTTGATTATGTAAGGTGGTATGCCATCAGGCCCACAGGATTTCTTAGGCTTTAATTTTCTATTTATAGTTGTTCTTACTTCATCCACCGTTATGTGAGTCACGTTCAGCATATCAACCCTGGGCAAAACAGGAAATTCATTCAAAGACAAATGATCCACGTTATAAGTAAAATTCGTTTTGATATATACTGAAGAGAAATACTCAGCAAACCCATCTGCAATACTTCCAGCTGTATAATGATTTCCGTTTAGTATAAATGTGTAGTCGCGTGAACGTGATTCCCGCTTGCTTTTAACATACGTCCAAAACTGATTAATGTTATTCTTAACTCCATTTTCCAGACTATGAATGTAAACAGCATAAGCCATTCGTAATTTTGTTTTTAGTTCCGATCTAAGCTGTCTAAATCTTTCATCATAATATTTCGAAAAACGTCTTTTTGCAGCACACTTTTTCTTAATTTTTATGGTTTGGATAATATCTCGTGAGAACCATACTGGATATTTGGATTTTCGAATGAATTTCTGCTTAGGTACACAATTTTCAAAACATTTTTAGAATGAAGAATAAAAGAAATCAACAGCATGATCAACATCCTTAAATGTGTACAGTAAACTCCAGTCTAAATCTCTTATGTTGCAATAGAGTCTCAAAAAATCAGCCTTTTTGAAGTTGTAATATTCACGATTAATTCTAGGAAGCAATGGAACCTTTTTAATGGATGATATTGCTAAATAAAGTGCAGGGTGATGTAAGTCTTCAGGTACCAACGGGAATTCTTCGTGCTTTAAATCAATTTGAATATTACCTAAAACCAAATCCAATGTCTTGAAATTAGAATTTTGAATATTGTTGTGCGATGTTAATCCAAGATACGAGATGAACTGGAATAAACGACGACAGACCGTGGACCCTTCATTAAAATTATAACCGGCGTTGCTAATTTCAGGTACGTTGAAATCGCCCACAATCAGGCAGTCAGATGTTATAAGACTATCAACGTTTTCAATGTAATTAAAGTATCCTTCATATACAGAGAGTTTAGAGGAGGGGGTAATGTAAACAACATTTATGAATAATTTACGAGTATGACTCTGAATATAAAGAGTTAAGGATTCGCATTGTTCTTCATTATAGATAGAACATAATTTGGATTTATACCCTTTTTTGACTGCTACGGCTACTCCTCCACCTCTAGACTTCCCAGATATAAACATATCCCTATCATTTCTGAACATTACATAACGATCATCGCACAACTCACTATCCATAATATCCTGACCCAAGAAACTCTCTGTTAATACAATTATATCATAGTCACAACAAAGTAGATTTTTAAGAAACACGTCAGTTTTTGTCCTTAGGCCCCGAACATTTTGATAATAAATGGACAATTCATTTACAGACATTAGTATACAATAAAAAAATATAGTGAATAAAAAACTGATATAACTAAATATAAATCAATAATGCATACCAAAGTATTAAGAGGAGCCAACGGACTATTAAATACATTTCTGTGCCAGTACATCGAAATCACAACTTACTCAGGTCCTCGTTAGTACTGATGACATGAATTGGACTCCCTTCTAATTTCCTAATCATGATCTTTCCACTTCTACTAACCCAAAGGTATTTATAGCTCTTTTCCCGCTGCAGTTGCTTAGTCTTTGCAAATAAAACTCTTCTAGCTGGGGCAAGTGATTGATTAATATATATTGGGCTGGAAGTTGACATACCAAGGTGTGTTGTAGAAAGGGTCCGCTTAACCTTTCGTTTGGCAAGAAATTGCTCCTTGTGGGTCCTTCTAACAAATTTAACAATAATTCCTGATGTGGGACGATTGTGAGCCTTTTTCAGACGATGACAGGCATCAATCATGTCCTCCTTCAAATCTAAATCTAAAGCCTTGCCTATATTAATGACAGTCTGTACGACATCTTCATTAGGGGACTCTGGAACACCAAATATTTCCACAGTGTTTGACCTTGAATATTGCTCAAGATCATCACACCTCGATACAAGATTATTTGCTACATTCGTCAGACGTCTGTTTTCTGATACTAAATTGTCTATGATTGTTTGTTGTCTATCAATAATTTCCTGCTGTTTACTGATAAGTTTGCTACTTTCATCCAATCTGTCATGACAGACATCAATAGATTTCCCCAGTTGCCTCTCAATGTCAGTAGTAGACTTGTTTACATTGTCCAACTTCTCCTGCATAGATAGTAATAGTTTGTATATTTCACCAACAGATGGCACCACGGACGCTGGCTGGTTTTCACTATGTAAACTCTCACGCCTCTTACTATAGCACTGTTTACACCTCCATAATTGGCTCTGCGATCGCATATACTCTACATCCGCTTCTTTGAGATTCACACATTTACTGTGAAACCAATTATTACATTCACTGCACTGAATTTTGGCTGTTACGTCTTGTCTAGGCACTGCCTTTGAACATTCCAAGCAGGTACTCATCGCTACACTCTTTGGATATACAGTATCGACTTGAAAGGCAAAGATGTGACAGTGAAGATACCCCTATACTTCAGTTGAATTAGGTTGGTAATACTGGTGTTCTAGTGTTTACATGCACATAACGACTATAAAAACTGCTCAATTTGGCAATTATGTGAATATCTACCGATTTACATTATATATTAAATATTCCTGAGTAACTTACTGCACTCGTAGACACATGTTTAAGTCGTTCCACTTAAAAATTCACCAGAAACAACTCTATTTACACGGAGCACAAACTGACCCGACCGCCTTACGCCATTGCCATTAATCAAGAAAGCATATCCAAAGCACACCTCCGTCAGTAGATCTAACATTCAAAATGTCTTAAAGATCCCCACGCAGTGAGCTAAGCGGTCGATTACAGTTGAATTTTAGTTATGTAGTATCTGAAGAAAAAAAAAAACTTTACAAGCAGATACAGTATAAAGATAAACATTACCAGGCCACTGATACACATAACTATTGAACAATGGCTAGGAAGATGCATATGGCATTCAGACTTTGCATCAACACATATAAGTCCAAATCCCTCTCATATCAGGCATTATTGCACAGTAGTGAAGCCGGAGTGCCTCTATGCGGCAGAAACCTTATCAAGCATGAAACCAGTTGAAATTGAGAAAAAGGAAAGGAAGATCTTCCGGAAAATTCTAGGTCCCAAGAAACTACCTGGAGATGCATACAAATTTCAACTGAGATCAAACTAAGAACTCTATGACAAGTTTGAAGGAATTTCTGTCAGCATGAGAAAGAGGAAGTTGATGTTCTATGGACATATTAAACGATTGGGGACCGAGAGAATGGCTAACAAAATTCTCAGCCTTCAGGAGAAATTTAAGGTCCAACCTCCATGGCTTCAGGAAGTTCATCAGGACTTAAAAAGGGCGAATATTGGACCGGCTGAAGTCTGAGACAGAATTCACAACCAAAATTGCAGGTGTGAAGGATCCCTCCAAAGAAAGGCCCACGCTTTCAGCCGAAGTGGATAGAGAAGGAGCTAGAGGTTGAAAGATGTTTGGCAGTGAGCCAGTATTTTGCTGTATACTTGAACCCTGATACGACAGCGAGACGTATTTTGAAATTATTGTTTGGCATAAATTTGGCTGCACTTAGGAGATAGATAGGCAATCCCGCCATGCTCTTGATCACGTGGACAGGACATGTTCACTAACTTATTTCTGCAACTGTCTGATGCATATATAAGATGATAATCGACAGAGTTCGATTGTCAACCTCAATACAAGGAGAGATGTATCATGGATAGACTGCCAGCTGTGGCGTGTCTGCGAGCAGTTCTGAAATCACAGACACTTGAGTTTTGTGACACACGGAGTGAACGTGCTATCGGCTCTGTAAGAAAAGTTTCGTTAAACACGCAGTCGTACGAGTGTACTCTAATCACGGCGTGGAGCGAACAGGCGGATTGCTTCATAGCAACATGCAGTTGTTCGTATTTCTGGCGTGTTTGGCATAACCCAGTAAATAGATATATGCGAGTGAGCTTAGTTATTGCATGGACTTGTCAGTACAAACTCCACGATGAGGAAATCTACTACATATATGGTTGAAATGCAGGAAAGCATTAGTATTATCAAGAACAATACGACTGGACTTTATTGTGAGAATCTAGCTGCTGTAGCAATGTTGGGCTAAGCAGATAGTACAGGAATGCAATGCAGAGGCAGGATTGATCATTTGGAATGACAACCTTATAAATACTACAATGAAGAAAAAGAAACGATTGTAGGCGTTCGTTCTGATCCAGTGGTTTTGAAGTACATGAGAATGAAGAAACAACTCCAAATGAACGAAACTACTTTACTGATAACGTCGAGGGAGCCTTGTACAAGTAATATGTAGGAATTCCATTTCGTAGACAGTGGTTTTCGAGTTAAGAGGAAGTTGGTTCGACGACTTACAGCTCCAGCCATGGACTACTCAGGGATGAGGGTCCAGTTCCTGAAAGGAATGTATATTCCTTTACTTTCTTCAATCTCAACCAGAACATCGCCCAAGGTAGCTGGAAAACTTTTCTTTCTTGTAGACAGTAGACTTTGCCACTTTTAGTTCGTCCCTTTTCACCAATATTTTATTAAATAGTATGAAATTCATTCGAAGACTAGATTTGGTTCCTTGTATCATTTATGTCGGAGAGTGTAATTTATTTTGTAGTTAACAGTAAACGTAATGCTATTTAGAGCATTACTTGTGTTTTTTTTTTGAAAATTTTGGAAATAAAACCAAGCATTGAATTTTGTTGGGATGACATCTGCAGCATAATTAGGACCAAGACGACGATATTTTTGTATAAGAATAGCGATTAGGAAGAAGATGGCCACACACACGTGCACTTGAACTCTTACAAAAATATTTCAGTGATACTCTTCGTTTGGACTTATGACATTCTAGTAGACATTTCTTTCTTTTAGAAATGATAGTTCATTTTCATCATTATTTTCCATGGGTATGGAATCGTAGAAATCGTCCAGCGAGAACAATTGTGAATTGATTGTCGAGGCATTTGTAGCCTACTTTCATATTTCTTTTAGATTAGAGATTTTTTTTAAACTGAAACTTAAGTTCGTTCAGTCTTCAGATTGTGTTATTTTAATTCGTTTTTGGTAGGCTCTTGGCTAGATCATCGTTTGATTTAATGGTTTGCGTGTATCTATTGATACGATAATAGACTCCTTTCCATGGTGTAAATCTCACGTGTTTTCTTCTGAGTAGTTAAGCCGTTTTTCGAGTTTGGATAGGCGAAACTGAACCGACTATTTTACTAGTGTCTATCTACGATTTTTTTATTTATATATGTTATTATGGTAATAATTATACATATATATATAGGAATAGTGAACTAAATTAACAGTTCAAACAAGTATAACAGAATTTGTCATAGACTTAAATGACGATAATTTATGGAAGTAGATAATACAACTTATCTAATAAATTGTTGCAACTTGTTGAGTGAAGTTGGGAAAGAGGTACTCTGTGACACTTCTATATTCGTCTACGATAAGGCGTGATATCTTCAGAGTAATTATTGAAAGGTTTTGAGTTTAATTACGTTTGGGAAAAATTCTTGACAGCTTTGGAAAGCTGAATTAATGTATTGCAATTTAATGAATACGAATTTATTGTGCTAATGAAGCGAATATTTGACATCATTGGATGGTCAACATTAATATTGTATAATGTACTCGAAGTCTTATGTGAAGACATTAACGTAGTCATTTCGTTTTTTAAGAGTGAAATTAGCTTTTGAGCTATCACTAATTTGAATAGGAAGTTGTTGTGAACGTGAATTGGAATCACGAATGTTTCTCTTAAATGCCAGTATTAATTCAAGTAACCCTACGTTTTTATTCTTGCCTATTAAGATTTGCCGGAGATGGATTGCTTATATCGTGACACACATAGTTAAGTGACACAGCCACTTTTCGAATAACTTTAATTAATTCATGCAATATAATACATTTGATATTTCAGTGATTTTAACAAAAATATACTGCATTCATTGAAGCATCTGGATAGTTAATAAACTATTTTCTAACTTGTAACACTATTCGATTATCTTAATTGATTGTTGAATGCAACAAATTAAGAGAATTATAACCTTAAGATATACTTGTCGAATTAAATGGAAATGGGCAGCGATAATAACAAAATCCTAACGAAGGATATAATCTGTATATAAAATGTAAGATATGTATAAATTTTTAATAAGGGCATAGCATCAGTGCATGATTTAATATTATATTTTTCATGTAATGTGTTCAATGAATGAGATATTTAAATACTGCGATTTAGAGCAGTAAGATGGGGCCTTATTATAGGCGTTTATTGAAACTATTTTCGTCATTTGATTTAGAGAAGCTTCCTTCATTTTGGTCTAATTGACAGACATACACCACTTGCCAGTTAATAAACTGTTTTTTTTTTAATTCTTTGAACGACTGGTGTTTTCTATTAGAAAAGGGAGTGCGTTAAGAGGACCAGTGGGTGGTTTTTTCTTGAGTTTGCTTAAAATTAACGCCCGAGATACTTTCGTTTTCTTTTAGAGTCTCTTGTTCGAGTTCTTTTAAGAGCTTCGTTTCATTGTAATATATACACCACTGGCATCTTCGTATCGCATTCTTTAATATCGACGTATCCTAATCCCTGGTTGATCCTAGTTGGTAGACTTTTAGGGTTTATTTCAGCCGGGAACTTCCAGACTCTACGATCCAGCTTTTCCATCAGATTTCAACAGGTAAGACCACGTGGATTACGGAAGCTAAACGACAAGGAAGAAACGCCATAAAGAAGAATACCTGAACGGTTGTTGTGTATTTGTAGTCCATAGGTGGCTGTATCAAATAATAACAATATTGAATATAGTTACCATTCTTGCCCAAGCACTTATTCCGACAGTATAGTAAGGCATCGATGCCGCCATGGAATGAGTCATCGTTCACTCTCCGTATAATCGTTCAAGAAGCACCTGGGCGGTTTGTCACAATACCTGACAATATTTACTGCCAGTCCACTGGTAAGGAAATTAAACAGAAGCACGCCCTTGTTGTCCCAAAATACCTTTGCACAGCTTATCTTAACTTTCTTCGTGGTTGGTATTGTTTGGACTTGCTTACGAAGTTGGCACGAGGTGTGTTTTCCGAGATATGGATGCTGTATTTGTCTCCGGTGTCGCATGATGCAATCACGTTTCTTCTCTTGCTTCGATGCGTATAGACTGGATCACTCTAGAAACTCCCACGGTTGACCTTATTTCTGTGATCGCAGCGATCTTTCAACTGGCATTACGAGCGTCTGACGCATCACACGCACTATCTAATGTCTGCATGCTGAAGCTGAGTCTCTTACTCGACTCTGGTGGAATATTCAAACACGAGGGAGGAATATGTCACCTATAAAATCGCTTGTTTCGTTATTTTTAATGCTATCTTATACTGCAATTGTGATTTTTAATTCATGTGCTCCTCCCTGAAGGTAATCCTGGATCCAACGCGGTCTAAGGCATAACAATCTTTATATCCTAGTGGTAATAAAATATTCAAACTTGCAGTTCCCTCGTTTCTGCAGTACAGGAACACTTGGCTTCGTCATGCCAGCCCCTCTTCTCTTACTTCCAAATGAATGCTCTGAAGTTTTGATGGTCAACAATTTCGGCGGTTATAGACCATATTATAGTTTGTTCTTCTCGCGATACAATCTTCCAACCGACGCTATTAAATCTTTATTTTTATTTTCCTTCTTTCTTTTCTGCAACAGACCGATAAAAGGAGGTTATGTTGTTTTACGGTTCAACATTTTGACCGTATATAGAGTACGGTTTCCTGATGTTTGTCTGCTACTTGTTGAGAGAGTGTCGCAGCTGTGAAGAGGCGGGGGAAGGTGGGGAAGACAGTGGAGAGGAAGGGGAGAATACCAGTTCTCTTTAAGGACTCCTCGAAAACCTGTTGACTTTGGCCACACTTTAAGGAGCCGGGTTTCCATCAACGTAACATAATATGTGTTAAGACCTGTTACAGAATGATACAAAAACCTCTTAACTGGAGTTTCATGTTGCACCGACCATACTCAGAGTGCGACAAGCGTGTTGTTAATGGCTTGTTTGCAATCATCAACATGAATTTTACTGAAAGTAGGACCACACAGGTGACTGTTTTGTTATTTATAGATGATCACCGTTTACATTGAGTGTTTACATCATAACACGTTACCTAAAGATCCACTAAAGACTGAGCAAGTAAATAAGAAGGCTGTTCAATTTATTTTTGTATTTATTTATTTATTTATTTATTTATTTATTTATGCAAGGCTCATGGATTTGTGGTAGCGCATCTGCCTCTCACCCGGAGGCACTGGGATCGATTCCTGTCTTCGCCACGGATTTTAGAAATTTACGTGAGTGCTAGAAAGAGGCGCACTCAGTTTCGTGAGGTCAATTAAGTAGCTGTCTGACAGCGAGGCAGCATCCTGGTCACAGAAACCAGGATTAACGGCCGAGGGGACACGACGCGGCGAACACGCGTCACCCCGCAATATGTGGGCCAAATGGCTGGGTAGCGATCATTTGGTAGGCCAAGACCCTATGGTATAGAGGTAGCAGGATTGCCTCTTACCCAGGAAGGACCGGGTTTATTTTCCTGCTCCGTTAGGGAGTTAAGAACGGTTGAGATAAGTAGTTCATCTAATAATTCTTTCAGGTTAGGACGTTTAAATACTTGTTCGTCCCGACAAAAGTAATTAGGCACATTTTGTGTTGACCGACTGAAAATATTTCTATAATATTTGATTTTATACATTTTTGGTTTTACTGCTTATTTGTGTTCACATTTGTAGATTGTTTAGACTTGAAATACCAATACACATTCAGATAAATTAACATATATCAAATAAGTAACACAATAGTAGAAATTTTCTTATTCAGTGTGTATATTTCTATTCTGTGGGCTTTTTTTTTAAGCGTATGGCTTTTAGTGCCGGGAGTATCCGAGGACATGTTCGGCTCGCCAGAGTTTGTAGCTGCTTCTAGACGGACACCCATGGGGTGAGCTACAAGTACCGTCGCGTGTGAAGTGTTGTCTGGGGAGGAAAGTTTGGATGTAAGGACGAGGAATTGAAAGGTAGCGGCTGTGGCCTATAGTTAGGGACCAACCCTGGCATTTGCCTGGAAGGAAGATGGGAAACCACAGAAAACCATCTTCAAGGTTGCCGGTGGGGGTATTCGAACCTCCTCGCCTCCTGGATGTGAGCGGCTGCCTGCAGCCATGCCTTAACGACGGCGGATAATTAACCTTCTGAGGGCTTATTGCTTTATGTATTTCTCAGCAGTATTCGCCAATTATTCGTGGATTAGGATTAGTTTGGAGGAGGGAGGGGTTAGTTAGTGGAAAAGGAAAATCCACAGCCTGCTTCCAGTCGATTGAGCGGGTCAGGAAATGGAATGAAGGAAGCCCCCATCTAGCGGCGAGGATATGAACTGTGCCAGCTGCCGAAGCCGGTCGCACTCCCCTGGGGCAATGATTAAAAGAATGACAGATGAAATGAAATGGCAGTGGAGAGTGCTGCTGGAATGAGATTTGTGACAGGGAAAACCGGAGTACCCGGAGAAAACCCTGTTTGCCTCCACATTGTCCAGCACAAATCTCACATGGAGTGACCGGGATTTGAGCCACGGACCGAGCGGTGAGAGGCCGCGTGATGCCGCTTAAGCCACGGAGGCTCGGTTAGTTAGTTGGTTATTGTCAATTTAAGGGGTGGAACTACGAGGTCATCTGCCCCTAAAGAGGAGGGAGGGGAACCGTACACGAGTGGTTCTGCGGTTTTTCAGCCTATCAGCTTTGTTGATGTTAATGCAATTTCTATTCAGGGGGTCTTAACACTCTTATGAGGGTTAGTTTTTAAGGACCGTTTTTCCATTTCATGATTGACATTGTGGGATCTAGAAGTTTCTTGCAGAGTTAATTTGGTTTGTAGTTTTGAACTTTGAGATCTGCTGAAGCTCGCTTGACGAGCGAAACATGACATCCTATAGTTTTCTCCCTCTTGTGTGATTTGTAACAAATATTTTTTGATCACATGCATATTTTTTTCAGGATATTTTTTCCTATGTCCCAATAATTGTGATTATATTGTGTTGACCGACTCAAAATTCCATACACACCCAAGTACACGGGACAACATGACCATTCTGTTGCGCTTAAAGTCCCTAAAATATTTAACAGCAGCAACAGCTCTCAAAAGCAGCAAGTATATGAGAGAGCAATGAAAATCTTCCACTGAACATTATGAAATAAACGCTTGTTTTTCTCCATATTAAATATCGCTTAGGACAACAAGTGTTATGTGAAGTGGAACCTCCAGGTAAGATCATAAACGTTAGATATTATCACCTGTTTGTGGTAGGGAGGACGTGGAAGCACTGTTTCCAAACAAACAACTGACATTTAATGTTCCAGTTCTGCTCAAGATTCATTGTTAGATAAGTTGAGACCTGTCTTACCACATCTCCATAAACTGAAATTTCATAGAGCACGTTAACAAAGAAGAAACGGATCAATCATTCCTTCATGTTCATAATAATAATACCTTTAAGCTTTCAGTCTGACCACCTAGTAGTGTAGTGGCTAGCATTCTTGGCTGTCGCCCCTAGAGGATCGGGTTCCATTCCTAGCTCTGCCAAGAAATTTAATTCTGGTCTGAGGCAAAACTGAGAAGAGGTGGGTTCCATTCCCACCTCAGCCATCTTGGAAGTGCTTTGCCCGAGGTCGCAGGTTCAAACCCGGCCGAAGTCGTCGGATTTTTAAAAGTGTTAAAAATCCCTCAGTATGCCTTCCTCCGGAGGGGAAGTAAAGCCAGCGGGCCCATGTCATAGATGTATGGCATGTAAAAGAACCTTTCACTAACTAAACTTGAGTGAATCAACATTTGTAGGTTAGTTTTTTTTTTTGTCGTTTACCCTCCAGGTTGGTGGAACCCACGGACTCAGCGAGGGAACTCACCATTACCGCCTCTACGCGCAGTGTCTTAGAGCTGGGAACATCGAACCAGAAGGGATACAACTGGTGAGGTGGGATTGGCACCTCGCCCAGGCGGCCTCACCTGCAAAACGAACAGGGGCCTCATGAGGGAAGGTAAGGGATGGTGAGGATGGATAGGCAAGGAAGAGGGAAGGAGGCGTCCGTGGCCTTGAAGAAGGTACGATCCCGGCATTTGCTCGAAGACGAAGTGGGAAACCACGGAATACAATACCACTTCGAGGATGGCTGAGGGGGAATCAAACCCCCTCTACTCATTTGGGCCACCCGAGACTGAGTAGACCCCGTTCCAGTCCTCGTACCACTTTTCAAATTCCGTGGCAGAGCCGGGAATCGAACCCAGGACCTCCGGGGCGGCAACTAACCATGCCGACTGCTACGCTACGGAGGCGACTTAGGTTTGATAAATGCTCTTAAGTTACAACGTTCGTCACAAGGCATTGGTTGTGATGGCACCTAGTAGTAGCCAAGTTCACAGGTAGGTGTCGTGGATGGTAGCATTTGGTAGCGAAGGTAGGAACTATTTCAAATTATCGTTTGCATTCCTTACTTGAATTAAAAACAGATAACACACACTAATATAGTCACCACAATTAACACCGGTTATCAGACAGATTCTACACACCCTAATGTACACGGGGCTACATGACCATGTTGTCGCAGCCCCTAAACCAAGGAACCAACCAACCAACCAACCATCTAGGAAGTGGTCTTCTGTGGTTTCCCATTTCTACTTCAGGCAAATGACGACCGTCTCCTTCCCAATCCTCACCTGAATTACAAGTACACACACTAATACATCCATCACAATAACTCAGGTTATCAGACTTAACTCCACATCACCCTGCTACACGGGGCTACATGGTCACAATGTCGCAATTCCCCTTAATAAATCAGCAATAACAACAACTATCAGTCTGGTCTGCAAATAGATCGAGCCCATATTAATAATGACCAGTACAAAGTTCTCAACTACCAACCTATGCCCAATGAACTACGCTCGTATTTGCTAAGTGGAAACCTTTGGTGCTACTGTGAAACTGCCTCTCACCAAGAGGTCTCCGGATCGACTCCCAGCTCCGTTATGGATTTTAGATGCAGGCTTGAGGACCAAAACAGGCTGCACACAGCCTTGTTAGGGCAATTGAGTAGCTATATGTTCAGAGAGGATGTGCCCTGGTCAAGAAAGACAAGTTTAACGACCGAGGGGAACTGTCACCTCTTAATCTGTAGGCAAAAATGGCTAAGCAGCAGTCGCTTGGTATGCGAAGGCTCTAACTGGACTACAGTACTACGGGGTGGGGGATAAACACTATGAAAGTTTTGAAAACCCTCAACTTTAAGCTCTGACTTTGATACTGGCCCTTAGAACAATTCGAACTTCTCTTACTGAGTTAACCATGTGTACAGTTTATGCTAGAAATGAGTACCATGGTTATTCCTCTGAGCAAAGACGGCCAGGCGTGGAGCTGACAACTCCATCCCATCTAGTGCCGATGTCACAAAATGTGGAAGCCTCTACCTACCACTACTCCCGGGGCCTCCATGGCGTGTACGGAGTTGGCTTTGCTTTGCTGACAGTTTATGCTACTGATAGCTGCTAAATTACTTTCATCATTATCAAAACTTTTTGTTTGATGTGTAACATCTTTCCGCTCGGTTGCTGGATAGTTTTGTGGGAGTGATTTTGAAAATTGGGGACGGAAGTGGATCGGAACGATCGAGCTGGCAGTGGTGGATCAAACGGTAGTATGCACTGCCCGCTCGATCGATCAAACGGAAGTGTACTAGCTGGCAGTGGTGAACAACGGAAGTATGCACTGCCCGCTCGATCGATCAAACGGAAGTTTACTAGCTGGCAGTGGTGGACAACGGAAGTATGCACTGCCCGCTCGATCGATCGAATGGAAGTGTGCCCTAGCTGGCAGTGGTGGATCGAACGGAAGTATAAGACGCACTGCCAACTCGATCGATCGAACCAGCTGGCACTGGTAAGAGAATCAATCAGCGCACGGTGTCGAAAATTGATACCATGACGCACTCTCGGCCATGTGGAATGTATATGACATACTGAACGGAAAACGCTCATGCGAACTCTGGTGTCAAGTGATTTAAACAAATGACATAGTACATGTTCGAAGTCTTCATATCAGTATTTTTAATGGTAAAATGCCTTAATATCAAACATTGTAAGTAGTCGGCATTGCATTGGCATAAGGCATTTTAAACTCAATGTCACTCAGGAACATTATCGAAACAAGCAAAATATAAATGAAAATTAATTCCGTAATGCAGTTAAGCCTCCATGGCTTAGGCGGCAGCACGCCGGCCTCTCACCGCTGGGTCCGTGGTTCAAATCCCGGTCACTCCATGTGAGATCTGTGCTGGACAAAACGGAGGCAGACAGGTTTTTCTCCGGGTACTCCGGTTTTCCCTGTCACAATTTCATTCCAGCAACACTCTCCACTATCATTTCATTTCATCTGTCATTCATTTAATCATTGCCCCAGAGGAGTGCGTCAGGCCTCGGCAGCCGGAACAGTTCAAATCCTCGCCGCTAGATGGGGGCTTCATTCATTCCATTCCTGACCCGGTCGGAGACTGGAAACAGGCTGTGGATTTTCATTTTCAATTCCGTAATGCAGTATTATTGGAACGTGGAAATAAGTATCATCTTGTGCACAATATTTGCGTAGTCGAAATAGCCGTGTGGTTATTTCGTATGACTGTGAATCTAGAGATCTTTGGTTCGAATCCTGGGCGGGGTAGTTATTTTTGCTACCAGATTATCATTTTAAACGATATTTATCATATAAATATGACTCATTTTAACAGAATCCATATGAAATTACGTGTTGGTCTGTGAATCAAGAGGACCTGTTTATAAGGAATTTAAGGTTGTGAGCGGTGTCGCGTCTATTAATCTAGTTGATCCATATCGTATTCTTTATTTAGGCTAGTGCTGGTGGAAGCTACAAATCATCTAATAAAATGAGTTCCGTATTATAAACTACAATATCTGTAAAACACTCCCTTTTACAATAGATTAATATTTGTGCCAATAATAGTATAAAATACCAGTGTATCAACAATTTCACGTGAGATTTCTTCTATGTCAGGTGTTACACATCATATGCAACTACTGTAAGGCTCGTATTTTTAGGTAGATTTCATTAGAAAGCTAACTATTGCAATGGGTCCCATGTTTCGACTTCCGGAAAATTTCGACATATCTTCGCGTTTCACATCCCCCAGACCCCAAAACCACCGTCAGTTCAAAAGTTTATATATAATTTATGTATATATATATATGTATATATATATGTATATCAGTTTCTTGTGGACACGATAACTGCCGTAATTTTGCACCAATTACTTCGAATTTTTTACCGAAGATGTATACCTATAAAATCTCGGTCGAGTTCGTTACTGGGCTAAATCGGTCGAAGGGGGTGAAAATGGGGGGCTTTTTTCGAAAAAGTGAAATTTCGCTATAACTCTCTTAATACGTGCAATATCGAATCCATTCAAAGTTCATAATATGTGTCGGATAAGTGTCAAAAATTTATGTCAAATAAGATTTTTGATAGCACCAACCATTGACCAAAGGGGTGGAAAAAAGTGGGTTTTTCGGGAAACATTAATCATATCTCTCTTAATAGGCACAATATCAAAACCGTACAAAATGGACAATATTCCCCTAATAATTACCTAAAACTTTTGTCTGAAAGAATTTTTGATATGACCCACCATTACGCCAAGGGACGAGAAAAATGATTTCGGAATTATAAGAAAATGCCAAGAGCTATCAGTGGTTGCCATGGCAACACTACTAAATTGATGAGGCATGGACCATCAGACGTTGCCATGACAACGCACTTGCACGAGATCAGATTCAGTATTTCCATCTGATTAAGTGGTTGGTTGGTTGGTTCTTAAGTTTAGGGGCTGCGACAATGCGGTCATGTAGCCCCGTGTACTTTGGGTGTGTGTAGAATCTGTCTGATAACCGGTGTTAATTGTGATGACTGTATTAGTGTGTGTTATCTGTTTGTTAATTTAAGTACTGCAACTAACAATTTTTCAGATAGTTCCTACTTTTGCCGCCAAGCGCCACTGTCAACGACTACGAGGCCAAGTTCAGAACTGAGCTACTAGACGCCGCCGCAGTCGGCTCTTGGCAACGAACATAGAAACCTAAGAGCGTTGTATACATTCTTAACCTATCCAATTTAGCTTCACACAGGTGCAATTAGTGGAAGGATCTTTAACATGCCATAAATCTATGACATGGGACCGCCGGCTTTACTTCCCCTCCGAAGGAAGGCATACTGAGGGATATTTAACGCTCTTAAAAAATCCGACGGCTTCGGCCGGGTTTGAACCCGGTATCTTGGGCATAGAAGCTCAGCATGTTACCGACTACGCCACCAAAGCCGCCTGATAAAGTGGGAAGCGGCTTCGGTGACGTAACTGGTAGCATGCTGAATGTCTATGCCCAATGTCGCGGTTTCAAAGCCGGCCGAAGTCGTCGGATTTTCTAAGAGCACTAGAATCCCTCAGTATGCTTTCCTTTGGAGGGGAAGTTCCAACGTTCGTTGCGAGTTGATGGTTGGGGTGGCATCTAGTAGCCAAGTTCACAGCTAGGTGTCGTTGACGGTTGTACCTGGTAGCAACATTAGGAACTACTGCTTGAAATTGACCGTCTGCAGTACTTACATGAATTAAGACTAATACAGCCATTACAATTCACACCGTGTATCAGACAGATTCTACACTCACCCAAAGTACACGGGGTTAGATGACCGCGTTGTCGCAGCCCCTAAACTGAGGAACCAACCAGAGGTAGATTTCGTTAGAAAGCTAACTATTGCAATGGGTACCATGTTTCGACTTCCGGAAAATTTCGACATATCTTCGCGTTTCACATCCCCAGGCCCCAAAACCACCGTCAGTTCAAAAGTTATATATAATTTATGTATGTATATGTATATCAGTTTATTGTGGACACGATAACTGCCGTAATTTTGTACCAATCACTTTGAATTTTTTACCGAATACGTATACCTATAAAATCTCGGTCGAGTTCGTTACTGGGCTAAATCGGTCGTTGGGGGGTGAAAATGGGGGGCTTTTTTTTTCGAAAAAGTGAAATATTGCTATAACTCTCTTAATATGTGAAATATCGAATCCGTTCAACATTCATACTATGTGTCGGATAAAGCCCAAAAATGTATGTTTGAAGAGTTTTTTTTATAGCACCAACCATTGACCAAAGGGGTGGGAAAAAGTGGGTTTTTCGGGAAACATTAATCATATCTCTCTTAATAGGCACAATATCAAAACCGTACAAAATGGAAAATATTCCCATAATAATTACCTAAAACTTTTGTCTGAAAGAATTTTTGATATAACCCACCATTATGCCAAGGGACGAGAAAAATAATTTCGGAATTATAAGAAAATGCCAAGACCTATCAGTGGTTGCCATGGCAACACTACTAAATTGATGAGGGATGAGCCATCAGACGTTGCCAAGATAACGCACTTGCACGAGATCAGATTCAGATTTCCATCTAAGTGTGAAGCGGCTTCGGTGACGTAACTGGTAGCATGCTGAATGTTTATGCCCAAGGTCGCGAGTTCAAAGCCGGCCGAAGTCGTCGGATTTTCTAAGAGCGCCAAAAATCCCTCAGTATGCTTTCCTTTGGAGGGGAAGTTCCAACGTTCGTTGCGAGTTGCTGGTTGCGGTGGCATCTAGTAGTCAAGTTCACAGCTAGGTGTCGTTGACGGTAGTACCTGGTAGCAACATTAGTAACTACTGCTTGAAATTGACCGTCTGCAGTCCTTACCTGAATTACAGACTAATACAGCCATCCCAAAGTACACGGGGTTACATGACCGCGTTGTCGCAGCCCCTAAACTGAGGAACCAACCAAAATCTCTGCGGTAGATATAATTTTGCGTGAAGAAGTAACAGACCGTTACATAGTTGCACATCAGTGTCGAAACCTAGCATAAGGTCAGTGTGACCACAAGTATAAAAATGGACCCCAAATGACAAGAAGGTTATCGTTCCCATAAGACAATACAATGTTTAAAATAAGCATAAAATGACGAAAAACAAAGTTAATTAAGCTCCAATTATAAAATACCTTCTCGCATTAAATGAGGTCTGATCCTTCTACGAAAATCTGCATATTCTGCCTATTTTCGCCTATCCCCAAGTTTGTCCGGTGAAATCTACCTCCGCCTTCCGGCGTGCCGAGAGGACTTTTTTTAATAGTAGTTAATTTATTTAACGGGCTTAGGACATATTGGTCATCAGCTTCGGTTACTTAGGAATTTGTTGAATTGGCCCTGATAACCTGTGTTTATGTGGTGACTATAGCAGTGTGGGTAATTGTGATTATTAAGGTCAGGGATTGGGGTAGGTGCCATTTGGTATCGTTCCAGCATTTGCCTGGAGGGAATGTACAAAACCCGTGGAAAAAGTCCTCTCGGCACGCCGGAAGGCGGAGGTAGATTTCACCGGACAAACTTGGGGATAGGCGAAAATAGGCAGAATATGCAGATTTTCGTAGAAGGATCAGACCTCATTTAATGCGAGAAGGTATTTTATAATTGGAGCTTAATTAACTTTGTTTTTCGTCATTTTATGCTTATTTTAAACATTTTATTGTCTTATGGGAACGGTAACCTTCTTGTCATTTGGGGTCCATTTTTATACTTGTGGTCACACTGTCCTTATGCTAGGTTTCGACACTGATGTGCAACTATGTAACGGTCTGTTACTTCTTCACGCAAAATTATATCTACCGCAGAGATTTTGGTTGGTTCCTCAGTTTAGGGGCTGCGACAACGCGGTCATGTAACCCCGTGTACTTTGGGATGGCTGTATTAGTCTGTAATTCAGGTAAGGACTGCAGACGGTCAATTTCAAGCAGTAGTTACTAATGTTGCTACCAGGTACTACCGTCAACGACACCTAGCTGTGAACTTGGCTACTAGATGCCACCGCAACCAGCAACTCGCAACGAACGTTGGAACTTCCCCTCCAAAGGAAAGCATACTGAGGGATTTTTGGCGCTCTTAGAAAATCCGACGACTTCGGCCGGCTTTGAACTCGCGACCTTGGGCATAAACATTCAGCATGCTACCAGTTACGTCACCGAAGCCGCTTCACACTTAGATGGAAATCTGAATCTGATCTCGTGCAAGTGCGTTATCTTGGCAACGTCTGATGGCTCATCCCTCATCAATTTAGTAGTGTTGCCATGGCAACCACTGATAGGTCTTGGCATTTTCTTATAATTCCGAAATTATTTTTCTCATCCCTTGGCATAATGGTGGGTTATATCAAAAATTCTTTCAGACAAAAGTTTTAGGTAATTATTATGGGAATATTGTCCATTTTGTACGGTTTTGATATTGTGCCTATTAAGAGAGATATGATTAATGTTTCCCGAAAAACCCACTTTTTCCCACCCCTTTGGTCAATGGTTGGTGCTATAAAAAAAACTCTTCAAACATACATTTTTGGGCTTTATCCGACACATAGTATGAATGTTGAAAGGATTCGATATTTCACATATTAAGAGAGTTATAGCAATATTTCACTTTTTCGAAAAAAAAAGCCCCCCATTTTCACCCCCCAACGACCGATTTAGCCCAGTAACGAACTCGACCGAGATTTTATAGGTATACGTATTCGGTAAAAAATTCAAAGTGATTGGTACAAAATTACGGCAGTTATCGTGTCCACAATAAACTGATATACATATACATACATAAATTATATATAACTTTTGAACTGACGGTGGTTTTGGGGCCTGGGGATGTGAAACGCGAAGATATGTCGAAATTTTCCGGAAGTCGAAACATGGTACCCATTGCAATAGTTAGCTTTCTAACGAAATCTACCTCTGGTTGGTTCCTCAGTTTAGGGGCTGCGACAACGCGGTCATCTAACCCCGTGTACTTTGGGTGAGTGTAGAATCTGTCTGATACACGGTGTGAATTGTAATGGCTGTATTAGTCTTAATTCATGTAAGTACTGCAGACGGTCAATTTCAAGCAGTAGTTCCTAATGTTGCTACCAGGTACAACCGTCAACGACACCTAGCTGTGAACTTGGCTACTAGATGCCACCCCAACCATCAACTCGCAACGAACGTTGGAACTTCCCCTCCAAAGGAAAGCATACTGAGGGATTCTAGTGCTCTTAGAAAATCCGACGACTTCGGCCGGCTTTGAAACCGCGACATTGGGCATAGACATTCAGCATGCTACCAGTTACGTCACCGAAGCCGCTTCCCACTTTATCAGGCGGCTTTGGTGGCGTAGTCGGTAACATGCTGAGCTTCTATGCCCAAGATACCGGGTTCAAACCCGGCCGAAGCTGTCGGATTTTTTAAGAGCGTTAAATATCCCTCAGTATGCCTTCCTTCGGAGGGGAAGTAAAGCCGGCGGTCCCATGTCATAGATTTATGGCATGTTAAAGATCATTCCACTAATTGCACCTGTGTGAAGCTAAATTGGATAGGTTAAGAATGTATACAACGCTCTTAGGTTTCTATGTTCGTTGCCAAGAGCCGACTGCGGCGGCGTCTAGTAGCTCAGTTCTGAACTTGGCCTCGTAGTCGTTGACAGTGGCGCTTGGCGGCAAAAGTAGGAACTATCTGAAAAATTGTTAGTTGCAGTACTTAAATAAATTAACAAACAGATAACACACACTAATACAGTCATCACAATTAACACCGGTTATCAGACAGATTCTACACACACCCAAAGTACACGGGGCTACATGACCGCGTTGTCGCAGCCCCTAAACTTAAGAACCAACCAACCAACCACTTAATCAGATGGAAATACTGAATCTGATCTCGTGCAAGTGCGTTGTCATGGCAACGTCTGATGGTCCATGCCTCATCAATTTAGTAGTGTTGCCATGGCAACCACTGATAGCTCTTGGCATTTTCTTATAATTCCGAAATCATTTTTCTCGTCCCTTGGCGTAATGGTGGGTCATATCAAAAATTCTTTCAGACAAAAGTTTTAGGTAATTATTAGGGGAATATTGTCCATTTTGTACGGTTTTGATATTGTGCCTATTAAGAGAGATATGATTAATGTTTCCCGAAAAACCCACTTTTTTCCACCCCTTTGGTCAATGGTTGGTGCTATCAAAAATCTTATTTGACATAAATTTTTGGCACTTATCCGACACATATTATGAACTTTGAATGGATTCGATATTGCACGTATTAAGAGAGTTATAGCAAAATTTCACTTTTTCGAAAAAAGCCCCCCATTTTCACCCCCTTCGACCGATTTAACCCAGTAACGAACTCGACCGAGATTTTATAGGTATACATCTTCGGTAAAAAATTCGAAGTAATTGGTGCAAAATTACGGCAGTTATCGTGTCCACAAGAAACTGATATACATATATATACATATATATATACAGTGTGGTCCACCCGCCCCTTATTATTTAGTTTTATGAAACCCAACTAACACTGCATTTCCCCCGATGGTCGATATTGCTCTGCCCTCTGACTGTGTGACAGCAATGTAATTGGGTCATGGGTCTAGCAAAGAAAAACCGACCTTAAACTTTTCCCCGCCAAATAGTATGGCCCATTCTACTAACATACGACTTATTGCTCCTTGAAATAACACGCATACACGTAATACGATCGAATTAATAGCTTACGCCACGTGATCTGTAATAGTAGAAAGTTAAATCAACACCATAAACCGTGATTGAAGACTTTGAGATGGATTTAAACGTTTGAGGTGGACGGCTACAGTAACAACTGCAAGTGCAGCGCGCTCTTTCTACCATGCACTGGTGGCCGATGCGGTTAAAGCACGGCCGTAGACGGCGGGCGAAAATGGCTAGAATAGTGCATCGAATCCAGTGGTAGGCATAATTTTTTTTTTTAATGAAAGCCCACGCTCCATTTTAGTTGGGATGTAACTACATTGCCACATTCATTCCCTTACATGTATTTTTGTGAAGAGTGAGTTGAATTTTCCTGATTTATAAAGAGAATACGACCGAATTGATAGCTTTTGCCACGTGACCTGTAATGGCAGAAAATTAAAAAAAACTGTCATGGATATTAACATAACATATCGACGTGTCGCTCTGGAGGTCCAGGTTCGATTCCCAGTTCTGCCAAGAAATCCAATACTGGTCTGAGGGCTGAAATTGGATACACTCAGCTTCGTGAAGCAAATCTGAGAAGAGGTGGGTTCGATTCCCACCTCAGAACCCTGGAAGTGGTTCTCTGTGGTTTCCCACTTCTGCTCCAGGCTATTACCGGGACGGTTTCTAACTTAAGGCCCCGGCCGCCTCCTTCCCCATCCTCACCTTAATTGCTAATACATACATTATACAGACACCGCTATAGACAGGTTATCAGAGGAGTTCTACACACACACCCAAGTACACGGGGCTAAATGACCGCGATGTTCTAGCCCCTCTAATTAAACAAGATTCTGATCGCCGGTATACGTATTCTTTAAAATTTTCCGTGGTATTATTTTGTTCGTCGCCTCCGTAGCGTAGCGGTCAGCATGGTTAGCTGCCGCCCCGGAGGTCCTGGGTTCGATTCCCGGCTCTGCCACGAAATTTGAAAAAGTGGTATGAGGACTGAAATGGGGTCTACTCAGCCTCGGGTGGTCCAAATGAGTAGAGGGGGTTCGATTCCCCCTCAGCCATCCTCGAAGTGGTTTTGCGTAGTTTCCCACTTCGTCTTCGGGCAAATGCCGGGATGGTACCTTCTTCAAGGCCACGGCCGCTTCCTTCCCTCTTCCTTGCCTATCCATCCTCACCATCCCTTACCTTCCCTCATGAGGCCCCTGTTCGCTTTGCAGGTGAGACCGCCTGGGCGAGGTGCCAATCCCACCTCACCAGTTGTATCCCTTCCGATTCGATGTTCCCAGCTCCAGGACACTGCCCGTAGAGGCGGTAGTGGTGAGTTCCCTCGCTGAGTCCGTGGGTCCACCAACCTGGGGGGTAAACGACTAAAAAGAAAAGAAAACAAAAATATTTTGTTTGGGGTCTACTCAGCCACGGGTTATCCAATTGAGCATAGAGGTTTCGATTTCCCCTTCAGTCATCCTCGAAGTGGTTTTCCGTGGTTTCCCACTTCGTCTCCAGGCAAATGCCTGGATGCTACCTAACGTAAGGCCACGGCCGCCTCCTTCCCTCCTCCTTGTCTATCCCTCCCAATCTCCCCATCCCTCGTAAGGCCCCTGTTCGCTTTGCAGGTGAGGCGGCCTGGTCGAGGTGTTCGTCCCACCTCCCCAGTAGTATTCCCGTCCTACGTTTCAAGCTCCAGGACTCTGCCCAGGAGGCGGTAAAGGTGCGATCCCTCAGTGAGTCCGAGGGAAAAGCTAACCCTGGAGGGTAAACCGACTAAAAAAATATATTTTGTCATTAAATTCTAGCAAGAAGAAGAAAACTCTATTTGACGTGTACATATTAAGATGTTTCGTGTAATACCGAATTCGGAAACAACGTACCGTTCATGGAATCCAACCTGAAAATGCATCTGTTCGCTATATTACTAGTGCCCCATCCTCAATAATTAACTGTGACCTCTTGTATCATTTCTGTCGTAAGACATTGGTAAAGTTGTCGACACAGACGATAAAACGTACCGAAAACAAATTATAAATCTTCCCCCTCTACCAAGTATCGAACCCCGAATCCTTCAATCCGCAGTCCAACGCGTTACCCTTTCAGCCACGGTTGCTTACACTATATGTGGAGCAGAATACACCAGAAGGATAGAAAGTGAGAAGTGGGATGCCACGGGAAACCACTTCCTAGATGATTTAGGTTGGCCTCGAATAGATGATAAAGATTTGATAATCAGTACCACAAGCATGCCAACACACGTTATTTTGTTTGCACGAAAATAATCCTACCCGAGAGTTAATTCAGCAGGAAATTAAATATTCATAAATAACAGTCGAGTTTCGTTTACTGAATATTGCGCATTGGACGCTTGTATTCTTTCATGGCCTCCTCGAATACGCCACTATGACACTTCCCAGGCTGTGAAATTTAAAATAGGAGGCCTTGGAAGTCAGTGCATGTGCGATGCGATCCTTACCTAATTGATCAAACAGCTGTGTCGTAATGAAAATCTTGAGCTCTGATTTTTGGAGAACCTCTATCATAATGAAACTCGAACTATAATGAGCCTCTTTAAGATGCAGTTTTCTAGCATATCATATTTATATTTCGGCATGGTCGAACATTATAGTGCATTATGCAACGAGCCTATAATGGCAATAATTAAGACACGAGTATGTTTATAAAACGAGCGTATGCGAGTTTTATAATTTCCATACGAGTGTCTTAATTACCATTATAGACGAGTTGCAAACGACGGTTTATGTTCGACGATAATTATTATAAGTATTTTATGTTCGAGGTCGCCTCCGTAGCGTAGCGGTCAGCCTGGCTAGCTGCCTCCCCGGAGGTCCTGGGTTCGATTCCCGGCTCTGCCACGAAATTTAAAAGTGGTACGAGGACTGGAACGGGGTCTACTCAGCCTCGGGTGGCCCAAATGAGTAGAGGGGGTTCGATTCCCCCTCAGCCATCCTCGAAGTGGTTTTCCGTGGTTTCCCACTTCGTCTTCGGGCAAATGCCGGGATGGTACCTTCTTCAAGGCCACGGCCGCTTCCTTCCCTCTTCCTTGCCTATCCATCCTCACCATCCCTTACCTTCCCTCATGAGGCCCCTGTTCGCTTTGCAGGTGAGGCCGCCTGGGCGAGGTGCCAATCCCACCTCACCAGTTGTATCCCTTCCGATTCGATGTTCCCAGCTTAAGGACACTGCCCATAGAGGCGGTAGTGGTGAGTTCCCTCGCTGAGTCCGTGGGTTCCACCAACCCGGAGGGTAAACGACTAAAAATAAATAAAAAAATTATGTTCGAACATAAATATTCATACATATCTGTCGAGATTTCGCAAGTTTTATGTACTGTGCCACTGCGCGAGCGATTGCGAATGTGGTGGCAACAGGATGGGGCCCCACCTCACGGATCATTAGTCGTCAGGAACGATCTTCATGATACATATCCAAATAAATGGATAGGAAGAGGAGGACCCTTTCACTGGCCTGCCAGATCACCCGATCTTACGCTACTTGACTTCTTCCTGTGGGTTCACTTAAAGCAGGTAGTATATGCACATGAGCCTGAAGATCCTGACCACCTTCGGCAACTAATCACCGAGGCATGCCAAGCTGTTACACCTCAGATGTTACAGCGTGCAAGACTGTCTGTAATACGTCGTGCTGAAATCTGCATCAACCAAGGTGGTCAACATTTCGAACACTTGCTACACTGAATATGCAGAGTACCTTGCCTTATTCTTACAGGGGGGTGTGGTGGCGCAGCGGTCAAGCTCTTTGCCTCTCACCAACGCCATGTCCTGTGGTTCGAATTCACGTAAAATGGAGATCCCGTGGCTTATGATCGCGAGATTAACGGTCACGCTAAACTACAAGCTTTCTTCCTACATACCATTATGTCATCGTCTAACCTGCCTACGTAGAATCGAATAAAAACGGACCTTTCCAGGACCAAATAAAAATTCATTCATTGGAACAGGTTACACCTCAGATGTTACAGCGTGCAAGACTGTCTGTAATACGTCGTGCTGAAATCTGCATCAACCAAGGTGGTCAACATTTCGAACACTTGCTACACTGTCCTGTGTCCGTAGTGCAGCTACTGTAAACGGCATTAAGCAAAAAAAAAAAAAACTTACTTGCCCTGGGATCGAACCTGCTACATTGCAGCATGGCTGACGTTACGGCAGATGAGCACGATTTAACCATCTTAGCTACCGTGAGCCGTGGTGGGATAGTCTCACGTATTGAGTCTATTTGTAGTCCTCATAGACACTTCATGTCCTTCGTAAGGCAGTGTTGTTCGGATCTGTCGATTTACACATTCGTTATAAATGATGGCATTGAGATAACACTGCTGCCAATAATTTCGACTTTATTCACGAGCATTAACTCAACCGTAAAGCTGTACTAGGCCAAGTACGAATGTTTTTAGGACGACTATGATATACGCGTTAGTTGGGTTGCCTTCCTCCAAAAATAATAAGGGGCTGGTGGACCACACTGTATATATACATAAATTATATATAAACTTTTGAACTGACGGTGGTTTTGGGGTCTGGGGGATGTGAAACGCGAAGATATGTCGAAATTTTCCGGAAGTCGAAACATGGGACCCATTGCAATAGTTAGCTTTCTAATGAAATCTACCTAAAACTACACTTGGTATGGCTGTTGACAGTGCAGCTTCTTATCACAGCCATGATGCAATACTCGTCAGGAATCTGCACCCTTCAGGAGTTCAGTACCAATTCTTCTTGAAATGTGCCAATGAACATATCAAAGAAAAATTCTGAACGTATCGCCTAAATACAATCTATATATCTATGTCTCGGCAGGCTGTTCCAAATCCACAAGTTTGAGTATGCGTACACGCGAGTACTTAGCAGTGATGCTCGGAGCACGGTTGGAGAGGGACTGGGGGTAATAGCCAATACATCACTGGGCGAAGGTCATAGCACAAGTCCATGCGCTTCCTGACAGTCGTGATGTATCCACCGCGCAGTGACGGCAGCCCCCACAGCAGAGATGCATTGCATGTTGCAGGTTTACTCACGCGAGGCGGCAAGTACTCCTCTGCTCACTGGCGAGCTGCTCGGCTGGAACAGACTGGTCTACGGGGTCGGGGATGAGATGCGATGAATTCCACGTGGCTGATAGGTTCTACGGCCAGATGCCCTTCCTGACGCCAACCTCACAAAAGGAGTTAATGAGAGATGAAATTAATGAAAATGAATGAAAGTTCAGTTTCACGTAGTTCCAACTTTGGACACCAGATGCCACTGTCAACACCCAGTGGTGAACGTTGAAACTGATAGAGCGTTTATAAACGAAATAACCTACAAACTTAGCAACACATTACCAATTGAAGTGTGTAGGTTCATTTTCATGCCACAAATCTATGACAATGGCCCACCAGTTTTACTTTCCCTCCAAAGGAAGGCATACTGAAGGGTTTTAACGCTCTTAAAAATTCGACGACTTCTACCGGGTTTGACCCTGCGACCTTGGGCATATAAGCTCAGCATGCTACCGACTACGCCATCACAGCCGCCTCAGCCAAATACAATATGGGAGTAAATTTTTTTCGAAATGTAATTGAGTGTTTCGTGTGAAAACTTGAGTAGGCTATTTTCCAGTAATTGAAGAACTCTATACACGATCACCCTGCTCCTTCCTTCAAGTGCGTTCTGTGTTTTAAAGCGGTACCGTATCGAAGAACTGTTTCACGAGCATTCTGCTCCTTGCTGCAAGTTGTGTTCTATGCCTTAATACAGTACCGAATCGAAGATATTTTATTCTACTATCATTCTGATTCATGATGCAAGTTGTTCAACGCCTGCAAACGGTACTGCAGAATTGTTCCACCAGTGCCCTGCTATTTTGTACTGTTGAATTCAAATGTATTGGAGAAATGATCCACGAGCACCCTGCACCTCACTACAAGTTGTGTTCAATCAACGTCTTTAAACGGTACTGCAGAACTATTTCACTTGCACCCTTCTACTGTGTTCCGATGAATTCAAACGGTTTTAGAGAAGTGTTCCACCCGTGTTCTGCTACTGTGTTCTGCTGAATTCAAACGATACTGCTGAAATATTTCACTGTGCCCTTCTACTGTGTTCTGGTGAATTCAAACGGTTTTAGAGAAGTGTTCCACCCGTGCTCTGCTACTGTGTTCTGGTGAATTCAAACGGTATTGGA
Organism: Meconema thalassinum; assembly: GCA_946902985.2. Classification (NCBI taxonomy): domain Eukaryota; kingdom Metazoa; phylum Arthropoda; class Insecta; order Orthoptera; family Tettigoniidae; genus Meconema; species Meconema thalassinum. Next base: position 1,847,360,938 of record OX336388.2, on the reverse strand, counting down.
CAATTGTTCCACGAGCACCCTGCAACTCACTACAAGTGGTGTTGGACGGCTTCAAACGGTACTGCGATCTGCGCCTTTCTACTGTGTTCTGATGAATTCAAACGGTTTTGGAGAAGTGTTCCACTAGCGCCCAGCTACTGCCTTCTGGTGAATTCAAACGGTATTGGAGAATTGTTCCGCGAGCACCCTGCAACTCACTACAAGTTGTGTTCAAACGGTACTGCTGAACTGTTCCACACCGGTGACAGCCGAGTGACATAATGAAAGCAGGAACTTGACTACTCACGTCTTGCGGTCTACTTGGGCAGCTCACGCCTGTCTTTCCGCCCACCTAGCTTGCAGAGGTCACGCATAACTCAGCCTCAATATGAGATGTTCACTCACCAGCTATTGTTGTGTGGGAGAGAAATTTGGGAAAGTAATAATTACCCTGACCTGTAACAGCAGCTGGTATGCACAAGCTGCACATTACTGTTGTATCGGCAGAAATTCTCATCCAGCAAATTAGAAACCAACTATAAACTAGTAGATTGGCTCAGGAAATGAAAGTATTTTTGCAGTAAAGGAATCTGTTGCCATCGAGTATAGATTTAGGTATTAGGAAGTCATTTTATAAAGCCTTTGTTTGGAGCGTGGCGCTCTGTGGAAGTGAAACTTGGACTGTTGGTGCAGCAGAAAGAGGAGAACAGAAGTTATTGAAATGTGGTGTTACAGGGGAATGATGAAGACCAGATGGGTAGATAGAGTATTGAATAAGATGTATTAAGACGAGAGATATTTCTGGTTACTGCTAATGAAGAGAAGAGATAGGTTGGTAGGACACATAGTCTACTGAAACACCCAGGAATAGCAAACTTAGCAATGGAAGGAAGGGTCGAGGACAAGAACTGTAGGGGTAGAATATGTTAAGCAGATTGTCTTTGATATAAGGTGTGGTAGCTATGTCGAAATTACACAATTAGCTCAGGACAGGACAGGGGATGGGAGAGATGCATCAAACCACTCAATAGACTGAAGACCCAAACACAATAACTAGTACGTAGGCCTACTGACCTGACTGGACGGTTGTGGATGCCGGGAGTTGGAGGTTGGCATACCTGCCTTAACCCTCCAGAACAAGCGTGGAGTACTGTTACGCGAGAACACGCATGCGGTGGAAAGCACCGCGCGATAACTCAACAGTCCACAGGGACAACAGATTGCGAACTGAAAGGTGATTGTTGTAATAAGCCGAATGCTGGAGGCCCGAACTAGGATAAGGTGACAGGGGATGCCCATCAACTTACTATTCACTGGACTGTAGCACAAAACACATACCTGCGGTCGAAAAGCCGCAGCGCGTGTACTGGAGGACTTAATAGTGGCCATTCTGATAAGAGTATATTCATTCATACATTCATTCATCCGTTGCCACGGTAGGAAGACAACCGGAGTTGATTAAAGGGAATTGTACAGAAAATATGGCAGGGAGGAACCTCGGGCATTTAAGTTCAACCAATGCAGGGCTCAGCTGAGGTCCCTTTTGTCACCCAAGTTCCATAAGTGTCGAGCCGAAACCTCGATGTCCATGCCTTTAAATAACAATCACTGCTTAAATTATAATATTAAAAAAGATACGAGCCTTATAGTAGTCGCATATGATGTGTAACATCTGACATGTTATCCTACTCGTATACTGCACAGCTTGGACATTCTTAAAATGTTAATTTACACTCCATTTTCATACTGGTACTATGATGAATGTATAGATTGAATTGGAGATATGCTACTGTCACATTTGTGGCGCAGCGGTCAAGCTGTAGTCTCTCACCAAGGTAGACCGGGTTTGATTCCCGGTCAATATATGTGAGATTTTCGAATTGAAATGCCATGTCCTGTGGTTCGCATTCCACGTAAAAGGGAAGTAACGTGGATCATGATCGTGAGATTAACGGACACGCAAAACTACAAGCTTCCTTCCTTCCTTTTACATTAATAATTCATAATAACAAAGTGACACACAACGTCGACAGTACTCTCAAATACTGTGAGCACATTCCTCAGTAACTATAACATTCATTATTCTCAAGGCTCTCATACAGTTCGTCGTAAACAATCAAAACATGGCTTCCTACAATCATGAAATGACCTAGTCTCACATATGATGAAAATACAGCTTTTATTCCACTCATATAACAACATTCTGTTATGCATTTAATATTTGACTACTCACCCACAGCTTGACAATAATGCCGCGTACTTAAATGTCATTTGTCGTCTTTGTCCTACCCCATGTGATATTCAACCTTGAACGTGAAGCTTCATAAACTGCTCAATGACAAATGAAAGTCGGTGAAACATTTGCCACTGTGCTCGTCAAACCAGTGCCTTCTAAATGCACTGCCTACTGTATTGCCATAACATTCTCGCGCTACAGAGCACACACTGCCTTGTTTCCAATACACATATTTTCAATTTTACATCCAGCTGGCAGTGCGTCTTCACTTCCGTCCGATCCACTTCCGTTCGATCCACTTCCGCTCGATTCACTTCCGTCCCCAATTTTCAAAATCACTCCCACAAAACTATCCAGCAAGCGAGCGGAAAGATGTTACACATCAATAATAATAAAATGTTGACTTCTGGATACGAACAAGGTGTAATAATTACCAGCCTGCCAACGTGCTTGAATATGAGTAGACTACTGTATTATAAAATGTATTGGAACAGACCTATTATAGTCAACCAGAAAATCTTGGTCAATCGACCCGATATTGTCTATCTCAATAAAAGAGATCGAAAGGCCTACTTGATGGACGTTGCTGTCACACTTAGCAAAAATATGCTAACTACCCAGGCTAAAAAAAAACAAAAAAACAACTAGACCTACGCACCGTTGGCTGAAGAAATACGGAAACTATGGGGACTAAAATGCGTGAGATTCCGTCCAGTGGTGATCACTTCCACGGGAGTTGTTCCAAAGACGTTGTCAATGACTTTGGAGGAACTGCAAATGAAACAACTGATTGTCAGAATACAGAAGGGAGTGCTGCTGGATACGTGTCATACTGTTAGACTATTTTATCTCAGTAAGATTGACATGATACTTGATTGTGAAATCGGTATCTTGTAGACTGAGTTGTACCATATTTATGAGAAATTAAATATAATAATAATAGAAATAGAAAAATCCTTCAAGAATTTGACATCACAGAGGAAGTTACACAAGATTGACTCCAGTTCGAAACGGTAATCAACAACCATCATTTTGCAGAGATAATGAACTCCAGGACGAATAAATAATGGGCTGAAGAACGGAGGAAGATTTTTAGTGCCCAGACGACGAGATTTTGGGAGAAGAAAATATGAACATCATCAGCTAAATAAATTCTATCACGCTCTACAGATGGGTAATGCGATGTAAAATAAAATAATAATAATAATAATAATAACAATAATAATAATAATGATGTAGCCCCGATGACAGAAGATTTCGAAAGTGCAACAGAACAGGTCAATATATTGAAGGAAGTAGCAGGCATGTGATTACAAATTTCCTTTCAAAATACAGAAGTAATGTCGAACATCAAGGTTGATACAACACAACAACTAAACACCAAATATGGAACGATAAACAAGGAAGCCATAGAAGCAAGAAGCAAGAAAATGGAAGTCGCTTTCCAAACCACCCGCAACAGATATAACAAAAAGTGATTTTCTTTGAACACAAAAATTCGTCACTACAACACTGTCATCAAACCAGTACCGCTATATGCATCTGAATGCCTTATCCTATCAGAGAAATGTTTGCTCGTGAAGTTAGAGAGAAAAGAAAGAAATATCCTACACATCATTCTTGGCCCAGACTACAAATATGGCATCTACATCAGAAAATCCATGCAATAAATATACTCGAGGATAGAGAAGATCACAGACACAATGCGAAAACGCAGAGTTTGCTTCTACGGTCATATACGACGGATGATGGTCTCCCGATGGACGAAACGTATCTTCAGTATATTCGACTACAAACTAAAAACTACAATGCCATGGTATGTTAACGTCCAGAAAGATCTGAAAGAAATGGAGATACGAGCAGAAGATGCACAAGACTAAAATCTTTAGTTTATAGAGCAGCCTTCAAGACGTTTGGGACTTTCCGGGACGAAAAACAGACAACTGGTGCGAAATGGACAGAAGAACGTCGTGCTAAACACAGTGAGCTCATGAAGACAATGTGGATCAAGCGAAAAATGAACAAATACCAGAATGTAAAATGAGGCTTATCGTGGTCCCTAGTTGGCCAATTAGCGAAATTGAATGAATGAATAATAATATTAATAATAATAATAATAATAATAGACAGCAGAGGAGATCACGGACACCATGCGTAAGAAGAGACTGAAATTCTATGGACACATCATAACAATGGATGAGATTCGAATAACGAAAAGACTCTTTAATGACATCACCAAGCTAAAGGCGACTACAATGTGGGTAGAAGAAACGAGAAAATACATGGAGGAAGTTGGCGTACATCCAAAAGATATCTGGAATAGGGCTGTGTTTCGAGCTAAAATTGATAACTTCAAGGGGTTCAAGGAAAGCCCCAGTAGAACGACCAAGAACACCTGGTCAAAGGAAAGGAGGAGGAAAATCCTGGGTGAAGAAAAATAAACTAACCAGCAAATCAATTGTTTCCCGTGGTCCACAGTAGGCCAAATTCGAAGAAAGAATAATAATAATAATAATAATAATAATAATAATAATAATAATAATATGTTGGATTTACGTCTATTTTAATTTTCACGGCTTTTTAAATTACCGGGTTGCCGGACTTTTGACCTATTAACGTGCTAGTGAATCTAATGACACGGCTACTTCACATCTTAGTACCCTCAGATACCAACTGACTGCGCAACCTTGTGCACAGCAGGCGGGACCCTCACCACTGCGTCTCACAGCTAGCCAAATCACATTTTAATCACCACCTGGGGATCGAACAAGAGTTGAACAAGGGAAACCGCACAAGAGAGGAGTCGGTGGAATCTGGGGCCCCGAGTCTCGGCCAACGAGATATGAATCCCCCAGAGTTGTCATACAGACGTGGAGAGAAGAGGATGGGGTTGTAGGAATATCTGGAAGATATGGAACTGCGCCCATAATCAGTGGTATTTCCAGATCCTTTTAATTAGGCCGATTGAACTGCGCCCATAGTCAAGTCGGCTGTTAGCCCAAGGTCGGTTTAAGGGGAAGTGACGGATCCATAGCGAAACGGTTTATGGCCATGTTTTGACCTTAGATAATAGGGAGCCGTGCCTCACGTTGCTGCTATCGTGTTGGTCCGAACAGACAGGATAAGGTAGCAACAGATGACTATCTATGTATTTTTGATAATAGAACCCCTTTTTATCATGTGTTTCTATATCTCGAATTTTCGAAAAAACTTCGAGATAACGAAGTTAGACTGTACTTAAACACAAGTCCTTACTAACGCTCTTAAGTTCCAACGTTCGTCGCCAGGAGCTGACTGCGATGGCATCTAGTAATCAAGTTAACAAGTAGTTGTCGTTGACGGTAGTATTTGGTAGCAAAATGTAGGAACTACTTGAAAATTGAATGTCTGCAGTCCTCACCTGAATTACAGATTACACACACAAACACAGCCATCACATTTAACACCGGTTATCAGACATATTATACACACACCCAAAGTACACGGGGCTACATAACCGCGTTGTCACAGCCCCTAAACTGAGGAGCCAAACAACCTATCTCTATAATAATTATTTTCCGTGTGGTGGGCGTTCATGATTGATGTAATACTGTAGATTCACTCAAGTGATGGACGAAGCAAAGAGGATATAAAAAGTAGGTTGGCTCAGGCAAGGAAAGCCTTTCTACAAAAAAGGAATCTGTTGACATCGAATATAGATTTAGGTATTAGGAAGTCATTTTTGAAAGCCTTTGTCTGGAGCGTGGTACTCTATGGAAGTGAAACTTGGACTATTGGTGCAGCAGAAAAGAGGAAAATTGAAGCATTTGAAATGTGGTGTTACAGGAGAATGATGAAGATCAGATGGGTAGATAGGGTGACAAACAAAGAGGTATTAAGACGAGTTGGAGAGGAGAGATGTTTCGGGCGACTGCTAATGAAGAGAAGAGATAGGTTAGTAGGACACATAGCCTACTAAGACACCCAGGAATAGCAAGCTTAGTTATGGAAGGAAGGGTTGAGGACAAGAACTGTAGGGGTAGACCAAGGTTAGAATATGTTAAACAGATTGCTTCGGATGTAGGGTGCGGTAGCTATGTAGAGATGAAACGATTAGCTCAAGACAGGGAGGCATGGAGGGCTGCATCAAACCAGTCAAAAGACTGAAACAACAACAACAACACTCAAGTCACAATGCAGACACCTCACCATCGTACGGAGAAATTGTAGTAGTGTGTGTCGTCGTAATTGTAACTATTAGGGTCTGGGAATAGGATACGTGCCCCGGGTCTTGAAATAAGGCAAAAATTAGAATTTGGCTGGAGTGAGTATGGAAATAAAAAGCGGATACACACACACGGAATGGGTGCTATCGACGCCAGTATTCAAACTTGGGATACTCGAACTACAGGTCAACAGTTCCTCATTACAATCGTGTAGCGTATCTTAACGCACTGTGCCACGCTAACAATTAATCAGAGAAAAGTAACCACGTGATATGTAACGAAGGCTATTCTATTAGGAGTCTCACTCGAGGAGAGAGAAGAGCCGACCAATACCATTATCCTGGCATAAAGCCATTAATAATATATAGGCTATATATGAATTCTTTATTGTCAGACAGATCGAGTCCACTTGTGACAATATAATAAGTAACAATAAACAAAACAAAACAAAACAAAAATAACAAACACGAACAAAAATAGAAATACACTCTTATATATCAACAACCACAACCATACAGACACGAACTCAAACATCCTATCTCTAGCATTCGTTCATACAATCTCTTTGCACAAGAAACATTAAAATAATTATTACAGAAAATTCAAACTAACCACAGTAAACGGAAAAAAGGCAAAATCATAAATGTAAAGATACGAAGAAGAAGTTCAGAAACTGGGAAAAGAACAATAGAAGAATGACGTTCGAGAATCTAGAAAACAGCAATATATATATATAACTAGTCACTCGTACATTCAATCAAAAAATCAATCAACCATTCATTCAACCACAAATTCAATCTATCAATCAAACACAAATAGAAATTAACACAATATATATTACAAATACATTTTAAAATAAACACAAATAAATTTTAAAATCCCTGTCGGAACGCCGAAAGGCGGAGGTAGATTTCACCCGACAAAGAAAAATGATTCGAATACATTTGCCAATTGCTGTATAACTTACCTACAAAGTTCCACATGTTTATCATTATCTTCTTATAAATCCGAAAGCATTTTGCTTACCCCTAGGCGTAAGGCTGGGCCATATCAAACATTCTTTCAGACGGAAATTATTATTTTTATTTTAGAGGACTAGACCATTTTAAATTGTTTTGATATTGTACCTATTAAGAAAACAATTGAAATAATAAATGAAATCGCTCATTCTAATGCAATCGGGTGGAATTAATCTCGTAGATGAATCAGCTCATCAAGGAGTAGCGAAGGGCACCGAAACAAGGGTGACCACTCTGATTCAAATGGCGGGAAGGGCGGAAGCGATTTCAACGCACGCACCGTTTATGCAAAAACATAAGCCTGGGAGGGTAAAAGTATTCCCACTTAATCTCACAGATTAAGTGCACCTAATCTAAGCCCAGAAATAGCCAGTCCCCATGACATTGCACTTAAACGCACTGACATACACAGATTAGTTCCTTCAGTTGTTGAAGTGCAGAGTAAGAAAACGATTTGGAACAGTTCATACATTTCTCGTTGTTGTAGGTACGGTATGAAATGTGAACAGAAAGCCATATTTGTGGCCTCTGGTAACATCGCGACCTTGTCCTCCAAAGCTCTCTACCTGAGAAGCAGGCAAGCCCACGGCCACGGGAGAATTTCCGGCCGGAAGAAGACACAAAAGACAGTCCCTCTGTATCTTGGCACTTGACAGATTCAAACATGTGGTCCAATGTTGCCAAATTGAGACTCATATCATCTCCATGAAGAGCCTTTGAAGACGCGTATCTAAACAAACATCACGGCGCTTAGGTTAGGTGGTACAATTCCTGGGTATGATGACGTTTAGGGGCTGTATGGATTTTCTACAATCACTCCATAAATATTGTAAGTTTCTGCACAGTAAAGTAACTTATATCAGATATTGTTTTCCAAACCTCAGAGCATATCCCCTATCCTAGACCATAGCCTTGCCTAGACTCATTGTTATGACGTTGGCTAGAAACTGATATACCTAGGTATATACTGTATTTCGGCTCTAGCACATCATCGTAAGCCTCCAGTGATTTCAACGTGATATTATTCATTAAATGAAAATGCCAAACTGATGTTGCCAGTGCTGCGAAGCACAGTGCCTCCGCCGTGTCGGCCATCGTCATGCTGTCCCAGGTCCATGGCCGCCCCCATGATCAGCCGGTGGTGCCCGCCACTACACCCCGAGATCTGCTGTCCTCCAGCTGAGGATTGTTACAGCCCGTGCCATACATGCGGGTCCCTAGGACCTTGTGGATCTTTGGGTCCTTTTGACTCATGCAGTCCTATCAATCCCCCATCTTGTAATCCTTGCTGCCCTTTGGCAAAATTTACACCTCTTCACCGATCCGAATCAAATTTTGTATATTTACAATTTGGAACCCTGCGGGTAAGAATGTCTACTTTAAATTTCGGACAGACCACTCTATTCCCTGCATTTAGGCCCTTTGGCACAAATGTACACCGGTTCACCGATCTGAACCAAATTTTATATACCGTAAGTTACTTACCTTTTGGAACCCTGTGAGTAGCACTGTCTACTTGAAATTTCGGACAGTCCACTCCATTCCATGCATTTAGGTCCTTTGGCACAAATCTTTACCGTTTCACCGATCTGAACCAAATTTTACATACCCTATGAAACCTGACAAGTAACACTGTCTACTTTAAATTTCGGACAGACCTCTTCATTCCCTGCATTTAGGCTGTTTGGACAAAATATCGAATTTGTCGAAGGACCAATCTAGGCTAATTTCAAGCCTTGCAATGCATAAAGCAAAACTCGCGACTTAAAATTTGGCTCAGTTTGGTGAAATGGTGTAGCTTTGTATAAATATGGCTCATTTTAAGCCTCGTAATGCAAGAAACAAAATGCTAAACGTAAAATTTGGCCAGTTTGCTGAAACGGTGTGGATTTTTATAAATAACATTTAGACAAATGGGCCCAAAAACCACGTTTTATGACTATTGCTCTAGTCTTTTATAACAGTCAATGATATATAGGCTAGGCAGCGTCTCTTATTTCACTTAGGCCTACTCCTCTTTCTAACATTATTTTTAGCCTACTTTTCACATTTTGCAAAAATGAGGGGAAAATTTACTTATGAGATCGATCCGGACAAATGTGTGTCTGTCTGTCTGTCTGTCTGTATGTCTGTTCTTCTGTCTGTCTGCGTGTGTGTCTCACCCTATCAACTACTAAATGGCTGCAGAAATCGAAACCAAATTTGGTATGTGTAAAGATCTATTCCTGAATATCTCAAGGGCATATTTGAAAATGATGTCAGTGCTACTAACTGCACAAAAAACGCAATTGAAATTTGAGCCCCATGTTGGATATCTTGCAAGGTATGCATGGGTGCTATTCCAAAATTGGCACACATATAGATAATCATATTTCAGTTTAATTTCCAGGAGGACATACATGACAGTGTTGCCAAAATGATTCTAAGCCTGCTGATACGTCCAATTTTAAATGCATATAACTTTCACACTATCAATTGGAATTCAACCAAATTTCGTATGTACTATGTGTACAAAAACAAATATGACTGAGTGTATTCTTGAGAGCCACCAGGGTTGCCAACTGTTGATAAATGCTCTCTCTATTTGTTTTTATCCAAATACTAATATATCAGAAAGTATGCAAACCAACAGCTCTAAACATTGCACACGTATAGTACCTGACATTCTAGATTAATTTGGAGTAACTAATATACGTCAGTACTGCCAACATGATTCTAAGCCTGCTGATAGGTCCAATTTCAAAATACATGTAACTTTTATACTAACAAATGGATTTCATCCAAAATTGGCACAACAGTAGATCATAATATTTCAGATTATTTCTGACCAACACGTTCATAACATTGATGCCAACATGATTTTACGGGCTGATAGATCCAATGTCTAACTGCATGTAACGTCCATGCTATCCTTTGGACTTCAACCAAATTGTATATTCTGTACCTTAAGAGATGGAACTAAGAATATATTCAGTCACCAGGGCTGCCAACTCTACTGCAGTGCTCTATTAGGCTACATTATGCCAGGTATATTTCGAACTAAGTTAATTAGTAATTTTGATATTACCATCTTAATTTCGTCATTATTCTAGATATGTCCATATAGATTAATCATTGGCATGAATCTTAAATTTCAAGAAAAGTAGGCTCTTTAGTTTGTCACGGAACTTCTTATTTCAATTTTTTATCAAATCACATGTGTCAGTACTTTTGTTAGTAAATAGCTGTTTCCCTGTTCATTATTCTCATTATCATTAGGGGAAAATATCCTGGATATTACGTCCATTATGTTACTAATCACCACCACAAAATGTCATATTTTTAACATTCCTTTCTGTTACTTTGTAGGTTTGATGTGTTACTTCAGTAGTATAAGGTGCGTTAAAAAAGTTACGAGCCGGAGGCTGGAATGCGCAATCCGGTGACGACATCGGCTAATCGTGGCGCGTGTGACGAGGTGTGGTTCCGACCAGAGCGTGGAAGGTCACAGCCCGTCGCTAGAGGGCACGCGTGCACGTCACGTGACGATACAAAGCGAGCAGCAGCATGCATCAATCGTCCAACGCTGCCAGTCGCATTGCAAACAGTGACATGGAGGCGTCAACTGAAGAGCAAAGAGGTGTTGTTCGGTTTCTGACAGCGGAAGGAGTAGGGGGAACGGACATTCATCGCCGAATGTCACAAGTGTACGGCGAACACTGCATGTCCCTTGCAAGGGTCAAGGCGTGGCACAAGCGCTTCAGGGAAGGACGGGGCACCCCCCTGCATTACCGATGACAACGTCCAGCTGGTTGATGCACTCATTACCCAGGACCGCCGAGTGACAGTGAACGCCATAGCCGCCGTGGTCGCTCCACGACAATGCACGACCGCATACGGCCAACGCAGTCGCGGCACTCCTGCAAAAATTCAAAAGGGAGGTTCTCGGCCACCCTCCATACAGTCCAGACCTCTCTCCCTGTGATTACGCCATGTTTGGTCCCATGAAAAGGGCTCTGCGGGGCCAACGATTCACCTCGGACGCCGATGTCCATCTGTACGTGCGGAACTGGTTCACATCGCAGCCTAAGGAATTTTATGAGACAGCCATTCACCGCCTCGTGTCACAGTGGGACAAGTGCCTCATCAGCCAGAGCTAATACTTCTAACATACAGGTACTGGTTTCTGTAATCATGCCTCCGGCTCGTTACTTTTTGAACGCACCTTATAGCAATCATTATCATCCATAAAAAATGAAATCCACCAGGCGAAGCTGGGTACTACTGCTAGTGAATAAGTAAATACATGTAAATAAATAAATAAATCTAGAAGCAGTTACAGACTCAATATGTGCTCACCTAGCACGTCTCATGAGTTGTGACTAGTAGGGTGTGGAACAGACTAAGCACAGGTAAGATGGTGGCAGGTAAACATTTCACTTTCAAACAGAAGCTGTGAGCTTCAAGGATAAAGTGATATGGACATCGGAGAGTAAAGGCCTTAGATACATCGCGTCCCTACTACAAATGTTTGTGGTTTTCAATGGAATGCTGACAAACAAGGAAAATGTTTAATCTGTGGAGGACGGCTATTACTAACCTTCGTGGTCGTTACTAGTACTACTTGAATGACATTTCTTAGGACACCACAATCATGGTGTAGTTGCTAGCGTTCTTGGCTGTCACCCCAGAGAACCAGGTTCGAAACTCAGCTCTGCCATGGGACATAATTCTAGTCTGAGGGTTGGAATGGTGTACATTTAGTCTTGTGAGGTAAAACTGAAGAGATGTGTGTTTGATTCCCAGCTCAGTCGTTCTAGAATTGGTTTCCCACCTCCCTTCAAAGTAATGCAGGGATGGTTCGAAATTTAAGGCCACGGCCTACATCCTTGCCTCAAATACAAATAAGTTACACACACTACTACAGCCATTACAATGATACAGGTTATTAGAAATAATTCATACCTACCCAAGTACTGTCGACTACACGGGGCTCCTAAATGAGACGACAACAACAACAACAACAATCTGCCAGTAAATCATTTGACACAGAGTTGTTGCATTTAAACTCCATTAAAATGGCATCGGACTGAACCGCTATTGAACCCCCAATCTTGAGTTTTGAAGCTTATCGGTTAACCAGTTGTGGCACTCAGCCCGAGTGAAACATCTTTGACATAAAGTGGGTCCATTGTATAACCGTATTTGTGGTCATACGTCAATAAAACTGTACATCTAGGAAAGTTTAGTGTTCCATGATTTTATTGTTAGCAATTCATCTGAGAGGTTTGGGGCATCTAGGCCCTCAGCCCCGTTCACTTGAGTGTATAATGATTTTTTCCGATAACCATGTTTCTGTGGTGAATGCAGAAGTGTGTGCAAATTTTTAAGGTCAATGATTGGTCTAGGTACCATGGACTTGAAATAAGGTAATTTCCTGATATTTGCTTGGTGGAAGTGGGGAAAACCCTGGGAAAAAGTCACACTCAAGATGGCGGCTATAGCAACGCCGGTCTTCAAACCGGAATGATCGAACTGTGCTAATTGGGTTAAACCCAGAGAGTCCAGTCAGCTTTTGCTAATGGGTTTGGGAAGAGCGTGAGGGTAGACAATCTCTTCTGAAATTTTGGTTAAGCCATCTAGACCCCCTGGAGTTACAATGTAGCTAACATGTTATCCATGTAGACCTACAGTCATAAAGTGGAGATATGTCAGTTATAGGAAACTTTAAATTTTGTAAGTGTGAGTTGTCACAACGGGGCCAAAAGTGAAAGTGTTCGAAGAAGGAATGTTCTGTCCATTTATTTACGAGTGCACCATGTTTTGTGGCAGAATAAGCATTTTGATTCCCACGATATCGTTTTAAAGCTCATAGTGCAGGATATAACTTGTATGTTTACGAAGCTACAACATAAGAATTAAAATGTGCAGATCTGAATAGTAACAGTGATCTGTGAAACACAAAGAAAATGACCAAAATCTATATTTAGGTGCAACGCTAAAGAAATCCAGGAAACTGGAATAATGCCAAAACTTGCTAATGAATAGTATCGAATACGTGTTGGGGTAACATGAGTAGATAGTGAAGAACTCCATGAAGATCAGCGCAGGTTGTCTCGCTGGAAAGAATTACAGTAGGTAACATTGAAAAATGGCTTCTAATGCTTCAATCATTCCGACAATATTTACCTTCACATCCAGTTTGGAGTTAGAGGGCATGTGAAACAATTTCCCCTGTTAGGATTTTCCTAATTGACCCCCGTGGAGAGAACCTATAAGAGCAGTTCGGTATCACCCATTCAAACCATTCACCCCTATCGGTGGTTGCTGCAGCTCCCCATCCCAGCCGCAGTACGTGCATTAACACGCATGGCTACTGCGCGAGGTGTATATATTCCAGTGTTAACCCATGGGTATAGTGATCGTGATTTGTAGGGCGCCATGCTGCCGATGTGTCGGCTCATCTGCAGACCGTGGAATGCGATATGGTTCTCAGCAGCAGGGATTCCCCCCCACGCTGGTCAAGTGTGAGCTCTCCCATTGGTCAATTGGCCACCCACCGCCTTGCAAACCAGTCCTCTACATTCTATCTTATTGTGTAAAACTCCGTTTAGAACTGTCGTACCTACCTTGTAAACCTGTTCCCGAGCGCATCCGAAACCGAACCGACTTACGCGAGAAGTTCATGCTACATGAGACGAAATGGACTGTTTCATTCAAATACAATTCAACAGTTACCTACCTGACTTGCCTTCCAATCTACGTACTTTACGAAAGTTAACTTGCTACAGTCGGTATTTCATGAGTACATCTTACTTCTTTTATAGGGCTTTATGGTGTTTGAAGACTATTTTCAGTGTTGCCTTAGTAAAGAAAAGTTGGGTGCTTTTCAGTCGGTCAACACGATTGTGAAAAAAAATATTAATCTCATGTAATTTTTTTCAGGATTAGGGAATAACCCATCTCATTTGCGTACAATCGTGTTGACAAACTGAAAAGTACCAAACTTTTGTCTTTATAGGGCTCATGATCTGAGACGTTATTTTGATATCCCGATTATACGCTTAAGACCGTCCATAGAAAGCGTTTTTCTTAATTGAACGCTGTTCAAAATCTGTTTGTACCTTTGCTAAAAACAAACGTTTAAACGGTTTGCAAAGGAAGGATTTCTTAAACGTGTAGAGTTTCTTTTTATTCTTGGCACTCTTAAACGATTTTGCATTTAGTATTAAAAGGAAAGAAGTTTGTCACGATCTTTGTGAATTCTTTCTTTCTCTCTCTTGTGACAATTGAGAAATTATTTGTTGCTGAGTTTCATTGTTGCGTGATAAGCTTATTTTTTTGAATTTCAATGAACTACTACTGTGAAATGGGTACACTACATCCATTTCCGTCTCGGCATGATGGGTTAAACTCACTGACTGGACTATTAATTATATTATCATGGAGAGAGCATATGCAACGAATTCTTCTCAGACATGAAACACAAATTCCCCTTCTGTCCAATCTAAACTTGACTTTATAATCTGCGGAACGAAACGTTCATAGGCGAAGTAAAGAAAAGCCGAGTTGCACTTCCAGGGAAACTCCAAACACAACCACTCTTCTCTGAAGTCTTACCTCGTCACAACTCGACAGTGTCTGCGGTGACAGGATCACTCGCCAGCCTGCTAGATCGTAAACTGTCTCGAAGCTGGTAATTGAATGGAGATTGTTGCAGCAAATGAAAACGTAAAAACACTTCTAGTGAGCGATGTATTGAAGATAGATATATGCCGTCGCTGGCCTTTTGTAGAACCTATCATGATGAAAAATTCTTACACTCATAGTAAATAGATATTTTTCACGGTTTGCCATCGAAAGCTTCAAAAGTGCACGGACACCAGGTTTTCTTTCCGACTTTTTCACTGAAATCGTTACTGCTCGGCTTCCTTTGGTCATAAATATATTATTTTCTACAGAAATCTTCCTCAAGATATCCTTCACAGAATTGTAAAAAACCACATCAAAATCCATCCAGTGGTTCTCGAGATTACCCGGAACATCCAAGAATCAGGCTTTCTTTTACTGTAGGCTATACTAAGTAGAGATAGGGAACGTGATGGCGCAGTGGCTTAGCTGCTCGTCTTTCACCCATACGGCCGGAGTTCGAATCCCGGTGACAGTGGGGTTGAATTATCACCAGAATAAAATCACGTGAAGTCAGCAAGGGCATCCGGCCTTGAAAAAATGAGCCTGGTTGGCTTCGGCGACCCCAAATAATTGGGATAAGCCGAAGAGAGAAAGTTATTTCATAATAATAATAATAATAATAATAATAATAATAATAATGGTTTAGCGTCCCTACTGTTGCTTTTAGAAACGCACTAAGTCATTTAATTTTATTATATTAGTCGCCTCCGTAGCGTAGCGGTCAGCATGGTTAGCTGCTGCCCCGGAGGTCCTGGGTTCGATTCCCGGCTCTGCCACGAAATTTGAAAAGTGGTATGAGGACTGGAACGGGGTCTACTCAGCCTCGGGTGGTCCAAATGAGTAGAGGGGGTTCGATTCCCTCCTCATCCATCCTCGAAGTGGTTTTCCGTGGTTTCCCACTTCGTCTTCGGGCCGGGATGGTTCCTACTGTAAGGCCACGGCCGCCTCCTTCCCTCTTCCTTGTCTATCCTTCCAAATCTTCCCCTCCCTTCCCATCCCTTGAGGCCCCTGTTCGCTTTGCAGGTGAGGCCGCCTGGGCGAGGTGCTGATCCCACCTCCCCAGTTGTATCCCCCGACCAGATGTTCCAAGCTCCTGGACACTGCCCGTTGGGGCGGTAGTGGTGAGTTCCTGTGGGAGGGTAAATCGACTAAATAAAATAAATAAATAAAATTTATTATATTATATTTTACTTCAAAAACAAAATGTTACATGAGTTGTGTTTCAGAATGAACTGCGATGTAAAGTTTTATGGATATTTACTTCCCTTCAAATATCTGATGAACTCAGACGAGTTGAACTAGCGATGTGTTGGTAAAGAAGACACTTATGATTTGCGGAGATAAGTCAAAATATATTTCACGAATGCTATCGTAATCTCGTCGTTTAGCTGCTGGGTTGGTGACAGTCATCGGAGCGAGAAATTAACAGCCACATACTGTAATGTTTACACAGACAACGATTTAATTACTAAGATCATCTCGTGTACCCCATGTCAAACATTTGTATATTAATCTAAATTAATTCATTTTCTTTTTATTACATTACAGAGTGCAATGTCATTACATCCTAATGATTCTCTATTTACAGTTGTCAATGCGGTTTCATTTAATACATTTATGACCTCAGCAGGCTTTTTAGGTAGATTTCATTAGAAAGCTAAGTATTGCAATGGGTACCATGTTTCGACTTCCGGAAAATTTCGACATATCTTCGCGTTTCACATCCCCCAGACCCCAAAACCACCGTCAGTTCAAAAGTTTATATATAATTTATGTATATATGTATATATATATATATATATCAGTTTCTTGTGGACACGATAACTGCCGTAATTGTGCACCAATCACTTTGAATTTTTTACATAACATGTATCCCTATAAAATCTCGGTCGAGTTCGTTAAGGGCAAAATTGGCCGAAGGGGGTGAAAATGGGGGGCTTTTTTCGAAAAAGTGAAATTTTGCTATAACTCTCTTAATACGTGCAATATCGAATCCATTCAAAGTTCATAATATGTGTCGTATAAGTGCCAAAAATTTGTGTCAAATAAGTTTTTTGATAGCACCAACCATTGACCAAAGGGGTGGAAAAAAGTGGGTTTTTCGGGAAACATTAATCATATCTCTCTTAATAGGCACAATATCAAAACCGTACAAAAAGGACAATATTCCTCCAATAATTACCTAAAACTTTTGTCTGAAAGAATTTTCGATATGCCCCACCATTACGCCACGGAGTGAGCAAAATGATTTAAATTATAAGAAAATTCCAAGTGCCAAGAGTGGTTGCCATGACAACTTTACTTTTAATTGATACGGGTTGAGCCATCAGCAGTTGCTATGACAACGCCACTGCACGAGATCACATTCTGTTTTCATATGTCTGTGGGAAGCGACTTCGGTATCGGAACTGGTAGCATGCTGAACTTCTATGCCCAAGGTCGCGGGTTCAAACCCGGCTGAGGTCGTCGGATTTACTAAGAGCGCCAAAAAACCCTGAGTATGCTTTCCTTCGGAGGGGAAGTTCCAACGTTCGTTGCGAGTTGATGGTTCCGGTGGCATCTAGTAGCCAAGTTCACAGCTAGGTGTCGTTGATGGTAGTATTTTAAATTATGTAGCCTATTTTAGGTAGATTTCATCAGAAAGCTAACTATTGCAATGGGTGCCATGTTTCGACTTCCGGAAAATTTCGACATATCTTCGTGTTTCACATCCCCCAAACCACCGTCAGTTCAAAAGATTATATATATGTGTGTGTATATATATGCATATATATCAGTTTGTTGTGGACACGATAACTGCCGTAATTTTGCACCAATCACTTTAATGTTTTACATAATATGTAACCCCTTAAAAAATCGGTCGAGTTCGTTAATGGCCAAAATCAGTTAAAGGGGGTGAAAATGGAGGGGGGGAGGGCTTTTTTTTTTTTCGAAAAAGTGAAATGTCGCTATAACTCTCTTAATACGTGAAATATCGAATCAATTCAAAGTTCATAATATTTGTCGGATAAGTGCCAAAAATTTATGTCAAATAGGTTTTTTGATAGCACCAACCATTGACCAAAGGGGTGGAAAAAAGTGTTTTTTTCGGGAAACATTAATCATATCTCTCTTAATAGGCACAATATCAAACCCGTACATAATGGAAAATATTCCCCTAATAATTACCTAAAACTTTGTCTGAAAGAATTTTTGATCTGACCTACCATTACGCCAAGGGATGAGAAAAATGATTTCGGAATTAAAGAACATGCCAAGTGCCATCAGAGGTTACCGTGACAACGCTTCTAAATTGATGAGGGATGAGCTATCAGAGGTTGCCAAGACAACGCCATTGCACGAGATCACATTCATTTTTCCATCTGACTGTGGGAAGTGGCTAACTGGTAGCATGCTGAACTTATATGCCCAAGGTCGCTGGTTCAAAGCCGGCCAAAGTCGTCGGATTTTCTAAGAGCGCTAAAAAACCCTCAACATTCTTTCCTTTGGAGGAGAAGTTCCAACGTTCGTTGCAAGTTGCTGGTTGCGGTGGCATCTAGTAGCCAAGTTCACAGCTAGGTGTCGTTCACGTTAGGATATGGTACAAAATTAGGAACTACTACTTAAAATTGACCGTCTGCAGACCTTACCTGAATTACACACTAAAACAGTCATCAAAATTAACACCGTTTATCAGATTCTACACACCCGGGGTTACATGACCACGTTGTCGCAGCCCCTAAACTGAGAAACCAACAAAAATCTCTGCGGGAGATAAAATTTTGCGAGAAGAAGTAACAGACTGTCAGATAGTTACACATCAGTTCCAAACCTTGCATGAGGACAGTGTGATCAGAAGTATAAAAATGAACCCCGAATGACAAGAAGGTTACCATCCCCATAGACAATAAAATGATAAAAATATGCATACAAAAACGAAAAAAAGTTGATTTTTAACCTCCAAATGTAAAATACTTTCTTGCAATCAATGAGATCTGATCCTTCTACGAAAACCTGCATATTTTGCCTATTATAGCCAATCCCCTAGTTTGCCCGGTGAAATCTGCCTCCGCCTTCCGGCGTGCCGAGAGGATTTTTTTAAATTGTAGGGTTCGGTAGCGCAGTCGATAACATGCTGAACTCCTATGCACAAGATTGTGTGTTTAAACCCGGCTGAAGTCGTCGGGTTTTTAAGAGCGTTAAAATCCTTCAGTATGCCGTCCTTCGAAGAGGAAGTAAAGCCTGCGGGCCCATGTCATAGATTTAAGGCATGTAAAAGAACCTACCAATACAATTGATAGTGTGTAGCTGAATTTGTAGGTTATTTGGTTAGAAACGCTCTATCAAGTTCCAGCTTTCGCCACTAGGTGTAAGTGTCAGTAACATTTCTGGTAGCCAAAGTTGGAACTATTTAAAATTGAACTTGATGGGGAGCCTACGGGCGTTCAATGAAAATACCCCCACTATGGCCATTGGCTGCAATTCCAATAGACATATTTTATACCCGCTATAGATTATCTTGTAGTTAATTTTGTCTTGTAATCGTGATACAAGAGGTCTCTTACGAGCTGACGGCGTATGGATTGGAGTAGCATTGATATTTCGCACCCTTTAAAGATCCGCCTTTTTCAGCCGCAAATCTCACCCACAATTTTGTGATCTAGAGACAGATTTGTAGACATATTTGTCCTGTTAATTTGCATCTGATGATGCTCTCTTGACGAGAAATACATTTCATCCCTAGTTTTCTCCTTCCTCAATATTCCGTAACAACCTCTACATAGTATAAAACACAGTCCCCGATTCTTGGATGTAACGGGTAATCTCGAGAACCACTGGGGAGATTTTGATGCGGTATTCACCATTCTGTAAAGGATTCCTTGACGAAGGTTTCTGTAGAAAAACATTCATTTATGACAACAGGAAGCCGAGCAGTATCGATTACAGTGGATCAAGTCGAAGAGAAATCTGCCGTCCGTGCGCCATTTAAGCTTACGCTGGGTAAACCATTAAGCATATTTATATACCACTAGTGTAATAATTGTTAAGCATGAAAAGTTCTACAAAAGAGTCCGGGACAGCATATCTTTATCTTTAATACATCGCTCACTATAAGTGTTTCTACGTTTTCATTTCTTCCAACAATATCCATTCAGTAGGAATTTAAATTACTACTGTCGACCAAACTATTATGTGCACTTGAGTTTGAAGGTTGTTTGTGAAGTAACCAATATACCTATATAAAATCCAATAACATCATCATTTTCGTCGCTCTATTGTACGCCAGTTCATGTAGGTTTGGATTTTTAAATTTATATTTTAATATTTTTTTATCGCAGTTGGAACACAAAAAAGTGCCCATTTTTAAGCGTGTTTCAACCATGCGTCATATTTAAGAATTATTATCTCAAAAACCCGTCATCAGATCGAATCCAACTTTAACACCATATATATTGGAATGTTTTATAACTGGTTTATTAATTTCAAAATTTTACGTGTCCAAGAAACAAAGTTGTTATCATTTTTGTAAGGTAACTATTTCTCGGCTCGAGGTGGTTGGAAAATGTAGTTCTTGGTCGCGTTGTAATCCTTATACATCAAAAGGTTATGCTGTGTTACTGTGAAATACGTAAATTAATTAACTTATTTTATATCGGTTTGAATTTGTACGGGAAAATAATACATGGTGCAGCAGGTAGCCGATACGGAGGAAGCTGTACAGCGTTGCAAGGATGGAGCCCATCACACGCCATGGCGCGCCTCACTCGGAAGAGATGAAATTTCAATTTCAATTTCAACTACTCAGGTTATATTTGTGTTAGCGGAATATCAATTTTAATTTGATAATCATATACGGTATTTTAAATCAATTTTGGAAACGTGACTTAATGCCTTTAAGCTCCGTGGTCAGATTAGTGTGGCATTGAGCCGTCCAGAATATTTCACATGATATTTTATTTTAAAATGGATTTGTAACATGAAAACCACCCAAACCCTCTACAAATGTAATTTACAATAGCACTTTAACACGAGGGAATCTTGCAGTGCGGCCAACCTTAAGTACGGAATGCAGCGTTGGAAGGGAGCAAGTCATTGACTTATTACTTTTCTCCTCTATCGCAGTACATTTAGCAGTGATTTCTGGATTAAATTGAAGGCTGACTTAATTCTTTCCTATGCCGTTCCAAGGCCCTTGGGTCAATTCTTCAGATTACTATTTCTTTTTTTAAATGGCTATTTTTGACTTAATGCTTTTTAGGCTTTCAGCCTAACTTAAGTATGTATTTATGTATTTATGTATTTATGTATTTATTCATTTTTGCCAAGTGTCGAAGCGGGAAATTATTGAAAACCACTTCTGGGATGGTTGAGGTGGGAATCTATATACCATTTCTAAGTTTTGCCTCACGAGGCTGAGTGTGAACTCTTTCCAACACTCAGACCAGAATTAAATTTCTTGGCAGAGCCTGGAATCAAACCCGGATTCAGGGCTGGCAGTCATGAATATTAGCCCCTACAACGCAAGATGGTCGAAAGCCAGGGTCCTCTGGGGGTCGTTGTCTCTTGCTTTGTAATTTGATCGGGAAGAAAGTGCCTTGCCCCCGAAGTTGGCTGTTATTATTCTGTGCACTTAAGCTGTGAATAAAATCTAAAGAAACACTCGAAATGTTTTCATGAGTACTCACATCCAAACTGCAAGTCATTATCCAACCAATGGCAGTGTTTGCCAAACAGCAGGTGTCATCCACATATGGACAGCTGCGATACGGTGTCCAACCAACAGCTTGAATCTCACTGGGCTGGTCGCCATTATTTTAGTTTTCCACGAACCTTCTTCAATATTGACATCTCATGTCCCGGGGTCAGACACTGTCTGATAGGCTTACCCAGGGGCGTAACCAGGAGGCTGAATCCATAAATATAAGTCAGCATCATGCATGATTTTACACACTCATGACTCAAGTCGAATTTTGAAATTTCTTTAAATTTATAATCTACTAGCTGTACCTTGCATGCTATAATCTACTAGCTGTAGGCTACGCTGCATACATTGCAATGCAAATTTTGTATATTGAAGTGCTCGCACAACAGTTGACCAAAGTTCATTTGTTGAAGCGACTGGTGCTCCATCTATTGTAATATGGATTTTCTAATTCAAAAACCTTCCGGGGGCTTGCGCCCAACAACTCACCAAAGTTCATTTGTTGAAACGATTAGCGCACCAAAACTCATTTGTTGAAACCACTCTCGCACCACCTGTTGTGCAATAGATTCACTAATTCAGCAACTTTCGTGGACGTACACATGACAATTAACCAAAGTTCAATCATTGAAACAATTCGCGCGCTAACACTTATTTGTTGAATCCACTCGTACGCTACCTATTATAAAATGGATTTAGGCCTACTAATTCAGAACCATTCGCGGGAGTGTGCAAAATAACTCACCAATGTTTCATCGCAATCGGATGAATGGTATATGAACGCATACGATTCGCAAGCCATCACTCATTTGTTGAAACCACTCGTGTGCCACAGACTGTAAAACGGATTTACTACCGGTAATTCAGAAACCTTACGGGAGTGTGCACACTGCTATTTACATTATACGAAGTGCCTTTGTACCAATGTTGGAAAAAAAGAAAAGAAAAACTTATTTTCCTTTGATCAAGGTAGAAACATGCCACTGTAGATTTCTTAGGAAGTAATTTTGGGTGTGAAAGACCTCAAATAAATGTATTACTAGTAATGACTGTAAAACATTCCCACACATTCCCAATTTCAGTATAACTTAACCAAAGAATGGCGATAGGTCGACATGCAGTAAGTGATTCAATTCAAGACAGCTCGAACACCCATTCCGGAGGCTGGATTCGAACTAGTAATAGTCGTGTCATAAAATTCCATCGCATCTGCATCACACGCTGGCCATGAGCTGCGTGTGCTGGTATTTGGGTGGCGTGTTAAATGCAATGCCAATATGAAATGTGAGTTGCACAACCTATGAATGACCCATACAGCAAGGCCACCTGTTCTGCAGGTTGTAACGTAAAACGCTTAGCTAATGTACGTACGGCCTTGCATGACTTGCACATTCGGAGGACTGATTCTCCTTAGCTGATAAATGATGCAGGCTATTGGACTCGAATGTGCTTACCTATTAATTCAAAGATTTCAGAGCGTTCTAAATCTCAACATACTTTAAAATTTGTTTTTTCCTTTATAATGGAGATCAAAAAGGAAGCTTGTAGTTTAACGTGACCGTTAATCTTGAGATCATGAGCCACGGGACCTCCTTTTTACGTGGAATCCGAACCACAGGACATGGCATTTCACTTCGAAAATCTCACATGCATTGACCGGGAATCGAACCCGGACCGCCTTGGTGAGAGGCATACAGCTAGACCGCTTTTTTCTTTTTCTTTTTTTTTAGCACTTTTTTTATTAGCTCTTTACAGAATTACAGAATTTTCAGATATGATAAATACCAGACTAATACATCACAAGAAATCCAGATAGTGTCCATATTTATCGTATAATTGTCCACTTTCACTAAGCTTCCAACGCTCTTTTTGCAGGTGATACCTGAGATCCAGGAAAGAGAAATGTTGATCATTGTCCATCACGAAGTGTACATATTGGCCCATTATCCACACAATGGCAGTCTGTTTAATTTGGGGGAAGGCGGTCACCGACAAACGAACTAACTTCCTGTCATCAAGGTCATTCGAGGGCACATTTAATAGTTGACATACTTTTCCCTTACACCACAGCCACGTGGAGGCAACTCGCGTGCATGATGTGAAGCGGTGTATCGCCGTATCAGTTTGACCACATATAGTACACCATGGGTAAGCTTCAAGATGGATGGTATATCGCCGTAGAGCGGTTGGGATGAGATCGTTGAGGAAGATAAAAACTTGGGAGTGTACAGCAGAAGAAATGGACATAGCCCCAAAATTTTTCCAAACAGTGGGCCAATGGACATAGAGGGTGGTGGCCTCTATTCGCGGTTTGGAGTGTACCACTTGCCGCAACATGTTATAGATACTTTTCGTCGTTGGAACAATCCCTGATGGCATTTGGCGAACAGTTTCCAGAAGGTGCTGTTGATGGTCCCTAAATATCTTCGGCAAAGCTCTGTCACAACCACGGGCTGTGTTTCGAATATCTTTGTATAGCGCTTTCGTAAAAGTGTCATGTTGGGAAAGAATGGTGATATCGTTCTTGCAGAGGAGTGCACGGCATTTCATGCCATGAGCTGTTAGCCCTAGCCCGCCTTGCCGGGATGGGAGATACAACTGTTCCCGTTGTACTCGGAACAAAAATCCTTGCCATATAAACCAACCTGTATATTTTGCCAATTGGCTCTCAAACATTTTGGGAAGTGGGAAAAGTTGTGCGACATACCATATTTTAGAGAGCGCAAACACGTTGAGGACCATGACCCGTTGCACTATATTGAGGTTTCTTTGACCAAATTGGATCAGGACTCCCCTAACTTTGGCAATGACCTTAGTCCAGTTAATTTGCACAGTGTCCAGAAGCGATTGCTTCCAGGTAATGCCAAGAATTTTCACCTCATTTACTATCCGGAACCAGGGCTGTGGGGTAATCACTGAGTTAGTATTGAGCGGAAGCAAAGCAGTTTTCTGGGGGTTCGATTGTGCTCCAGAGGCGATATGGTAGAGCTGAAGGACGCTATCGATGTGGGAGATGTCTTCTTCATTGCGGATCAATATTGATACGTCATCAGCATAGGCGCACATTCCAAAAACATGTGTGGACAGTTTGTAACCCTGTAGCTTCACCTGGGTAGTCCGGATGAACGGTTCAAGGCCAATGACAAAAAGTAGCATAGAAAGGGGACATCCTTGCCTAACTGATCGTTGTATTGGAATCAGAGGGGAAAGAAAACCGTTGACGAGCACTCTAGACGTAGCATTACAATTTATCATACGAATGTAGTCAATAAGGATTTCAGGAAATTCGTAGTGTTGCAAGACCATGTACAAGTATTCATGACTGATGCGGTCGAAAGCTTTATCAAGATCTAAGGTGAGAAAACTCATTGGCTCAGTGGGGAGCATTTCGGCTTTTAGGTGTAGGTCCCGTAGTATCGCTAAGTTTGTTAACAGAGTTCTTCCAGGAATACTGCAACATTGTTCATCACCAATGATATCAGGTAGAACAGTCTTCAAACGGCATGCAAGTACTTTGGTAAGGACTTTATAGTCACTGCAGAGCAGAGTAACTGGTCGGAAGTCACCAACTGCCATGGGAGAGGATGTTTTTGGTATGAGGACTATGGTACCCTCGTGATGTGATTGACAAAGAGCACGACGTTGGAGAATGGTACGCAGGACATGACAAAATTCTTTGCCAATGAGAGGCCAGAAGTGTTTATACATTTCATATGGCAGTCCATCAATGCCAGGTGAGCGGTTGTTTGGGAGTCGTTTAACCACAGAGTGAATCTCTTCATCCGTAATATCCGCGCTGAGCAGAGTTTTGTTGTCCGGAGATAGTTTGGTACTGCAAGATGACAGCAATAGGGTCACCTGCTGTGGATCAATGGGAGCCTTAGCGTAGAACCGTTGATAAAATAATGATATTTCACTACGTATAGCGTCAGGGGAGGTGACGACACTTCCAGTACTGGTGCGGAGGCGGTGGATATATTTACGTTGCCGCTCACGTTGTCCTTTGGCGATATGGTATACACTTGCACTTTCGTCCGGGAGCACTGTACGATCTTTTAAAGCCACGTTGATATGAGCGAGCGTTCGTTGCTGTAGAGACAGGAGCTTGGTTTTAACTTCCCGGATCTGGTCATATATACGCTCCCCAGCATCAGATCTTTGCTGGAGCTGGCGAAGAACTCGATAGTAAAATTCAACTGTATCCCGTCTTTCCCGACCTCGTTGGTAAGATATGTTCTTAAAGACGCGGCGGATCCCTGGTTTAACTAAAATATCCCACCAGTCTGTGCAGTCGCGAAATTTGCCTTTTTGTTGGACCCATCGAATCCAGTGTTGTCTGAAAATATCTTGGCATTCCTCCTCCAGTAACAGCGAGCAATTCAGCTTCCAATAACCTCTTCCTATGTGAAATATGGGATGGGGGTAAGAGATTGTACATACGACAGCATGATGGTTAGTGAAACTGGCAGGAATCACTTCATATCGTCTAGGCTGGATGAGTTCCTGTGAAAAGTAGATGCGGTCAAGTCGTGATGAGGAGTTGTGACTTATACAGGTGTAATGGGGCAGGGGCACCCTTAAACTATCCACAGCATCAATGAGGTGTAGGGAGGTAAGAAGGGTCCTGAGAGCCGGGTTGACACCTCTGTATGGACTAGTGGAATCCTCTGGGCGTTGAATACAATTGAAATCCCCTGCAAGAATAAGTTTTTCCTTAACGTCGTGCAGATGAGGCAGTATACTCTGTTGAAAGAACATTTTCCGTTCCACACGTTTATTAGACCCGGATGGGGCATATACATTTATCAGGGTGGTATTGTTTATGTGTCCAGATATTATGCGTCCTGATGGATGACATAGCACACCTTCGAGTGGGATATCATGTCGTATGAGGAATCCGGTCCCTCTATTCGTGTTACCGGTATTGATGTATTGTTTGTAGAAGGCAGATATGGGTAAACACGGTATAGCAACTTCTTGAAGGAAAGCAATGTCAATGTCAGCATCTCGAAGGAATCTCTCCAACAGTTGAAATTTCAGAGGGCATTCTATTACATTGATATTCACAGTGGCCACAGTGAGAAATTGCGCCATTACGAGAAGTATAAAAGCTGTGCTAGACATACTGGAAGGTGGACTCGAAAGAAGACACAGGTGAGAATTATCCTGGTGCACTATGTCAAATTAGGTTGAGATAGTTCCTTTTGACTGCCATTCATAGGCCGGCTGTCAGCGGGTGAGAGCGTTCGTGGGTCCCTAGATGACGTAGAAAGAAGATTTTGTTTCTTTTTCACAGCTGCGGAAACGTTTGTGGAGCCAGTTTTATTCTTCGGGGCTGGTACGGCAATCGAGGCATTTGTTTTAATCTTCTTAGAGACGTTCTCGGATCCCCGATCAACAGTCTTAAGTGAGTCGGTAGGGACCAGCGAAGTCTGGGGCAGTGAAGACAAAATTTCTGTGGCAGCCTGTAGTAACGGCAGAGTTGGTTCTGAGGCTGCGATACAGGCTGCCGAGAGCACAGGGGCACTCTGTGTCTCGCAGCTCTGGCCAGGGCAAGGTATCAGTTCTGCGTCAGATGTATCCGAGGTCACTCCTGGTGTTGTCCCAGCTGACTGATCAATGATCATGTTTTCATATGACGTTTGCTGCGTCACAACTTCCGAGTATTGTACACGTCGTTGTTGTGTAGGAGTTATACCGAGGGGAATCATTTTCTTTGGGCAGTTAATACGGAGATGTGTGGTAGCATTGCAAATTAAACAGGTCTGTTTCTGTCCATTATACGTTATATAGCCAGAATGGCCACCAAAAGCCTCAGTGGAGGGGATATCTTGCTTGATTTCCATAGTTACGGCACGTATTCCATTATACACCGGGAACTGATAAGCAGAAGACCATTGTTCTTTCCTGACGTCACTCACAGTGCCATATTTCGACAGGACGGATTTGAAAATTTCAGGGGGTACTTCGAGTGGGACATTAAATATACGCACTGTGGTAAAATTGGAATCCGCTGTGGAGAGCTTAACATTGGTCATTTCGCCGGAATCATACTGAAATTTAATAGGATCTGCAAAAGTATTTAACAATTTCTGATAAATAGATATGGTGATTACCTTGATGTACATGGTTTTTTCGTGCGCATTTAACTGGATGGCTTCTACTTGGTCGACAGTCAACCGGAGGGTATCGCCAATCCAGCGGTGAATTTCTCCTGGTGAGGGGCGAGAACTCTGCCTGTCCCATTGGCAGCGAACGGTGTTTTTTCTCTGGTATCCGGACATGATTTTCAGCGGGGTTTTCTGGTTTTCTGGTTTTGTTGTCCTATTTGGAACACTACTTAAAAAAATATTGTCCGAATGACACACGGAAGGTCAGTACACACGTGGAACTAAGGAAGCACCGGTATTAGGAACCGTAACCTCTTCCAATGCGGTCACACAGCGCGCACACACGTACCGAACTCGGCCACGACCAGTGACCAACTAACTGAGCCACCACGCCCCCTATAATGGAGATCACCCCATGGTGTAGTAACTAGTATGCATGGATGATGCTCTGGAGGTCCAGGTTTGATTCCTGGCTCTGAGGGCAGGAACGGGGTTTACTCAGCCTCAAGTGTCAAGTATGAGAAGAAGTGGGCTTGATTCCCACCTCAGCCATCTTGGAAGTGGCCTTCCGTAGTTTACCACTTCTACTCCAAGCAAGTGCCGGGAGGTTTCCTAACTTAATGCTACGGCCGTCTCCTCTTCAATCCACACTTGACTTACAAATACACCCACTAATACAGCCATCACAATAAGACAGGTTATCAGACAATTTCTACACAAACCAAAGTACACGGGGCTACATGACATCTATGTCGCGAAACCCATAAATAAATCCACATCAACTTTATAGTGTAAGTAGCAACCTGCCCCGGCTTCGCCCGGTTTACAGTTTACCCAGCGTTAGCTTAAAAGGCGTACGGGCGGCAGGTCCCAGACGCAATTCAGAAAAGCCAAGGTGAACAATGAAACTCCAAACACTTACAGTATACTGTACCCATGCAGCATGCAAGGGCCTCGATACGACTCGACAGTTTGATGGTGGCCGAAGCTGGAGTGATAGGCTCGCTCCGAAGCAAGTAATTTAAATTTCCACCGAATGGAGATTGTTGGAAGAAATGAAAACGTAAAAGCACATATAGTGGGTGATGTATTGAAGATAGCGGTATGGTGTCACGGACGTTTTTGTAGAACTTTTCATGCTGAACGATTCTTACACTTGCAGTTATTATTAACGTTTTACCCTGCGTAAGCTTAAAAGGCGCACGGACGGCAACATTTTCTTCGAATCGATTCACTGAATTCCTTACTGCTCGGCTTCCTTTGGTCATAAATGAATGATTTTCTACATAAATCTTCCCCGAGAAATCGTTTACAGAATGGTGAAAACCGCATCAAAATCCATCCAGTTGTTTTCGAGATTACCCGTTACATCCAATAATCGGGGACTTTGTTTTATACTATGTGGAGATTTAGGCCTACCTGTGCACGTACTATGGGATTTTGTTAGATAAATAAAAGGGATCAGTATTCATAAGTTCTTTGGGATTAATTTAATCTACGTTCGATTTATTTTTAGCCTATTTTCAATTTTGAAAAAATAGGCTTATGAGATCACCTTTTGTCCGTGTGTGTGTGCGTGTGTGTGTGATTCGTGTGTGTGTGTGTGTCCCCCTAATAAAATCTAAACGGCTAGAGCGATTTCAATAAAACTCGGTAAGTTCATAGCAAAATTCCGGGCGACTCCGACCGTGCCCTTCAAATTTTGTTACGTCACACCAATCCAACATGGCGGCTGTGCGAAATATTTCACCAGCATTCAATATCTCCGAAACTATTACCGATATCACCCTGGAATATTTTACGGTGATAAAGGGAACAACTAGAAGTTCACTTATGTGACCTTTAAAAATCTGGTGACTACAAAATCAACATGGCGGCCAAGCGAAGCGACTTTTAAATAGATGTTTCTCGCGATTTAACCAACCAAACGCAATGAAACTTGGTACAGTATATGCTTATATACATTGTAATGCACCGACACGTAACTTCGTTCAATTGTTTACATAACCTCAATATGGCGGCTGTGCGAAATATTTCACCGGCATTCTATATCTCTGAAACTATTACCGGTATCTTCCTGAAATTTTGCACGGAGATAAAGGGCACTACTGGAAGTTCATCTATAAGACATTTAAAAACCGGTTAACTACAAAACGAACATGGCGGCCAAGCGAGGTTGAAAGTTTTAAATAGACTTTTCTAGCGATTTAATGATCCAAACGCAAAGAAACTTGGTACAGCAAATGTTTATACACATTGTAATGCACTGGTATCTAATTGAGTTCAATTGTTTACATAACCTCAAGATAGCAGCTGTGTGAATTTTTAAATTAAGTTTTTGTTTCTTGTATCGTAATCATGCGATCGAAGTGAAAGTTTGAATAATGAACCTACGCAATAATTTTCCTTTAAAGGTACATGACTCTATGGCCTATACATATAACAGTCCAACATGGCGACCATCCGAAATATTTAGACGGTTCTCAATATCTACGAATCTATTACAGCAATCAAACTGAAATTTAGTATGTTGATAGAGACAATTAACATTAGTAGGATAAGTTATATGAAAATAGGCTGTATAGTTCTTCACGGAACTACTTGTTTAAATGATAAAGTTTTATGAGGTCAGTATAGACTCAATGTCTGTCTGTTTCTTTGTGTGTATTCTGAACACTGCCCCATCTATAAGTTCCAACTAAGCAGTCCATAAAATATTGTTGTTAATAATAATAATAATAATTTATTGGTTTTACGTCCCTTTTAACTACTGAGGCTTTTAGAGACACCGGGTGTCGGAATTTTGCACCGAAGGGGATATTGAACGTGCCAGTAAATGAAATGACATGGCTCACTCACATTTGCGCACCTTCAAATACCAACTCGCTGCGCCAAGATTTTGAACCTGCAACCTTGGGAACAGCATACGAGAACGATACCACTACACCACGCAGCCATCATCATCATCAATATAAAATATTGAGTTCCAACGACAGTGATAGCTACGCTGGCTAACGCGCAGTGCTAGGCCATGCCAAGCTATCTGCAGACTCGGTAGAGTTGGGTTTGAGCCCTATCGTCGGCCGTCCTTGAAATCGTTTTCCGTGGTTATCCCATTTTCAACCCCAGGCAAATGCTGGGATGGTACCTTCTGACAGACACGGCCGCTTCCTCCCACGTCCTTGCCCAGTTTCATTCATCTTCATTCATTTCATCTCTCATTAACTCCTCGCATGAGATTGCTGTCAGGAAGGGCATCCGACCCTAAAACCACCCGCAACATGGACATTCATTGCATCACATCCCCGACGCCGTTGAAATAATAAGGGGTAGACATACAGTACATACTATAAAATATTGAGTTCCATTCAATACCACGTCAGTCCCAGAGTCGTGTGGTATTATCATGATGCGTTCATGGACGTCATAGATCCCACATCGTGTTGTTTTTTAGCCTACTTTTCACATTTTGAAAAAATGAGGAAAAAGTAGACTTATGAGATCGATCCGAGAAAATGTGTGTGTGTCTGTCTGTCTGTCCTTCTGTCTGTCTGTCTGTCTGTCCTTCTGTCTGCCTGGCTGGGTGTGTGTGTGTCCCTATCAACTCCTAAACGGCTGCAGCAATCGAAACCAAATTCAGTATGAGTAAAGATGTATACCGGAATATCTCAAGCCCATATTTGAAAATGATGCCAAAGCTACCATCTGCAGGAAACTCGCACTAGAAATTTGAGCTCCATGTTGGATATCTTGGAAAGTATGCATGGGAGCTATTCCAAAATTGGCACACATGTAGATGATCCTATTTCAGTTAAATTTCCAGGAGACCATACATGACAGTGCAGCCAAAATAATTTTAAGCCTTCTGATAAGTCCAATACTTAAATGCATATAACTTCTACACTATCAATTGGATTTCAACCAAATTTTGTATGTAATATGTGTACATAAACAGATATGACTCGGCGTATTCTTAAGAGCCAACAAGGCTGCCAACTGTTAATAATTGCTCTCTCAATTTTTTTAAATCCAAATACCAACATACCAGAAAGTATGCAAGCCGACAGCTTTAAACTATCCACACGTATAGTACCTGACATTTTAGTTTAATTTGGAGTAACTTATATATGTCAGTTCTACCAACATGATTCTAAGCCTGCTGATAGGACCAATTTTTAAATACTTGTAACTTCTATACTATCAGTTGGATTTCAACCAAATTTCGTATCTGCTCTGTTTAACATAACAGATATGACTCTAAGTATTCTTAAGAACAATCAGGGCTGCCAACTGTTAATAAATTCTGTCTATACATTTTACCCTAATATCAATATATCGGAAAGTATGCAAACCAACAGCTCTATACTTTGCACACGTGTATCACCTGACATTGTAGATTAAGTTGGAGTAATTAATATAAGTCAGTGTTGCCAACATGATTCTATGCCTGCTGATAGGTCCAATTTTAAAATACATGTAACTTCTATACTACAAATGGATTTCATCTAAAATTGGCACAACAAGATATAATATTTCAGATTATTTATGACCAACACACGCATGACATTGTTGCCAACATGTTTTTACGCGTGCTGATAGATCCAATGTCTATCTGCATGTAATGTCCATTGGACTTCAACCAATTTTGTTTATTCTGTACTTTAAGAGATGGAACTAAGAATACATTCAGACACCAGGGCTGCCAACTGTAGTGCTCTGTTTGGCTTCATTATACCCGGCATATTTCGAACTAATTAGACATTTCGATATTACCAACTTAATGTCGTCATTAGTCTAGATAGGTTCATATAGCCTACTGTAGATTAATCATTGGCATGAATCTTAATTTTAGGGGCAGATGACCACGTAGTTCTGCCCCCTAAAACAACAATAACTAACTAATCTTAATTTTAAGAAAAGCAGGCTCTTTAGTTCGTCACGGAACTTCTTGTTTATTTTAAGTTGCGTTCAAAAAGTAACGAAAAGGAGGTAAAATTACAGAAACCAGTACCTGTATGTTAGAAGTATTGGCCCTGGCTGTTGAGGCACTTGTCCCACTGTGACACGAGGCGGTGAATGGCTGTCTCATAAAATTACCTGGGCTGCGATGTGAACCAGTTCCGCACGTAGAGCTGGACGTCGGCGTCCGAGGTGAATCGTTGGCCCCGCAGAGCCCTTTTCACGGGACCAAACATGGCGTAATCACAGGGAGAGAAGTCTGGACTGTATAGAGGGTGGCCGAGAACCTCCCATTTGAATTTCTGCAGGAGTGCCGCGACTGTGTTGGCCGTATGAGGTCGTGCATTGTCGTGGAGCGACCACGGCGGCTATGGCGTTCACTGTCATTCGGCGGTCCTGGGTAATGAGTTCATCTACCAGCTGGACGTTGGCATCGGTAATGCAGGGTGGTGCCCCAGACCAGGTGATACCCTTCTTCCCTGAAGCGCTTGTGCCACGCCTTAACCCTTGCAAGGGACATTCAGTGTTCGTCGTACACTTGTGACATTCGGCGATGAATGTCCGTTCCCCCTACTCCTTTCGTTGCCAGAAACCGAACAACACCTCTTTGCTCTTCAGTGGACGCCTCCATGTCACTGTTTGAAATGCGACTGGCAGCGTTGGACGATTGATGCATGCTGCTGCTCGCTTTGTATCGTCACGTGACGTGCACGCGTGCCCTCTAGCGACGGGCTGTGACCTTCCACGCTCTGGTCGGAACCACACCTCGTTACGCACGCCACGATTAGCCGACGTAGTCACCGGTTTGCGCATTCCAGCCTCCGGCTCGTTACTTTTTGAACGCACCTTGTACATTTTGCGGAAGTAAATACTCTCGCAAGCCATTGAGACAGATACAGTAGATGATAAAGTAAAATTAATGATTTTTGTATGTAGCCTATTTCATGTCTTTTGTTGGAAAAATATGCAATTATTTACTTATTGTTGACTAATGATGTGCGTGCACTCATACATTTCCATGAAACATGGCACAATGGTTTGAATTCTGTGAAATAATTTTATAACCGAATAAATTGATGTGAAACTGCTGAATAATGTATTTCATGCTGCAACAATCAATTGACTGAAGACTGTATACCAATACACATAATATTGTATTAGGATTCTGGAGTCATTGTTTTTGGCTACTTGTTTAAACAACATGGGTCTAAGTATTTTAGAATTATATGAAATCAGATAACCAACATACTTTGCTTTTATAAGAAAGCACACTACAGTAATTTATGTACGCCCAATCAAAATTGGCAGATCTCAATTACAATGTATTACCATACAATGCATTACCATAGCTATACATAACTATACAAAAAGAAATCTGTGATTGATGTGACTCATTACGATTGACCGATTCAATTTTAGACATATACTTCGATTCTAGTTAGGAAATCCTTGAGCACATAAAGTCATAAATCTGACCCAAACCTAGCTTGCACGTGTCCCCAGTTAGTGGAAGGACGCATAATCCAACAGAATTGAAGGAGAAACGCTCGGTATTGCCCCTCATAAACCTGCCACGATGCGAATAGGTAGAAGGTTCTCTGATGAAGGATGATGTACACGGTAGTGTTCATAGGTAGACAAGATATATTACGGCTCCGTTTAAAATTAAACCAATATTTCTAGTGTTTTGGGGGATCAAGAAGAACCATATGAAAACCACAATTTCATTACCACATGATCTTGAAAAGGAAAAACTCTATAGTTAATACATTGTAAACGTGATGTCTGCAAATGTAGATGTTGTGCACATAAATTAGTATGTTTTATTATAAAAGCAAAATATGTTGGTTATCTTTGTAGGTAGGCTATTGTAAATGGATTTCTTAGATTTACGATGTAACCAATTACCTTAAAGTACTTTAATATAATACATACTTTTCTTTATCCAAATTTGCTCCGAGCCACTCACACTTTTTACTATACCGTACACCTTGTCAGAAGATTTACAACGTAGAATATCAGCTGTCATAAACTCTTAACTGCGCACAGGAAAGAAACCCATATTCCTCTGCAGAAAAAATGGAAGTTAATTAGCTAAGGTAGTTACTGGTTGCGAAGAATAGCGTGTTGTCATTTCTCATTATACAGTCCAGAGTTCAATGATCGTCTTCACATGCTGCATTTACAATGTATTAATGAGAAACTCATTCACTAGACTAGAAAAATATGTTTTATTAACATTACAAAATATGCCTGTTACCTTTATTTTGGTTTTGCATGTGATACAATCAATTTATCATTCTCCACTAAAATTCAAAAGAAATGAACCCATATTTACAATGTAAATAAATGTTATGTTTAACGTGCATAAAACAGGCCAAGACACAACTCTTTAGGTAGTTTCTTAGTAACTACCGGTTTCAGTCTGGACTGTGTAGAATGTCGTTTATCACTTTATCCATATCTTACACAGATTGTCGTATATCCTACACATTTTTCATAGTCAACTGAAGCTACTTTCTTCCATTCTAGGTGCAAAAGGGTTTTCATGTGTCTGAAATCTTGTACTTTCATTAGCTTACTTTCAAGTAATTTCATGGAGTTGCCAACACGTTTGAGTCTTGCGGCTGTGGACAGTAGAGTTGTACATATTCGAATTTTGATTTATTCGGGTAGAATAATTTCGAATGCGTATATTTGATTCTAGCATACAAATAGTTCAACTATTAGAATAATTATTCGAGCATTCGAATTTGGAAATATTCGCAATAGTGAAATAACCCTACTCAGTCAATAATCTAATGATTCGATGAGAAACTCATTCACTAGACTAGAAAAATATGTTTCATTAACATTAAAAATATGCCTGTTACGGTACCTTTATTTTGGTTTTGGATGTGATATCATTCAAATTGTCACATAATTATAATAAACATTGAAACAAAGAGAAAATATAGCATAAAGGGAAAAGAAAGAAAGAAAGAAAGAAAGAAAGAAAGAGATAACGAGTGATGCTGGTTCTAAATTACACGTATTTATCTTTACTTAGTATAAAACCAAGTCCCCGATTCTTGGATGTCACGGATAATCTCGAGAACCACTGGATGGAGTTTGATGCGGTTTTCACCATTCTGTAAAGAATATCTCGAGGAAGGTTTCTGTAGGAAATTATTTATTTATGATCAAAGGAAGCCAAGCAGTAACGATTTTAGTGAAAATGTCGAAAAGAAACTTGGCGTCCGTGCGCTTTATAAGCTGCATGCCTCTCACCAAGGCGGTCCGGGTTCGATTCCCGGTCAATGCATGTGAGATTTTCGAAGTGAAATGCCACGTCCTGTGGTTCGGATTCCACGTAAAAAGGAGGTACGTGGCTCATGATCTCTAGATTAACGGTCACGTTAAACTACAAGCTTCCTTTTTGCTTTATAACCTTATGATGGGCAAACCGTTAAAAATATCAATATACTATGAGTGTAAGAACTGTTCAGTATGGAAAGTTCTACAAAAAAGTTCGCGAGAGCATATCTCTATCTTCAACACACATTCCACTATAAGTGCTTTTAGATTGGACGGAAGAGGGATTTGTGTTTCATGCACCTCGCCATTCTTAAATTACGTCAGAAAAGAAATCGTTGCACATGCATCTCCATGATAATATAATTAATAGCCCAGTCAGTGATTTTAACCCATCATACCGAGACGTAAAACGGATGTAGGTCGTGGTTCATTGACATCGAAAAAAAAAGCACTTATCACGTAATGCATTCATGACTGTTCCCGGGCAATGCCAGGGCGGATTGTTAGTCTTATTATAATACGCTAAGGTGTATGTTTCTCAAAATGCAAGCTCCTAAACCAGAGGGAGTTAGAAGGTGTGATTTGTACCAGAATCTTCCAAATTATCTTAATAGTACAGGAAAAATCTTGCACTTCTTGAAATGTCAACGGAAATATATTTATCTGTTTATAATGTGCTTTTAAACAAATAAACAAGACAATACCCCTGGCAGAACTGTGTTGCGTACAGTCCGCAAAGCACTAGGGCCGGGCGGGTAGTCTGTACACATAGGGCGCACACAACCCCATTATGCGAGAGTTATCGCATTGGTCTGCTAGTTTATCTATCAGGCTAAATAGGGGAGAGATTAACCCCCATCCGACCTTTTGGATTCGCCCCTGGTTCGAACAACTCGTCCACTGGACATATTTCTTTACACAAATTGCTGTAATATTTGGGTATTTATCATCTTTGAATAATTCAAATATTTGAGCTGTTTGATTTATTTTAATAGTCAACTTTTTTAAATACTCGCCTACGGTACTTCAACTGTTTCAATGATTCGAACAACCGAAGCCTTCGGACAATCGAATGTTCGAATGCTACAAACATTGGAATTAATTATTTGAATTTCGAATTGTCGATTACTCGAAATTGTCAATTTAATTGAATATTCGAAAGATACTGTATGTACAGTCCTAGTGGAGAGTTTTCTATAACATTTGGACAGTTACATAAAGTCTATTCGCCGAGTCGAGACAGTGAACGTAAATACTTGTACGTGATCACCTGGCTGCCCGGATAGAGAAACACGCCCAGTTCACGTGATCGGTTCAGCCAAACAGGGCTAGCCAAGATGATCCGAGATAGTTTGTCATGCCGTAGCGCTAAAGAAAAGACAAGAGCACTCGCCCGCTTCACATGTACTCGTAAGCGTACGTTCAACAGGCACAACTGTGCGCACCCCTTGCGGGCAGCCCTCCAATCACGCGCACAGCTGTGTTTACTTCCACTGTCTCGACTCGGCGAACAGACTTTAGAAGTTACATGTTACATTACATCCTCAATTTATGAGCTCTGTGTGTTAAAGTTATCTTCGCAATAGTTGCATTGGTCATGGGGGTGATAGCTATCTTGTAAATGGTCTTTCAGCATTTACAGAATGAGCAAATACAGTGAGGCCCTTTTCTTGTAGAACGGAACCTCGCCGGGGCCATGTGACGGGTAAACGCGATGAGTTACTGCCAGATAATCGGGAAGCACCGGATGCTGTCATAACGTTTATTACATACGCAGCTGGCAAGATAACTTACTTGAGAGAGTTAAGACTTGTTGGTACTATAGTCTATCTCGTATCCCGTAAACATGGTTAGGTATAGAACAAAACATCAAATTTTCTTTCTCAAGAAGAAGTATTCCAGTAAATGTTTTCGTACATTTTATCGCCGTGCGAATTTTACTTCTGGGGCAACCTCAAACAAAAGGTATACAGAAACAATCCGTGTACTCAGAAGGCTCTCGAGAACGAAATAACTGCACTGATACGAAATATCAGTGAGGATGAATTACAGCAAGCGTACTGCACTCGAATTCAGCCCAGCTTCAGCCATTGACGGAGCCGAGGATCGAATCGACTTGTGAATTTATTGATCTAAGAATTGGAATTTTGAATTAGAATTTTATTTTATTCACACACATATTTTAGGAAGTGAATAAAAGCATTTTGACAACTTTTTGGGACATTTTGGAATATTTGGAAGGATTTAAATTTGGGAATATTTCAGTGAATGATAATTTAACCAAGGGAGAGTCTGATCATTCGATGCTGGAATATGACCAAGGCTTCAAGTTAGCAAGCCAAAGACCGGTTTTGGTTGGCCGAGGTGACAATAACAAATTATGCACACGACCCACTGATAAGAGACTAGAACAGGGAGGCATTTTGATGATAACCCAACAGCCAATCAGATTGGATCACATAATTTTTGTGGGAATCGCTATTATATTAAAGCGAGATTAGCATTTCTACAGATCCAGATGAGGAAACGAAATTTATTTGTCAAAACAGAATTATATATTAATGAACAGGAGAGGAGATATTAGCGAAATTCAGTATAATAGGACTTGACGCGAGGCTCGAATGTGACCTCAGACTGCCACGCGCGCAATTGCCACGAGCGGAGATTTCACTCCTACTCGAAAACTTGAAGAGACCAGACCTATATTTCAGAGCGTCCCGAGCGAGCTCTATGTTAATTGGAAGCGCGGTCAGGAGATCAAACTGGACCGTGTGGAGACAGCGTAGTTGCCGAGGAAGAGAAGGAGACACCGATGGACGAGTAAAACCATTATCTAGCTATTGAAAGCAGCAACTTTATAATACGACGCATTGAAAGAAGACTTCATTTCTACAAAGCTTCACATTTCGACAGAACAAGTAGCGCTGCATTAACAAGCTACAATACTACAACAGCAATCATTTAGAAGCTTATTCTTTAAACAATTAACAAGATGACATTCTCGAGTCAGAGGGGATGTTTGTATTCAACTCTTACTAAGAAGATTACGATGATCTACTAAACTATGGAAGGAGGCTAATCTACACAATGGAGTGGGATATTCAGAGTGATCCTGGAGACCATAGGTCGATGGCACCATTACTGCACATCCAACTCGCAGTATACTGAATTCACCGTCAATTCTACAAATCAAACGTCCACTACCAACTTGGAGAGATGTGAACCAGAGACGTTCAAACCTACTATTACGATGAAATGCTACACGACGATCAAGAAGAAGAAGGGATTCGATTGTTCCGGGTTACGAGATTCCAGACTAACCGTCGCGAAGACAGAAGAACAGTTAGCAGCCAATGGGGAGTCCAGGTGTTTGCAGTTCGGGCAGAGAGAGGGAGCAGAACAGCTGACCAACATGATCGCACCAGAGACTCGTTCCAGACAGCCAACCGGCTCGTGTCGAACCAGGGAAGGAACATCACGCATATCTGACGAGGTATTCTCGACAAGAGCTCATCGGAAAGGTAGAGGATCGACTGTTCCAATATCTATGTACTGTTCAAGTCTAAGCTGCGTGGACCTGAGAGGAATGTGCATCGCAGCCTATTAGTAGTGGTGGTGACGAGTGATGCGGTTTCTCGGTCCTTGCGTAGTAACAGAAGCAAATACATTAGTCGGTGACTCAGTTACTCATTCCCAACGCCACACTGGTTTCAGAAAAGACCCATGTTAGCAGTATTGGAATATACGAGAATGTCAGGTAACACGGCGGGCTGTCGACAGGCTTCTCAATTCTCGCCTGCACCTACCCTGCCTGTGCCCTTCATCCCGCAAGTTCACAGAGCTTGGAAGCGAGCAGTTTGATGTAGTATTTGATAGTATTTCAAGGGTGACCAACCTTTTTAAGTAGATATTTTATTCTTAACTCATGTTATTATATTGTCTATTTTAGAGATTTCACTGTAATTTTAAATATATGTCACCGTGAGTCGTTCAGACGTAATTTTACTTGTATTTGGATTAGATATTCCGTTTTTATTATTTTTGAAAGAACGCTTTAAGATACTCACTTTTAAACGAAATTGTTTTATGGAAGGGAATGCTTCGATCGATATACATGCGTTATAAGCAACAACTTGCGTCAATATTGCTAAATTCCATCGTTATTACGAGAAATCATTATTGTAAAATGCTAGAACACTGTTTAATATGTCAAATCATGATTGCAACATTTATTAAATATTATAAACAATATTATTGGAGAATAACAATTCCAATTGCGGAATGTTAATGTAATATGACGTTAATAAGTCAAGGACAATTGTTATAATGGATTTAACTATGAAATAGGATCATATTGTTGGCAATGGAGGTCAAATGATGCCTATAATTAGCAACAATTATATTGCTATAATTTGCTATCACGAAACCACAGTCCAGGGGATTTACAGATCTACCTGAGGTTTCGTATGTAATGTAACAAGTCTTAATATGAATAACTGATTCATAGATGTATACCAGAATCGGGAGGATATGAGTATTGTTATTAACAATAAAGACGAGCGAACTATGGTTTAGTAAAGTTAATATGTTATTGTAACGTGGAAATACAGGATGTTGAGAAAGTTTATAAACGAATTGCATTGATGAAAGCTAAGTGGAATATTATACAAGGTGTATCGTTGTGAACACAGAATGTTAATGTTGTTTAAGAGCACGATGGTAATTAACTTAGATATGAGGTGGTTAGGAGTGAACCATGAACCGTAGTATCTACGTAGTAGGGTCGCTGATTCTTCTACAAGTCTGTAGCAAGTTGTTTTTTTTATTAAAGGAATTCCGTGCATAATTATTGTAATTGTTGATAGTAGAAGAAAGGTGTATGTCAAGTTTGGAAGCGTAGTTGAAGCTAATATAAGATGTTTGTTCACCGTTTATGAAAGGAAATAAGTGTATTGCCGTTGGAGCAAGGTATTACTACAGTGTGTTGGAAAAGTAACTGACATTAGGGTTGTATTTGTGTTGTACATGTCAGACAGCGTTATTATAAAATCCACGGAGACTATTATGGATAACCGAGTAGTTCCGTCTCGCTC
Source organism: Meconema thalassinum (assembly GCA_946902985.2). Classification (NCBI taxonomy): domain Eukaryota; kingdom Metazoa; phylum Arthropoda; class Insecta; order Orthoptera; family Tettigoniidae; genus Meconema; species Meconema thalassinum. Next base: position 1,847,319,687 of record OX336388.2, on the reverse strand, counting down.
TTTAACTTTATTGTAATTTGTATTCATTGCTATAACAACTATGAACTCTAATTAACTTCACCGTTTGTTACTATAGTTCAACTTACGATGACAGAAACTCAAATATACTAGAATGATACTACAGTTTTCCAAAAAATGTCTTTATACTTTTCACGGCTTAATGTACTAATTCTGTTTGCAAGGCACTGAAATTACTCCAAATGTTTAACCAAGAGTCTTAATTATATTTTAATATTTAATTTTAAGAAACTGAAACTAAAATTACTTTTTATAATGTTTACTAACAGAAGAGCTTTGCTAATGCAACAAGCCCCTCATTTTGTTTTGGATGGTTAATTCCTTAGTTTAGGGACTGCGACAACGCGGTCATGTAGCCCCGTGTACTTTTGGTGTGTGTAGAATCTGTCTGATGGCCTGTGTTATTAGCGTGTGTTACCTGTTTTAATTCAAGTAAGGACTGCAGGCAATAATGTCAAGTAGTTCCTACTTTTGCTACCAAATGCTACCGTTCACAACACCTAGCTTGCGGACTTGGCTACTAGATGACATCGCAGTCAGCACCTGGCGGCGAACGTTGGAACTAATAGAGAGTTATCAATATTCGAACCTACACATTTTGGGTTCGTTTTGTTTTGATTACTTCACTCTACTTTTCATGTGGGTTTAGAGCAGGGAGAATTGGAGTCCCTTTACTAATGATCCGCTCGTGAACTAATCAAAGATTCATGAACTATGAATTGAAATCACCTGACTTAGATGGTAGATTCCAAAGTCAATGAAAAAATAGAAAACGGACCCAGAAGAATCTGTAGAATCTGTCTGATAACCGGTGTTAATTGTGATGACTGTTTTAGTGTGTGTTATCTGTTTTAATTCAAGTAAGGGCAGCAGACAATTATTTCAAGTAGTTCCTACATTTGCTACCAAATGCTACCGTTCAAGATACCTAGCTTGCGGACTTGGCTACTAGATGGCATCGCAGTCAGCACCCGGAGGCGATCTTTGGAACTAATAGAGAGTTATCAATATTCGAACCTACACATTTTGGGTTCGTTTTGTTTTGATTACTTAACTCTACTTTTCGTGTGGGTTTAGAGCAGGGAGATTTGGAGTCCCTTTACTAATGATCCGCTCGTGAACTAATCAAAGATTCATGAACTATGATTTGAAATCACCTGACTTAGATGGTAGATTCCAAAGTCAATGAAAAAATAGAAAATGGAACCAGCTCAGGTATCCCTCGGAATAGCCAATTCCGAAAGTTTCCAGACAATATTCCTTATTGGAAAATGTGTAAGTCCACGGGGGAGAAAACATTACTAAGAAGGGCAAGAAAAGATGTCAGCAGATGGTCAATGAAATGATTTTGAATAAACCATTGTAACTGATTTAAATTCCTTATTTGATTCATAATTTGCACACCCCTGTACAGTACTCGGAAATTCATGCAAGTAAAGATGTCAAAATAAGCTACGTTAATACACCCTCCGTCTGAAAAGTTCGGTGAATGGATCTATATTACGAACGGATTGTTGTCTTACCTGAAACAGCCGTTACTATCCTTCGAAGTAATCCCCGTGAATGGTTATGCACTTCTTAGAACGGCTGTACAAGTCCTGGCAAAGTCTTCCTGAGGGATTGCCTTCAGTTGGGACGTCACATTACGTTGGATGTCCGAAATGTCCGAAAACCTCTGGCCCTTCAGGACTTTTCGGTGACCCTGGACCCCGATACCCCATATTTTGACGCTTGGCTTTGAGGTCGTACCTCAGGCACCAGGTCTCGTCACCCGTGACGATGGTTTTCAGGACCATTCCATTCCACGGAACATTCACCCTTCTCACTGCCACCCGTCGAACTGTGTGCATGTTAGGTTGCATAAATTCACCCTTCTCACTGCCGCCCGTCTATCAGCTGTGCAAGGCAGGTTGCATAAATTCACGCTTCTCTCTTGCTTTCAATTTAGAGTTTTGACGACCCAAACTGAAGGCTATTCCTAAAGAAGACTATGCCAGGAGTTTCTAGGACTTGTTCAGTCGTTCTCAGAAGTGCATAACCATCCACGGGGATTACTTCGAAGGACAGTAACGGCTGTTTCAGGCAAGCCAACAATCCGTTCGTAATATAGCCCATTCACCGAACTTTTCAGACAGAGGGTGTATTCATATCGTATGGCCTGTGGTGCCGGGTGCAAGCTTTGTTATTTGACACCCAGAGAAATGCTTGCATGTCGAATTTTGTTATTCCTTGGAGCGCTATGAAAGTCAAGGAGGATATATATCTATGCTCCTCCAGTAGAGAATGAGGAACGTTTGTGTTGGCGGAAAATCCCGAGATTTGCCATTATGAACACGGCCTACTGAATTCAAATGGGTTCTTTAACATGCCAACAACGTATGACATGCAGTCATGATTTTTGTCGCCTTTCAAAAATCACTTACCATGGCCAGGAGCGAACCTGCAAGCTTGGGGTTGGTAATCCGACACGATAACTACTCACCCACCGTGGCAAGCTAGTCTACCTAAAAAGTGTAAATGTGTTTGAACTAGTTTGGCGCTACGCTGCTACTATCGCCAGTGCCTTGTTCGACAGGCGCATGCAAGGTTCCGTTCTATAGATAAGGGTCTCATTGCATTTTGATCTATTGTCCTATGAAGAAGAGTCAACTCTTCTGGTGTCCTGTCTGCAATGCAGTCCTATACTGATATATGATCTCCGTCATGGTTGACACTTGATCGTAAATGGTCAGGTTTCTTCTACTTAATTGGTATTCTCCAGATTGTAACCATCCCATCTGATCCAAGAAGAGTGTACTTGCATTCATCTGCAAAAATAACAGCATTTCATCTATAGTATCTAGTTCTACTTGACAAAGTTGAAATGTCTTATTATTAATATACCTAGCAATTAGTTTGTTCATATCGTATGCTCCATGTATGTTAACTTCTTTAATTCGTCTAATAGGTGCATCTCATGACGTAATGGGTAGTATTTTTGGCTGCCACGGCACCGTGGAGGTCAGGTTCGAGTCCGGCTTTCGTCAGTAACGTTAATTCTGGTCTGAGGTCTGGAAAGGGGTACGCACACCCTTGTGAAGCAGAACATAAAATAATTGCTGTTGTTGATTCTTTAGGGGCTTTGAGACATTGTGGTCATATAGCCCCGTGTATTAAGGTGTGTGTAGAATTTCTATGATAACCCGTGTCACTGTGATGTCTGTACTACTGTGTGGATTTCAATTTGGGGTAGGATTTGGGTAGGAAGGGACCGTGGCCTCAAGGTAAGTATCACCCCTGCATTTGCTTCGAGTAGAAGTGGGAGACCACGAACAAACACTTCCTGGATGGCTAAGATAGGAATCGAACTCACCTCTTTTTAGCATAGCCTCACGAGGCTGAGTGTAACCCGTTCCAGCCCTCAGACTAGAATTGAGTTTCTTGGCAGGGCCGGGAATCGATCCCATACCTCAACGGGGACAGCCAGGAATGCTAGCCACTACGAAACGAGGCGGACTGTATGAATATACTGTCGGGGAAAAAAGTATAGATACTCGAGTTTAGACGTCAATAAAACTATTACCCGTAGTCTTACATTAATACAAGCTACACCAAACTTTGCCTTATTTTATTCTGCGTTTAGCTATGTAGAGTAAACATTTGTATTGTAACCCGTCAAAATGTTATAGCTATTGGAACAAAAAAGTGCCGTTTTTTACCAAGTCTAAGTCATTACATTTTTTTTTTTTTTTAGCTTATGGCTTTTAGTGCCGGGAGTGTCCGAGGACATGTTCGGCTCGCCAGTTTTGTAGCTGCTTCGAGACGGACACCCGATGGGTGAGCTACAAGTACCGTTGGGGAGGGAAGTTGGAATGGAAGGACGAGGAGTTGGAAGGTAGCGGCTGTGGCCTATAGTTAGGGACCAACCCCTGCATTTGCCTGGAAGGAAGATGGGAAACCACAGAAGACCATCTTCAAGGTTGCCGACGAGGGGATTCGAACCTCCTCGCCTCCCGGATGTGAGCAACTGCCAGCAGTCATGCCGTAACGACCACGGCTAACTCACCCGGTAGTCATTACATTAATAGTACATTATGCAACGAGCCTATGAAAATGAAAATCCACAGCCTGCTTCCAGTCTCCGACCGGGTCAGGAATGGAATGAATGAAGCCCCCATCTAGCGGCGAGGATATGAACTGTGCCGGCTGCCGAGGCCTGACGCACTCCTCTGGGGCAATGATTAAATGAATGACAGATGAAATGCAATGATAGTGGAGAGTGTTGCTGGAATGAAATTTTTGACAGGGAAAACCGGAGTACCCGGAGAAAAACCTGTCTGCCTCCGTTCTGTCCAGCACAGATCTCACATGGAGTGACCGGGATTTGAACCACGGACCCAGCGGTGAGAGGCCGGCGTGCTGCCGCCTAAGCCACGGAGGCTTCGCAACGAGCCTATAATGGCAATAATTAAGACACGAGTATGTTTATAAAACGAATGTATGCGAGTTTTATAATGTCAATACGAGTGTCTTAATTACATTTATAGGCGAGTTGCATACGACTGTTTATGTTCGACGATAATTATTATAACTATTTTATGTTCGAACATAAATATTCATAAATATCTGTCGACATTTCGCCAGTTTTATGTACTGAACAGAGCGCATAGGATGCAGAGAATACCTTGTATTTGACCATGGCCTCCTCGATTACCCCACTATGACACTAGGCCACGCAGCGAAATTTAAATTAGAAGGCCTTGGTACTCAGCGCAGGTGCGATGCTATCCTTACATAATTGGTCAAACAACTGTGTATTGAGCTCTGATTGGTGGGAGAAACTGTCCCATAATGAAAACTTGTACTATAATGAGCCTCATTATAGTACAGTTTTCTGACATGCCGTATAATATTTACATTTCGACATCGTCGAACATAAACGTATTAATCAGATCATAATGAAACTTTAATACGTCTTGAAGGAACTTATTGTTAACGTGTATACGGAGTTTTAATGTGATCTGACGGTTCTGAAAATAGTTGTTGTTAATTTTTTCTCGGGCCTGGGTGGTCGTAGCAGTATATGGCTTGTTATGAGACTCATAGCTATGCAAGGCTAAACGTAAAACTACGTTTCGTAGTCAGCAAGTGTACGGAAATGACTGGGTATGGATAAGACATGCGTCGTCCAGTTGCAAATCTCGTTTAATCCACTTGTGAATAAGAATCATTTTCATGAAAAGCGTTTCTCTGGACTTCGCCTTGCGTATCTTTTGTGTTTATTGTTTTCTACTTTTTTATTTTTGCTTTGTGTTTTTGGTTTTGGTTTTGTGTTAGCTTTGTGCTTTTGCTTTTGAATTTTCCTTTTTGCTTTTCTTTCTCGGTTTTGGTTTTGTGTTTGTTTTTTGCTTTTGCTTTTTTTGAATTTTGCTTTTTTGCTTTGCGTTTATTGTATTTTGTTTTCTGCTTTTGCTTTCTAAGTTTTCTTTTGGCTTCGTGTTTTTTGTTTGTTTTCTGGAAAATCAAAATAAAACAAAACAAAATAAAATAAAACAAAATAAACAAAACAAAATAAAACTAAAAACAAAACTAAATAAAAACAAAATAAAACAAAACAAAATTAAATAAAAAAACTAAACTAAATAAAAACAAAATAAAATAAAACAAAACAAAATTAAATAAAACAATTTAAAACAAAATAAAATAAAACAAAATCAAAATAAAACAAAATAAAATAAAATTAAACAAAACAAAATAAAATAATATAAAATAAAATAATATAAAATAAAATAAAATATACAGTTAGTCTGAGAGACTAGACTTTATATCATTTCAGATGACGCAAGCTACAAATGCTACACATGTTAGAAAGGCTCAAAAGGGCTCTTTCAACAGACTCCACTACCCATTAATATAGGCTTTCTGCGCGGGGAACGGAGAGCAGGAGGTGCACTCTACTGCATGACGTCACGCACTCGCCGTCTCCGTGTCGCATAACGCCAGACCCCAGGAGTAAACTCAGACTCAACAGACTTCATTACCCATTAACATAGGCTTCCCGCGCGGGGAACGGAGATCAGGAAGTGCACTCTGCTGCATGACGTCACGCACTCGCCGTCTCCGTATCGCATAACGCCAGACCCCAGGAGTAAACTCAGACTCGGTGCATATGCACTGAACAACATGATGACGTCATACACGCCGTAACCGTAACGCATAACGGTAGACCAAAGCATAACGATGAAGTCGACAATATCATTTGAAATGATAAAATAATTAAATAAATAATTTTATGGCAATGATCATTATTCACGAGTTTTGCAACTGGACGACTCGACATGGGAATGAATGGTCCGCCTAGTGTGGCTATTTAGCTAACAGAGGCCATAATCACGTGGTTTTCTAGTGGACTAATCGAACCCTAGTCTCTTTGTTCTCCAATTGCAAGTGAGAACACCATTATCTAATTGTGGTCGCAGTAAATTAACGCAAGACCGGATCTCGCGTCGTGTAACAGGGCCATCTAGAACCTGTTTCCATGAGTTCGATGTTGCAGTGCAGTTTCCAATCAGGGTGGATGACCTTGACTCCACTAAACGTGTGCGAGAGCGGGCTTTTGTCAAGTTTGTCTGCCTGCCTGTCTGCCCTGGCCTCGCATAGCGACACAAGTAGCCAGGCCATCACTGCCCACCACCAGTCTAGACCAGGCCCCGACCCGCGACACGTGACCTTATGGGATATGTATGTTGGTGACGCCAATTAACTACCACCCACCTCCATAGCCGTACAGGATTCCACGAAGGGACTGATCTAATCCCTATCCATGGAGACATTTGGAGGTCATTAAGAATGCAGGGTTCCCTCCCCGGGCTTTTTCCATTCACAAAACTCAAGGCAAATGCTGAGACGGTAGCATGCTTTACACCCGTTGCAAGCTTTTTATTTGTAGAACCAATTTTGTCTTTTGTAATGTGTATACCAATTATTATTAACGCTTGTGCATTACGAATAGTTTTTAAGACTGCATGCCCTTCCTGGCGCCAACCGCATTAGCCTACAGGAGTAAATAATAATTGTCTAATTTCAAAATATTTATAGTGTTTGTTCATGTCTAAGCAGTCTGGACATTGATCGTTTTATCATTTCAAATGATCTTGCCGACTGCATCGTTATGCTTAGGTCTACCGTTATGCGTCACGGTTACGGCGTGTATGACGTCATCATGTTGTTCAGTGCATATGCACCGAGTCTGAGTTTACTCCTGGAGTCTGGCGTTATGCGAACTGAGACGGCAAGTGCGTGACGTCATGCAGCCCCCACGCGGGAAGCCTAAGTTAAAGGGTAATGGAGTCGGTTGAGTATGAGTTTACTTCTGGGGTCTGGCGTTATGCGATACGGAGACGGCGAGTGCGTAACGTCATGCAGCAGAGTGCACGGGAAGTCTAAGTTAATGGGTAATGGAGTCGGTTGAAAGAGCCCTCCTGAGCCTTTCTAACATGTGTAGCATTTGTAGCATGCGTCATTTGAAATGAGTTTGTGTTCCCACTAATTAGTGATTCCTGCCGTTTCGTCGCATGTATTTCATATCGGCGGTAGTTATTCGTCTCTCATCGCATTTCCTCAGGGTCCACGCTTCACTACCATAGCAATGAACTGGTCTTGCTAAGGTTTTTAGATCCATGTTCGGGTGTGTTTGTGAACTAATGATGGTCTAAAAACTTTATTGATGATTCCTAAACATGTGTTGAATTTGAAGATTTTCTCGGGTATGTCTATTTCTTCAAGGAATTATTTATTTATTTATTTATTATTTATTTATGAATTTATTTATTGCCTCGGTGGGTGAGTAGTCAACGTGTCGGTCTACTAACCCAAGCTTGAAGGTTCGCTCCTGGCCGTGGTAAGTGATTTTTGAAAGGCGGCAAAAATACGACACCATGTCATACGATGTTGGCATGTCAAAGAACCCATTTGAATTCAGTAGCCCATGTTCATAATGGCAAAATTAATCTCGGGATTTACCGCCAACACAAAGTTCCTCATTTCTCTACTAGAAAGCGCTATAATGTTCAAGGAGCTTAGATATCTAACCTCTTTGACTTTCATAGTGCTTCAAGGGACAACGAAATTCGACATGCAAGCTACCCTTTGGGTGTCAAATAACAAAGCTTGCATCCGGCACCCGAGGCCATACGATATTATTATTATTTATTTATTTATTTATTTATTTATTTAATCGTATGGTAATTTATACAATATACAATTATACATAACAAGGAATAATCAAACTTTAAAGTCCATCCTTCTCAACCATTCGGTTAAATCGGGTGTGAGAGCGAACAAATCGTCAGGAATGCAATTGTTTTATATAGACGGATACTCTTTCTGATACCAGTTTCATCAGAGAAATTATTTACAGATGAAATGAAATGAAAGAAGATGGATGATACTGGGCTCGGAGTTCAAAGGAAGCGGGCATATTCGTAGGTACCTTCCTTGCATTAGCCTGAAATTGAAAATGAGAAACCATGGCAAACCATTTCATAATTGTTGATGATAATTCCTGTAATTGGCTTGAGGCATCTTGTTCATCAGCCCCGTGTATTTAAATGTGTATAGTGAACTTGTCAGATAATCTGTATTTATGTAATGGCGGTGGGATTCGAAACTACTCGTCCTGTAAGTCAGAAGATAGCCTGGCTCCTTGGCCTTGCACATAGGCATGTGTACCCAGACAATAATTCTGATTATTTCCGTATGAGAGCAATGATAGTCAGTTGAAAGTAGGTCTTGAGAGTCACGAAAATCATGTTACTTGCAGAGTGTAGCAATGAGTTAAACAACTGAGCATCAATGTGACATAAGGGCGGAGGTCTCCCGTTTAAGAAGGAATTATTACTGCCTGAGTGTGTGTGGGTGCCACATATCTTTGAACGATCTATAACAACAACAACAACAACAACAACAACCAAATTGCCAGAAGTCACTATTCTACATGGACTGTTGCCTTGTCTGCTATTGCTACTATGTCTAGGGCGAACACTCACGGTACAGCAATAGAAAAATGAAAATCCACAGCCTGCTTCCAGTCTCCGACCGGGTCAGGAATGGAATGAATGAAGCCCCTATCTAGCGGCGAGGATATGAACTGTGCCGGCTGCCGAGGCCTGACGCACTCCTCTGGGGCAATGATTAAATGAATGACAGATGAAATGAAATGATAGTGGAGAGTGTTGCTGGAATGAAATTTTGACAGGGGAAACCGGAGTACCCGGAGAAAAACCTGTCTGCCTCCGTTCTGTCCAGCACAGATCTCTCATGGAGTGACCGGGATTTGAACCACGGACTCAGCGGTGAGAGGCCGGCGTGCTGCCGTCTAAGCCACGGAGGCTTACGGTACAGCAATAGATAGTCTCTAATTTAGTGACGATGGATGACAAAGTTTGAAAGATATTTTTTTACGAACTAAATACTCTTTCACTGCTGATAAATGTGTTCTTAGGCTAGTTTACTCTTCTACAAGACTACAGTACTTAGAGCTAGTCCCATGCCGCTTAACCAGACGCTAGCATAGACTATCGTACTTACCTCCTCAGAATGTAAATTAAAGTTTTGGAATCACTTCTTAACCTAGTTTGGAAACATTAGACACACCAGTGAAAAATGAAAATCCACAGCCTGCTTCCAGTCTCCGACCGGGTCAGGAATGGAATGAATGAAGCCCCCATCCAACGGCGAGGATATGGACGGTGCCGGCTGCCTAGGCCTGACGCACTCCTCTGGGGCAATGATTAAATGAATGACAGATGAAATGAAATGATAGTGGAGAGTGTTGCTGGAATGAAATGTTGACAGGGAAAACCGGAGTACCCGGAGAAAAACCTGTCTGCCTCCGTTTTGTCCAGCTCAGATCCCACATGGAGTGAACGGGATTTGAACCACAGACCCAGCGGTGAGAGGCCGGCGTGCTGCCGCCTAAGCCACGGAGGCTGTAGACACACCAGTATAGTCACCAAAATAACACAGGATATTAGAATGAATATATGCTAATCATGTACGCAGCATTGGTGACCATAATCATTTATTTCATCCTCATCAAAATACCATAGTCGCCACGGGTGTCAAACCGAAAGGCCTGTACCAAACCTTCCCGGAGACAACCCAAATGTATTATTATTATTATTATTATTATTATTATTATTATTATTATTATATTGTTTTGTTACTCCTCTAACAATTTGGATTTTGTATAGAAATTAACTTCGGTGCAGGAAAGCCTCTCTCACATAATCATTCTTTATTGTTATAGAAATCTATATAACTATATGACACGTGTAGATGATAGATTTCTGCACGAAAGGTGCAGTTTTCTTAATCTGATGATCTCTAAGGTGCAGTGTAGTGGTCAAAGGACCAATTCCAGTAACCTACAAAATAATGGGATACAACCTAACCGTAACCATTTTCCACATGGGCTTAATTTCTTCAGCTAAATCTATTTTTGACCGTATTCTTCTTTCTTTCTTTTTATCATTTCAAATGATCTTGTCGACTTCGTCGTTATGCTTGAGTCTAAAGTTATGCGTTACGGAGACGGAAGTGACGTCATGCAGCCGCGCGGGAACTGACGTCATGCAGCCGCGCGGGAATCGAGTGGGTGACGTCATGCAGCCACGCGGGAAGCAGAAGCTAATGGTTAATGGAGTCTGTTGAAAGAGTCCTGGGGCGTCGAGCGACCTGGGGCTTTGAGCGAAGCGAAAAGAATACAGGGTGACTCCAAAAGAGGTGTATAAGATGCCAGATAAGAATACAGGTTGACTCCTAAAGAGATATACAAGACGCCAGATAAGAATACAATGTGACTCTTAAGGAGGTGTACAAGATGGCAGAGAAGAATACAGGGTGACTCCTAAAGAGGTGCACAAGATGTCAGACAAGAATACAGGGTGACTCCTAAAGAGGTGAACAAGATGCCACACAAGAATACAGGGTGACTTCTAAAGAGATATACAAGATGCCATATAAGAATACAGGGTGCCTCCTAAAGGGGTGTGCAGGATGTCAGAGCAAAATACAGTACAAGATGCCAGATAACAATACAGGGTGACTCATAAAGAGATATACAAGATGCCAGATAAGAATACAAGGTGACTCTTAAAGAGGTGTACAAGATGGCAGAGAAGAATACAGGGTGACCCCTAAAGAGGTGCACAAGATGTCAGACAAGAATACAGGGTGACTCCTAAAGAGGTGTACAAGATGTCACACAAGAATACAGGATGACTCCTAAAGAGATAGGCTATACAAGATGCCAGATAAGAATACAGGGTGCCTCCTAAAGAGATGTGCAGGATGTCAGAGCAAATTACAGGGTAACACTTAACGAGGTGTACAGTATGTTAGATTCAATTCAAATACAGGGTGACCCTTAAAGGGGTTTGCAAGATATCAGATTCAAATAATGGGTGACTCTTAAAGAGTTGTAAAAGATGTCCGACTCAAATACAGGTGACCCTTAAGGAGGTGCCCACGAGGGAAGCCTAAGTTACCCTCCTGAGCCTTTCTAACATGTGTAGCATTTGTAGCATGCGTCATTTGAAATGATATAAAGTCTAGTCTCTTAGACTGACTGTAATTTTTTTCTTTATTTATTTCCTTCTTTCTTCGTTTTGCCTACTTAGGGAGCCCGTTTGAACTTGTTGACTCGGGTTGATTGTGTTTTCCATTTCTTCTCCTCCCAAAATCTTCTCATGAATTCGCTATGCCCCTTCTTACGTTCTTCCGTCCGTTTTTTTCAGTGGTCTTTTTAGATCTTTCGGTGAAAGAGTGATTTGTAACTAGAGTTACAAAAGACTTGAGATTCATGATGATCTCTTCTGTGGTGTTCAGAGGCGTAGCGCTATATTACGCCGATACGCCGGGCGTTCCCTGATTTAGAATGTGTATTCATCAGAGAGTAAAATATAACATTGTTTTTATTTGATATAAATGCGGCGTTAGCATATTACATGGCGCTTAGTTATTTTATATCCGTACCCCCCATATAACTAGTCTTAGCCCGGCCGCGGTCTACTGCTGTGCGTTGCTCTTCTTGTCTGTACGCCAGACCTTCTTGGCGTCAAGAGCAGTGTACCACTCTGGCCAGGCCACGCTGCAGCGCATGCGCCAGTTCATACTTGTTTCTCGGAAGGGAAGCGCTACCGTACGCTGGCGTTTGCTGGCGTTTGAATTGTATGATCACTGTTCTGTTAACTCAATAGCCCAATCGCTGCGCTAGTGCTATAGTTCGAACTGTAGAAGTGTAGTTTCTTTTAATTGTGGGTGTGTGTGTTTAATGCTGCCAATATGACTGAAGAAAGTTCACCTGACTCTAATGTTATTAATTTTTTAAAGGCAACTCCTTTGAGCACTTTATCATATGAACAGCGATGTGAATTAAAAACAAAAAGACCAAAGCCAAATTTATCAATTAAAGAAGTCGGTAAAAATCGCACACGGAGTTTTCAGCTTTCTTGGTATGACAGGTTTTCCTGGCTAACTGGGTGTGTTGAAAAAAAAACAAAATGTTTTGTTACGTTTGCCTTATGTTTGGAGCGAAAGATACTGAATGGTGCACGGAAGGAATTTCTGACCTGAGTAATTTAATTAAAAAGGCTGTAAAACACCAGTCTTCATAACACCACTTGTTACATTGAGAAGCATTTCATCTGCTAGGTAAAACTCGCATTGAGCATGTCTGAAGCTGCTCGACTACAAGCAGTAAAACATAATGAGATCGTGTCTTCGAACAGGCAATATGTGCGACGACTCATTCAATCAGTAGTATTTCTCTGTACACAAGAACTAGCCATCCGTGGGCATAGAGAAGATGAAAGTTCTATTAACAAGGGGAATTATTTGCAATTGTTGAACCTGCTCGCTCAAAATGAATCTATAGTTAGAGACCATTTACAGTCATCATAATTATTAAAAGGAACATCTCCAGACATTCAAAATGACTTGATAGAAGTTACAACAATTGCATTAAATGAAAAAATCAAATCAGAAATAAATGAAGCCCCCTTTCTCTCCATACAAGCGGATGAGACATTAGACGTATCGTGTAAGAGCCAGATGAGCATAATATTTAGATATTGTGTGGATGATAGAATAGAGGAGAGATTCGTCGGCTTTTATGACGTTTCCAAGAATAAAACAGCTGCGGGATTATCAGAAATCGTGCACCAAGTTTTACTTGACTGGGAAGTAAATGGAGAAAAAGTTGTAAGCCAGACTTACGATGGCGCAGCTGTAATGGCAGGCAGACAAGGAGGAGTTCAAAAGCTAGTGAAACAGTTTTGCCCATATGCTCTTTTCGTCCATTGTTACGCCCACCAATTAAATTTGGTACTTCTGTATGGCTCAAAAACAATAAAACAGGTTCGTTTGTTTGTCTGTGCCTTGACTGCTTTTCATAGTTTTTTCAGCAAGTCTTCTAAAAGGACGGTTTTGTTGACAGAAAGAGGATTTAAGCTTCCACAAGCTAGCAATACGAGATGGAATTTTCATTCGAGGGCAGTTTTCACCATTATGAAACATTTCCAAGGATTGTATAGTACTTTTGATGAAATTATTGATGATGAAAATAGTGAATGGGACGACGACTCTGTGAACTGTGCAATTGGTCTCAAAAGACATATGGATGACCCTACCTTTGTATATTTTCTATGTGTATTCGAAGCTTGTTTCATTTACACTGATCATCTTTTCAAATTGTTACAATCATCGGCAGTGAGTATTGTAACTTGCCATAATGAGATAGAGGCTGTCGTCAAAAGAATAGAAAACTTAATAAATGAAGATTTCACTGACAGATGCGTTCAAAAAAGCATCCAGTTGAATGAAAACGTAATGTATAACACTTTGAGAGTGCTAAATTTTGAAATAGTAGATTCACTAACAGCTCAAATGAAAAGTAGATTTGAAGATCTTAATCATCTAAATTTCATTGAGTTAGTACAAGAAAAGAAGTTTAAAGAATACACTGAAACATTCCCCCAGGGAAAATTAGATATTTTGGTAAAACAGTATCCATTCTTTAATGTTAACCAATTACTAAATGAACTTCACATTGTTTATGGAGATCAGACAAAGCATTTAGCTCCAAAAGAGCTTTTAAAATATTTTGTTGCCAACGGTCTCGACTCCATCTATCAGGAAGTAACTAAACTACAGCGCTTAGTACTGACTATTCCAACTACTACAGCTAGTAGTGAACGCAGCATGAGCACGCTGGAAAGAATTAAAAAATACCTTAGAAATTCTATGAGCAATAGTCGCTTGTCGTGTTTAAATTCACTGGCCATTGAAAAACAGTTATTAGGTAAGCTTTCATCAGAGCCCGCATTTCTTGAACACATCATTGACATTTTCGCAGAAAAGAAGAAAAGACGAATGGAGCTGATGTACAAGACTGTGTGAGGTATGTGACAGTATCTTTCATATTAGCTTTTTGATTATCGCTGTTTGCCATCTCTTGATGAATGCAATACATTTGCCTTTGTCTGTTGGCACAGGCTAGAGTAAAATGTGGCTTTTCACCGATGTCTCAGTCTCACTCACGGCTGTGATTATATGGAAGCTACTGAGGTATGGGTGGTGCTTAGTAATGACATTCAGGACACAGTCAGTGCCTGTGCATGCTGTGAAAGGTTCTACTCATAGGGTTAGTACTGCTGTTCTGACTCGGTGAGGAAAGCAATGGCAAACTACCTCACTCCTCACCTTGCCTAGTACGCCTCAATATAGCGCTGCCTTGGGGTTTTGTGGGTATTTACCCACATAACCTAACGGCGGTACTTTTTGAGGATCCAACCAGCCTTCGGGCTGACTACCTAACAGACTGTCGTTATAAACTTTGGCGTCCCCAGCTCAAAAGTTCACGCTACGCCACTGGTGGTGTTTATTTCTTTTAAGTCCTGTTTGATTTCTTCTAAACAACTGATTTTGACCTTCTTTGAATTTATTATATCAAGCAGTTTTTTTTTTGCATATCTGGTGTTGTCCATTCGGCAGATGTGACCATAAATTTCAATCGTCTCTTACGCACGGTTTCAGTGAACTTATTGATTACTGTGTACAAGTCTGTGGTATTCCTTTTAATCCATATAGGCCTACCATTAACATAAACGGGGCCATATATTTTCCTGAGAATGTTACGATCTTGGTTTTCGATTTCACCAATTTGAGAGTGGCCTCCTAGAGATATAGTTTCAGAAACGTACAATGCTTCCGGAAGAACAACTGTCTGACAGTGCCGTATTATTATTATTATTATATTATTCATTTTTACATTGTTATGCCTGTCTATGGAGTGCGATTGTAGCCTACCTGTCTTGCTTTCTTGCCTTCCCAAAATCTCTTCATCTTCATCTTCTCGCTATGGCTCTTTCTGCGCTTGCCCGTCCAGGTCCTTTTGGTTACAATGTTTGAGTAGTCTGAAAATTGATTGATTTATTTATTTATTTATTTAGGGTCTGGCATTTAGTGTAGGGAGTGTCTAAGTACAAGTTCGGCTCGCCAGAGTTTGTAGCTGCTTCAATGCGGACACCCAAGGGGTGAGCAACAAGTTCCGTTCAATTTCAAGTAGTTCCAACTTTCACTACGAAATTTCACTGACGCCTAGTGGTGAACGATGTAACTTTGATAGGAATAGAGCGTTCCAACGAAATCTAACCTGATAATTTAGCTCCACACAAGCTTGATTAGTGGAAGGTTCTTTTACATGCCATAAATCTATTACATGGGACTGCCACGTCGGCTTTACTTCCCCTCCAAAGGAAGGCATACTGAAGGATTTTTAACGCTCTTAAAAATCCGACGACTTCGTCCGGGTTTGAACCCGCGATCTTGGGCATAGAAGCTCAGTATGCTAACCAGTACCATATCACTTGAGATGTCTATTTCCTGAAAGCCCTATTCAACTTCAAGCAGTCAATTGTCCTTGGCTTTCGTTGACAGAGTAAGGTTTTGAATTTTTCTAGTCAGCCTGTGATCACTTATTCTGAAAATATGCCCATAAAATTTCAAACGTCTTTTCCTAAATGTGTCTGAGATTCTCTCCGTATGCTGATAAAGCTCGTGGGATTTCCATTTCATCAACATTCTTTCAGTACAAAGTTGGCCAAAAATTTCCCTCGAGGTTTTTCTATCTAGATTATTATTATTATTATTATTATTATTATTATTATTAATAATAATAATAATATTACAGCGATGGTGGTTCCTTAAAATCCAGATAAAACTTTTGAGAGCAGTTACTGCAACCTCATTTAAGGTTACTGGTGATTACAATACAGTTTTAAGGGCCAGAACATCTAGGTCACCCCGCAGGGGCTCACATCTAGTGGGACGAGGGTTGCCAACCACGGGACCCCAGCTGAGTCTGGCATTGCTTCCACTTACTTGGGCTCCTCTCCGTCTTCTTTCCTGTCGACCTCTCTTGTCAAGCCTTGTTCTCTTCCGACCCCGACGGTACTGGGGTATCCGAGGCCTAGGGAGTCTTTCACTTTCCCACTTTAATTGACCCTCGACTCATCTTTCCTGACACCCTCATTCTTCGAGGGGTCAGCCTTCTTCACGTTATCTCCTGCCTTCTGCACAAGGCCCTCAAGGAAGCAGGGTGTATGTAGCCCCACCACTTCTGGTTCACCCTGGATAGTGCTACACCCTCAAGGACTCACGGCTGGTGAGTTTGGGAGTTGGCGACCCCGAGGGATTCCTGATCTGCGTCCGTTTTGTCCCCTTTTTCCTCTGTGTTTGGGGCGGGCCCTCTCCTCTTTCCCCTTTCCTATCTGCCTTTCATGGCTCTTCTTCCTTCCAAGTCCCTCAATCGTCATTCTTCGAGGGTTGAGGGCATTTCCTTTCTTCCTGTCCTTTATTTACCTCATCCTTTAGTTGTTTACAATTTCTTCTTCTAGTATGTAAGTCTTTGGTTAGTAGGCCTATTAGTTATACTATTCATTCTCATCTTCCATTATCACCCAAACTATTAGGGGCCGATAACCTAGTTGCTCATCATCACATCTAGGTCATATTCCACAGAATGTATTTACCGGCGATTTATGGAGGTGGAACCTTGGATATAATTTTACAAATTTTCCTGAAGTTGTGGTTCTCACCCCGACTGACAGTTCAACAATTTTTATTATACGTAGGTTAGAACCCTCTTTCGTGGAGTTTTGCGTTTCCTGCTGTTTGTGCTACGTCAGTGAAGAGCAACTCAGCTGCACCGCTACGGTGATGAACCCAGAGGTAATGCCAAATAACTCTGTTCTGCTACTGAACGGTAACCGTTCATAACGGTTCTAAGAGGGGGAACGTTCCTTCCGGATGTGTTCAGGGCGAAGAAGGTCAAGACCACTCAGGAATAATACGAGGCGTAACGAAACGAATACATAGCGTAGCAGAGCGAAGTAGAAAGATGGAGGACAAAATATTATACAGTTCAGTACGTAGACTTTTGTTGTTGTTGCTTATTTTACGGGCAGCAACATCGTGGTTATATAGCCCCGTGTATTTGGGTGTGTGTATAATTTGTGTGATGACCCGTGTTATTGTGATGGTTATACTAGTGAGTGTTTTTGTAAATTGGGAAGAAGGTTGCTATGGCCTTAAGTTAGGAACCATCCGAGCATTTTCCTGAAGTCTAAGTAGGGATACCACGAAAAAAAAAAAAACTCAGAATGGCTAAGCTGGCAATCACACCCTCCTCACCTGCCTCACAAGGCTGGGTGTGACTCAGCCCTCACGCCAGAATTAAAATTTCTTGGCAGATTCTGGAATCAAATCCGGGCCTCCGGGGCGGCAGTCAAGAACGCTAACTGCTGCACCACAGTACAATGACTAACTTTGAGTATCCGGAAACTAATTTTGAGTATTAGTATCATCAAATTAATTATTTTATATTTGAATTCCAGCCAATGACCGGCGCCTTGAGGGTCTACCTAAGACTAGTTTTCGTACGAATCTGTCACTTTCAGTGATATCGGGCAAGAATGTAAACACTCAAAGATTGATCGCCATATGAGTGTAAAATGCAGTGCACCAGTGTGGTTCTCATCAAACTTATTATCGGTTCCCTTCAAACTAAACACCCATTATGTCACATTCATGGGCTCCCTAGATAAGAATAAAAGAAAATAGTCGAAATATTTCCTACATTAAAATACTGATTTCTCAAAGAAAAATAAAAAAATAACCTTTTATTCACAATACAATTGAGGCCAATTATTATTTACCGAACTGTAGGCTACCTTTATGGACTTGGTTATTTTATCAGGTCTTATCATTCAAACATGATAACTGCTCCGCAAGGAGCATTTTTTATAGAATGAAAAATACAGTACAAGAGAAGTAAAGAACGAAAAATCTAAACAAATGTTTGATAATTTTCAGTCGGTTAACATGATTGTACTCAAATTAGATGTATTATTCCCTAATCATGAAAAAATAATCTCATGTTTTTCTTTTTCAGGATTAGTGAATAATACATCTCATTTGGGAACAATCGTGTTGACCGACTGAAAAGCATCAAACTCTTGTTTACTAAAGCAACACGGAACAAGAAGTTCCGTGAAGAACTATACAGCCTACTTTTCATGCCAATGATTATTCTACAGTATATGAACCTATCTAGAATAATGACGAAATTAAGTTGGTAATATCGAAATATCTAATTAGTTCAAAATATACCTGGTATAATGTAGCCTAATAGAGAACTACAGTTGGCAGCCCTGGTGACTGAATATATTCTTAGTTCCATCTCTTAAGGTACAGAATACAAAATTAGGTTGAAGTCCAATGGACGTTACACGCAGTTAGACACTGGATCTATCAGCACGCGTAAAAGCATGTTGCCAACAATACCATGCGTGTGCTGGTCAGAAATAATCTGAATTATTATATCTTGTTGTGCCAATTTTGTATGAAATCCATTTGTTAGTATAGAAGTTACATGTATTTTAAAATTGGACATATCAGCAGGCATAGAATCATGTTGGCAGCACTGCCATGTATTAATTACTCCAAATTAATCTACAATGTCAGGTGCTATACGTGTGCAAAGTATAGAGCTGTTGGCTTGCATACTTGCTGATATATTGAACCCATGTACCATTGGCTCAAAAGGGGTCGAATCCATGTATTTTGTGAAAGGAATGAAAGAAACATACAGTCTCTAATGAAACATAGAGAGATTTCATGCAAGGATTCTAGCATAACGTTGCGCAAGTAGCTGGACCCAGGTGTTCAGGAAATGAGATCATGCCTCTTGACTCATTGAGAAGGAGCCGGTCATGAGTATTAATAGAATGAGTGGAAAGTTTTGGCTGTAAGACAGAGAAGCGTGACTCGGAAATCAAGCTTACCTGGCAATAAAACGGCAACAGCGCCGCAGTGCCAGAAGAAGAATAATTAAATTTAACCCATTTGCAGGAATAAAAGTAAGTAAATGAATACAGTACTGTGAATCATTTCGGATTAGAGATTTTTGTGTAAAGAAAAGCCTTTTAATAATTGCACAGGAAAGAAATGCAAACGCAGCATACGTCATCGGGGATTCACTGACACCCGAGGAGTGGGGAATTTAAAAATGAACAGCACCACCCACGCAGCTGAAGACTAAAAATTAATTAATATCTCAGAAATGCACGATCGATTCTTATGCGCAGTGAGATCATTTGACGTTTGGAAGACGAGCTTTCTGGAGATATAATTTATATAATTGTGCGACAATTAGTTCAAAAGTTGGTCACGAAAAGGACTAGGATTTTATCTTTTTTTGACTAAAGAGTATAAAAGTCCAGGCCAAGCCAGACCAATCATGCAGTTTCCGATAGCCCGAGGGGGACGTCAGGCTACATCAGACAGTGAATGCAGTTATCAAACGGCCCGAGGGCGCGTCACTGTGCTACATCACACACCGAATGCAGTTACTAGTCCGTCCAGGGGGCGTGACGCTGGAGCATCATCATTACGCAGTCTTCAAACGTATGAACCTCAGGGGAGGTCATACTGTGCAACAAGTATAAGCACCGAATGCAGTATTCCGACAGTCCGTGAGGGGGCGTCACGCTGTAACACATCGAAGGCAGTTAACCAGTACTCCTTGAGGGGAGATGCTATATCACATCGCATAGACAATATCCGACAGCCAAGGGCGTCGCGGTATCAATAACTTACGTGCATCCGGAAGGAGTTGCAAAGAAGTAATATTACAGTATCGCCGTGTTGAGAATTAGGAAAATCCTAGTTACAGGATTTAGGTCCGGCAGTATAAAGTTTACCTTGAAAAGTTCATAAAATACAGTCAAAGCAGGCTGCGAACTTAGAACTCAGGGCGATAGGTCTTAAAATTAAATGACCAAAAGTATCATAACGTACGGAAGTACCGTAACAGCGAGATAAACATTTTATCAAATTTAAAGAACCCGAGCAGGGACAGACAGAATAAGGTTCGCAATGTATTCTAGAAGATTAGAAGTTCGAGAACCGAATAAGCGAAGAAGAGAAGGAAACTATAGACATTGTTTCAAGGAAGCAGATGAACTATTAAAAGGCACTAAGTTACGAGAAGTATCAGTTGCTAAAAATCCATAGGTCACCGATAGATTATCGAGGGGACCGTGAACAGAACAGACTTTCGCTAAGATCGATCAATAGGATCTAAAAGGGAGCCGTTCGAGTCAGAGAAATAGCAGATCGTCAGGAACGGGATACGAAGGAGAATTATTCCAGGGAGGAAGTAAATGGTTCGAGACTTTCATATTCTGCAGGATAGGAAGCCGAAGTTACTAATTTTCACCCTTGGAGACGGGAGGTCAAGAGGTCACGTGTGATAGGCTTAATAGCAGCCTAGTGATCAGAATTTGTGAAGTGTAAATAAATCAAGATTTGGTGTTAAAAGTAATATATTTTCAGTGTTTTATTGTGTATTCTAAACGGATACACCAGTGTATTTAAAATGTTATCAGTGTTAAATGTATACGTGTTAAATATGTGTCAAGATATGTCTGTACATGCAATGAATTTGTACAAGATGGAGTAATTTAAAAGAGTGGGCAAAATGACGCATCGCACGAGAAGGAAGGTCAGGGAACGACCTAAAACATGTGAGTAAAGATTTTCATTATGGTTTGGTGTCGGGGAAGTGTTTGTGTACAAATCCACCGGAGTTTTGAGTAAAGGGATGTTTCTAAATAACTAATAACAGAATAGGAACGCGGTCTGAACAAATAAAATTTGAGAAATTATAAATAATTGTGTGAAAGAATAAATCCTGTAGAGGAAATGTATGGAATAAATGTCAGTATATTTGACGAATGTTATAAAAGCAAGCGTATTAATAAATAATAATAATAATAATAATAAAGGAAATATAAATAAAGATCAAATTGAATGATATGAAAATAAGAGCGTTGGAGCCTTAATAAAAGTATAAGACATGATGTTAATGCATGTTCTTAAAATAGAGCGATATTTGTCAAGGGAAAAGATTAATATAAAATTGAGATATGTATCAATTGTTAATATGGAATTTATCAGTTCTTTGGAAGACACTAGGCCGGAAAATAATGTATAGCGCAATGGAGCGCAATTAATATAAAATGTCACGCTAGGAATGCGTAGAATCTAAAGGTACTTGGTAAATTACTTATGAGGGGTAGTTGATTGCGGTAAATCGAGCTATGTTGTAAGTCCTCCAATAGTGACGTAGATCACGAGGCCATGTGTGTGTTATTATATTTGTAATAGGGAGCAAATGTATGGTATTATGAGCGTAGGTCATGTAGGCCACGGCCGACCCTAAATCGCATTTTGTATAAGTCCTCCAATGTGGGAATGGTTCCCGAGGCATGTTAAGAGATTCGAACCTAGAATCGTCTTGTTGTTGAAGCCCCTAAGTATTCGTCGTAGAATGTGTATTACTCTTCCCAATCAATGAGGACAATTCATAATTAATAAATGCCAAGGTTACGAAAGTGGTTTATGAGCCCAATAATATTGTTGAAAGTAAAAAAAAGTGAAGTAAAATGCCAGGTCTCCCCAGAGAACTGAAAAGAAAGAAAGATTTGTTTTAAAAGCATTGAGTAGAGCTCCCACACGCAGACTAGACGGGAAGTTACCCTCACAGTCATAAATCTCGCTCAAGTATACGGTCAGACCCTAGTAGGAGTAGGGTCGGTGAAGGCCGTCTGTAAGAAGTAATAAATACACCGTGAGTGTTTAAAAGTTGTTAATGACCCGGGATTTGAACCGAGGTCCTTGTTGATGAAATTATCGCTTGCCAGTTCAGATCGTAGTTTTCTTATGTGATAATGGTCTTATAAGACAAATAAATAAATAAATAAAAATCCCTATTGTAATGTTGTATGGACGTAGGATTCCATGAGTTTAATGAAGATAACTAGATTCTGGGAGTAATCATAGTTTTTGACTTTGTCAAGTAATCTTTATAACTCTGGGGTACACAAGTATTTTCCCGATCACTATAGTGAATTTGTAAAACTTGAGAGAGATGGTAAAGGTTGCGAACATGTGAAATGCCCAAACATTTAAGTAGAGAATTAACATGTACTTTAAATGTAATTATATATTTGTTTTGATGATAAGAAACTATAAAAATAGTATTGAGGTGTACAAAAGAATGACACCATTATTATTGTAAAGTATCGAGCCAAAGGAGCTCGTGGTTATATGGAAATTTAAGATAGATACTTTATGGAAGTGAAAATAATTATGAGTTGTTGGTTTAAAGGAAACCAGGTGTTTTAATATAATATTAGTTTAATTCATATGTTGTTCCTTGTTCACTTTGAACAAGTAGAAGGTTTTTGGTCAGTAGTTTATTTGTTTCATTGTTTGTAGCGCCATAAATTTTGGTTAATTAAATGTTTTGAAATAGGAGTTGATTTTGTTGTTATTTTTGCAAGTATATCCTCTATTTAATCCAAAATGTGTAAGTCCCAAAGTGGGAGAACATACTAAAACCCCGAAAATCCCGAATTGAGCAATGCTGGCATACTGTGATTTGCATATTTCTTGCTGAAAGGGCACAATATTGATATTAGGGTAAAAAAAATATGGACAGCATTTATTAACAGTTGGCAGCCCTGATTGATCTTAACAATACTTAGATTCATATCTGTTATGGTACACATAGCACATACGAAATTTGGTCGAAATCCAACTGATAGTATAGAAGTTACATGTATTAAAAAATTGGTACTATCAGCAGGCTTATAATCATGTTGGTAGAACTGACGTATATAAGTTACTCCAAATTAATCTAAAATGTCAGAATATACGTGTGCATAGTTTAAAGCTGTTGGCTTGCATACTTTCTGATATATTGGTACTTGGATGAAAAAATATAGAGAGAGCAATTATCAACAGTTGGCAGCCATGGTGGCTCTTAAGAATACGCTCAATCATATCTGTTTATGTACAGATATTACATACAAAATTTGGTTGAAATCCAATTGATAGTGTAGAAGTTATATGCATTTAAACATTGGACTTATCAGAAGGCTTAAAATTATTTTGGCAACACTGTCATTGTTTGCCTCCTGGAAATTAAACTGAAATAGTATTATCTGCATGTGTACCAAATTTGGAATAGCTCCCATGCATACCTTGCGAGATATCCAACATGGAGCTCAAATTTCTAGTGCGTTTTTTCAGCAGTTGGTAGCACTGACATCATTTTCAAATATGGACGTGAGATATTCCGGTGCACATCTTTACTCATACTAAATTTGGTTTTGATTGCTGCAGCCGTTTAGGAGTTGATAGGGGGGGGACACACACACAGCCAGACAGACAGACAGACCGAAGGACAGACAGACAGACAGACAGACACACATTTTCCCGGATCGATCTCATAAGTCTACTTTTTCCTCATTTTTGCAAAATGTGAAAAGTAGGCAAAAAATGGCTTCAAACACCATAATGAACGAGAAATCTGTAATGAAAAGATGGATTTGGAAATTTACATGAAATGCCTACTGGTTCACACGTGGGATCTTCAGAGGTCTTTTTCCTCTTCTTCTGCTTTTGACTTTGTCTTCTCCAACATCTTCTTATTCAGTTCCTTCTTTCCTTCAACACTAAAGTGCTAATGTAAATTTGTTTTGAAGCTATAGAAAAGAGGTGTAACCTACAGGGAGTTTTTAGCCTACTTTTCACATTTTGCAAAAATGAGGAAAAAGTAGTCTTATGAGATCGGGCAAATGTGTGTCTGTCTGTCTGTCTGTCTGTCTGTCTGTCCTTCTGTCTGTCTGTCTGGCTGTGTGTGTGTCCACCCCTATCAACTCCTAAACGGCTGCAGCAATCTAAACCAAATTTAGTATGAGTAAAGATGTGCACCGGAATAGCTCACGTCCATATTTGAAAATGATGTCAGTGCTACCAACTGCTGAAAAAACGCACAAGAAATTTGAGCTCCATGTTGGATATCCTGCAAGGTATGCATAGGAGCTATTCCAAAATTGGCACACATGTTGATAATACTATTTCAGTTTAATTTCCAGGAGGCCAACCATGACATTGTTGCCAAAATAATTTTAAGCCTTCTGATAGGTCCAATGTTTAAATGCATATAACTTCTACACTATCAACTGGATTTCAACCAAATTTTGTATGTAATATCTGTACATAAACAGATATGACTGAGCGTATTCTTAAGAGCCACCAGGGCTGCCAACTGTTAATAATTGTTCTCTCTATTTTTTTTATCCAAATACCAATATATCAGAATGTGTGCAAGCCGACAGCTTTAAACTATGCACACGTATAGTACCTGACATGTTTGATTAATTTTGGAGTAACTTATATACATCAGTTCTACCAACATGATTCTAAGCCTTCTGATAAGGCCAATATTTAAATACATGTAACTTCTATACTATCAGTAGGATTTCATCCAAATTTCGCATGTGCTATGTGTAACATATCAGATATGACTATAAGTATTCTTCAGTGCAATCAGGGCTGCCGACTGTTAATAAATGCTGTCTATATTTTTTACCCAAATATCAATATATCAGAAAGTATGCAAGCCAACAGCTCTATACTTTGCACACGTATAGCACCTGACATTCTAGATTAATTTGGAGTAATTAATACAAGGCAGTGCTGACAACATGATTCTATGCCTGCTGATATGTCCAATTTTAAAATACATGTAACTTCTATACTAATAAATGGATTTCATCCAAAATTGGCACAACAGGATATCATAATATTTCAGATTATTTCTGACCAGCACACGCATGGTATTGTTGGCAACATGCTTTTACGCGTGCTGATAGATCCAGAGTCTAACTGCAAGTAACGTCCATTGGACTTCAACCAAATTTTGTATTCTGTACCTTAAGAGATGGAACTAAGAATATATTCAGTCACCAGGGCTGCCAACTGTAGTGCTCTATTAGGCTACATTATACCAGGTATATTTTGAACTAATTAGATATTTCGATATTACCAACTTAATTTCGTCATTATTCTAGATAGGTTCATATTCTGTAGAATAATCATTGGCATGAAAAGTAGGCTGTATAGTTCTTAACGGAACTTCTTGTTAGATCTAAGATATATTTAAACACCCCCGCGTGGGCCTATAAACGCTCCAAAAGGTAGGTTGGTTGGTTCCTCAGTTTAGGGGCTGCGACAACGCGGTCATGTAGCCCCGTGTACTTTGGGTGTGTTTAGAATCTGTCTGATAACCGGTATTAATTGTGATGGCTGTAATAGTGTGTGTTATCTGTGATCCAGATAAATACTGCAGACGAGCATTTTAAGTAGTTCCTATTTTTGCTTTCAAATGCTACCGTCAACTTGGCTATTAGATTCCCCCACAACCAGCACCAGGCGATAACATTGGAACTTAATAGAGCAATAATCAAATATAACCTACTAATTTTAGTTTTACATAATTTTAGTTAGTGGAAGGTTCTTTTACATGACATACATCTATGACATGGGCCCGCCGGCTTTACTCCCCCTCCAAAGGAAGGCATACTGAGTGATTTTTAACGCTCTTAAAAATCCGCCGACTTCGGCCGGGTTTGAACCCGCGATCCTGGGCATAGAAGCTCAGCATGCTACCAACTACGCCACCAAAGCCGCCCAAACACCAAAAGGTAGGTAATGGACTTATTAAACATTTTTGGGCATTTTATATCTTAAAACAATTGAATTTGTTTTATACCTCTCAAACCTTCAGTCGTGAGTAACCATAATACAAATGAGTATGGAGAAAGAGGACTACTACAAAATAGTCTACTATGAACTACTGACTTGCGCACATCTAACATTCTAGCAGCAGACATGCAAATGAAAGAAGCAAAATACAGGGAAAACAAATGCGCTAATTCCTTGAATGATAAGGCTTCTTTTTAAATACTAATGGTGTATGACCTTTTCCATATTTTTTCCCCTTTTATTTTACTTTACTTTATTAATTTTACTTCTTCTACTATTACTATTTTCAGTTCTCTTTTCATGAAGACGTTACAAACACCCAGCCTACGAGCCAGGGAGTCAACCACAGGAGAATCGAACCTGGGATCTTTCGGACCAAAGCCTAACATACTAACTAATTATCCACGGAGTTCGACGGATTGAGATAGTTGTCCGGAAGTAGAGCAATGAAAGTTCCACTTGAATAAAAGGACTTGTCAACCCTCAAATCACCACATTTGAGTCCTGGAGGGTAAAGCGTTATCAAGGGCGCACCTTGTGTGGTGGGGCTGTACACGCACTGCCCTATTTAGGGTCTTTTAGAGCAGACAGAGGATAACATGGGGAAAGAAAAGCCTGTCCACTTAAAAAAAATCAGGGTATCGGGAAAGAAAAGATACGTGCTAATTTAAGTAGGAAAATGAAAGACATCCTAGGCTTCGGATACTCTTATATCATGGCGGGAAGGAAGAAAATAAGAGTTGACCCTTGGAGGTTGACAATAATGGTGAAAGAGAGGATCCCATTACAAGTAGGCCTAAGAGGAGGCATTGTCGGACTCAGATCCGGTACAATGGTCATCAATCCACGACCTACAAAACTAGTTGTGGATCCCACATTTTGTATTAAATCACCCCCATGACCCCGATGGGCAGCTGCAACAAGTCCAGAGATCGGAGCTTCAAATCCCGGTGGTTTACCCCGGATTTTTCCACACTCCCTTCTGGAAAATGCCTAGATACTAGCTTATTTTAAGTCGTGAGAGGGGTGCGTGTTGGTGCAGTGGTCAATTTGCTCGCCTACCAAAAGACAGATCGGGTTCGATTGCCAGTCAATGCATACGAGCTTTTTGAAGTGATATATTACCTCATGTGGAGGGGCAGATATCCTCGTAGTTTCACCCCTTAAAACAACAATAACTAACTAACAAACTACGTCCTGTGGTTCGGATTGCACGAAAGAATTGAGGTCCAGTGGCTCGTGATAGTAAGATTAACCGTCATGTCAAACTACAAATTCCCTTCCTTGTTTCCCTTCAAGTCTCGGGGCACCTTATTCATCTCTGCCCCTAATACAACTACAAACTAACTACTATAGACATCATGGAAACACAGGTCATCAGTCAAGCTCAATCCAGACACAAGTACATGGGCTGATAACGAAGATGTTCCAAGTCCCTAAATGAATTAATATCAAACTAATTATGATCCTCTGCAGGGGTGGTTTGTGGTAGGAGAAGTTACATCTACTGCAATAGAGAGTAAGTATTCAATCACTGATACAATTTTATAAGTTTATCGTTTATCTACGGACTATTTATTTGTTTTATGAGAGATCGATGGTAGCGGCTTCGGTGGCGTAGTTGGTAGCATGCTGCGCTTCTATGCCCAAGATCGCAGGTTCAAACCCGGCCGAAGTCGTCGGGTATTTTAAGAGCGTTAAAAATCCCTCAGTATGCCTTCCTTTGGAGGGGAAGTAAACCCGGCGGTCCTATGTCATAGATCTATGGCATGTTAAAGAACTTTCCACTAATTACACCTGTGTGAAGCTAAATTAGCTTATAAGTCACACAACGCTCGTAAGGTTCCTACGTTCGTCGCCAGGAGCCAACTGTGGTGGCGTCTAGTAGCCAAGTTCTGAACTAGTAGTAATTGAAGGTGGCGTTTGGAGGCAACAGTAGGAACTACTTGAAATTCAATGTCTGCAGTCCTTATTGAATTAAAAACAGATAACACACACTAATACAGACATCACAATTAACACCTATTATCAGACAGATTCTACACACACCCAAGGTACACGGGGCTACATGACCGCGTTGTCGCAGCCCCTAAACTAAGGAACCAACCAACCAACCAGAGATCGATGACCACAACGTCCAAACTCATTAAACAACAAAACAGGTCACGGTAGTGGTTATATCTCCTTAACCGAGTAAAGTGCCTATGAAGGTGCTGAAACGCTCCAAGCAGTGATATAACTTCGACGGTAAAGAGCCCGACACATATTTAGTCACCGTGAACTCTAACCCGAGTCTCGCGTTAATTGGCTGAGAGAAGGTTTTTAACATGTTTAACAGTCCGTTGTTAAATCAGCAGCAAGCTGACAAGACGTTTGCAATATTTCTTCCATCGACATAACCTAACCGCGTGAAAAATCAATTATGCTAAAGATTGCTGTTCTCATGGAGGGTACCTTCCTTTTGCTACTTAAGTAAAACACAGCTCTTGAGCGCTCAATTCAATGTTCTCCAGTAAATTGGATTCCATTTGATGCTCTTTCTTCTATTGAACGGTTCCTTCCTTATTATTTCGTACAGCCGCCATCTTGAGTTAGTCAATATAAATTGAATTATAAAGATTTTCCATGCACAGTTTCACAGCGCTCCAATGAAAAAATCGAAAGAAAAGTCAATCAAAATTGTGTATGCCTAAGATAAAAAAGAAAAAAACAAGATGTTCAGTAAAGAACATATAGCCTACTTTCTCCTAAATGCATGGGTATTGTTATAACACTTTGTCCTTTTCAAGGAGTATAATTGAATGTTGGTTGTAGTAGCTTGCTGAAATACAACATGCTATAGGGATATTAAACATGAATATGAGGTGCCCATTGCTAGTGCTACCTCTGTAAAAAATTTCATTCAATTCGGTTTCACCGTGTTTGAATTGATAGGGGGAATCGATTTGCACACATACTTGGCCACCATCTGCAAACTATTCGGCTGATGATCTTGCAGTTAGGTCAGAATATGCTTCCCACATAAAGATATGTTGTTGCAAAATTTGGTAGAGACTAGATTATTAGGTTGGTCGTAATTACATTTTATCTTTTAACATTTGGGTGGCTGCGATTACGTTTCCGTCAAGATGGCGGTGATATAAAACATGACACTCAGGTGAGCTTTGCTAGTGCCACCTCTGTACCAAACTTCGTTCCATTCGGTTTCACCGTGTTCGAATTGATAGGGGGAATCGATTTTCACACAAAGATGGCCGCCATCCGCAAAATATTAGGCTAATGACCTATTAGTGTGGTCAAAGGATGCTCCCTCCAAATAGGTATGTTGTTGCAAAATTTGGTAGAGATCGGATGATTAGGTTAGTCGTAATTTGATTTAAGCTTTGAACATTTGTGTGGCCGCCATTACGTTTTCGTCAAGATGGCGGCGATATAAAACATGAAACTGAGGTGCTCTTTGCTAGTGCTACCTCTGTACCAAATTTCGTTCTATTCGGTTTCACCGTGTTTGAATTAATAGGGGGAATCGATTTTGACACAAAGATGGCCGCCATCCGCAAACTATTAGGCTAATGACCTATTAATTTGGTCAAAGGATGTTTCCTCCATAAAGGTATGTTGTTGCAAAATTTGGTAGAGTTCGGATGATTAGGTTAGTCGTAATTTGATTTAAGCTTTGAACATTTTTGTGGCCGCCATTACGTTTCCGTCAAGATGGCGGCGATATAAAACATGACACTGAGGTGTCCTTTGCTAGTGCTACCTTTGTAGCAAATTTCGTTCAATTCGCGTTCACCGTGTTCAAATTGATAGGGGGGGACAGACATTCTGAGTACACACACACACACACACACACACACATACACACACAGATACACAAACACACACACACAGAGACAGACACACATTTTTTCGCCCTGTGTTGATCTCATAAGTCTACTTTCATTTTTTGCAAAAATCGAAAGTAGGCTAAAAACACACATTCAAGATGGCGGCTAGGCATACTGTTAATATCTCAGCTTTTTCAGTTGGAGAGTGATAGGGTAGGCTACACCTCATGGTCCCAAGATTGTGGATTTAAATTATGGCCCAAAAAGTCGGATTCTTAAAGAATGGCAAACAGCCACGGTAATACGACTTGTGCGATGTCGGCTCGTAAAAAATCTCTCGTATCACAGTTGGTGATTACAAAAAAGGAAGCTTGTAGTTTAACGTGACCGTTAATCTGGAGATCATTAGCCACGGGACCTCCTTTTTACATGGAATCCGAATCACAGGACATGGCATTTTACTTCAAAATTCTCACATGCATTGACCGGGAATCGAACCCGGACCGTGGTGATTACAAAAGATACTTCGTTTAAATATTAGTGAAAGGTCACCCCGTAGAGTTTTTGTTTTCACTACCAGATTACAGTAAAACCTAGTTGTTATGCGGCCGCTTTTTGCACTCTCCCGTGATTGCGCTCTTTTTGTAAGAACCCTGGAAGGTTCGTATATAATACTGTATAATGTTACCCTATTATAACGCTTCTAAATCCCGCATACAGCGCTTGATTTCACGTCCAAAAATTAGGGAAAATTCCCTATAAATTGTAAATGAAATAGTGTATTTGAGATGGCTTATTCATAATATTACAATGAAGTAAATACCAATGGCATTGAAAGTAATCTACCAAACGTAAATTGGTATTTAATTTGATTAGTTGTCAATAAGGACCGATTTCCCGTGTATAACGCTGTCCCGCTTATTACGCGGTTAACCCCCAGCCCCTTGAATAACGTATTAGCGGGGGTTGGCTGTGTTTTATTTAGCGTATGGCTTTTAATGCTGGGAGTGTCCGAGGACATGTTTGGCTCGCCAGAGGCTGTAGCTGTTTTAAGCAGACACCCATGGGGTGAGCTACAAGTTCCGTTCAATTTCAAGTAGTACCAACTTTCGCTACCAGATGTCACTGACACCTAGTGGTGAACGTTGGGACTATGTTAGGGTGTTTTCAACGAAATATAACCTAGAAATTTAACTTCACATAAGTTTTGTTAGTGGAAGGATCTTTTACATGCCATAAATTTATGACATGGGAGCGCCGGCTTTACTTTCCCTCCGAAGGAAGGCATACTGAAGGATTTTAACGCTCTTAAATAATCCAGCGACTTGGGCCGGGTTTGATCCAGCTATATTGGGAACAGCAGTTCGGCATGTTACCAACTACGCCACCGAAGCCGCATTCCCCACCAGATGACAGTGTTAAAAAGAATGTCGAAATTGGAGAGTAGATCGCCTCAATGACTCCAACTCAAGAAAAGTACACCAAAGTATCACCATCATCATCATCAGCGTCAGCGTCAGCATCAGCATCATTATCATCATATTATTATTATTATTATCAATAGTTCTGCAATTAACATAATAATAAATATACTGTGTACTGATCGCATGAAAACACGAAACATAGTAAGTTAGAGTGGAGTATATTAAAAGTGACCTTGCTAGAAATAATCATAAGATTAGCCTGGAACCTACAGCACATCTCGAGTATATAGCCTACGTTATTAATGTCGATAACCCACCATTTACAGTATTATCGTGTTACAGTATAATGACAAAAACCTAAAAAAAAAAGGCATTCTCAAGTGAGGGGCTTACTATCCATAAGGTGCAAGAACAAGGTCTCCATACAGTCACCTCGCAGCGTAGCCATGTCTGTTAAATCATACACCACGGTCGCGCGGGCAGCTGCGGCAAGTCCGGAGAACGCAGGTTCCATTTCAGGCACTATCCAGCGACTATCCTGAGTTTAGTTTTTCCCAGAGTTCTTCACACTCCCTCCAGGAAAATGCCGGGATAGTAGTGTCTACCTCTGTACTTGAGCCTCGGTGCACCTACCCCATCCTTATATTTAATACAGTTACACACTCTACTATAGTCATCATATCATTGCAGGTTATCTGTCAAGTACAACACACATCCAACTTCACGGGGCTGATGAACAAGCCCCTAAATTGAATTAACAACAACAGCAATGATATAATTTTGCTATGTATTGTGGGCGTTTCGTTGACATTTGAAACAGTAATGTCACGACAGGGTTCCCTCGTGTGTCACATATATGGTTCAGGATTTATATAACTTAGCTAGTACTCATGGCTGTCACCATGGAGGTCCAGGTTCGACCCCCCAGCTCTGCCAAGAAATGTAATTCTTGTCTGAGGTCGTCGTGAGGCAAAAGTGAGAAGAGGTGTGTTCGATCCCCACCTTAGCAACCTTGAAGGTGGTTTTCTGTGGTTCTCCCCCTTTACTCCAGGTGAATGCAGGGATGGTTCCTTAATTAAGGTCACAGCCGCCTCCTTCCCAATTCTCATCTGAATTACTAATGTTGTTGTTGTTTGAGTCCTCAGTCCTCTGACTGGTTTGATGCAGCTCTCCATGCCCTCCTGTCCTGGGCTAATCGTTTCATCTCTACATAGCTACCACACCCTACATCCGAGGAAATCTGTTTAACATATTCTAACCTTGGTCTACCCCTACAGTTCTTGTCCTCAACCCTTCCTTCCATAACTAAGCTTGCTATGACTGGGTGTCTTAGTATGTGTCCTACCAACCTATCTCTTCTCTTCTCTAGCAGTCGCCAGAAACATCTCTCCTCTCCCACTAGTCTCAATACCTCTTCGTTTGTAACCCTATCCACCCATCTGATCTTCATCATTCTCCTGTAACACCACATTTCAAACGCTTCAATTCTCCTCTTTTCTGCTGCACCAATAGTCCAAGTTTCACTTCCATAGAGTGTCACGCTCCAGACAAAGGCCTTCAAAAATGACTTCCTAATGCCTAAATCTATATTCGATGTCAACAGATTCCTTTTCTGTAGAAATGCTTTCCTTGCCTGAGCTAACCTACTTTTTATATCCTCTTTGCTTCTTCCATCACTGGTTATTTTGCTTCCTAAGTAACAGAATTCTCCTACTTCCTTTAGCTTTTCACCTGCCAATTTGATGTCCATAGAGGTTTCTGATTTATTTTGGCTGCATTCCAATATTTTTGTTTTTGAATTACTAAAACTGAACCCTTCAGTATTGCAGTGTTTATATGCAAGAATCAAAATCAAGGGGTCGCGCTCAGTTCATAGTGTGATGTTTACGTTCGCCAAACAACATGCTCTACTGAGGCAAGGGTCATAGGATGAAAACTATAATTAAGGAAAGAAGTGACTAGACGTAAAATAATAACATAATTTAATGACTATTAGTGCAAAAATTAAATGAATATAAACAACAACAATAATAATATTCCTCCCTGAATCTTCCCATGACAAAAATATCTATCAATGTTGAGGAGTCGGATGGATCTCCCCCTTATATAAATGTGGATCCAAGTTCCACTAACTTGCATTGGGATTTTATGTACGCGTAATGACTAACTACGAGGGATGAGTACTTGGATGACTGTTCGTTTACATCGGGTAACAGCCACGATGCTTACGATCAATCATCTCGTAAATCAACGTTTACGGATATGGGACACAACACTAATAAAACACCCTTAAAAATTAATGCTGACACACAATCTAAAATCTAATATTTACAGGAATCTCCCTCGAGATCCTCCTTCAGTGCGATGACGCATCTGACAAATGAGCTGCCAACACGACCAATTGCTCAATACACAAACAACGACAAGACAGCATTGCACGTGACTGCACGGGTCACTAATATGGAACATAAACATGGGATGAAACCAACCACAACAAAAGCCTCAACGGCTGAGATTACCTTATATGAACAAACATGCACGTTAAGCTAACGCTTCGGAGATTATAGTGATTCGTAGGCAACTCCCATTTATTTAAACAATTTTTACCATTGATCAGTTCTTATTCTGTATTTCAGGTAACTTTACGGAGCCAACAAGCACTCCCCTAATGACCTTGATGCAATCCTTACAGCCCGTCTTGTGAAAACAGCTTCCCCCTTCCTCAACACCTGTCATCGTCCAACTCCAGTGTGTAAAAATAACCTGACCAACTGTCCCGTTATCTCGTAGAATCAACAGCAACAAATCTCAACCACATAAACAGATGGTGGAGAAGTATAAATTCTGTCCTAAAACTTCCCCATACGGGAGAACGAAACGCATCAGGCGAAAGCCTGGCCAAAATAACTACTGTGGTCAAGAAAATTAGACTGAAACGGTGCGGGGGTGTTGGGCATGAAATACGTGACTAGAAAACCAATATAGGGAGCAATGCATTAACAATTTTTATTCCTAATAATAAATTTATAATAAACAAACAAATTGCACTTAAGTGCTTATTACAGAAATTAACAATTATAAATGTAGCAAAGTGTGAGGGCCTGATTACAGAACCCAGATTATAGAAAGGTCCATGAAAAGCTTGCTTGATTGGAGAAAAGTTGAGCTTAATATATAAAAATGCAGTTTATAAAAAGAGAGAACCATAAAAAATAATTAAGAGTGTAATAACTGGTATGATATAAGCTCTTTATAAAATTAAACTTATCTTTGAAGAGAGTTGAAGAGAGTTGAAGAGAGTTGAAGAGAGTTGAAGAGAGTTGAAGAGCCAGCTCCTTAAAAAGTTCCAGCTAGCACACGTTGATTTAAAAGTCTTCACGGTTTTCTTGGAAGGAGGCGTACATGGCCTAGAGTTATGTGCACCATCGATAAAATGTCAACTTTCTTTTCTTGCGCAGGAATGACATTTATAGTTTCCAAGAGCTGATCCAGAGATATTTTGAAGGACGATTCCAAGTATCCCCTCTAAGGTGAAGTTGAAGAGTACAGCGGCTGGCAATTATTCTTGCCGTCTTGAGCAATACGTCATGGTGCAGATCTTGTGACGTAACTGCTCGCTAGCGTAGATATCAGCGATGGTGTCATGAGAGGTAGCGGTGACCAGCTGGTTGAAGTGATCAGCAGTGGTGAATCAGAAGTGTTGAAGTGGGTCAGAAGTGGCGGTTGATCCGAAGTGATGAAGAACGCCAGCAAGCGGCGTCTTAAATAGGGACCATAGAACTCTCTCGAAGTTTGGAGATCGCCCGACCAGACAAAGACCTGCCATTGGTCGAACGAAAGTCAGGGTGACGTCAGTCGACACTACTCAGCAGACAGTGGATCAACCAGTAGATGTCTGGTATGTCATGAGTGAGGACGCCTGAGATAGCGAGACTGAAACACTCGAGGTGAGAACTATAATATCTATGAATAAGTGATTGATAACAAGATTATGCATATGGTTTAAGCAATTAACAATTGTAAATAAATAATTACCATTCGGGGATCTCAGTAACAATAAATAAAATTTGACCGACAAATGGGCCAAGCTAAACATTGAAAGTATCACAAAAGTGATCATGCTCCGAGAACTCCGAATGAAAACAAACAAAAGAATCAGTCAAAGCAAAACATGGATAACAGACGAGGAGAAACTAAGACTCGAAAGGCAAAACAGAAATAGCAGAGATGGGTCTAGTATAACGACCTTTACTAGTTAAAACATCAACAACTCTGACACGTTTATCACGGCCAAAGTGGCAGTGAATAACTCTACCTAGGTTCCACACGAGAGGCGGAGATGGGTCTCGAAGAAGAACCATGTCCCCCACTCGTACAGCTGGTTGAGGAAGCCGCCATTTCTCACGCCTATTTAGCAAGCTGAGATATTCTAACTTCCATCGGCGCCAAAAAGAACAGCGCAAAGATTCTACTTTTCTCCAAAAGATAGGTAAGTTAGGATCACAGCGTCGAACCAGCAAAGGCGGAGTAGCAGCAAGCGAACAGCCAATCAGGAAGTGACTGGGTGTTAAAGGTAAAAGATCCTTAGGATCGTTTGAAAGAGGGGTCAGAGGTCTGGAATTTACAATACCTTCAATTTGAATAATCAAAGAGTTGAATTCCTCATAAGAAAGTATGGTAGGACCAAGAGTTTTCTTAAGCTGTCTTTTAGTAAGTTTGATGCAGGACTCCCATCGGCCCCCAAGATGGGGAGCATAAGGCGGGGTGAAATGCCATTTGAAACCTTTAGAATAGGAAAAGTTGGAAATTTTTTCTTTAGCAGAAGGGGAGCTTAACACTTTTTTCCAGAGATCAGAAGCGCTTACAAAAATTTTTGCATTATCTGAAAAAACTTCAGATGGAACACCCCTTCTAGCAGCAAATCTAGAAAAGGCGGCCAGAAAGTAGGATACAGAAGCGTTCGTAACCAACTCAAGGTGGATAGCTCCCGTCACCATACATACAAATAACGAGATGTAGAGTTTACCTAAGATTTTGCGTTTAGATGAAGAGGGATTGGTCTGATATATGTAAGGACCTGCGTAATCGATCCCAGTAAGAGCAAAGGGCTTACTAGGTTCTGAACGAAATGGAGGTAAATTACCCATAATCTGCGTGGCGGGCCTTGGTTTAACCTTGAAGCAAGGTATACACTTTTTGACAACAGAAGAAACCTCATGAACACCATTGATGATCCAGTAGAGTTCACGAATTAGACAGAGCAAGGTGTGAGTGCCAGCATGAAGGTGTTTATAATGAAACTTTTTTATTATAAGGATAGTGATAGGATGCTTTGAAGGAAGGATGATGGGATGCTTTTTCCCATCCTCACAACTAGACATAGCTAATCTTCCACCCACACGTATTATGCCGTCCTGGTCTAGAAAAGGAGTGAGTGGTGAAAGCCTGCTAGACTTGGGTTAATCTTTACCACTTATAAGAGCTTGCTTTTCAGGAGCAAATACTTCCTGCTGAACAAGTAACAAAATCTTGCAAGTAGCAAATTCTAACTCTACTCTGGAAAGAAAGGGTTGAGGCTTCAATGGTTGATCAATTACTAAATATTTCCATCGGAAGATATAAGACACTACACGAATCAATTTATCAAATGAAGAGTATCCATGAAAAAGGCTAGTAGAAGTAGAAGTAAGATGCGACGTGACAGGGTCATTACGGGCATCAGGTATTTCTTCTGCAGATTGATTAGCTAAGCGAGGCCAGCAAGATGATTCCTGACTTAGCCAAGGAGGACCATTCCAGTACAGGTCTGAAGAAATCAATTTTTTAGGCGTGCAACCAAGTGATATTATATCCGCGGGGTTTTCAAGGCTAGGAACATGTCTCCATTGTTCAGAATGAGAGACTTCATGAATCTTAGAAACGCGATTTGCCACAAAGGTATTCCAATGAGAAGAAGGCTTGGAAATCCAAGCTAATACAATAGAAGAATCGCTCCAAAAAAATGTGCGGGAAAATTTTAACTTTAAACTGACATTTAGTTTAGTAGCTAATTCTGTTGCCATTAAAGCAGAGCATAATTCTAATCTCGGCAATGATACTGTTTTAAGTGGAGCAACCTTAGATTTAGCGCACACTAAATTAGAAAATCCAGGGAAAGTATCTGAGGAACGTCCTACTATGTATGCACAACAGCCATAAGCTCGTTCTGAACTATCAGAAAATACATGCAGGTCATACTGCTGGTATAAGGGATTAGAAATTAAAGGGCGGGGTATAGAAACCTTGGAGAGATCCAGCAAACTGCTGCGATACTCTAACCATTCTTCTACAAGAGGAAGGGGGAGATTTTCATCCCAGTCTGATTTTAATGACCAAAGCTTTTGCAAGAACATTTTTGCAACAATAACTATAGGAGCAATATATTGCAAAGGATCAAAGATCTTTGCGATTTCTGACAGAACTTGTCTCTTAGTTACAGGGGGAGATTCTGACAGATGTACCTGATAAGAAAAGGTATCAGAGGAAGGACATCAAAAAACACCCAATGCTTTTACGGCTGCTTCATTAGTAGGAATGGCAACAAATTCATCAACTGGGACCTCTGATGAAAATTTTGATATAAATTCAGTGGAATTTGAAGTCCATTTATGGAGCGGAAAACCACCTCCTAGGAGTAGGGATTTCAAATCTTCGCACACAAGGAGCGCTTCAGAAATATTAGGGAAAGAGCACAAGAAATCGTCGACATAAAATGCCGTTTTTAATGACTCAGAGGCCAAAGGATGATACAGATGACCATCTTGCTCGGCTAACATGTGGAGAGACCGAATCGCAAGAAAGGCTAAAGGCTTCAGGCCATATGTCACAGTCTTCAATCTAAATATCTTTATGGGTTTGGAACTCTCATCGCGCCACAATATTCTTTGCAGATCTTGCTGCTCAGAATTTACGAGAATCTGCCGATACATCTGCTTAATATCTGAGATTACAGCAATAGGAAACCTTCAAAAATTAAGCAAAACAGAGGTGAGATCTGTTTGAATCGCGGGACCACATTGCAAGGTATCATTTAAAGAGATTCCATTGGAATCTGGTGATGAGCCATTGAAAACTACTCTTATATTGTCTTGTGTTAAGGAATTTTTCCATACCGGATGATGATTTAAATAAACTATTTCATTTAAAGGATGGTCAATTTCTTCTGATTTAGAAATTACCTCCATGTGATTGGATGATTCGTATCCTCCATAAAGGAAGCATACTGAGTTTTGACAGAAGCATCTTGTTTGAACCGTTTTTCAATAGCAAATAGTGCCCTAAGTGCTCTGGAATGCGAGCCCGTAATGGCGGGAGGATTGGGAATACGTGGAAGAGTTACTATAAATCTGCCTTCAGTATTACGGACAGTGGTTTCCTTATATAACTTTTCACAAATTTCGTTAGAAGAAGAAGAAGAAGAAGAAGAAGAAGAAGAAGTAGCCTGAACATTCTCAAGATCCCAGAACTTGGTTAGCTCTTGGCTCAAATCGGTACCAACAAAATAACAATTCGATACAGTTTGAATTGGATTACGGTATATTTGGCCAGTAGCAATCCAACCAAAAT
Organism: Meconema thalassinum; assembly: GCA_946902985.2. NCBI lineage: Eukaryota > Metazoa > Arthropoda > Insecta > Orthoptera > Tettigoniidae > Meconema > Meconema thalassinum. The sequence goes on along the minus strand of OX336388.2, from coordinate 1,847,280,590 downwards.
CAGTTTCGCGGAAGAAAACATTAGGAGCAATTTTTACTTTATTGGAATGAAGACATTGCCAAAATACGCTTGAGCTGAAAAGAAGCTCTACGGGTGAAGCTCTGTTGAAATGAGGGTCAGCTAGCTGGACAAAATTCGGGATATTCCAACTTTGAATGGGATAAGAAGTGCCAGGAATATTGTTGCCTATAGACTTGATAATCAAACAATCTAATTGCAACTGCGTACCAAGATTATTAGAGTCCTTAAGATCCACTTTAGCAAAGCTTAAGGACTGTGATTTAGAGCAGTTTATTCCTGTAACCTCTATTGAGGTAGGATGTTTTGGAAGGCCTAACTTTTGTACCAACGATTCATTAATAAAATTGTTGGTAGCGGCATTATCCAATAATCCCCTAACAGATACCCATTTTCCGTGAGAATTTTTCAATAGAACCTGCACGGTAGATAATAAAACCTGGACTTTGCCAAGCGAGGTAGAACTTTGAGCATACGACTGCGCACTATTTTGAGAAGTCTCCCAGTTAGACTTGGTATTGGAACTGCTTGGTCCTGATAACCGTGGTCTTTCATGCCTGTGCAAAAGTGAATGGTGTCTTGCCCTACAATGAAAGCATAAACGTTGTGAACGGCAATTGTTTAACATATGCGTTCCTGACAAACAGTTGAAACAATGTTTTTTGTTCGTAATGAACTTTCGTCTTTCATCTACTGATAAAGATTTAAATTCATCACAATTGTATAAATTATGCGATTGCTGACACAGACCGCACGTTTGCATTTGGTTAGGTGACCGAGCATCAACAGGAAGAGCCTGTGATCTTAAAATTCTTTGATTAGAACTGCTAACCTTATGTTTTGAGAAGGCTTTTGAATCTGAACTACTAGTTTTTTGATTAGCTATGGCGGAAAAGACTTGGCTTCTGGCCTTCAAAAAGTTAATAATCGCCTCATAAGTGCATTGCAAATTCTGGGAAAGTTCTGTTTCCCAGGCTTTTAATGTATTTGCATCCAATCTTGCAGAAATGAGGTGAACTAGAAATAAATCCCAGTGATTTACAGGTTGGTTTAAATTGGACAATGCTCTGACGTGTAACTCTGCGGTGTCAATCAACTTACGAAGTGATAAACTGTTATCTGCTTGCACGTTAGGTAACTCGAATAAGCTTTGTATATGGCGTTGAATAGATAAACGAATGTTCCCATATCTATCCTTAAGAAGATTCAGAGCAACTTCATAATTATCACTGGTCAAAGAAAGTGCTTGAATCAGGTTAAGTGCGTTGCCTTGAACTGCCAGACGTAAGTAGTGAAATTTTTGTATTGCTGGTATAGAAGTATTCTCATGTACTAAAGAATTGAATAATTCAAAAAATGGTTCCCATTCTATGTCTTTACCAGTAAATTTGGGTATTTCTAATTTGGGTAATATAATGCGTGAAGAAGATGTAGAAGATGCTGCAGAAGTTTGATCTTCTTGTTTTTCTTTTAAAGTTAAAGCCCTAATAAGCTGTCTAGCTTCAGCAAATCCCTGATAGTATAATTTTTCAACTTCCAACCTATCACTTTGCTGGTCCGGATGCTGAGTTTCTATACTGCATTGTATCTCATCATATTTCTCAAAGGCTTGTTCATAATTCTTAAGCCTCTGCGAAATTATGTCAAGATTATGCTCTTGGGGTTCGAGTTCCGTTAAGAAAGTACGAAACCGTGTGAGCTTGCCCTTATAAGAGGCTCTGGAGTTGCTAAGTTTTTCATCAAGGTTAGGCATATTACAAGTTGTTTGTTACTCACGTCAATATTGTGACTTCGAGTACTGGAAGTCAGAGGATGACAGCTTGCTATGTAGTAAGGTTTAGTCTGATGCGGAAGAAACCGGCTTAGCTTACGTTTCTCTCCTCTGCCGCACATGCGCCTTAAGCTGAAACGTACAATGTGAATTAGTGTTGAAACACAATGAACAAAAAATTGTTAATGCAAAATTCACAATATTAAACTTATATAGGGATCCAGGGTGCAACAGATATGTTTCCCGGGTTTCGGCACCAACAAAATGGAGAAGTATAAATTCTGTCCTAAAACTTCCCCATACGGGAGAACGAAACGCATCAGGCGAAAGCCTGGCCAAAATAACTACTGTGGTCAAGAAAATTAGACTGAAACGGTGCGGGGGTGTTGGGCATGAAATACGTGACTAGAAAACCAATATAGGGAGCAATGCATTAACAATTTTTATTCCTAATAATACATTTATAATAAACAAACAAATTGCACTTAAGTGCTTATTACAGAAATTAACAATTATAAATGTAGCAAAGTGTGAGGGCCTGATTACAGAACCCAGATTATAGAAAGGTCCATGAAAAACTTGCTTGATTGGAGAAAAGTTGAGCTTAATATATAAAAATGCAGTTTATAAAAAGAGAGAACCATAAAAAATAATTAAGAGTGTAATAACTGGTATGATATAAGCTCTTTATAAAATTAAACTTATCTTTGAAGAGAGTTGAAGAGAGTTGAAGAGAGTTGAAGAGCCAGCTCCTTAAAAAGTTCCAGCTAGCACACGTTGATTTAAAAGTCTTCACGGTTTTCTTGGAAGGAGGCGTACATGGCCTAGAGTTATGTGCACCATCGATAAAATGTCAACTTTCTTTTCTTGCGCAGGAATGACATTTATAGTTTCCAAGAGCTGATCCAGAGATATTTTGAAGGACGATTCCAAGTATCCCCTCTAAGGTGAAGTTGAAGAGTACAGCGGCTGGCAATTATTCTTGCCGTCTTGAGCAATACGTCATGGTGCAGATCTTGTGACGTAACTGCTCGCTAGCGTAGATATCAGCGATGGTGTCATGAGAGGTAGCGGTGACCAGCTGGTTGAAGTGATCAGCAGTGGTGAATCAGAAGTGTTGAAGTGGGTCAGAAGTGGCGGTTGATCCGAAGTGATGAAGAACGCCAGCAAGCGGCGTCTTAAATAGGGACCATAGAACTCTCTCGAAGTTTGGAGATCGCCCGACCTGACAAAGACCTGCCATTGGTCGAACGAAAGTCAGGGTGACGTCAGTCGACACTACTCAGCAGACAGTGGATCAACAAGTAGATGTCTGGTATGTCATGAGTGAGGACGCCTGAGATAGCGAGACTGAAACACTCGAGGTGAGAACTATAATATCTATGAATAAGTGATTGATAACAAGATTATGCATATGGTTTAAGCAATTAACAATTGTAAATAAATAATTACCATTCGGGGATCTCAGTAACAATAAATAAAATTTGACCGACAAATGGGCCAAGCTAAACATTGAAAGTATCACAAAAGTGATCAGATGGTAAGACATTAATCGAAATAGCCACATATGTCCTCGCAAGGTAACGATATGGGCTTGGCACCAAGCTGACAGAAATCAGTCTACGCTGAAATTCCCGCTTGTAATGACCAATAAACTACACACACACACTGCTGGGAATGACATAACACTTTTCACACAGGTCGGTTGAATAAGATGCTCACAAACTATTTAAGAAAATATTAAAACCTACGAGAGAGCTGACTGCTCCTCGCCACAATGCACATTGCTCCAACGGCAATAAACTCACTGAATCTGATCAATAATAAACATTACAAAGATTAATTTACCCTCCAATCTACTGCATGATTATACTAATTCAGTCCTACTTCTGAAACACAATATATCTCCGAGAGACGTTTCTCAACCGCATTACGTAAACATACGCGAACACGGTCGTCCACATAGACACGTTAGTTTAAAAAAAAACAAGGAATTACGACTAAAAAAAAATTGTGCGAGCTGTTTCCATGCAAAAGGTGTGTCAGACCAAAACTAAATACACTACGTTAATCAACACAAGCAAGATATTTAGAAACCAAATATGTCCCATATACCATAAGTTAATTTGTCAGATAATAAGAATATTATTCAGTACTCATCCTCGGCCAATCACCGTCAGCGAACATCTGCTGCCATCTCCCTATTTAATGCTGCTTAGCTCGTCTCAAACATCTCGACGGAGTGTTGACAGTTCCAAACTTCTTCCAGGACAAGCGATGTCATCTCTCGTGGTGATGCAAAAAGTTATAGATTATTACACACTCGATATCTGACTACTAAATTCACCGTTTTAGGTACTTAGTTCCCCAGAATAGTCTGTTGGCGAATTATCGAAGATACTGTCCCTACAAAATAGTACAGTGACTATCTATCACACTGAATTTAACACACACTTGTATTAATAAAAATCTGTGTCCTCATGGCACGCAAAGTACAAGTGCCTACGTCCTCAGACGCGCAAAATGTAATAATAACCTGTGTCTTCCGACACACACAATGTAATAACCTACGTCCTCAGACGCACAAATGTAATCAGTAAGTTCTTGGCTCTTCACGCCACTTATAAATGAACTGGCCCTAGGTATCGATTGGGGGGGGGGGGGGGGGGGCGGGGAAATTATATAAAAATTTCTCAAAATAATAGTGGTACAGGAATGAAACAAATATCACTGAACTCGTAAAATTGCGCAGGTCAAGAATATGCCCATTAATTCAAGAATCGATCGTAGAGATGTTGTCTAGCCGATCTCCCGCGTTAATGCTAGATATCGCGTGCCCAAGCTAGACTTGGCGCGTTCGTAAGCATTCATCTCTCATTGGTTTAACTTTTTCAATAACTTCGCGGTTTTTATCAGACCTCGGCCTCGTAGGAGTGTCCAGTAGTACCATCAGCCACTCACGTTACTGCATTATATTTTTTCTAGGCGCGAATAGCACAATGAACATACCATAAGCGTGTCTCACCACGCGTCCCTTCTATTTTGAGGTAGCCACCACCTGTCCTTCTTAAACATAGCTAGGCTCTTTCTTTCCACAATCCTTAAGTATTTAGCCTTTTGTCAAACTGCTGCAGGTATGTCCCAACTGTCTCCAACAAATGCTTGAAGTTTCCTCATCTTCGTCTGGCTATTTCATGACGCTGGTGGAAATATTAATTAATTTAAGAAATAAAACATCGAATCATTTATCCATCAGAGGATAAAGGGTTCAATACACACACTAATACAGCCAACACAATAACACAGATTATCAGACGAATTCCAAACATACATACATATAGTACATACATACATACATACATACATACATTCATACATTCACACACACTCAAAATTACACGGGGTTCCATTACCACGATGTCGCAAAGCCCCTAAATGAAACAACAACAACAACAACTCTTATAACTTGGGGCGACGTATTATGGTCAGTTCCCCTTTTTATGTGTGTAGACTATCTGAATCATCCCTTTGATTTGACCAACTATCAACAGGCTTAGAGCTGTGTTTGCCCTAGACATTCAAACGTAAAACATACATTCTTGAAGATAATGAAGATAATGTTCGCTACGTTACATTGATGAATATACGGTAAGCTTATTAAAATAATCTGTATGACGTATCTTTTCAGTGTCGGAGAATATTATGCGGCTAAAAGAACATATTTTTGTGGGAGACCGTGTGTAATAATAAGATTAAACTTGACGGTGTGTTGAGTAGCGAGTAATTCCACAAGGTCAACAGAGCTCAGCCGACAAGTGGACGGACTTAATTTGTTCATCGATGCGCATTAAGAGGGGGGTTCACCCTTCCCATCCTACTCAAGAGAGAGAACCTCTCCGTACAACTTTTCTCTCGGGTCAGACCCAGTATTTAGCCTCTTGTTGCTGTTCCATTGTTGGGGGCTTTGCCACCGTATTCCAGAGCCCTATTTGCTAGTGAGCGCGGGGAGATCTGCACGTGTTTCAGAGCCGTCGAGAGCCCTAGAACAAGATCTTCCGAGCCTCTGAAATTTTTATTCAACCTGAGATGGTATTAAGGTTACAAATAGCGGCTTCGGTGGCGTACTTGGTAGCATGCTGGGCTTCTATGCCCAAGATTGCGGGTTCAAACCCGGCTGAAGTCGTCAGACTTTTTAAGAGCGTTGTAAACCCCTCAGTATGCCTTCCTTCGGAGGGGAAGTAAAGCCAGCGGTCCCATGTCATAGATTTATGGCATGTTAATGAACCTTCCACTAATTACACCTGTTCCTTCGTTCGCCGCCAGGAGCCGACTGCGGTGGCGTCTAGTAGCCAAGTTCTGAACTAGTAGTTGTTGACGGTGCCGTTTGGCAGCAAAGGTAGGAAATACTTGAAAAATTCAAAGTATGCAGTCCTCACTTGAATTAGGATACAGAAACACACACTAATACAGTCAACAAAATCAACATTGGTTATCAGACAGATTCTACACACACCCAAAGTACACGGGGCTACATGACCATGTTGTCGCAGCCCATAAACTGAGGAAACAACCAACCAAGGTAACAAATTTTAATCCTCCCATCGAAAAAAAGAAAAGAAAAAAGAACTCCGGTGAATTTAGCCCAACTGAATGTGTACTCTGTTGTTAGTTGTTCACCTACTCTCTCGCTCTCTCTCTCTCATATTGGTTGTTCTTTTATTTCAATTTTGTGATCACTGTGCATTAAAAATTCCATTTAACTGGCTGCGTGGCTCAGTGGTAACGTTCACAACTGCTGTGCCCTAGGTTGCAGGATTGAATCCTGTTGCAGTCAGCTGTGTCAGTAGATTTACTGCCACGTTAAAGATCCCATTTGGGGCGAAATTCTGGCACCCCGGCCCTGTGTCCCTAAAACCCGCGGAAGTTAAAAGGGACGTAAAACAAATAACATTATTATAACAAGAAGTTCCGTGACGAACTAAAGAGCCTACTTTTCTTAAAATTTAAGATTCATGCCAATGATTAATCGATATGGATCTATCTAGAATAATGACGAAATTAAGTTGGTAATATCGAAATTTCTATTTAGTTCGAAATACTGTATACTTGGCATAATGTAGCCTAATAGAGCAGTACAGTTGACAGCCCTGGTGACTGAATATATTCTTAGTTCCATCTCTTAAGGTACAGAATACAAAATTTGGTTGGAGTCCAATGAATAGCATGGACGTTACATGCAGTTAAACATTGGATCTAACAGCGCGCGTAAAATCATGTTGGCAACAGTGTCATGCATGTATTGGTTAGAAATAATCTGAAATAATATGCTCTATTGTTGTGCCAATTTTGAATGAAATCCATTAGTTAGTATAGAAGTTACATGCATTTTAAAATTGGACCTATCAGCAGGCTTAGAATCATGTTGGCAGCACTTACGTATATTAGTTACTCCAAAGTAATCTAGAATGCCAGGTACTATACGTGTGCAAAGTTTAGAGCTATTGGCTTGCATTCTTTCTGATGTATTGATATTAGGGTAACAAAAATAGAGACAGCATTTATTAACAGTTGGAAGCCCTGGTTGCTCTTAAGAATACGCATAGTCATAGCTGTTGTGGTACACATAGCACATACGACATTTGGTTGAAATCCAAATGATAGTATGGAAGTTACATGTATTTAATGTTGGACCTCTCAGCAGGCTTAGAATCATGTTGGTTGCACTGACGTATATAAGTTACTCCAAATTAATATAGAATGTCATGTACTATACGTGTGCATAGTTTAAAGCTGTCGACTTGCATACTTTCTCATATATATTGGTATTTGGATAAAATAAATTAAGAGCATTTTTAACAGTTGGCAGCACTGGTGGTTCATAAGAATACTTTCAGTCATATCTGGTTATGTACACATACAACATACGAAATTCGGATGAATTCCAATTGACAGTGTAGAAGTTATATGCATTTAAATATTGGACCTATCAGTAGGCTTATCATCATTTTGGCAACATTGCCATGTATGGCCTTCTGGAAATTAAACTGCAATATTATTATCTATATGTGTGCCGATTTTGAAATAGCTCCCATTCATACCTCCAAGATATCCAACATGGAGCTCAAATTTCAATTGCGATTTTTCAGCAGTTGGTAGCACTGACATCATTTTCAAATATGGCCGTGAGATATTCAGGTATAGATCTTTACTCCAACCAAATTTTATTTCGATTGCTCCAGCCGTTTAGGAGTTGATAGGGGGACACACACACACAGCCAGCCAGACAGACAGAAGGACAGACAGACAAACAGACAGACAGACAGACACACATTTTCCCGGATCGATCTCATAAGACTACTTTTTCCTCATTTTTGCAAAATGTGAAAAGTAGGCTAATAATTATTATTATAAAAATTACATTTCGTTGTATCTGAACGGGTTCAGGCACAACAAGAATAAGCCTTTCAGAAACACAAGAAATGAAGAGCCATATTTAGTCTACTTTTCACATTTTGCAAAAATGAGGAAAAAGTAGACTTATGAGATCGGGCAAATGTGTGTCTGTCTGTCTGTCTGGCTGTGTGTGTGTCCCCCCCCCCCCCTATCAACTCCTAAACGGCTGCAGCAATCGAAACAAAATTTGGTAGGAGTAAAGATCTATACCTGAATATCTCTCGGCCATATTTGAAAATGATGTCAGTGCTACCAACTGCTGCAAAATCACAATTGAAATTTGAGCTCCATGTTGGATATCTTGGAAGGTATCAGTGGGAGCCATTTCAAAATTGACACACGTATAGATAATAATATTGCAGTTTAATTTCCAGGAGGCCATACATGGCAGTGTTGCCAAAATGATTATAAGCCTGCTGATAGGTCCACATTTTAAATGCATATAACTTCTACACTATCAATTGGATTCCAACCAAATTTCGTATGTGGTATGTGTACATAAGCAGGTATGACTGAACGTATTCTTAAGAGCCACCAGGGCGGCCAACTGTTAATAAATGCTCTCAATTTACTTTATCCAAATACCCATATATCAGAAAGTATGCAATTCGACAGCTTTAAACTATGCACACGTATAGTACCCGACATTCTAGATTAATTTGGAATAAGTAATGGACCTCAGTACTACCAACATGATTCTAAGCCTGCTGATAGGACCAATTGTAAATACATGTAACTTCTTTACAAATAAATGTATTTCATCCAAAATTGGCACAACAATAGATCATAATAGTTCAGATTATTTCTGACCAATACATGCATGACATTGTTGCCAACATGATTTTACGCGCGCTGTTAAATCCAATGTTTAACTGCATGTAACGTCCATGCTATCCATTGGACTTCAGCCAAATTTTGTATCCTGTAGGCCTTAAGAGATGGAACTAAGAATATATTCAGTCACCAGGGCTGCCAACTGTAGTGCTCTATTAGGCTACATTATGATAGTTATATTTCGAACTAATAAGAAATTTCGTTATTACCAAATCAATTTCGTCATTATTCTAATTTGGTCCATATAGATTAATCATTGGAATAAATCTTACATTTCGAGAAAAGTAGGCTCTTTAGTTCGTCACGGAACTTCTTGTTTTTTCTGAGATGGAATTAGAAACTTTATGCTCCACAATGAGCTCTCAAATATTAGCACGTCATAAATTAAATGGACAACTCTGGTAACATTGCCATATCTCCAGAAGAAAAACAAGTAGTTCCGTGAAGAACTATACAGCCTATTTTCATATACCCTACTAATGTTAATTGCCTCTATCAACATACAAAATTTCAGTTTGATTGTTGTGATAGATTCGTAGATATTGAGAACCGTCTAAATATTTCAGATGGTCGCCAGGTAGGATTTTTATTAATGTACTATTACATGAAGATTATTATGTACGTGTGGTTTTCAAAAACTTCTATCGCATGATTAGGACACAAGAAGTAAAAACGAGATTTTAAAATTTCGCACAGCTGCCATCTTGTGGTTATGAAAACAATTGAAATAAATTAGATGCCAGAGGATTAACATTTGTACATGTATAAGCATTTAACGTGCAATGTTTCACTGCACTCGGATGGTTAAATCGCGAGAAACGTCTTTTTAAATATTTGTGCTTCGCGTCACCGCCATGTTGGATTTATGCTCACCAGGTTACTGAATGTCCTATAGGCGAACTTATGTTCATAGCCTCTATCAACATAATAAAATTCAGTTTGATTGCTGTAAAAGATTCGTAGATATTGAGAACCGTCAAAATATTTCGGATGCTCGCTATTTTGGATTGTTATATGTACAGGCCATAGAGTAATGTACTTAAAGGAAAATTATAGCGTAGCTTCATTATTCAAACTTTCACTTCGATCGCATGACTACGACACAAGAAATAAAACTTAATTTTAAAATTTCGCACAGTCGCCATCTTGAGGTTATATAAACAATTGAACTAAATTAGATTCAAGTGCATTACAATATGTATAATCATTTACTGTACCATATTTCACTGTGCTCAGATGGTTAAATCACGAGAAAAGTCTATTAAAATGTTTCAAATTCGCTTGGCCGCCATGTTCGTTTTGAACTTTACAGGTTTTTGAGAGTTACATAGATAACCTCGTAGCAGTGCCCTTTATCACCGTACAAAATTTCAGGGTGATATCTGTAATAGTTTCGGAGATATAGAATGCCAATGAAATATTTCGCACAGCCGCCATTTTGAGGTTATGTAAACAATTGAAGAAAATTAGACGCCAGTGCATTACAATTGTATAAACATTTGCTGTACCAAGTTTTATTACGTTTGGATGGTTAAATCGCGAGGAAAGTCTATTAAAAATCTCAACTTCGCTTGGCCGCCATGTTGGTTTTATATTTATCAGGTTTTGAATGTCCCATAGGTGAACTTCTAGCAGTGCCCTTTATCACCGTACAACATTTCAGGGTGATATCGGTAATAGCTTCGGAAATATTGAATGCTGGTGAAATATTTCGCACAGCCGCCATGTTGGATTGGTGTGACACAATAAAATTTAAAGGGCACGGTCGGGGTCGGCCAGAATGGTGCTATGATCTTACTAAGTTTCATTGAAATCGCTTCAGCCGTTTAGAAGTTATTAGGGGGGGGGGGACACACACACACACACGAATCACACACACACGCACACACAGGCCGACAAACGGACAAAAGTAGATCTCATAAGCCTATTTTTACATAAAATGGAAATAGGCTAAAAACCATTGGTTATTTATCAAATTGATAATATTGTGCTCTTTGTTATGTAACTGGCTGTGTTTACATCGAACGGAGTCGTATCAGAAAAGACCAGGAAATGTTCTCCACAGTGACTGCCGGCTTCTGTCGGAGCTAGCATCAGCAGTTTAGTTGGCAGCACGGTGTCCTTGACAGGGTGAATCCTGCACTTGTGGGCAGTAGGCTATCGAAATCGTCAGTGTGTATTGCAATAGACGAGCGTGTGTGTCATCAGCACTTCCATTATCAGTTATGAATGGCTGTGGTGAGTACAAAGATTACTGTTTGTTTGTTTTATTACAAGCGACAGTCGTGCTGCCAACGTAACTACTGATGCTAGCTCTCGCAGACGCTTGTAGGCACTGCGGAGAACATTTCCTGGCGCCCTGTAGTTTTGACATATATATTATACTAGCAGTAGTGCCCGGCTTCGCCCGGTGGATTTATTTGTTTTATGGATGATAATGAATACTACTACAGAACTGGCATATGATACTTAGACTAACAGAAAACAATATTTAAAAAAAATATTTTTGTAGTGGTGGTGGTGGTGGTGGTGGTGGTGGTGGTGGTGGTGGTGGTGGTGGTGGTGGTTGTAGCGGGGGTGATAAGTAGTAGGCCTACAGTATAATGGACGTAACATTCAGGTAATTTTCCCGTAATGATAATTATGAATAGGAAAACAGCTATTTACTAACTACAGCACTGACACATGTAATTTACAAACAAACAAAAAAATAAAAAAATAAAAATAGAAAGAGCAGTAAGTGAAATAAAAGACACTGCCTAGGGCCTACTGTATATCTCATTGGCTGTTAGAAATGTAGAGACCAATAGTGTCGTCTTTTGTCGCATAGCGCCGTAGAAAAATAATCAGAACTCTTTGGAAAACTTCGACTGACCCGAGCTACTGAGGTAACAATAGTATCATTTATCGCCAGAAAGCGCTTAACGATAAATTTCGGAATAAATGAAGGTAAATTTGAAAGCACCAACGCTTATTGCAGCTGATAACCTCAATGAACTGCACCAACACCATTGCACTTATACAGAGGCATAATATTTCATGATGATAACTGTTTAAAGGGGCCTAAGAAATCTTTTTGCACTAATTACCCCCCGTGACTGCAATTTATAAACAGCGCAAGATGCAACTATTTTCGCAATTCTGCACCAGAACACTTGCAGGGGAGACGTGATGCAGCACGAACTGCCTGTCAACAACAGACTTATTAAAATACTCTTACAGTTACACTACTACGAACATTAGTGGTTCTAGGGTCTTAATACGTGGTTTTCAAGTTCATTTTGTCTGTTATTCTAAATGTAGGAATGGGGAGCGTTGTCCAAAATATCAAGTGGACATTGTTACCAGGAGGGTTTCAAAGTGTAGGCTATGTAAAATTTGGTGCAATTATGAGAAACGGTGTAGATTTGTGATGAAGGGCCTAAATGCAGGGAATGGAGTGGTCTGTCCAAAATTTCAAGCAGACAGTGTTACTCGTCGGGTTTCAAAGGGTAAGTATGTAAAATTTGGTTCAGATCTGTCAAACGGTGTATATTTGTGCCAAAGGGCCTAAATGCAGAGAATGGAGGGGTCTGTCCAAAATGTCATGCAGACAGTGTTACTCGTCGGGTTCCAAAGGGTAAGTATACAAATTGCCGTTCAGATCGGTGAAACGGTGTGGATGTGTGCCAAAGGGCCTAAATGCAGGGAATGGACTGGTCTGTCATAAATTTCATGTAGGCAGTGTTACTCGCAAGGTTCCAAAGGATAAGTATATACATTTTGGTTATGATCTGTGAAACGGTGTAGATTTGTGCCAAAGGGCCTAAATGCAAGGAATGGAGTGGTCTGTCCGAAATTTCATGTAAACAGTGTTACTCGCAGGGTTCCAAAGTGTAGATCGGGGAAAAGGTGTAGATTTGAACCAAAGGGCCTATATGCAGGGAATGGACCGGTCTGTCATAAATTTCACGTAGACAGTGTTACCATCAGGGTTCCAAAGGGTAAGTATACAAATTTTGGTTCAGATAGGTGAAACGGTGTGCGTATCACTAACCATAACGCCAGCGCATGCGGATAGAGCTGTTCGGGAGCACTTGTTCAACCAACTTACTGAAAAAAAAAATCAATCTTGAAGGTTACCTTATGCTACATAGCCTAAACTATTCCTCTTGAATCAGGCTATCATATAAAAGAAGAATTTTTCTAATCGGACTGGTAGTTCCAGAGATTAGCGCGTTTAAACACATAAACACACAAACACACAAACTCTCCAGCTTTATTATATTAGTATAGATAAAATTGTCCGTATAAGTCGTTCTACCGTCTTGAGCCCACTAGGAAATCCAGGTTCCTGGGCTAAGGCCCCACTTGCCCCTCCCTCTCATTGGACCTGCCTGTGTTGTTGTAGGGTCTGTATTACAGCCTTAATACCGTAAGTTAGAATCAGATATTTCACTCTCCTGAAGGAGTATAGTCGTGTCGAATAACGAAACCCCAGTCAGCACTCTTTTATCCCCATGATACTTCCACTCAGTCGGATCTTGTTATGAGGGTTCGGTGTTGGCTTCCTTTCTCTCGACAACAGATGTCCCTCGTAGTTTAAGAGTACTGTGGATATTGGTATGCGCACAAAGCGATGGTGGACCAGTGTGTGGGTTCCCCAGGGATCTTGGGATGGTATACCTTTAAGATGGCCTAAGATGGTTTAACTTTGACGGGAAAGCAGTTTGGTGGGAAGGCAATTAGGCGGGAAAAGATATTTTTGGAAGTAATGGCACCCAACAGTAATTGTTCTTGTCATATAGAAGGGGAAAGGGAGAGGATGAAGGGGTGAGGGAAGGGGTGCGAGGGTGAAGGAATAAATATGATAAAGCATGAAATGCTCGTAATAACTTGTACTCTTGTATTTTCACTTTTCGCGACCTGTAGGCCCGTAGGTCAGGTCAATAAGTGCTAAGTTGTTGAAACTGAAAATGTCTATAAAATAGGTCTAATATTTTATTCAACAATGTTAATGATTCATGAACATGTGGTGAATATTTTAGCAACAGATTGGTTGATTTTGTGTATTTTCTCTGTGTTAGTCTGCGTTTGCTTCAGTATAATTTTCTATTTATTCTGTGTGATGATTTAGTTAGCCTGCACCAATTCCTTTCTAGGTTACTTTAACCTAATTAATTTAAAATAAATGCACAATTAACTTCATGCAATTTTATCTCACCATTAATCTTTAACAAAAGGCGATTTTAATTTCACATTAATGTAATTTTAAAATACATTACTCGTTTGTCAGATTTAACCTAAATTATATGTTTTCTTCCAAAATGCTATAAAACACTAAATTTCAAATGTATAAAACCTACAAAATAATAAGTGATTAAATCAAAATGCCACAATTCTGATTTCAAAATGATAAAAATCACCACCACTACCAATAGCATAGTTATCATTTCTTGAGTCGATTTTTTAAACTTCCACTTTCATCTAAACAAATCATGTAGGCTATCATAGCAAAAACTAAGCATATTGCTCTCATGAGTATTCTGTGTTTACAATGCTAATTTCTGACTTTTTAATTTCTTTTTTCTCTGATACAATTAGCAGGAACCAATCAATTATTTCGAGGGATGTTCTTCGAGACTCCCTCCTTAGTTTGACACAGAATTTTTGGAAATAAATGTGCTTTTTAAAAAAAAATCATAAATCTTTTTAAATTTGCATATATTTAACAGCACTTTGATGAACATTTTCATCTGAAAGAATTAAAATAGAGTAAAGTTTGAAAATCAAGCGTTTAAAATTTAACACTTAAGGAGGAATTACATGTAAAAATTTCAGGATTGTATGCTGAATAGTTCAGAAAACAAGCGAGATTTTGTATCTAGAAATACATTTTAGTGAGGAATTGGAATATATTTTTTCTGTTTTTTTAGAACATGCAATTAACATAAGATTCCCCCTCTTTTATTGTAAGCTCTAGCATCAATTTTGCTGTTGTTACATGTCCCTATGACTCGCTTCTAACGTAGCCTCTTTCTTAAAAGTTTGATTTTGTATCGATCGTCTAATAGAAATAAAAATAAAAATGTAGCCTACTTTGGCTGGTTTACTAATAGGAGTTAGTTGTTACGGCGAAAGAGTTAGTGACTGTGACGAATCCTATTGTTGGGCGTTAAAATCGGTGCAGGGCCGGATCTTTTTTGGGGGCCCTGAATTTCAAACTTTGTTTTGGAATCGATATATCTCGGAAACGGTTGATCGTATCGAAAAATGTTAAATGTATAGGTGTAAGATCTCCGCGGTATGCAACTTTTTTACTCAAAACGATTTTTTGATATCTCTCACCGTTTTCTTTTTTTTGGGGCCCTGAAAATTTCCATTGTGCGTGACATTTTTGCGTTTAGCTAAGTACTGGACGCCATTTTCAAGATATTAAGCTGAAATTTGTTACGGCGAAAGAGTTAGTGACTGTGACGAATCCTATTGTTGGGCGTTAAAATCGGTGCAGGGCCGGATTTTTTTGGGCGGCCCTGAATTTCAAACTTTTTTTTGGAATCGATATATCTCTGAGTAGGGCTTGTAACCGTAAAATAGTATTATGAAAAACCCTGGTATATGCGCTGTTAAATAGATTGCATAAATATCGGAGGGATGTGTAGTTAACTTGTGCGGTAATTTCATCAAAACCTTGCTAAGAAAGAAAGAAAGAAAGAAAGAAAGAAGTTGTTCAACTAATTTTGTTTCTAATGTCAAATCTGACAAAATGTCAACCAACCTGGCTATTGTTTTGAAGTGTGAGAAAGCATGACCACAACAGTAACAAGTAGTTCCGTGAAGAACTATACATCATATTTTCATATAAACTACAGCCGAAATGAAACCATTTCTCCCTTAGGGCAATTTTGCATACGTCCCCCTTAAATTGCATTTTGTGACAATTTTGAATCTAAATTACATTTTGTAAGTATTTTCTATCTAAATTGCATTTTGTAAATATTGTCAATTCAAATAAAAGTACAGTAAGTATGTAGTTAGTTTTAGTTGTAAGTAGGTAGTTAGTTTGCCTATTAGTAATATGTCATTGTTCTATTAGACTGTGGTGTGTGAGTGTGTCTGGTAGCAGTTGCATTGTTTATTAGTTATAGTTCATTGTTTCAGTAGAGTGTGATGTGTGAGGGTGCATGTGAGTGTGTCTGTTGACAGACTGTTTTAGTGGTAGTATTTGTTGTTGGTGGAACTTAAGTTTTTTGTTAGTAGAGTTTTGATATTTAATTGTTAGTACGGTAGAAGGTTAGTATTTTTGTTAGTAGAATTGCTCTTTACTTATTCTGAAAGGGAGTAGCAGCCTTTCAGAATAAATCAATTCTTTACTAGTCTTATAGACGGTTAAGATATTGATAATATAAGCCAATAATGGCTACACTGCGTCCTGCTGCACGGCTGAAAGCAACGGGAAACTACAGCCGTATGCTATTCCCGAGGATATGCACCTCTCTATGCATAATTACATGTGATGATGGCCTCCTCCCTTGTAAAATTTCAATCCGGAGGTAAACTAGTCCCCCGTTCGGATCTCCGGGTGGGGACTACTCGAGAGGGGGTTAACATCACAGAAGTGACAAAGAGGAAATCTGACATTCTGCGGATCGGAGCGTGGAATGTTAGAAGTCTGCTAGGAAGTGGAAGGTTAGAAAACTTAGAAAGGGAAATGGATAGGTTGAGGTTGGATTTGGTTGGGATTAGTGAAATGCGCTGGCAGGAAGAACAGGACTTTTGGTCAGGAGACTATAGGGTCATTAGCACTAAATCAAACAATGGCCAAGCTGGGGTTGGCCTCATATTGAGTAGGAAACTTGGACAGCGGGTGGAATATTATGAGCAATATAGTGAACGGATTATTGTAGCAAAAATCAATACAAAACCTACCTGCACTACAGTGGTACAAGTCTATATGCCTACCAGTCAAGCTGATGATGAGGATGTTGAAAAGGTCTACGAAGAAATAGACGAAATTCTGAGGTATATCAAGGGTGATGAAAATGTTATAGTAATGGGAGATTGGAATGCTGTGGTAGGAAAAGGGAGAGAAGGGAAGATAGTAGGAGATTTCGGATTAGGTGAAAGGAATGATCGAGGAAGCAGGCTGGTAGAATTCTGCACCGAGCATGAATTGGTCATAGCTAACACCTTATTCAATAACCACAATAGAAGAATATACACATGGATGAGACCAGGAGATACAGGGCGTTACCAAATCGACTTCATTATGGTCAAGCAGAGGTTTCGAAACCAGATTTTGGATTGTAAAACATATCCTGGTGCTGACATAAACTCTGATCACAATCTGGTTGTAATGAAATGCAGATTAAAGTTGAAGAAACTGAAGAAAAGTCAAAAGCCAAAAAGGTGGGCAATAGACAGACTGAAAGAGAAGGATGTAAACGAAAGATTCAAGAAGAGTATAAAGGAAGGACTAATGAAAAACCCTAAACAAACTTCAATTGCAGACGAATGGGCACTTTTGAAGAATGAAATAACAAAATCCGCAGAAGAAAACATTGGTAGGAAAGAAAGAATAGGTAGAAAACCGTGGATCACTCGGGATATACTAGAATTGATGGATGAAAGGCGGAAACACAAGAATCTAAGAGATGAAAAGGGGAAAGCAGAATACAGACGTCTGAGAAATGAGGTTAACAAGAAGTGCAAGGAAGCGAAAGAAGAATGGTTGAAAGAGAAATGTGCAGGTATAGAAAATTGTCTGAAATTAGGAAAAGTAGACACAGCTTATCGAAGGATTAAGAATACTTTTGGGGAAAAGAAGACTAAATGCTGTAATATTAAGGACACAAATGGAAAGCCTCTAACAGATAGGGAAGAAAAGGTTGAGAGATGGAAAGCTTACATAGAGAGTTTGTATAAGGGAAAGGAGATTGAGAATCATGTAATGGAAAGGGAGGAGGAAATTGATGACGATGCGAAAGGAGATTTAATATTGAGATCAGAATTTGATAGAGCTTTGGAAGACTTAAGCAGGAACAAAGCACCAGGCATAGATGATATACCGATTGAGTTGCTACGCTGCATAGGAGAAGAAGGTCTGATCAGGTTATTTCACTTGGTGTGTAGGATTTATGAGACAGGTGAGGTACCCCCTGATTTCAAGAAGAATGTAATCATCCCTATACCAAAGAAAGTGGGAGCTGACAGATGTGAAGATTACCGTACAATCAGCTTGATTACTCATGCTTCAAAGATCCTGTCTAGAATAATTTACAAGAGGATTGAAAGCCAGATAGAAACGGAGTTGGGTGAAGACCAGTTTGGTTTCAGGAGAAATGTAGGAACAAGGGAAGCTGTACTAAGTCTTAGGCTGATTTTAGAAGGTAGAATAAGGAAAGATAAGAGAACGTTCATGGCTTTTGTAGACTTAGAAAAGGCTTTTGATAACGTTGATTGGACTAAATTGTTTGACATTTTGAAATCAATTGGAATAAAGTACAGGGATAGGAGGGGGATATACAATCTGTACAGAAACCAGACAGCAGTCATTCGAGTTGAAGGACATGAGAGAGAAGCTGGTATTCAGAAAGGTGTAAGGCAAGGCTGCAACTTATCACCCATACTTTTCAATCTTTACATTGAACAAGCAATGAAGGAAATTAGAGAAAAATTTAAAGTGGGAGTGAAGATTCAAGGAGAAATAATTTCAACTCTGAGATTTGCTGATGACATCGTCATCTTGGCCGACAAGCCTGAGGATTTGAATGAGTTTTTGAATGGTATGGACTCCGTCTTACGGAAAGAATTCATGATGAAAATAAATAAATGTAAAACAAAAATACTGGAATGCAGCCGAAATATATCAGAAACCTCTATGGAGATCAAATTGGCAGGTGAAAAGCTGAAGGAAGTAGGAGACTTCTGTTACTTAGGAAGCAGAATAACCAGTGATGGACGAAGCAAAGTGGATATTAAAAGTAGGTTGGCTCAGGCAAAGAAAGCATTTCTACAAAAAAGGAATCTGCTGACATCGAATATAGATTTAGGTATTAGGAAGTCATTTTTGAAAGCCTTTGTCTGGAGCGTGGCGCTCTATGGAAGTGAAAGTTGGACTATTGGTGCAGCAGAAAAGAGGATAATTGAAGCATTTGAAATGTGGTGTTACAGGAGAATGATGAAGATCAGATGGGTAGATAGGGTTACAAACAAAGAGGTATTAAGACGAGTGGGAGAGGAGAGATGTTTCTGGCGACTGCTAATGAAGAGAAGAGATAGGTTGGTAGGACACATACTAAGACACCCAGGAATAGCAAGCTTAGTTATGGAAGGAAGGGTCGAGGACAAAAACTGTAGGGGTAGACCAAGGTTAGAATATGTTAAACAGATTGCCTCCGATGTAGGGTGTCGGAGCTATGTAGAGATGAAACGATTAGCTCAGGACAGGGAGGCATGGAGAGCTGCATCAAACCAGTCAAAAGACTGAAGACTCAAACAACAACTAATAGGACACGCGATTGTGGGAATGTATAACGAATGTAGACTCAGGAATTAGATACATTGTACAGTGAGAAAGCTACATGTCCAACTTTCAAAAAGTCGAAGATTTTGGACATTCTGGAACCCCTTTATATGGGTATTAGTGCATAGTGGTCAGATATCACCACAAAAATTAATGCTTTGCAATCGGTCAACTCGATTGTTGCCCAATTGTAATAGGTGTTCCCTGTACTGGTAAACCACAAGAATTTATTATTAATCTCTTGTAATTTTTTAAAGGTTTAGGGAAACACCCATTACAATTGGGTACAATTGTGATGACTGATTGAAAAGGTTTAATTTCTATTGCTAACAAGTGAAGTATCGGGTAAGACAGGTCGAAACCTATCTTGAAACTTAGTGGACGCAATCGTTGTACTGTGAGAGGACAACGTGCGGAAAATTAGACACCAGATTGAACTGGAAGGGTCCGAAATCACGTGGCGAATCTCTCATATAAGTCAATGGGAAGTAGCGAGCACCGTACATGTTGGCAGGGACAGGCCTGACTGCCCAGGCACTCAAGACCGGTCGCACGACCGCCTGCATATACGGCCCACCACGCGTCAACTCCGAGTGTCACAGGAATGTCCAGCTCCGCCAGCAGTCATGCCTGCGTACCGGGATGTCAGGTACGATTTCGGAGCCTTGCAGGTCAATCTGGCGGCCGATTTTCCACACGTTGTCCTTTTATAGTACAATGATTGCGTCCACAAAGTTTCAAGATAGGTTTCGACCTGTCTTACCTGACACTGACACTTCCCTTGTAAGACAATACTGAAACATGGCTTCCAGCACGATAACATATCAACGTGTACACTGGCAACATTTCGGTCACTATTAGCCTTGGAGAGTAGAAACAGCGTTGTTTACAGCCTCATAATCCCGATCCCCTGCTGGGCGAGAAACCGTCCTAAAGAGCTGAGGATCAATTGCATGCCAATTCCTTTGACGCTGGCTGAGAATGCGGTGGCCGTCGTAACTATACAGAGATGTGGTCTGTTGTTACCGTACTACTACAGCATTGGCTCTTTCTATACAGACAGGGTATTAGTGTCGTTGTTGTTGATTCATTAGGGGCTCTGTGTCACTTTGTGGTCATGTAGCCTCCTGTACTTGAGTGTGTGTAGGAGAAATTTGTATGATAACCTGTGTTGTTGTTGTTATGGCTGTATTAGTGTATGTAAAGGTAATAGGAGCTAAAATTGAGTTGGGGTGGCCGTGGCCTTAAATTTGATACCATCTTGGCAATTTTCCTCGAGTAGAAGTGGGGAAAGAGCTATTGGCGTCGAATTGGCATATGAAATGCTAAGGGAACTAGGAAACTTCTGCTACTTAGGAAGTAAAATAACCAGTGATAAGCGGAGCAAAGAGAATATAAAAAATGGTTGGCTCGGGCAAGGGAAGCTTTTGTAGAGAAAGAAACCTTTTGACATGAAATATAGATATTGGAAAGTCATTTTTAAAAACCATTGTCTGGAGCGTGGCATTCTATGGAAGTGAAACTTGGACTGTTGGCGAAGCAGAAAAGAGGGGAATAGAAGCTTTTGAAATGTGGTGTTATATGAGAATGATGAAGGTCAGATTAACAAATGAGGAGGTATAAAAATGAGTGGGAGAGGAGAGAAGTTTCTGGTGACTGCTAATGAAGAGAAGACATAAGATGGTAGGACATATTAGGACACCCAGAAAAAGAAATCTTAGTTATGGAGGGAAGGGTCGAAGACAACTGAAGGGGATGACCAAGGTTAGGATATGTTATTACCCATTTAAGATTTGATTGCCGCTGAGCCTGGCTGCGCCACCGTTTGTTGATTAGTGTAGCAGGAGCCTCGCGGGGTCAAGAGGAGGATACAGTGATGACACAGTGCAGAACCCACGTAAGTCAAGCAGCATTGCGCGCGCTACCTGTCTTAGAAGCGCAGATAAGTGCCATGTCACCACGGACAGCTACTGGAGCTGAGTCATATCCTACTCGCGCAGCTGTACCTGTCAACGAAGCAGAGTGACGTGTGACACAAGTAAACAGAGAATAGTTCCCATCTCGACCGCCGGCAATCAATTCGTGAAAGGGTAATAAACAGATTGTCAAGGATGTAAGGTGTGGTTGCTATGTAGAGATGAAACGATTAGCTCAGGGCGGAGAGGGTTGGAACGCTGCATCAAACCAGTCAAAACTACTCTAACACCAACAGAAGTGGGGAACTAAGAAAAACCACTGAGGTGTAAAATCTAACTCACCTCTTCTGAATCCTGCCCCATTCCAGTCCTCAGAAAACAATTAAATTTCTAGGCAGAGAAATGAACTCGAACCTAAGGGGTTGGTTGGTTGGTTGGTTGGTTCCTTAGTTTAGTGGCCGCGACAACGCGGTCATGTAGCCCCGTGTACTTAGGGTGTGAGTAGAATCCGTCTGATAACCGGTGTTAATTGTGATGACTGTATTATAGTGTGTGTATCTGTTTTAATTCAAGTAAGGACTGCAGGCATTCAATTTTTCCAAGTAGTTACTACTTTGGCCACCAAACGCCACCGTCAACGACCAACTAGTTCAGAACTTAGTTACCAGATGCCACCGCAGTCGGCTCTTGACGACGAACGTAGGAACCTAAGAACGTTAGTCAAATGATTAACCTATAATTTAGCTTCACACAGGTGTAATTAGTGGAAGGTTCTTTAACATGCCATAAATCTATGACATGGGACCACTGGCTTTACTTCCCCTCTGAAGGAAGGCATACTGAGGGATTTTTAACGCTCTTGAAAATCCGACGACTTCGGCCGGGTTTGAACCCGTGACCTTGGGCATAGAAGTTCAGCATGTTACCAACTACGCCACCGAAGGCGCAACCTCAGGGGTGACAGCAAACTTGCTAGCCAATTCACCACGAGGTGGTCCAAGACAATTTTAGCGGTGTTGAACAGATTTTTTGTGGCACACCGCGTATAATAATAAGATTAAGCTTGACGCTGCGCCGTGCGTAGTGGTAATTCCACAAGGTCAACAGAGCTCAGCCGCCAAGTGGACGGACTTAATTTGTTCATCGATGCGCTTTAAAGGGGTTCCGCCCCAGCATAACCAAGTTTATTTCTCACGCTAACAAGTGAAGAACTTCCGTTTCCAAGGCCGAGAACTGGTCGGGACCATTAATTGCTAGGCAGTCTAGTCTTGTTTACGAACTGTGAAGGTATGAAGCAGGCCATTAAATTAATATATTTTTCTTCTTTTTTATGACACTAAAAATTTGCTTCTGTAATTTGGCAAAGCTGCTTGTTTGGCGGAATAAATTACTGCACTAGCTAAAAACGGACTCATAGTGTATTCCTTCATTATCAGCAGAGCATTTGGAATTTAGCACTCACGATAAATGCAAAAAGTTCCTCCTAGGGATTCACAACTAGTAGGGTACGGTTAGAATCCACGGGATCCGAGCTCAGCACGATATTGCTTTGAGTGTATGGAAGCAGATGATCTATAAGGTGCGTTCAAAAAGTAACGAGCCGGAGGATACCTTTCCTGCACTCGTGTGGATGGCCTTGCCTTTTTTTGGGTGGTGGTGGCCCTGGATGCTTCCACTGGAGGCTTTGTCGTTTGGATTTGGATGACACCATGACTCATCTCCAGCCACCACTCGTGCCAGGAATCCATTACCTTCCCTCGCATAGCGCTGCAGATGACCAAGACAGTGGGCCATTCGACATGCTTCCTGGTGTGGATGAAGACTGTGGGGCACCCATTGGGCACACACTTTGCGCAAGTGCAGTCTTTCCTTCATGATGGTGTGCACACTTCCGACGCTCAATCTGACCACGGCGCTATGGCGTTCACTGTCACTCGGTGGTCCTGGGTAATGAGTGCATCAACCAGCTGGACGTTGTCATCTGTAATGCAGGGGGGGGGGGGGGGCACACCGGGCATCATCGGCTAACGACACCCGTCCTTCCCTGAAGCGCTTGTGCCACGCCTTGACTCTTGCAAGGGGCATGCAGTGTTCGCCGTACACTTGTGACATTCGGCGATGAATGTCCGTTCCCCCTACTCCTTCCACTATCAGAAACCGAACAACACCTCTTTGCTCTTCGTTTGACACTTCCATGTCACTGTTTGCAATGCGACTGGCAGGGTTGGATGATTGATGCATGCTTTTGCCCGCTTTGTATCGTCACGTGACGTGCACGCGTGCCCTCTAGCGACGGGCTGTGACCTTCCACGCTCTGGTCGGAACCACACCTCGTTACACACGCCACGATTAGCCGATGTCGTCACCGGTTTGCGCATTCCAGCCTCCAGCTCGTTACTTTTTGAACGCACCTTATAGATCTTTAGCTCCTTAAAGCAACAATCTCCACCACCACTTCGTGTCCGATAAGCTGTGCTATTATCGAATCTGTACTAGTGCGTGGATTTATATATTAGGTCTAAATAGGGAAGGATGTGATAGTGAATTTAGTTAGTATAATCCTAGCATTTTCCTGGAGTAGAAGTGGGAAACCACGGACAACTACTTCTACGATGGCTGAGATGGGGATTGAACACACCTCTTCACAGTTATCCTATCGAGTCTGAGTGAAACTCATACTTGCCCTCACATCAAAAGGAAATCTCTGCAAATGCGGGAATCATACCCTTAGGGATTGTGACCAATAACGTTAACCACTACACCACGAGATGGTTAAAAGAAAATGTACTGTATGGGTGGGATTTCCCAGACGTTTTCTTGGTTCTCTCCATGCTGGCCGATTAGTGTAAGTGTTAAACATAGAAGGACTAAATCCAGACTGTAAGCTATCTTCCAGAGATCGCAGCCTAGTTTTTATATAATTCGAGTTACACCACTTCTAGGATTAAAATCGTTGAGCACAAACCTATCAACCTTCCTTTGTGTCATTTCCAGCTTGTTGATGAGCCCTACTTGATATGGGTCCCCAAACCACTGAGCCATATTCCCAGTTTGGTCTCACCAGGGTCAAACATCCTAATTATTTTGCTGTAGAATTACTGCATTTTAATATCCGCATTACAAAATGAAATAACTCAGGTTAACACACAAATACCGGGTGAGTTAGCCGTGGTCGTTACGGCATGACTGCTGGCAGTCGCTCACATCCGGGAGGCGAGGAGGTTCGAATCCCCCCGCTGGCAACCTTGAAGATGGTCTTCTGTGGTTTCCCATCTTCCTTCCAGGCAAATGCCGGGGTTGGTCCCTAACTATAGGCCACAGCCGCTACCTTCCAACTCCTCGACCTTCCATTCCAACTTTCCTCCCCAGCGGTACTTGTAGTTTACCCATTGGGTGTCCGTCTCGAAGCAGCTACAAAAACTGGTGAGCAGAACATGTCCTCGGACACTCCCGGCACTAAAAGCCATACGCTATAAAAATCACACAAATTACTCACACCCAAATACACGGGGCCTATATGACAACGCTTTCGCAGACCCGAAAATAAGCAACAACAACAGAAAGTCCTCACGAGGTTCCAGCTCTCGGATAAGTATTTTTTTTTAGCAGATCTGAGAATCAAACCCATAATATTTGAGATAAGAACCTCAAATCCCCGAAGATGGCATTCTCCCGTTTCTGTGAGGATGCTTATCAAAACCAAGAACTGTGTCTCACCGTTGCTGGTTGGTTATTAAAACATGGAGTATGGTTTAGCGTGCCATTTATTGACATTGATAGAGAAGCTTTGCCTGCACTACCACGTTTTGTTTTAGAGATTGAAGGCTTTCTGTCACATCATGCAAATCGAACCGCGAAGGTCGCGAGACGACCTTGTACGGCTTTGTGAGCACATTTCTTTTTGTTTCGTGGAGATAAATTAACACATACGTAACTCTACAAGCCTAAGCGTCTGTAATAGCGCAGAATACAGCACCTTGTGCACGAACACTTGGACTGGTTGGCTGCCCAACACGTGAGAATATCACACGATTTTAAAACTGTAAGTCTACATTCAATTTGTTGATAATAAAGAGGCTTTTAAAAGAGGTGGTATATTGGCTTTCACGGCCCGTGAATTAAAACTCAGCAATTTTCTTCAAGGTTTATGCCGTGTCTTGTGAGGGCTTTCGCCCAGGAACACCAAGCTGGCCCATCAGCGGGCTCATGATGTCCCGCACCCGCTGATGAGCCAGTTTAATGTTCCTGGGAGAAACCCCTCACAAGACACGGCATAAACCAAGAAAAATTGCTGAGTTTGAAGAGGCTTTTATTATTTCGAAGAGCAAGTATTTCTATGAATCTGCACAAAATGGTTCCGTTTAAAATGCACTAATACGTTGCTCCTTCTTCTTCTTGTTTCGTATAGGCCATCTAAGGACCACGACATTCAACTATTACATTTGGAGTGGGCTTTGATGTATGCCCAGTAGTTACGCATCCTCTGGCTGTGTTGTTCCCTCCTCTCCTGTGTCCAGAGGGCACCTGTCTTCTTTCTTGGCGGTTTGTCCTGGAACCTAATTTGCTGAAGCATCTTCCTGAGAGATGTCCGTCTTTTAAGTCCCTTTCCGTCCCTCGAAGTTCTTGCAGATCTTTGCTCACTTCCCACAATCATGGTGATTTGATCTTCCGCTTTTGCCAGGAACCGAGGAGATGGTTGGTCAACCTGGTAGATTGCATCCAGTAGACGTGCCCATAAAATGATAGACGTCGTTTCCTAGCATCATCCGTGATTCTTTCACAGTACGCGTTGTTGTTTGAGTCTTCAGTCTTTTGACTGGTTTGATGCAGCTATCCATGCATCCCTGTCCTGAGCTAATCGTTTCATCTCTGCATAGCTACAACACCCTACATCTGTGGCAATCTGTTTAACATATTCTAACCTCGGTCTACCCCTACAGTTCTTGTCCTCGACCCTTTCTTCCATAACTAAGCTTGCTATTCCTGGGCATAGTAATATGTGTCCTACCATCGTATCTCTTCTCTCCATTAGAAGTCGCCAGGAACAGCTCTCCTCCCCCTCTCGTCTTAATACCTCTTCAATTGTTACCCTATCTACCCATCTGATCTTCATCATTCTCCTGTAACATCACATTTCAAACGCTTCAACTCTCCTGCTCTCCTCTTTTCTGCTGCACCAATAGTCCACGTTTCACTTCCATAGAGTGCCACGCTCCAGACAAAGGCTTTTAACAATGACTCCTAATACCTTGATCTATATTCGATCTATATTCTTTTTCTCTAGAAATGCGTGAAAATATGATATGTATATAGCCTACAAATGCAAAAGCATCACCTCCAGACTCCTTTCAAACTAAAGACACTATTGTTGGCGCTGGTTTTTAAGGTGGCGCTTAATACTGTAGTTGAACAAAACAGTTCCGTTTCTTAATATGATCCTTCCACACAAACTACAACCCCTGGCACTATCCAGCCCATGACGGGCTAAGGCCGACCAAGCGACCGCTGCCCAGCCATTTGGCCTGCAGATATTGGGGTGACTCGTGATCAGCGCGTCGGGTCCCCTCGGCCGTTAATCTTGGTATTCGTGATCGGGGTGCTGTCTCACTGTCAGACAGCTACTCAATTGTCCTCACGAGGCTGAGTGCACCCCGTTCCAACCCTCACGTCAGTTTTAAAATCCCTGACGGAGCCGGGGATCGAACCCGGGGCCTCCGGGTGAGAGGCAGGCGCGCTACCCCAACACCACGGGGCCGGCCTTCCACACAAACTACTGAATCAAATGTTATGAAAATGTATCAACCTTTAACTTTATAATATAGAATAGTTAAGTTACTGAAAAGGCAATATCATTCAATTCATAAACACAAAATATTAAGCAAAAGGTACATATTTTATGACCTTACTAATGAAGTTAAAGTTTTGAAGAAGATTTCGTGAATTGCAATCCAACTTAGAATCATGGTTCTAGTTCTTCAGACTTATTGTTTGTAAATGTTTCTTCGATAAGTTTTAAAAAGCCTTTGCTTTAGAAGCAATGCATAAATAATGCAACCATTATTCTAGGTCAGATTAGTGCACATACGCATATAAAGATAATGTGAAGATTTCAAGTAGATCAATGCCTGGATTTCTGAGATAATGTATCTTATTTGCATAAAAATACGAGTTGTAAAGAATGGCTGTCAAAGAAATGTCTGCAAATAGATTAATAAAGAAATGGTAGTTGTTTTCCAAAGTTGACAAACTTGAAAAAAAAAAAACATATCTCGGAAATTGATGAAGATTTTTGCTCCAAAAAAACTACCTATGGTATTTCAATATACGGACAATCCAAAACATCAAAACAGAGGAAATTGATTTCTCCCACCTAAACCAAAGTTAGCGCCACCTTAAGATGTACCACCGGTCATCCTGAATGTGGATTTTCCTTGGAATATTCTAAACTTCTTCCAGGCAACTTCCAGGATGGTACCTTTTTTTAAGTCCCGGGACACCTACCCGAATTTCCTACCCTAGAAATTATAGTTCCACACGCTGATGAAGTACACGGGCCTGATAACCGATATGTCCCAATTAATTAACAACACCAACAAATTAGGGGCTGATTTGTATAACGTTTCAACTGATAAACGATAGAGAATTACTCTAAGGGAGACATTCCTTCTGTCAAGTAGCCTCACTACACCTTTTAGCAGACTTAAGAAGTATTAGTTGCCAAACTATTTCCTTCTGTTGATCTTAGAGTTGGGAAACAAATATAGAAGTGATGAATGTAGTGTTTCACCTCCTTTTTAAACAGGTTGGCGAAAGTCAGAAAATGTTTTGGTCATGAGAAAGGTTAAAGACTACCTCCGATCTACGATGGGAGAAATTATGCGTAGCCTATACTGATATCGCGTCAGGAGTTGGCAGTCGGGTTTGAACTGCAGGGGTCTTCCCGCTCACTGCGTATTGCGCATTCCAAAAATATTCAGTTGGTCACTACTTGCTTCACTCACTCATCACATTCCTTCTTTCAGTGGCTGAGTGTCGCCTGCTCCATTGACAACCATTGGCATGCGGCAAGCCGATATATTTAACTTAGGAATATGCGGGCCGCGCATGCGTACTGCAAGACCCCCCGCACCCCGTCTCAGCGTGTTCAACTGCCATCTCCTGCCGCGATGACAGTACATTGCTGTCTATTGACCACCTACTCGCGTACTCAGAAATGGTTGACTGAAGAGTTTGTAAACAAAGGTCGACAGCGGGTATTTTGCTAAACGTTGACAAAGGTTTCATATTTTGCATTCATGTTGATTGTCTTTTGTATTTTAATTTGAAATAATGAATGAAAATCACCTAGTTTATTTAATGTAGCGTTAGGTCTACATTAACGTTTTATTTCAAGCTTTAAAGCCTTTAACAAAAAAGATTTCCCTGGTAGAGAGGCAACCACAGTTAAAAAATTTGCCCTCCTCACGTCTGCGAGGAGTTTTACGCCCCTGCTAAAAATAATAGGTATCCGACATGAAAATGAGATCTCGTAGCTTATGATTGCGAGATGTGGAGACACGTACAACTACGACCTGCATTGCTTGCTGGAATGTATCACAGATTCCAAGTCTTATCACACGGAGTGACTTCATATTTCTCCTAAAGGGAATTACTCTAGTTACAACCGTTCCCGGAAAACATGAAATGTGACTGCAGTTTGTCGAGCTGCACATTACAATCCGACTGACATGGAACAATAGGGAACTGAACGTTTTATCGGCAGCATGGTTGGCTGATCATTTATTTACACGCAAGCCTGCAACACCTGGTTCCTGATAACATGCTCTATCTGACTGTTTCAATACAGTAGTCGAGTGCCATATGGCTGGTCACCTGCCAAGGTGGACGTCCTTGCGCTGTTCTATGTTGCAATGCCGTCCTAGAAGCTACCTATGATGAGAGAATGGCATAAGCTACAACGGGGTTAATTGCAGTGCACACCTACTCTGTTCCGTCTCAGCCATCATATATAATCTCTCATTTATTTATTAAAGAAAGCTTTCCAGTCGATCAACACTAATTGTGCCCAATTACATTAGGCGGGAAACAAGTATTTACATACCCTAACCTGGAAAAAACGAGAATTATTACAAAATGGGGTACTTAATTGGATGACATGTTTCGAATGTCAAGCGTAGAGATTAAGCCTTAGTGAACAGGGCCTGAAGATGAAAGGTTGACGTTCGAAACATGTCATCCAATTCAGTACCCCATTTTGTACATAAAAGCGTTATGGTGTTCGAAGCCATTAAAAAATGAAAGTAGACTTATGAGATCTACACAGGGCCAAAAATTGTGTGTCTGTGTGTCTGTGTGTGTGTGTGAGAGAGAGAGAGTGAGTGTGTGTACTCTGAATGTATGTCCCCCACTATCAATTCGAACATGGTGTGAAACCAAATTGAACGAAATTTGGCACAGAGGTAGAAACTAGCAAAGGGCACCTCAGTGTCATGTTTTATATCGCCGCCATCTTGACGGATACGTAATGGCAGCCACCCAAATGTTCAAAGCTTAAATCAAATTACGACTAACCTAATCATCCGATCTCTACCAAACTTTGCAACAACATACCTTTATGTGGGTTGCAAATGTTGACCAAACTACAAGATCATTAGCCCAATACTTTGCGGATGGTGGCAATGTATGCGTGCAAATCGATTCCCCCTATCAATTCAAACACGGTAAAACTGAATTGAAAAAGAAAATTGGTACGGAGGTAGCACTAGCAAAGGACACCTCAGTGTCATGTTTTATGTCGCCGCCATCTTGACGAATACGTAATGGCGGTCACCCAAATGTTAAAAGCTTAAATCAAATTACGACCAACCTAATAATCTGATATCTACCAAATTGTGCAACATTATACCTTTATGTATGAAGAATATTTTGACCAAACTACAAGGTCATCAGCCCAATACTTTGCGGATGGCGGCCATGTATTTGTGCAAATTGATTCCCCCTGTCTATTCAAACACGGTGAAACCGAATTGAACAAAATTTGGTACAGAGGTAGCACTAGCAAAGGGCACCTCATGAAATGAAAATCCACAGCCTGCTTACAGTCTCCGACCGGGTCAGGAATGGAATGAATGAAGCCCCCATCTAGCGGCGAGGATATGAACTGTGCCGGCTGCCGAGGCCTGACGCACTCCTCTGGGGCAATGATTAAATGAATGACCGATGAAATGAAATGATAGTGGAGAGTGAAGCTGGAATGAAATTTTGACAGGGAAAACCGGAGTACCCGGAGAAAAACCTGTCTGCCTCCGTTTTGTCTAGCACAGATCTCACATGGAGAGACCGGGATTTGAACCTCGGACCCAGCGGTGAGAGGCCGGCGTGCTGCCGCCTAAGCCACGGAGGCTTCAAGGGCACCTCATATTCATGTTTAATATCCGTATAGCACGTTGTATTTCAACAAGCTACTACAACCAACATTCAATTATACTCCTTGATTAGGACAAAGAGTTATAACAATACCTATGGATTTAGGAGAAAGAAGGCTACATGTTCTTTACTAACATCTTGTTCAGTGTTGCCTTAGTAAACGTAGTTAGATGTTTTTCAGTCAGCCAACACGATTGTACCTTATTGTGATAGGCTATTCCCTAATCCTGATAAACATTTACATAAAATTATGTATTAATTAATTAATTTATTAATTTCATGTAATTTTTCAGGATTAGGGAATAACCCATTACAATTGGGTACAATCGTGTTCACCGACTGAAAAACATCAAACTACGTACATAAAAGCGTGTTAGTTTGTAATAATATATCGAGCTTTTTCAG
Organism: Meconema thalassinum; assembly: GCA_946902985.2. NCBI lineage: Eukaryota > Metazoa > Arthropoda > Insecta > Orthoptera > Tettigoniidae > Meconema > Meconema thalassinum. The sequence goes on along the minus strand of OX336388.2, from coordinate 1,847,249,263 downwards.
GTTGGGGTATATAAATACTTGCTTCCCGCCTAATGTCATTGGGCACAATGTGTGTTGTGTTAATCGACTGGAAAGCTTTCTATAATAGATTTAGGCAATACTGAAAAATGGCTTCTATCACTTCAATTATAACCACTCAAACAAAGAGATGCACGGTTGTTGATTCATCCAGGTTCCGACTTGATGAGGGTGGTATACGCGGGCTTTGAGTGGCCAACTTCACTCCAATTGTTGTATATACAACTAGTGGTACCCGGCATACGTTGCGATCCCAATCAAAGAAAGAGAGTGCTGGTGTTTTAATTTTGTTTACTGTAGTGCTTTGGATACACAATAATTGTTGTTTATCCGTCGGGTGCGTAATTAATAAATGGGAATGTTTTCCGACGCATGAATAGGTCACATACAGGTGTTTATGTGAGAAGCATAGATTTTTCAAATTCCGTCCAAACAATTGTTGCGATTTTCCCTTTGATTTGTTGATGGTCACTGCAAATGCTTTGTGATGACTTTTACAAATTCAATTCTAAAACACAAAGAAAATGCATGCGATATTTATTATCTAGTGCAAAACAGCATTCACAATGAACACCAACAGCAATAAACTTGTTATGTCTCACAAGAAATTAAATATCACTGTTTGTGTTTGATTTAAATGAGTTCTGACAAGCGTGCGCACTCATACAACGAAAACATACAAACTGCCGCTAATATACTAATTTGTTGAAACTATTCACACGGCGACACTCATTTCTTGAAATGAACAACGTACCATCCGTTGTTAAATGGATTTACTTATTCTGTAACTTTTGCGGGAGTGTGCGCAACAACTCACCAAAGTTTCAACGCATGAGCTATCGTTGATTTCCACCCATGTAGTCCTACGTGGCTAGGTGTTAACTCTGGAATTACAGTATCAGAGTTATTAGAATTATTATTATTATTATTATTATTATTATTATTACTATTGACTTTTCCAATTCCTGTATAGCCTATACCTTTATTCATTTATTGCGAATACCCTCTTGTCCAAGTTTGCACCTATTAAAACCTCGTCCATTCTCGACAGCTTATTGTTTGTTAATGGCATTGGGTTGTATAGTGTAATTCAGTTTCGATCACATTTTGATTACTGTTTCTAAAGTTAATATTGAAAAAAAATCCACAGCCTGCTTCCAGTCTCCGACCGGGTCAGGAATGGAATGAATGAAGCCCCTAACTAGCGGCGAGGATATGAACTGTGCCGGCTGCCGAGGCCTGACGCACTCCTCTGGGGCGATGATTAAATGAATGACAGATGAAATGAAATGATAGTGGAGAGTGTTGCTGGAATGAAATTTTGACAGGGAAAACCGGAGTACCCGGAGAAAAACCTGTCTGCCTCCGTTCTGTCCAGCACAGATCTCACATGGAGTGACCGGGATTTGAACCACGGACTCAGCGGTGAGAGGCCGGCGTGCTGCCGCCTGAGCCACGGAGGCTTCTAAAGTTAATATTATTATTAGTTATTCTTCTTTCTTTGTTTTGGGCTGCTGTGGACCACGCTACTTCAATCGTTCGCACCCTAGAACTTAAAATTCTTTCCCAATATTCTGGCATTCGTGTTCTCTGAGCCTCCTTTCTTTCATCCGTTCTTCCCTTGGTTTTCTTGTTAGGAAAGTATTATTATTATTATTATTATTATTATTATTATTATTATTATTATTATTCCATATAGACACGAAATATTGTTGACTTCTTCCCCTGCCCGGGGCTGGGTGTGGAATCTTGCATTATCAGTGTTGTTGCTTTATGGCTGTGTGATGGAATCAAACCATTTTTCTCAATTGTTCTTACGAGGTCCAATGCATACCTCTCCAAAACTACGCACCTGCACTAAAATCCTCCATCGAATAAATGGGAATCGAAACTAACCTGTCTGCGTGAAAAGCTGCTATACTACTATATTATACATAGATGTCAATCGATTTAGTTTCTCAGGATGAAACTTAACAGTTACTTTAAAGGTTTCGTTCTTCCAGAAAGGGATATTGTTACTATAAATCATGCTCGAAGCGTGATGACAGTACGGCAAATGTGGGTGTAGCGATCATGATTTTCGTTCGAAGGAGCGGTGTACTCATAAATCAGATCGGAGCCAACCTGTTGGCGATATGCTAAATACCGGAGAGCCACTCCCAAGGTCTGACATCTCACTGAAGAGTTTGAACCCATCGCGCGTTTTCACGTCATACACGGAGTACACTTCAATGAGTATCACGGAAACAATCTCACTCCTGTTCGAAAGGAATCATCAAGAACCCAAACAAGCCAAGCACCTCAACTGCGTTGGAAAGCTGCATCATCCGGAGATCGGAGTTTCGAATCACGGTGCTAACAGTGGGTATCCTAAACGTGCCCCCTCCCATTTTATTTCCGCACTTTTTCTAGGCAAACCCCGATGTATGGTTGGTTGGTTCCTTAGTTTAGCGGCTGCGACAACGCGGTCGTGTAGCCCCGTGTACTTTGGGTGTCTGTTGGGTAACCGGTGTTAATTGTGATGGCTGTATTAGTGTGTGTTATCTGTTTTAATTCAAGTAAGGACTGCAGACAATAATTTCAGGTAGTTCCTACTTTTGCTACTAAATGCCACCGTCCACGACACCAAGTTTGCGGACTTGGCAACTACATGGCCTCGCAGTCAGCACCGGGCGGCGAACGTTAGAACTGTTTTTGTTGTTTGAGTAATCAGTCTTTTGACTGGTTTGATGCAGCTTTCCATGCCTCCCTGTCCTGAGTTAATCGTTTCATCTCTACATAGCTACCACACCCTACATTCTGTTTAACATATTCTAACCTTGGTCTACCCCTTCAGTTCTTGTCCTCGACCCTTCCTTCCATAACTAAGCTTGTTATTCCTGGGTGTCTTAGTATGTGTCCAACCAACGTATCTCTTCTCTTCATTAGCAGTCGCCAGAAACATCTCTCCTCTCCCACTAGTCTTAATACCTCTTCGTTTGTAACCCTATCCACCCATTTGATCTTCATCATTCTCCTGTAACACCACATTTCAAACGCTTCAATTCTCCTCTTTTCTGCTGCACCAATAGTCCAAGTTTCACCTCCATAGAGTGCCACGCTCCAGTCAAAGGCCTTCAAAAATGACTTCCTAATACCTAAATCTATATACGATGTCAACAGATTCCTTTTCTGTAGAAATGCTTTCCTTGCCTGAGCTAACCTACTTTTAATATCCTCTTTGCTTCGTCCATCACTGGTCATTTTGCTTCCTAAGTAACAGAAGTCTCCTACTTCCTTTATTTTTTCATCTGCCAATTTTATGTCCATAGAGGTTTCTGATTTATTTCGGCTGCATTCCAATATTTTTATTTTACATTTATTAATTTTCATCATGAATTCTTTCCTCAAGACGGAGTCCATACAATTCAAAAACTCATTTAAATACTCAGGCGTGTCGGCCAAGATGACTATGTCTTCGGCAAATCTCGGAGTTGAAATTATTTCTCCTTGAATCTTCACTCCCACTTTAATTTTTTCTCCAATTTCCTTCATTGCTTGTTCAATGTAAAGATTGAAAAGTATGGGTGATAAGTTGCAGCCTTGCCTTACACCTTTCTGAATACCAGCTTCTCCCTCATGTCCTTCAGCTCGAATGATTGCTGTCTGGTTTCTGTATAGATTGTAGATCACCCTCCTATCCCTGTACTTTATTCCAATCGTTTTCAAAATGTCAAATCATTTAGTCCAATCAACGTTATCAAAAGCCTTTTCTAAGTCTACAAATGCCATGAACGCTCTCTTATCTTTCCTTATTCTGCCTTCCAAAATCAGCCTAAGGCTTAGTACGGCTTACCTTGTTCCTACATCTCTCCTGAAACCAAACTGGTCTTCATCCAACTCCGTTTCTATCTGGCTTTCCGTTTCCATCCTCTTGTAAATTATTCTAGACAGGATCTTTGAAGCATGAGTAATCAAGCTGATTGTACGGTAATCTTCACATCTATCAGCTCCCACTTTCTTCGGTATAGGGATGATAACATTTTTCTTGAAATCAGAGGGTACCTCACCTGTCTCATAAATCCAACACACCAAGTGATATAACCTGATCAGACCTTCATCTCCTATGAAGCGTAGCAACTCAATCGGTATATCATCTATGCCTGGTGCTTTGTTCCTCCAATGCTCTGTCAAATTCTGATCTCAATATTAAATCTCCTTTTGCATCCTCATGAATTTTCTCTTCCTTTTCCATTACATGATTCTCTATATCCTTTCCCTTATACAAACACTCTATGTAAGCTTTCCATCTCTCCACCTTTTCTTCCCTATCTGTTAGAGGTTTTCCATCTGAGTCTTTAATATTAAAGTACTTGGTCTTCCTTTCCCCGAAAGTATTCTTAATCCTTCGATAAGCTCTGTCTACACTACTTTTCCTAATTTCTGACAATTTTCTATACCTGCACATATCTCTTTCAATCATTCTTCTTTCGTTTCCTTGCACTCTCGTTAACCTAATTTCTCAGACGTCTGTATCCTGCTTTCCCCTTTTCATCTCTTACATTCTTGTGTTTCCGCCTTTCATCCATCAATTCTAGTATATCCTGAGTGATCAACGGTTTTCTACCTATTCATTCTTTCCTAACAATGTTTTCTTCTGCGGATTTTGTTATTTCATTCTTCAAAAGCGCCCATTCGTCTTCAATTGAAGTTTGTTTAGGGTTTTTCATTAGTCCTTCCTTTATAATCTTCTTGAATCTTTCATTTACATCCTTCTCTTTCAGTCTGTCTATTGCCCACCTTTTTGCCTTTTGACTATTCTTCAGTTTCTTCAACTTTAATCTGCATTTCATAACAACCAGATTGTGGTCAGAGTTTATGTCAGCACCGGGATATGTTTTACAATCCAAAATCTGGTTTCGAAACCTCTGCTTGACCATAATGAAGTCGATTTGGCAACGCCCTGTATCTCCTGGTCTCATCCATATGTATGTTCTTCTATTGTGGTTATTGAATAAGGTGTTATCTATGACCAACTCATGCTCGGTGCAGAATTCCATCCGCCTGCTTCCTCAATCATTCCTTTCACCTAATCCGAAATCTCCTACTATCTTCCCTTCTCTTCCCTTTCCTACCACAGCATTCCAATCTCCCACTACTATAACATTTTCATCACCCTTGATATACCTCAGAATGTCATCTATTTCTTCGTAGACCTTTTCAACATCTTCATCATAGAGCGTTATCAATTCTAACCTACAAATTTTGGCTTCACACAAGTGTAGTTTGTGGAATGTTCTTTTTCATGCCATAAATCTACGACATGGGACAGCCGGCTTTACTTCTCCTCCGAAGGAAGGGATACTGACGGATTCTTAACGCTCTTAAAAAATCCGACGACTTCGGCCGGGTTTGAACCCGTGACCTTGAATACCGATGTTTACCTCATTTCAAGTCCCAGTGCATCGACCGCAATAATTACGGTTACACACCCTTCTACATTCACAACGCAGGTTAACTAATATACATCTACCATTAAATGACATCATGAAAGTAATGTCAAAAGGGAATAGTGCTATTTCGAAGCTAGCAAATAAATTCTGGAAGGAATTGTGCAAAAAATATTTCAATTATAGATTTGTTGTTGGTTATGCTGTGCCTAAGATAGCGGGATCGAATCTCGAAGCAGTCAGTTGGCATTTGAGAGTGCTTAAATGTGAGGGCACGTTGTCAGTAGATTTACTGGCACGTTAAAGAACCCCTTCGGATGAAAAGTCCGGCACATCGGCGTCTCTATAAGTCGTAGTAATTAAAAGGGACGTAAATCCCATAACATTATCATTATTATACCGACAGTAGTGGCTACGCGCGCTAAAGCGCAGCGTTAGGACAAGGGGCCAAGCTCTCTGCTGACTCGGTAGACGCGTGGGTTCGAGCCCCACCGTCGGCTGTCCTTGAAATGGTTTTCCGTGGTTTCCCATTTTCAACACCAGGCAAATGCTGGGACAGTACCTTCTGACAGGCCACGGCCGCTTCCTTCCACATCCTTGCCCTGTTTCATTCATCTTCATCCATTCCATCTCTCATCCCGACGCGCAGGTCGCCCACGGGCGTCGACTAGAAAGACCTGCACTCGGCCTCTCAGGAGGCTACACGAAAAAAAAAAAAAAAAAAAAAAAAAAATCATTATTATTATTATTATTATTATTATTATTATTATTACGATTCTTTCAGGCATTTGCGACATCGTTGTCATGTAGTCCTGTGTAATTGGGTAGTCTATATTGTCAGATAACCTGTGGTAATGTAATTTCTGTACTATGTGTATTTGTCTTCGAGGAAGGATTTCGGCAGGAAGCAGCCGTAGCCTTATATTAGTTACCATCCAGGTATTTGCCTGGAGCAAAAGTAGGAAACCACGGACAACCACATCCAGAATGGATGAGGTAGGAATCGAATCCACCTCTTCTAAGTTTTGCCTCAGGAGGCTGAGTGTACCAAGTTCCAGCCCTCTGACCAGGATTACATTTCTTGATAGAGAGTCGGGAATCGAACCCGTGTCTCCACGGTGACAGACTTCTATGATAGAAAGTTTGATGAACGTATTTAACAAGATTTTGGATGGAGCTACCTTTCCAAGGGCGTGGTATGAGTGGATCATTTGTCCAATATACGGTGAGCACCAACTGTATAGAACGGAACCTCGCCGAGCCCATGTGATGGGTGTTAGTGACCGCAAGTTGACTAGCATCTACCGATTACACAACAGCACCAGACGCTGTCATATCATTGTTCAAATTCCCAGCTGGCAAAATACTTTAGTTGAGAGAGTTAGGACTTGTGGTGAAGTACTGTTGGCTCTGTCGTATCTTGTGAACCTGGTTAGGTATAGAACAAAACATCGAATGTTCCTGGTGGAAACGTATCTTCTCAAGAAGAATTCTTCATTTCAGCGCCATGTGGTTTTTACTTGTGGGGGAACCTCAAACAAAAGGTATACAAAAACAATCCGCGTACTCTGGAGGGTTATAGGATATTACGTACCACGGACAAAACGTACCACTTGGCCGGCTGATTAACTGTGAAGAGTCAGCTAATGACCTTAACATATTTAGGAGAGGACATAACGTACCACTTGAAAGAGTGGGAAGTATTTAGGGTGCATGAAACCCTAACCGCACAGCCACTTGCTCGGTATTGCTCAATTAATCCTGGTAATAAGTACGTGGGCAATAACATAAGATAAACTAATATAAATATGATAAGTCTTTGGATTCCCATCACACATTATCCAGGCTTTGGACTGGCAAAATGTTTATAAACATTTTGGCGTGTTTAAAATCAGCTGTTGTTAATCTCTGGTCTTTTTTCGTTTTCTTTAGTTTTTACAATTTTTAAATTGTTTTTTTTTGGTGGGTTTTATATCCTAGCGAATAGCAAGTTCTTCATGGAATGTTTCATTCTAAGTGAATAGCAAGTTCGCCATGTGAAGTTTCATTCCAAGTTCTGCGAATATGAGAGAGCTCTCAAGCAAGATTTCATGTTTCCATTCTCTTCATATCGCTTCATTATTCGGTCAAGCTGTTCATCATACTTTACATATTTCTTCTTTCTCTTTGAACTTTCAATGTACAATTCGTACTTCATTCGTCGAAGTGCGCACATAAACCGCCCTTATTCGTTGTACACAACTCCATGTTACAATACCAAAATGGTTAAAGCCGCACAGTGTGATCGCCACTGATGTTTATGTGGTAATGAACCTGTAACTGGAAAGCCCGTCTGACATCAAGTGGTACGTTTTGTCCTAGCGTAAATATTTGGGGATTACGGGAAAACCGTTCTTAGGTAGATAACGACCTAGGTGGTACGTTATGTCCTCGAAAATCAAGTGGTACGTTATGTCCGGACACCACTCTGGAGACTCTTAATAACGAAATAACTTCACTGATACGAGGATGAATCACATCGAGTGCACCAAAACTTCCTATCTTGGCGGAATGTGCGTTTAGAAAATGAAGGACAGCATTTCCAGCAGCTAGTCTGAAATTCAGATAAGTAATGATGATTATTAAATACGTTAAAAAGTGTAAATGTGTTGAACTAGTTCGGCGCTAAGCTGTTGTTAGCGCCAGTGTCTCACTCGACAGGCAGCTAGCCACAGTAGCCCTGCCATCACACGGCGCCTGCGAGGTTCCGTTCTATAGAGAAGGCCCTCACTGTATCAGAAAAGAGGAGAAATGTCAGACTCATAGAGGTATTGAATAGTAATAAAAATAATAATAATAATAATAGTAAAAGACAAATAATATTAATATTATTAACAGTCTAATAATAATACGGCCTCAGGTAAATTAGTGTAGATCATTTGAGTTGGAGCTATTGAGGAGATTGACTTTACAAATTTCGATGTTCTGTTAACACTGCCATCTGGTAGTGAAAACCAGAACTCTACTGGGTGACCCGTGACTGAGATTTAAGTTATTTTGACTTTTATTACGTTGCTTTGAAGCCATTTTCAGTATTGCCTTAGTTAACGAATGGCTGATGCTTTTCAGTCGGTCAACACGAATGTACCCAAATGAGGTGGGTATATTGGACTGAAAAGCATCAAATTTTCGTTTTGACTTTCAGTCACGAAATGTGATACGAGAGATCTTTTATGAACCGAAATTGTACGTTCTAAGTGCCGTGATATTTGCCACTCTTCAAAAATCCGACTTCTTTTGCCGGGATTCCAACCCATGACCTCGGGGTCATGAGGTGGACGCTCTACTACTGACCGACCGTGGAAGATATAGAGTAGTAGGCCTACTGTGAAATAACAAATCTCACCCGGTTTATCCAGATTGTACGTAAAAAACAAGTTGCCGTTACTGAAGACCCTGATATTTTAAGCCTCGTTAAACTGCAAGTTTGTCATCCCCTCACTCGGCCGGCTCGGAAAGTCAGTCAGGTCTGTCTGTATGCCTTGTAAGGTATCACGCCGTGTGATGTATACAGTGGGTGCAGTAGCATTTTCTCCCTCCATTCTGATTGGTATGCGTAGTGTTCATGAGGTCATTGTATTCTTCTTGCTACATCCCACTCTTCACTCTTCAAGTGATATTTCCCAGCTTTCACTGCAACACTTACACAATACAGAGCCGACTGAAATACAGTGCGGTATATTTAGGGCCTGAGAGTGGAGCGTGAAACTTTCGACTGCTTATACCTGCCATCTTCATCTCGTGAAAACAAGAATGAATGCTTATTTTTGTTGCAACCTTGCCGCGTAGCCGATCGCATTAGGTCACACACCACGAATGCATGGAGGAGGGGATGGAAGTCCAGAGTAGAATACTTGAATCACGATGCTGACAGTAGTTACCCCAAGGAGTAATAAGGAGACGCCCTGTCAGCGCTATATCATGCGGAGAATTGAAGCACTGATCACGCCCCAATACTAGTCCGGTTCCAGCGGTAAATGAAGCCTACGGTACCGTAGACTTATTTATTAGTGGGATTTAAGTATGATTACCAGTAAAAGATTCGTGTGCAGGTATAGTACGAAGTTGTAAGGTATATGACGATGGAAATCAAGGAATAATAGTTGATCTTTGCTGGCTAGCGTGAAGTGTACGGCAGTTACAATACTTTTCGTCGCACACGAAAATCATGTAAACTGCCGTAAAACGTTTAATTTTACAACATAAACTAAAACAATACACCGATCTAAAATATAGTATAGCACTTGGGAAATGAATCTATTATATTGTTTTTATTGCACAATGTTTTTAACAAATATGCCAGTTCAGTTCCGGTAACAAAATAAACGAGGTCTAGGCTGAAGTTTGAAATTAACACGATAAAATATGCAAATAATTGCATATAAATCGTCTAACACACACGAGCAATAAATCTAGAGCTCAAGCCACATTAAAAGTAGATTGGGGTAATTCGATTACAGTAATACCGTACCGTTCATTAATAAATTGGCAAGCAGAAACTATTTCCAGTAAGAAATGAAGGAAAATATCCGTAATTAATTCCTAGCAATCGAAATACTTATATTGGTGGACACACATGTCACTATTTGAATATATAACGAATGATACTAGAACAGTACCGTAAGGTGGCTACTCTAAGGATGAAAACTTAACACAATAAATGCCAAATAAAGTAAATTTACTTGTGAAATGACATTCATTACATTGGAAGGTGGGAGTTCTGTTTGCGCAATAATATGCCTCACGCGTCGGCATTTCGACCCACACGCGAAATATCACCACTTTTTTAGAATATATGTCACACCATCCAGTGCTATTCTTATGAGCCTAACGCAATGTTTTGAGCATATGATGAGCATATTCTTGTGGCTTCACTTCCTGGCCGTTAGGGCCTCTTCTTATTACTCCTTGAGCTACCCTGAGCGTGGTATTTTTCCACACCCCTATCAGACAAGAGCCGAGGTGGTTCTGTACCTCATTTCAACTCCCAGATACCGGCAGTAGTGGCTACGCTGGCTAAAGCGCTGCGTTAGGTCATGGGGCCAAGCTCTCTGCTGACTCGGTAGACGCGTGGGTTCGAGCCCCACCGTCGGCTGTCCTTGAAATGGTTTTCCGTGGTTTCCCATTTTCATCACCAGGCAAATGCTGGGACAGTACCTTCTGACAGGCCACGGCCGCTTCCTTCGACTTCCTTGCCAAGTTTCATTCATCTTCATCCATTCCATCTCTCATCTCGACGCGCAGGTCGCCCACGGGCGTCGACTAGTAAGACCTGCACTCGGCCTCTCAGGAGGCTACACGACAAAAAAAAACTCCCAGATCACCTATCTTAGGAGCGACTTCTGTCGCGTAGTTGGTAGCATGCTGAACTGCTGTGCCCAAGATAGCGGGTTCAAACTCGGCCGAAGTCGTCGGATTTTTAAGAGCGTTAAAATCCTTCAGTATGCCTTCCTTCGGAGGGGAAGTAAAGGTGGCGGTCCCATATCATAGATTTATGGCATGTAAAAGATCCTTCCACAGACTAAACCTGTGTGAAGCTAAATTTCTAGGTTAGATTCCGTTCGAACGCTCTATCAAAGTTCCAACATTCACCACTAGGTATCATTGACATATAGTAGCGAAAGTTGGAACTACTTGATATTGAACGGAACTTGTAGCTCACCCTATGGGTGACCGCTTGAAGCTGCTACATCCTCTGGCGAGCCGAACTTGTCCTAGGACACTCTCAGCACTAAAAGCCATACGATAAATAAATAAAACCTATCTCAGGACAAAGCAGGATCATGCTGCCTGCTTTTTATTTGTTATTCTTTAAATAGTGTGACATGTCAGACACATTCACTTACCGAACGCAGCGCTGAAGTTGGTATTACTAAATAATTAAATTCCCAGGACAGGTTGCTTCCGCCAGCCACTTCTGATGTTGAACGTAATTTTGCCGTTCGGAACTTTTCTACAACTGATGTACCGTTCTATTTAAGGAGAGGAAATCAGAATCTCCTACTTGCATTGCTTGACACTTGGCTTATGACTCACAATCAGCGCAGTATGCTCAGGACAGGAGAGTGGGTGAGAGGGATTGAGAGGGGGGGGGGGGGGAGAGAGAAAGAGCGGGGCTTAGTCTGCCACGGATCGAGTCACGTGGCAAGCCGTGGCGCCACAGCCACCAGTGGCATTGCTGGACAGGCCTGTTCTACGTTGTTTTTGCTCTGGAGTAGACAGTTTCAAAGCCAGATTATGGGTTACTTTATCTGCTGCACCTACACCGGACACTGTCTATTTGCCTGGATTGATGCCAGCCTTCTTTAAGATGTCCAGTTCAGATGCACTGCCTTTATTAAAGTGGCATATACTATATTTTACTACAAGCTGCAGGGTCTTGTGACTTACGCACATTATGGGGTTTATTAATCTCATGTAATTTTTTTCAGCATTAGGGTATAACCCAACTCATTAGGGTACATTCGTGTTGACCGACTGAAAAGCACCAAACTTTTGTTTACTTACGCACATGCTAACAATATTGAAATGGCTAAGCCAAATCGTCTGTTATGTAGGCTACTTCATTCATCTAAACTACTAGGCTACATGGCAGTTAAAAATTCAAGTTATACTACTAATGGAATCATAATTTGTATACATTCTAAAACAAAGACTACATTCCTAGAAGAAAAATTGAAAGCACAATGTTCGTCATAATTTACATTGTCCGAACCTAATCTATAAACAATACATCACGTTTTTGCACACAATTATTGTTGGCTTGCATATCAGTAGAAGTATCATGATTATTTTCAGTTTAATTAGGTGTATTCAGTTCTTGATTACCTAGAAACATGCAATTTTCTTGTTTCTTTTGCGTACGAGACTTGCAACCCATCTTTTATATCACAACATAGATGATCGAATACACAAAATAACGATCTATCTCTCACATGGCCTCATGTCATAACAAAGAAATTTTCTTTAGTGAAAGAAATACAAATATTGTAGTGTTGTCAGCTGCTATTCAAAAGGAAAACTAGCTTTCTAAAACAAGAAATAACTTTTGATTTGTGCAAACTAGAGAAGACATACTTTCGAATGAGGTGATTAAAACAATGAAAATATTCTCCAAAATGACTAATGAAGGGTCGACGAGTACCTTAATCAGAAAAGAATATACCTTGAAATATTGGGTAAGAGAGAGAAAGTTTTCCAGGGGCCATTGAACCCATGATATGTTATTTGAGTCTTCAGTCTTTTGACTGGTTTGATGCAGCTCTCCATGCCTCCCTGTCCTGAGCTAATCGTTTCATCTCTACATAGCTACTACACCCTACATCCGAGGCAACTGTTTAACATATTCTAACCTTGGTCTACCGCTACAGTTCTTGTCCTCGACCCTTCCTTCCATAACTAAGCTTGCTATTCCTGGGTGTCATAGTATGTGTCCTACTAACCTATCTCTTCTCTTCATTAGCAGTCGCCAGAAACATCTCTCCTCTCCAACTCGTCTTAATACCTCTTCGTTTGTTACCCTATCTACCCTTCTGATCTTCATCATTCTCCTGTAACACCACATTTCAAATGCTTCAATTCTCCTCTTTTCTGCTGCACCAATAGTCCAAGTTTCACTTCCATAGAGCGCCACGCTCCAGACAAAGGCTTTCAAAACTGTCTTCCTAATACCTAAATCTATATTCGATGTCAACAGATTCCTTTTTTTGTAGAAATGCTTTCCTTTCCTGAGCCAACCTACTTTTTATATCCTCTTTGCTTCGTTCATCACTGGTTATTCTGCTCTTAAGTAACAGAAGTCTTCTACTTCCTTCAGCTTTTCACCTGCCAATTTGATGTCCATAGAGGTTTCTGATTTATTTCGGCTGCATTCCTGTATTTTAGTTTTACATTTATTAATTGTCATCATGAATTATTTCCGTAAGACGGATATGATATGGAAACGTGTAAAGAAAATCAGCTTAGTATCCTAGCATTAAGGGTAAGAATCATTCATTTCATTCAATGGAATGGCCGCCACTGGATGTAAGGATGACCATTTCCCATTGATCGCCCATGTCACTAAGAAACACTAAGTCTACGCACTAACGGCAACCAAGCTACCGTATCTTCCTTGATTACTCGTCTGCTTTCTTCGGATCATCTGGGATGTGCCAAGCTCCGTCTTTGTATTCATGATTGCAGGGGATCACCTTATAAGCTGTATCACTCTGTTATTGACCGCTATGGAAACGATGTAATTCGTCAACGTTATTTCGAAGATGAATTTAAGAGCATCTCGATTATAGTGTACACGGGTTCAACTACACCCAAAAGGCATGCTTTGTATTGTTGAGTCTCCGAACAAAGGCTAATAATCTATTTCACCGTGTTGCATAGAGGCAAGCTTTGCGCTCTTTAGCACTTGACTTGAAGCAGGAAGCAATCATTCAGATTGTTTACACTGATTATGTGCGGGTGCTATGTCATTTGGTGAAAGAACTCGTGTGGGAACCAGGTATTACAAATAATCATTGAATTAACGGCTAGAAACCAGTGCACTTTTAGGTGCCCGCAGCGAAACGTGTCAATAATCAGCTATAGCACTTGCTATCCTCAACAATCAGTTCACATGCGGGAGTAATAATCGATCTGCTTGGTGCCTCGGTGTTAATTATCGGCAATTGATGTCAGAACCTGTACCTTTCGTCACCACTACTTCCATGAGTAGGCTCAATATTGGGTCTGACACTCTGTTCCCGACGGGGCATGTTTCTAATGCTGTCGCAAAAGGCACGCGCTCTTACAGAAGTGAAATGTTTTGCAAAGTTGTGAGAGAGTATCGCGACTGTTTGGAGTGAAAACTGTAGGCCTAATAATATGAATAATTTACACAACATTTAATAATATAATTAATTATAATAATAATAAGATGGAGCCTATGTGGCTTAGGCGGCAGCACGCCGGCCTCTCACCGCTGGGTCCGTGGTTCACATTCCGGTCACTCCATGTGAGATCTGTGCTGGACAAAACGGTGGCATTATTTAAATGACTCATAGTGGTTCCGTATTGATATGCTAGAATAGTGATTAACAAGAAATGTACACGGATTGGTGAAGTATTGGTGTTACATATTGTACCCGCTTGCTGATCACCGTCACCATCTATTTCATTTCATGTTATTCTGTTCTTATAACCTAAATTTTATGGTGCACCATGTTAGGTTTAAATACGTATCTTATTACTGTGCTACACTTTTATTTTTCAATAGCTGATGAAGGGGATAAAATGTAATTAATCCTCGAAACATGTACTGAAACTGAAAACAAGTTAAATAATTAATTTTTTCTTTATAGTATTGATTCAGGCGTATGTACATTTCTTGTTAATCACTATTAAAACGATGGCAGACAGGTTTTTCTCCGGGTACTCCGGCTTTCTCTGTCAAAATTTCATTCCAGGAACACTCTCCACTATCATTTCATCTGTCATGCATTTAATCATTGCCCCAGAGGAGTGCGACAGGCTTCGGCAGCCGGCACAGTTCATATCCTCGCCGCTAGATGGGAGCTTCATTCATTCCATTCCTGACCCGGTCGGTCGACTGGAAGCAGGCTGTGGATTTTCATTTTCAATAACAATAAGTTGATCTCTCCGGGAGGAGGCCAGTTCCAAGCTAATAGCTTGTGAACAAAATACAGTAAAATGCTCTTTGGTAAAGCACAGAGAACCCTCACTCTCGAGGCGCCGGATGATGAAGAAGTCACCAACCAGGATTCATTTATGAATGGGTGGGATTCCTTATTTTGTAATCTAACTTCAAAGAAAGATTGAAATAGCATGAAAAATAAATTTATTTAATAAAGGAAACAGGAAGAAAATTACGTTAAATTAAAAAATAAATACATTCCATCAAAATAAAACAAGATGTTCAGTAAAGAACATATAGCCTACTTTCTTCTAAATGCATGGGTATAGTTATATATCTTTGCCCTTTTCTAGGAGTACAGGTTAATTAAAAGTTGGTTGTAGTAGCTGGTTGAAATACAACGAGCTATACGAATATTATACGTTAATTGATTGAATCCTCACCTGATTTATATATACACACTCTAATACAGCCATCACAATAACATAGGTTATCAGACAAAATTCAACACTTACCCAAGTACATGGGGCTAAATGACTATGATGTCCATGCATCTCAAATGGAACAACAACAACAACAGCTTCCTACCCTAATCCTTCCTCGTAGTTAGTTAGTTAGTTAGTTGTTGTTTTAAGGGGCAGAACTACGAGGTCAACTGCACCTTCTTTCTTAGTATAAAAGTACACACACTAGTAAGCCTAGAGACATCACAGTGAGACAGGTTATCAGACAACTTCTGCACACACCCAAGTAGACGGGACTATGATGACGCAAAGCCCCACATGAATCAGCAACAAAAGCAACAACAACAACAACAACAAACTACTCTACCGCGGATCAAGGACAACGAATTTTAATCGCTATAGTCGAGTTTTGAAATATGTGGTGTTACAAGTACATGCTTTCTATTGCAAATACACACCATATATTAATTGCTTAACATTATAACGTGTGAGCTGTTATAAATAAATAAATAAATAAATACAAAATAAATCAAGTAAAAAAAATGTACCTGCTTTGAGTTGATCCACGCACCTCTAGACTATGAGTCTAGTAAGCTACCACTAACCTACACACGCCCTGTACTAACGCTAGGTTAACAACTGGCTTAGTATAACTGCATAACATATTTTGTCATGGAATGAAGTATTTCATTAATGTTTTCTACCGTTTTTATAAACCATTTGATTCTAAATATGTGTTATTTTGTTCAGTACATTCCTAAAAGGATATAAACTTACGAAGTTACTGAAATATGGACTTGTGAGCTAACAACAACCGCCATTTCTACCCAACGTGACGACACGGACCAGCAGGATATGGCACGGTCAGCCTGAATTGTTAGTCGCTACTACGGTTACATATTCTATTAAAAATGCTAATATCCTTGTCCTTGACGACAGTTTAAACCTCCTTATGTACGATGAGCGTATTTGGTGAGGCAAGACCTTGTTGAATCGTGAGTTACGGTTAGGCTATAATAATAGCATGATTCATACATCCGCCATCTTGAAACAATTTGGCGGATGACCTTGTAGTTTAGGCAAAAGACGCTTCCCACATTAAGGTATAATGTTGTAAAATTTGGTAGAGATCTGATGATTGGGTTAGTCGTAATTTGATTTAAGCTTTGATCATTTGGGTGGCCGCCATTACATTTCCGTCAAGATGGCGGCAATATAAAACATGACACTGAGGTGTCCTTTGCTAGTGCTACCTCTGTACCCTATTTCGTTCAATTCAGTTTCGTCATGTTTGAATTGATAGTTGGGGGGAGAGCACAGATATACACATACTCACACACATACGGACTGACAACTTTTAGATTTCAAAAGTCTACTTTCATTTTTTGCACAAATTGAAAGTAGGCTAAAAATGGAAGAAAAATGAGAAATTAAAATTTGAATTTTAGGAAAGAAATGGATTTAAACAAGTAGTTCCATGAAGAACTATATAGCCTATTTTCATATATCCTATTTACGTTAATTGCCTTTACCAACATAGAAAATTTCTGTTTGATTGCTGTAATAGATTCGTAGATATTGTGAACCGTCTAAATTTTTCGGATGGTCTCCATGTTGGATATTTATATTTGTCGGCCTTAGAGTTATGCACTATTACATGAATATTATTATGTAGGTGTATTATTCAGACTTCAATCGCATGATTAGGATACACTAAATGAAAACGAGATTTTAAAATTTCGCACAGCCACCATCTTGTGGTGTTGAAAACAATTGAAATATATTAGATGCCAGTGGATTACAATTTTCATAGATTAATAACCTAGATATTGAGAACCATCTAAATATTTCGGATGGCCACCATGTTGGATTTTAATATATGTAGGCCATAGGGTGATGTACTATTAGATGACGAATATTGCAAACGTTGACTTCGATCGCATGATTAGGACACAAGAAATATACCGTAAACTTAATTTAAATTTTTCGCACAGCACCATCTTGAGGTTATGTAAACAATTGAACTAAATTGGATGTCAGTGCATTACAATTTGTATAAACATTTGCTGTACCAGGTTTCACTGAGTTCGGATAGTTAAATAGTGAGAAAAATCTATTTACATGCTTCAACTTCGCTTGGCCGCCATGTTCGTTTGGTAGTTAACATGTTTTTCATAAATGAAAATAAGCTAAGTAATCTACACAGGAAACTTGTGCTATCTCATGGCGTGATTTCGTCAGTGGGTATCAAGCGGCATTCTTGATCAAGGCGATCTCCCAGTCCCATGCCATGGCGTCATTAGGTCTTCGATTCTCCTTGCAGTTGATGGACATCTCCAGGATTTGTGGGTTTGCTCTACAAAGCGTCGCAAAGAGTAGTGTTTCTGACTTCAGTAATTAGCCAATAATTTGTCATCAATCAAATGATAAATACGGGGATGCCACAGCAGAAGAGAACGAATAAAATACTATGCACAAAATAAATCAATATCAAGTAACTTGACGCTTTAAGGAGTTATTCACAAATCATTATCAGACTATAACACTGTTGGCACTGATAGTAATTAAACTGATTTGTGCACGCTGCGGTAAACCGCCTTCTGTGGACTCGGGGTACGTATTGAAACTCCGGACCCAAAAACCATTGGTTCGATTCAACGGTCTGCCAAGGAATTAAATTCCGGTCTGAGGGTTGGAGCGGAATTTACTCAGCCTCGTGAAGCGATACCGAGAAGAGGTGAGTTCGATTCCAAGCTCAGCCATCCTAGAAGTGGTTTTCCGTGGTTTCTCACCTCTACTCCAGGTAAATGCCGGGATGTTTTCTAACGTAAGGCCTCGGCTTCCTCATTCCAAATCTTAACCTCAATTACAAATATTCACATCACTTACTACAGACATCATAATGACACAGGTTATCAGAAATATTCCACACACACACACACACACACAAGAGTGCACAGACAAGATACGATGTGGAGGGTCAAGTTGGGAACTATTCTGTTTACGTACAGCACGATCTTGACTGGTATATACTGTCACGTGGGTTAGAATCGGGTCACGAACTTAATTCATTGACATTAATTTTCTTTCCTTATTTGGCCCAAGGTAGCCTATTGTAACACTATCTATAAGGGTCCACCTTACTAAAGCAGTCTATTTCTTTAAAATAATGTTTACTTTTCTAACTTCTTTTTCGGTTTACTGGCAGACTCCGTCGAAATCTTGTAAGCCCTCATGTTAGAACTTGAACATAAATGTAGGGAGTATGGTATGGAGACGAGCATTTCAAAGACGAAGGTTATGTCGGTAAGGAAGAAACGCAAGAAAATGCTCTAGAATGCCAGGTAGGAGGAACTACAGTAAATTGGAGAAGGTGGAACATTTTGAGTACTTGGGTGGTTATTCACTCAGGATGGTAGTATGGGGAAGGAAATGAACTCAGTTGCGATCTCCAGTATTCTGAAAGAAAAAAAAGATGTTAGTGTTGCGACGAAACTTTTCCTACATCGCTCAGTATCTTGACCGACCTTGCTGTATGGAAGTTAGAGCTGGGTAATTTTAGGATATCTGGCACATGACCTAGAGGTAACTGATATTAGGTTAGCACGAATGTTTGCAAGGAGATATAGATGGGAGCAATGGCAGGAAGGTATTCGTAATGAAGACTAAGGCTAAGTTAGAAATGAATACGTTAAGAAAGGAAGCTTGTAGTTTTACTTAACCGTCAATCTCGCTATCATAAGCCACGGGACCTCCTTTCTACGTGGAATCCGAACCACAAGAAATAGCATTTCACTTCGAAAATTGCATATGCATTGACCGGGAATCCACCCCGGTCCGCCTAGGTGAGAGACAAACAGCTTGGTCGCTGCGCCATCACGCCTCCAATGAACAAGTTAGATGAGGCTGTTCGTATGAGCCACCTCAGATGGTGGGGTCATGTGAAGATAATGGGGGAGGAGTTATTACCTAATGAGTTTGGCTGTAGAGGGTAAGAGAAGGTAGACAGACCTAAGAGGCGATGGTGAGATTCAGTGTTGAACGATTTCAAAGTGAGAAGGTTATTTATTTATTTATTTATTTATTCATTTATTTATTTATTTATTTATTTATTTATTTATTTATTTATTTATTTATTTATTTATTTATTTATTTTGTTTAAAGGGGCGGAACATCGAGGTCATCTGCCCCTGAAAGCGAGATGTTTGAAGAAGGGGAGGCAGCTTTGCTAACTGCCAATAGGAGATCTTGGAGGCGACTTGCTCGCGCACAGAGGATTGCAGACTAGACTGGACTCTGCAAGGCAAAACAGTCTGAAATGAAAATGTATGTTCTTTTATGAAGATGCCACAAACAGACAGTCCCTGAGCCAGGCGAATTAATATTCAAATTCCCAAGGTTTGACCGAGAATCGAACCCGGGACCTTGCGGCCAAAACTCAGCCCCTTGACCGTACTATGTTTGCTTTGGTAGCAATGAAACAAGACAGGTTGACGAGTTCCTGGTCTGGGCTACGATGTTGCAAGTCATTTGGTTTGTACCTCATTGCTGTCGAGCGCAAATATGAGGTGTTACTTCTCCTTGAAGGTTACTACACACAGCGTTCCCGTCACCTTTATGTTCACTTGTTCTCAAAGATCTTGTTTCATTGCACTACTGGTTCTCTTGGAACACGTCACCCAGCCGATCTCTTTTTTTACATTCTTTTCAATTTTACTTTCACTTGAAATACAAACGAAATCCCCTCCCCTCCATTTTCACCTCGGGTGGCGCAACTTTCTCCTACCACGGCCTTGACATTCTCCGTCGCGTAAGGCCCTCCAGCGCCACGTGTTATGCATGGAGTCCATATGGCTCAGGACCCGCTTGCGTATGGGGTGTCGAAGTACTAGCGCCACGATTCGGCGCTCAGTGATGAAGAATGGTCATCGGGCTGTTACATTTATGTACCTGTAGGGCCAAGGTTACATGGACCGCATAATCACGACCGAATTACGTATCCAATGGATCAGTGGGTAGGTAATGGTTTCAACTAAGTTATACGTAACAAATAACCGTGACCGAATCACGTATTCATTGGGTCAGTGGGCAGGTAATGGTATAAACTATATGGACCGAATAATCGCGACCGAAACGCTTACCGGTATATATCGGGTCAGTGGGTAGGTAATGGTGTAAACTATACGGACCGAATAATCGCGACCGGAACGCGCATCTATTGGGTCAGTGGGACCGAATAATCGCCTCCCAATCACGTATCCGTTGGGTCAGTGGGTATTTAATGGGATAACCCATTCAGACCGAATATTTGCGACCGAATGGCGTATCAATTGGGTCAGAGGCTAGGTAATGGTATAAACTATACGGACCGAACAATCACGACCGAAACGTGTATCCATTGGGTCAATTGGCAGGTAATGCTATAATCTATACGCACCGAATAATCACGAACGAAACGCGCATCCATTGGGTCAGTGGGTAGGTAATGGTATAAACTATAGGTCTACACACCGAATAAACCAAGCCCTAATTAGCGGAGAGGTGGTTTTTACTCCAAGAGACACGCAAATTTGCAGAAAGAACGCGTGCGAAAAAAAAAACGCTTGTCAAGTTATAAAACCAGAATATCGACCGAATCACGCGCGAAGTAACAGCGGTGCTCAGGGTGGGGAAATTCGGAACTACAAATCAAAACATTTAATATAGGTAATGTTGTAGTGTTTGTGACTGTTACTTCTTTAACAATATATACTGTATTTTACTGAACAACAGTAAATAGTACAGTAAATGTCACAGAAAATAAGAGTTATTTAATATTTTGTGCTTGGAAAGAAAAAACAATGCTTCGTTTAGTTCGTACTTAACGTTCTCTCATTAACCATCCTTTAATTTTGTTGTTGTTATGAGAGGAAAATATATGAAAATCAGCCAGCACACGATAAAATGAAAACACTATATAACACAAAGCATAACACTGACAATCGAAACTGAAACAGATGCCTTGAAAACTTCTGGACATTGGAATATTGTCCAACGAATTCTTCTGATGGAACTTACGATGTCTCATAAGGTGCCCCCACCTTTTCCATGCGATGTTAGATTCCAATCCACTGCTGCCACTACAAACCAGGTTACAGCGTTTTGTTTTGATTTCCGAGTAAGTTCAAAATCGCTAACCATTATGTGCTCTGCTGGTAAGTTTTCTATCCCTGGAAGTATCCTCCGCAGTATATCTGTCTTCCAGGTCCAAACTGTTCGAGCCTCTTAACCGGATGTCACTCGGTGCACTAATTGCATGACGATATTCGATTCCTGCTTTGTTATTTTGTGAGTAACTACTAAGCTCAACAGTTCGTAAAAAAAGAAACAACCACCTGGCCATCGGTTATACTAGAAAAACTTGTCAAGATAGTTCATGTGGTCGCAGAACGTGATGTGGAACCTTCCAGTTGTTAAACGATTTGTAAATAAGATTGGATTGGTCCTCCCAACGTTTTCCCCCTTTCAGGAAATATAACTTCATAACACAACCAACACCACTTCTATATCATACATTTGTTATGACTGCTGCGCTCGAAAGGAATCCAACTTGTGATTTTCGGTCAACATTCAGCCTGTGTAACATGCACTTTGCGTTTCGGTCGCTCACATTCGGTGATCAAAATTCGGTTCGTATAACATGTTCAAAATTGGTCGATCTTGACGCCAAAATTCGACTCGTATAATGTGCTCAGAATTAGCCGGTTTCGGTGTCGAAATTTGGCTCGTATAATATGCTCATAATCGGCCAGATTTTGCTCCGAAATTCGGCTCATATAATGTGCTCAAAATATGTCAGTCCCGGCACCAAAATTCGGCATTATAACATGCTCAAAATCAGCCGTTCTTGGCACCAAAATTTGGATAGTATAATGCACACAAAATCGACCAGTCCTGGTGCCAAAATTCGGCTCGTACCATGTACTCAAAATCAGTCGGTCTCGATGCCAATTTTGGCTCGTATAACTTGTTCAAAATTGGCCCGTTTTGTCGCTGAATTTCGACTCGTATCATCTACTCAAAAACTGATGGTCCCGATGCCGAAATTCGGCTGGTATAATGTGCTCAAAATCAGCCAGTCTCGGCACTGAAATACGACTCGTGTAAAGGGCTCAAAATCGGCCGGTCTTGGCAACGAAATTCGGCTCTCATAATGTGATCAACATCGGCTGGGCTTGGTGCCTAAATTCGCCCGGTATAATGTACTCAAAATCGGCCAGTCTCAGCGCTGACATTCGACTCGTATCATGTACTCAAAATTGGTCTGTCTTGGCTATAAAATCAACTCGTATAACATGCTCAAAATTGGCTGATCTCGGCACCGAAATTCGACTCGTATAATATGCTCAAAATCGGCCAGACTCTGCTCCGAAATTCGACTCATATAATGTGCTCAAAATATGTCGGTCTTGGCACCAACATTTGACATTATAACATGCTCAAAATCGGCCGTTCTTGGCACCGAAATTTGACTCGTATAATGTTCTCAATATCGGCCAGTCGCGGTACCAAAATTCGGCTCGTACCATGTACTCAAAATCAGTCGGTCTCGATGCCGAATTTTGGCTCGTATATCATGTTCCAAATTGTACCTTTTTGTCGCAGAATTTTGACTCGTATCATGTACTCAAAAACTGATGGTCTGGATGCCAAAATTCGGCACGTTTAACGTGCTCAAAATCTGCTGGTTTCGGCACCGAAATTCGGCTCGTATAAAGTGCTCAAAGTCTTGGCAACGAAATTCAGTTAATATTAGGATGCCTCATAAGTAATGTCGTTTTTTAAGTTTGGTGATTTATAAGATAGAATTGGTTTTCTTTTGTTCGTCAAAGCTATTTACAGTAGGCCATGACTAGAATTACATTATTGTGAGAATGTAACAGTCGTCAGTTGTTGATACACAATCACAAATGGAACTTACAGAGTTCCAGGTTAGGGTCCTTCTAAAGCACTACTGGAAACAAAATTACAAAGCTGATTCCACGGCTCGAAGAGTATGTGAAGTGGTAGGAGAAGGTGTCGTTAGTGAGCATGTGGCTCAAGGATAGTTCCATCAACACTGGAGAAGAAAACACTACAGATTTACTGCGTTCGGGAAGAGATTAACTATGGGATATTGAGAATACATTTTTGGAAGAAAATCCGCAAACAAGTACTCGTAGTTTGTCAGAAGAACTATGTGCATCAAAAGATGGCATACAACCCCAGATTAAGAAACTTGGAAATTCAAACAGAAGTTGTAGATCTGTATCTCATGATTTGACCCCTGAACTGGCACAATGTAGAGTGGATATCTATCGTCAGTTTACCAGTAATCCCATGGATGATAGATTTATCAGGAGAATTGTCACGTGTGATGAACAATGGGTCTATTACTGCAACCCTAACTCCTCGAAACCGTGGCTCAGTCCCCGTCAACCTGGCAAAGTCATCGTTAAAAAGGATCGGTTCGGTCCCAAAGTGATGCAGTCAATGCGGATCTTTATTCTTAACAACTGGAACGAGTTCATGCTATTTTGAGATGGTGATACCCAGCATTCGTTAACCGAAATACAGCAGGACAATGTGAGACCTTCATACTGCACTATTAACCATGAGAAAAAATCAGGAATTGGGAGGAGTTGAACTGCCACAACATCCAGCATACATCCCTGATCTTGCACCTTCAGATTATCATAATTTTCGATTCATAGCCCATTTCTTGCGTAGAAGAAATTCCGAAAACAGTGAGGCTGTGGAAGTGGGTTTCGCCGAATTCTTCGCATTAAAACCCAGAGACTGGTACCGTCGTGGAATAAGAAACCTCGTTGAAAGACGGCTCAAGACCATAGAATCTGATGGTCTCTACTTTGAAGAATAGTTTAATTTCTTGTCAGGAAACTTTCCAAATGAAGTTTTCTTTAAAAATACTACATTACTTATGAGACATCCCCTGTATAAACACTTATTGAAAATCTATATAATAAATTTCATTAATTGAAGTCATCTGGTTAAAATGTTATTTTGCTTTTTACACATTTTCGTACGTCCTCAGTTTCAAGGGAAATTAACCAACATTTGGCAACAATGTACTTAATGGATGTAAAAATAAAGTTTGCTATGCATTTTGTAATTTAGTTAAAAATATGACTGTCTTACAACTGTGATTTTTAACAAGAGAAAGAACTCTGCCTTAATTAAATCGACATGAAAAAACTTTTCAGACACACTGAATATGAAAAACCCGTAGCAAGTTTCCATCGCAACATATAAAACACAGTGTAAATACATTTTCAAATGGTTATAAGTGAAACTCTGACACGAGGAGCACCTTATACACAGCAAGAAGTACTAAAATGTCAAACTGAGAATGTAACACTTAATAGGATCGTGCAACTTCATTAAAAAGCTTCTATGATTCGTCGAGGGATCGTACATGAAATGAAAGTCATAAATAATGCCTATTTTGGATATTTACTATTTCAATTGACTGCAGATTTTATGCAGCTCTTTGTTTCGGCTAAACAATATCTTGCGAATTACACACCTATTAAGATGCTGTGCAGTAATACGCTATATTATTGGTTTATCGGGTGTTTAAGTGGACGTTGTTAACATGGAGGTGAGATGCAGAGCTAACCTGTTGAAAGCTGGCAGTATAGGTGGGTCGTATTCTTGTGATTAACGATGTTCGAACTCGGGCTGATCTTTGTGCGCATACGTTTGGTAGGCAAACATTCATTCTCTCTTAAATTCACAAGCATTTTCTTATGTTTCTAGACTGGCTGCGTGGTGGAGCGGTAACGTTCTTGCCTGCTGTTCCCATGATTGCAGGATTGAGTCCTGGCATTTGAATATATATTAATAATAATGTTATTGGTTTCACGTTCCATTTAACTACTGTGGCTTTTAGAGACGCCGCCGGAGTGCCGGAATTTTGCCCCAAAGCGGAATCTTTAACGTGCCAGTAAATCTACTGACACGGCTCCCTCACATATTCGCGACCTCAAATCCCAGCTGACTGCGCCAGGATTTGTTCCTCCAACCTTGGGTACAGCAGGCAAGGATGTTACAGCTGTACCACGCAGCCCGACTAGTTGACATTTGAGGGTGGGCAAGTGCGAGGGGGCCGTCAGGAATCCCTTGGGTTCACCAAATCCCAAACTCAGCAACCGTGAGCCCTTGAGGGTGCAGCACTATCCAGGATGTACCATAAGCGGTGCGGCTACACACACGCTACCTCCCTAAGGGCCTAGCGCAAAGGGCAGGAGATACAATTAAATGAAAAGAAGAGGTCTGACCCCTCGAAGAAACAGGGCATCAGGAAAGATGAGATAAGGGCCAATTTAGGTGGGAAAATGAGACTCCCTAGGCCTCAGATACCCTAATACCATCGGGTTCGGAAGAGAACAAGAGTTGAGCAAGGGAGGTTGACAGCAGAGATGAAAGAGGGCAGCCCAGCGACATCGTGGTCATATAGCCACGAGTGTGTGTGGAACCTGATAGCCTGTGTTTTTGTGATGGCTGTACTAGTGAGTGTATATGTAAAATGAGGATAGGATTGGGAAGGAGGCGGCCGTGGCCTTAATTTAGGAACCACATTTGCCTGGAGTATAAGTGGGGAAACCACGGGAAACGACTTCCTGGATGGCTCAGATGGGAATCGAATCCACCACTTCTTAGTTTAACCTCACGAGGCTGAGTGTACCCCATTCCAACCCCCACACCAGAATTTATTTTTCTTAAATCTACTGAGGCTTTTAAAGACACCAGGGTGCCGGAAGTTTGTCCCGAAGGGGATCTTTAACGTACCAGTAAACTTACTGACTCGGCGCACCATCAAATACCAACTGACTGTGCTAGGATTCGATCCTGCAACCTTGAGCACCGCAGCAAATATTCTAGGTTTTTGTCTTAATTATTACGGGATTTCGCCTAGGTGTACAAAGTTAGGTTCATCAGTAGGCTTTCGGTGCACCTTGTCTGGACTCACAACCCGGAAAATCCTAGAAGTCGAGTTGCATAGCCATGAAAAATAACATTATAGTTTGAGGAAACTAGAAAAGACATACTTTCGAATGAGGTGATTAAAACAATGAAAATATTCTTCAAAATGACTAATGAAGGGTCGACGAGTACCTTAATCAGAAAAGAATATACCATGAAATATTGGGTAAGAGAGAGAAAGTTTTCCAGGGGCCATTGAACCCATGATATGATATTGGAGTCTTCAGTCTTTTGACTGGTTTGATGCAGCTCTCCATGCCTCCCTGTCCTGAGCTAATCGTTTCATCTCTACATAGCTACCACACCCTACATCCGAGGCAATCTGTTTAACATATTCTAACCTTGGTCTCCCCCTACAGTTCTTGTCCTCAAGAGGGCGTGGTGGCTCAGCGGTATGCCTCTCACCAAGGCGGTCCAGGTTCGATTCCCGGTCAATGCATGTGAGATTTTCGAAGTGAAATGCCATGTCCTGTGGTTCGGATTTCACGTAAAGAGGAGTTCCCGTGGCTCTTGTTCTCGAGATTAACGGTCACGTTAAACTACAAGCTTCCTTCCTTCCTTTTTCTTGTCCTCAACCCTTCCTTCCATAACAAAGCTTGCTATTCCTGGGTGTCTTAGTATGTGTCCTACCAACCTATCTCATCTCTTCATTAGCAGTCGCCAGAAACATCTCTCCTCTCCCACTCGTCTTAATATCTCTTCGTTTGTAACCCTATCTACCCATCTGTTCTTCATCATTCTCCTGTAACACCACATTTCAAATGCTTCAATTCTCCTCTTTTCTGCTGCACCAATATTCTCAAAGGCTTTCAAAAACGACTTCCTAATACCTAAATCTATATTCGATGTCAACAGATTCCTCTTTTGTAGAAATGCTTTCCTTGCCTGAGCCAACCTACTTTTTATATCCTCTTTGCTTCGTCCATCACTGGTTATTCTGCTTCCTAAGTAACAGAAGTCTCCTACTTCCTTCAGCTTTTCACCTGCCAAATTGATGTCCATAGAGGTATCTGATTTATTTCGGCTGCACTCCAGTATATTTGTTTTACATTTATTAATTTTCATCATGTAATCTTTCCGTAAGACGGAGTCCATGCCATTCAAATCCTCAGGCGTGTCGGCCAAGATGACGAATTACATGTGATTAAGATTTATATATATTGTTGCGGACTACTGAAGGAGAAGAAGAAGAAGAAGAAGAATAGTAAGAGACATATTTCGCTTGTCAAGAGAGCTTCATCAGATCCAAATAATTCCAGTAATTGGAATGATTTCTGTGTTGACCGACTGAAAACTATAATGTATTGTATGTCTACCCCTTATTATTCCCGTTTTTCCAACGGGGTCGGGGATGAGATGCGATGGAAGTCTTAGTGGCGATGTTTTTACGGCCGGATGCCCTTCCTGACGCCAACCTCATGAGAGGAGTTAATGAGAGATGAAATGAATGATGGTGAATGAAACTGGGCAAGGATGTGGAAGGAAGCGGCCGTGGCCTGTCAGAAGGTACCGTCCCAGGATTTGCATGGTGTTGAAAATGGGAAACCATTTCAAGGACAGCCGACGGTGGGGCTCGAATCCACTCGTCTACCGAGTCAGCAGAGAGCTTGGACCCTTGACCTAACGCAGCGCTTTTGCCCGCGTAGCCACTACTGTGGCATCACTGAACAAGATGTTCAGTAAAGAACATATAGCCTACTTTCTCCTAAATGCATGGGTATTGTTATAACTCTTTGTCCTTTTCAAGGAGTATAATTGAATGTTGGTTGTAGTAGCTTGTTGAAATACAACGTGCTATAGGGATATTAAACATGAATATGAGGTGCCCTTTGCTAGTGCTACCTCTGTAAAAAAAATTCATTCAATTCGGTTTCACAGTGTTTGAATTGATCTGGGGAATGGATTTGCACACATACATGGCCGCTATTTGCAAACTATTGGGCTGATGACCTTGTAGTCAGTCATAAGATGCTTTCCACAAAAAGGCATGATGTTGCAAAATCCGGTAGAGATCAAATTATTAGGATGGTCGAAATTTGATTTAAGCTTTTAACATTTGGGTGGCCGTCATTCCGTTTCCGTCAAGATGGCGGCGATATAAAACATGACACTGAGGTGGCCTTTTCTAGTGCTACCTCTGTACCAAATTTCGTTCCATTCGGTTTCACCGTTTTCGAATTATTAGGGGGAATCGATTTTCACACAAAGATGGCCGCCATCCGCAAAATATTAGGCTAATGACCTATTAGTTTGGTCAAAGGATGCTCCCTCCATAATGGTGTGTTGATGCAAAATTTGGTAGAGATCGGATGATTAGGTTAATCGTAATTTGATTTAAGCTTTGGATATTTGTGTGGCCGCCATTTCGTTTCCGTCAAGATGGCGGCGATATAAAACAGGACACTGAGGTGCCCTTTGCTAGTGCTACCTCTGTACCAAATTTCATTCCATTCGGTTTCACCGTGTTCGAATTAATAGGGGTAATCGATTTTGACACAAAGATGGTCGCCATACGCAAAATATTAGGCTAATGACCTATTATATTTGTCAAAGGATGCTCCCTTCATAAAGGTATGTTGTTGCAAAATTTGGTAGAGATCGGATGATTAGGTTAGTCGTAATTTGATTTAAGCTTTGAACATTTGGGTGGCCGCCATTACGTTTTCGTCAAGATGGCGGCGATATAAAACATGACACTGGGGTGCCCTTTGCTAGTCCTACCTCTGTACCAAATTTCATTCCATTCGGTTTCACCGTGTTCGAATTAATAGGGGTAATCGATTTTGACACAAAGATGGCCGCCATCCGCAAACTATTAGGCTAATGACCTATTAGATTTGTCAAAGGATGCTCCCTCCATAAGGGTATGTTGTTGCAAAATTTGGTAGAGATCGGTTGATTAGGTTAGTCGTAATTTGATTTAAGCTTTGAACAATTGTGTGGCCGCCATTACGTTTTCGTCAAGATGGCGGCGATATAAAACATGACACTGGGGTGCCCTTTGCTAGTACTACCTCTGTTCCAAATTTCGTTCCATTCGGTTTCACCGTGTTCGAATTAATAGGGGCAATCGATTTTCACACAAAGATGGCCGCCATCCACAAACTATTAGGCTAATGACCTATTAGATTTGTCAAAGGATGCTCCCCCCATAAAGGTATGTTGTTGCAAAATTTGGTAGAGATCGGATGATTAGGTTAGTCGTAATTTGATTTAAGCTTTGAACATTTGTGTGGCCGCCATTACGTTTCCGTCAAGATGGCGGCGATAAAAAACATGACACTGAGGTGTCCTTTGCTAGTGCTACCTTTGTACCAAATTTCGTTGAATTTGCGCTCACCGTGTTCGAATTGATAGGGGGGACAGGCATTCAGAGTACACACACTCACACACACACACACAGACTCACACACACACATACATACACACAGACAGACACACTTTTTTTCGCCCTGTAGTGATCTCAGAAGTCTACTTTCATTTTTTGCAAAAATCGAAAGTAGGCTAAAAATGGCTTCAAAGCTATCTTAGCCATGGAAGTAAATCATTCATCCATCGAATCTTCTATATGGAGGAGATAATGTTGTTCAGTTAAGTGGCGGAACAGCGAGGGTATCAGCCCCTGGAGACAATGTTGAGGGAACTCTATGAGGGGAGAGCGCGGGACGGAACTCACCGATTTGGCTCAAGCTGTGTGAGTAGAAGTTCCTAGAGTATCTCGTAGGCGTGGGTCATGTGAACAGGTAAAACGCTCTCTAAAGATTTTCGAGTAGAGTTTTGAGGGATTTGTTTTCATTAAGTTTCAAATCACTGGTGTGCAACAGCAAATTTAGCGTAGGCCTATAGGCCTATAAGCGGGGGGTGGGCCTATTGGGACGCCCCACCCCTCCTGGATATCTTATCACTTACAATATTAATTTATGAATTAAAACAATATTAACATTAAAAATCAATATGCGTATCTTGTACTATTGTTACTAAGTGACATATGGCAACATTGGAAAGCGAGGCGACGGTAGCGCGATGTAAATTGTGTGACAATGAGCTTGCTCTGATCTTATGTGTAATAACATAACCTCTCATTACTCTCCTGTGCCTTCGCTCTTAAGAACAGCAACAAGTGCCCTGAAGCCTGTGATAAAAGTTATTTTCCCTAACGTTTATGCCCTTATCAAACCTTTGGCAATATTGCCTGTCTCTGCAGCTACCACCGAATGGAGTTTGAGTTTGAGTAGGTTGAAAACACACGTAAGAAATTCTACTTCTGAAAACAGACTCAACGGTCTAGCATTGTTATCTATTAACAGAGACGTACACATCACTGACGATGAAGTTATAAACTTAAACCAATTTGATAATGCTTCCAGAAACCTTGACTTTATACTATAATGTAAGTTGTAGATCAAAACAGTAACGCTATTTCTTTCCATCTAAATGCTATCAAGTGAGCAAGATGATTGTATTTATAAAAAGTAACATAAAATAGTCTTAGTTGTGTTTGACATTAACCAAACATAAAGCATCACAACAAATTGGTTCAAAACGAGATGCCAGATAGCCTTAAAACTCATCATATTGCTCCAGATTATACAAAAGTTTTCCTGGCAGGAACCCAGGACCCCGTTTACTTTGGGGGCTATTCTATGGCCCCAATCCGCCCCCCAAAAACTATATATTTCCCTGTACCTATGGGTAGGCAGGGAAGGGGCGCAATCGAAGCTACATGCATATCACAAGTAATGGTCCTGTCATGAGTAAACAAAACGATGATGAATGCTTGCTATCCGGTATACCAATCGAATTCCCAAGATTTAAATTAGTCTATTTCATCCAAGATCATCTCCTAACCTTTTCATTTCATATGTTATCTTCAATTTTTTACGGAAACGTCGACCTGTAATAGCGCGACGTTTAACTTACACAATACCTTGACTTTCTCCCGATGTGACATCACTTTCCTCGGCTTCTTCACCGGCACGAACTTGGTGATCACGGATTACTGTAACCATCAACTCGAGCTCCAGCCAAGAGAGAGCTCGGCAAAAAATAGAAAGCTTCAAAACTGGTGAATTATAATCGGCTTCTAATAAAGAGTTCATTGCTAGTAACAATCGAGATATGCAACAATGCTACAGCGAATGTATTCCACATGCTTTCATCTGTTTCATTTACGGCCATGGGCTTAGCGGTCATAGGTCCTACGTTCTTTAGGTGTGTTTGGATTTTGTCTAATAACCTGTGTTATGACCCATTTGAGTTAGGATTGGTGTTGAGGAAGGCTGCGCTGTGGTTTGTTTATCCTACCTATCCTATGCTATTATTTATTTAAATTTGACAATGGCTTGCTCTAATAAAGAGATTTTATTAATGGAAGCAAAGGATGGCAATTTATTATCAGGGCTTTCAGGATGGAGCCGCGTCGTGTGGTGGTGATTGTTTACCGACGTTTCGGCTGTCATTGTATAGCAGCCTTAATCATGGGTACGAGTTCGTGTCTCTCAGTAAGTGGGACCGTTTCTGGCGTAACATGTTCATTTTCCTGCTGTAGGGGTGAGTTTCCATCCCGTAAAGGCGTAATTTTTAGATCGTAGGCTTTCACGGCCAGTGTCTAGTTTATTATCTAAGCTTTCAAGGTGGATAATAAACTAGACCCCGGCCAAAAAAGTCTACGATCTAAAGGATCTAAAGTATGTAATGGATTAGGTGGTCAGCCCAGAGGCTCGTTGAGATCCTCGAAAAGTACCGCCATAGGATAGGTCGGTAAATACGCACAAAACCTTAAAGCAGCACTATAATGAGGCGTAACTTACTAGGCAAGATGAGGAGTGAGGTAGTTTGCCATTGCTTTCCTCACCGAGTCAGTACAATAGCACTGACCCTGTGAGCAGAACCTTTCGCAGTACACACAGCCACCAGAATGCCATTACTCAACACATAGTATTGTCTATTCTTATTGTACGAAATGTGAACTCATTTTCAGTCGGTCAAAATGATTTTACCCAATTGTGATGGGTGTAATTCCTTATTCCTGAAAATTCACTCTAATTTGATGTACTGTTTTTCATAATTTATGTTATTATTATTAAAGATAAATCACACAAATTGTGCATATTGATGATAACAAACTGTCATTCACAAAACTTCACAATGGATGATCCCCGATTTGCACAAGAAATTACGTGGTATCTACTACATTGCACCCCGCATAATTTACATACGAAGGATTCATCAGGGTCATGAAAGTATTCGGTATTACACAGTTTATGGTGATACCCATGTACCGCCATCGAATTGACAAAGTGTCGCATGTCTTGATTTGTGTTTATCCATATCCTAGTCATCATGGCCTCCGTGGTGTAAAACTCGAACCAGATTTTGTCCCTTTTCTGTGTTATTTCCTGCATTAGTTTTTTCCAGGCGCCTGTGGTAGCCCGCTCTTCATCCAAAGGTCCTCAATGTTATTGGTTTTACGTCCCTTTTAACTACCCTGGCTTTTAGAGACACCGGGGTGCCGGAATTGAGCTCCGTAGGGGATCTTTAACGTGCCAGTAAATCTACTGACACGGCTCCCTCGCATTTGCGCACCCTCAAATGCCAGCTGACTGTGTCAGGATACGAACCTGCAACCTTGGGCCAAGCAAGCGAGAATGTTACCACTGAGCCATGCAGCCAGTCGCTGTTATTCAGGTACAGGGAATGATACGTATCATAATTCTGTAAAATCGTGTATTATTTAAATTTAGCGCTGATGCCTCTATATCGTGCCATATTTTCAATAATATGATGCATCTCGATTAATTATTGATCCAATTATAGTTCAAAAGCAGGTTGAAATGAAAATGAAAGTTTTATATAGATATCTGTATGTTAGGTAGTCAGCCCGAAGGCTGGTTGGATCCTCAAGAAAAGCACCGCCGTTTCGACAGCGCTATATTGAGATGTACTAGGCAAGAAGAGGTGTGAAGTAGTTTGCCATTTCTTTCCTCACTGAGTCGGAACAGCAGTAGGCTACTAAACGTATGAGTAGATCCTTTCACGGCATCCACTGTTCCCTGAATGTCATTACTAAGCACCGCCCATACCTCAGTAGCTTGCCACGGTGGGTGAGTGGATAGCGTGTCGGTCTCGACAGGTTCGCTCCTGGCCGTGGTAAGTGATTTTTTGAAAGGCGGCAAAAATACGACACACATGTCATACGATGTTGCCATGTCCAAGAACCCATTTGAATTCAGTAGGCCGTGTTCTTAATGGTAAAATTAATCTCGGGAGTTTCCGCCAACACCAAGTTCCTCATTTCTCTACTAGAAAGCGCTATAGTGTTTTAGGAGGTAAGATATCTATCTAACCTCCTTGATTTTCATAGTGATTCAAGGAACAACGAAAAATTCGACATGCAAGCTACCCTCTGGGTGTCAAATTACAAAGCTTGCACCCGGCACCCGAGGCCATACGATATTATTATTATTTTTATTATATAATCACAGCCATGAATGAGACAGAGACATCGGAGAAAAGCCACATTTTACTCTAGCCTGTGCCAACAGACCAAAGGAAATGTACTGCATTCTTCAAGAGGTGGCAAACAGGCCATTATAAATATCTATGTCAGTAAAGTTCTTAATTAGTAGTAGATTGAGATGTCTCATGTGTCCAAGTAGCAAAGGTAGTTTCAATGACAAAGGAAGTAAAAGCGCGTGCGACAACGCGAAGCATTAATTCAGGATTTAGCGTATAACGGCATACACCACCATTCGTCGGACAAATTTTAGTAGTAGGCTATGTCAACTTAAAATCGGACCTGGAGTTGGGAAGGAATTGGCCGTTGCCTTAAGCTGGGAACTATTCTGGTAGTTGCGTGGAATAGAAACGGGAGACTCGCATGCATTGAACAGTGTCTCGTTTCAATTTCGTTAATGTCACTCTGAAACTTGTTTGTACTTATTTTGCCATGTTATTAAGGAAAACTGCTTTTAAGAAACATCACATTCACACTTTAATAAGGGAATTATCAACATTTTCACTTTGCAGTAATAAACTGACGAAAAGACACATCGCCATGTTGGATAAGGCTTGTATCAGGCAATACTGCCACCTTCACTTCATTGCATTCCACTGTAGTAAGGTTTGACGACTATTTGGACAAAGATTACTGTTGTACTAAAATGGGTGAGACAAAAGCCATTGGGCGCTTCTTGGTTAGATGACTATTGGTAGGAATAATGTTACCACTGCCCAAAAAATGCAGTAACACCCTCTAGCGATAAAATGTTCAATTCCTGTATCTTGGTCACATTACCTATTCCTATAGAAATTTTTCCAGATTTTGATGGTGGCGGCCATCTCATACTACACGAGATCCGAAACGGATATCATGGACAAGTACTTTTAATGTAAATTGAAAAAAATCTGTTTATGTTCGACCCTAACTATTATGTGTCCGAAAACTGTATCATAATGAGGCTCATTATAACACTATTTTTCATTATGAAACAGTTTCTCCCACCAATCAGAGCTCAAGAAACAGTTGTGTGACTAGTTAGATAAGGATACCTTCGCGCATGCGTTCAAAATCCAACATGTCTATATAAATTACCGAAATTGCACCGTCCATATGTTCCCGTAAATAAACTGAGACAAGAAATGGCACTGTACCTTAATATCCCCAAAATCAATTTCTACACAGCGCGTGGTTTTGAAACGACTTCGGTGACAGTTTTACTGAATACTGGAGCAGAATCTGAACATATGGCATTGAAGCACACAGAGCGCATGCGTCGGTTGTCCAGAGAGCTTAGGAAACAGAGATATACTACCCACCGCAGCACCCGATCACAACATTCTAGTGACTGAACAGATATTTATGAATATTTATGTTAAAACATATAATAAAGTTATAATTATCGTCGAACATAAACAGTCGTATGCAACTCGCCTATAATGGTAATTAAGACACTCGTATGGAAATTATAAAACTCGCATACGCTCGTTTTATAAAAATACTCGTGTCTTAATTATGGCCATTATAGGCTCGTTGCATAATGTACTATTATGTTCGACCCTGACTATTATATGTCAGAAAACTGTATCATAATGATGGTCTTTATAACACTATTTTTCATTATGAAACAGCTTCTCCCACCAATTAGAGCTCAAGAAGCAGTTGTTTGACCTAATTGGTGAGGATAGCAACGCATCTGAGATGAATTCCAAGGCCTTCTAATTTAAATTTCACTGCCTGGCCTAGTATCATAGTGGGGCAATCGATGAGGCCATTGTTAAATACAAGGTATTCTGAGCGTCCCATGCGCTCTGTTCAGTACATAAAACTGGCGAAATCTCGACAGATATTTATTAATATTTATGTTCGAACATAAAATAGTTATAATAATTATCGTCGAACATAAACAGTCGTATGCAACTCGCCTATAATGGTAATTAAGACACTCGTATGGAAATTATAAAACTCGCATACGCTCGTTTTATAAACATACTCGTGTCTTAATTATTGCCATTATAGGCTCGTTGCATAATGTACTATTCTATAATTAATTTCCTAATTTACATTTTTTCCGTATTTTATCTTTTCGCTTGATCATTGCTTATTTTTGGTGTTTCCTTCATGAGGGCGTCACAAACACCAGTCTCCAAGCCAGGAGAATCAACTATCTATATTATTAAAAATATTGATGAAAAGTTATCCGAGTCCGTCCGGCCATACTATCCGGCCGATTTTCTTCATCCTTTTTTTAAATGAAAGGTATTCTTGCACAGATTTGTCATCAAGTATTACAAATCACTTAAATTACGCCTTTCTCAAATTATTTGATTTCTTCAACTTTTTCCAACTTTTTCCAACTTTGAAGTAAGCACATCTTCGGTTCGAATTGAGTTACGAAGGTTGTTTTAGTCTAAGAACACTTAGCGAATTAAGCGCTATCATTTGAGCTCTTAACCATTCAAATCGGCTGATTCTGAGGAAAGTTATGCTTGGACATACGATATTACATCTCATTTTTTCAAAAGTTTTTCTCATTTTAGCAATCATATCTTTGGTTATAATTGAGTTACACTGTTCGTTTGGGTCTAAGAGCACTCAGTGGATCAAGCTCTATCCATTGAGGTATTAAATATTTACATTGGTTGATTCTGAGGAATGTTATGAGTGCCGAAGCGAATATTAGAAATAATTATGAAAACTTAACCGAGTCCGTCCGGCCATTCTATCCGGTCAATTTCCTTCATACCACTATTAAATGAAAGTTATTCATGTACGGATTTAATATCAAGTATTACAAATCACTTAACTTCTGCCTTCCTCAAATTATTTGATTTCTTGCACCTTTTTTACTTTTTTTTCACATTGAAGCTATCTATATTATTAAAAATATTGATGAAAACTTATCCGAGTCCGTCCGGCCATACTATCCGGTCGATTTTCTTCATCCTTTTTATAAAGGAAAGGTATTCATGCACAGATTTGTCATCAAGTATTACAAATCACTTAAATAACGCCTTTCTCAAATTATTTGATTTTTTCAACTTTTTCCAACTTTTTCAAACATTGAAGTAAGCATATCTTCGGTTCTAATTGAGTTACGAAGGTTGTTTTAGTCTAAGAACACTCAGCGAATCAAGCGCTATCATTTGAGCTCTTAACCATTCGAATCGGCTGATTATGAGGAAAGTTATGCTTGGACATACGATATTACATCTCATTTTTTCAAAAGTTTTTCTCATTTTAGCAATCATATCTTTGGTTATAATTGAGTTACACTGTTCGTTTGGGTCTAAGAGCACTCAGTGGATCAAGCTCTATCTTTTGAGGTATTAAATATTTACATTGGTTGATTCTGAGGAATGTTATGAGTGCCGAAGCGAATATTAGAAATAATTATGAAATCTTAACCGAGTCCGTCCGGCCATTCTATCCGGACGATTTCCTTCATACCACTATTAAATGAAAGTTATTCATGTACGGATTTAATATCAAGTATTACAAATCACTTAACTTCTGCCTTCCTCAAATTATTTGATTTCTTGCACCTTTTTTACTTTTTTTTCACATTGAAGCTATCTATATTATTAAAAATATTGATGAAAAGTTATCCGAGTCCGTCCGGCCATACTATCCGGCCGATTTTCTTCATCCTTTTTTTAAATGAAAGGTATTCATGCACAGATTTGTCATCAAGTATTACAAATCACTTAAATTACGCCTTTCTCAAATTATTTGATTTCTTCAACTTTTTTCAACTTTTTCCAACTTTGAAGTAAGCATATCATCGGTTCTAATTAAGTTACGAAGGTTGTTTTAGTATAAGAACACTCAGCGAATCAAGCGCTATCATTTGAGCTCTTAACCATTCGAATCGGCTGATTATGAGGAAAGTTATGCTTGGACATACGATATTACATCTCATTTTTTCAAAAGTTTTTCTCATTTTAGCAATCATATCTTTGGTTATAATTGAGTTACACTGTTCGTTTGGGTCTAAGAGCACTCAGTGGATCAAGCTCTATCTTTTGAGGTATTAAATATTTACATTGGTTGATTCTGAGGAATGTTATGAGTGCCGAAGCGAATATTAGAAATAATTATGAAATCTTAACCGAGTCCGTCCGGCCATTCTATCCGGACGATTTCCTTCATACCACTATTAAATGAAAGTTATTCATGTACGGATTTAATATCAAGTATTACAAATCACTTAACTTCTGCCTTCCTCAAATTATTTGATTTCTTGCACCTTTTTTACTTTTTTTTCACATTGAAGCTATCTATATTATTAAAAATATTGATGAAAAGTTATCCGAGTCCGTCCGGCCATACTATCCGGCCGATTTTCTTCATCCTTTTTTTAAATGAAAGGTATTCATGCACAGATTTGTCATCAAGTATTACAAATCACTTAAATTACGCCTTTCTCAAATTATTTGATTTCTTCAACTTTTTTCAACTTTTTCCAACTTTGAAGTAAGCATATCATCGGTTCTAATTAAGTTACGAAGGTTGTTTTAGTATAAGAACACTCAGCGAATCAAGCGCTATCATTTGAGCTCTTAACTATTCGAATCGGCTTATTCTGAGGAAAGTTATGCTTGGACATACGATATTACATCTCATGTTTTTTAAGTGTTTCTCATTGTAGCACTCATATCTTTGGTTATAATTGAGTTACACTGTTCGTTTGAGTCTAAGAGCACTCAGAGGATCAAGCTCTATCTTTTGAGGTATTAAGTATTTACATTGGGTGATTCTGAGTAATGTTATGAGTGCCGAAGCGAATATTAGAAATAATTATGAAAACTTAACCGAGTCCGTCCGGCCATTCTATCCGGTCGATTTCCTTCATACCACTATTGAATGAAAGTTATTCATGTACGGATTTAATATCAAGTATTACAAATCACTTAACTTCTGCCTTCCTCAAATTATTTGATTTCTTGCACCTTTTTTACTTTTTTTTTACATTGAAGCTATCTTCTATATTATTAAAAATATTGATGAAAACGTATCCGAGTCCGTCCGGCCATACTATCCGGCCGATTTTCTTCATCCTTTTTTTAAATGAAAGGTATTCATGCACAGATTTGTCATCAAGTATTACAAATCACTTAAATTACGCCTTTCTCAAATTATTGGGTATTTTCAACGTTTTCCATCTTTTTCCAACTTTGAAGCAATCATATCTTTGGTTCTGTTTGAGGTACTCAAGTCGTTTTATTCTAAGAACACTCAGTGACTGAAGCCCTTTCATTTGAGCTGTTAACTATTAAAATCGGCTGATTCTTCGGAATGTTATGAGTGAACATTCGATATTATATCTCATTTTTTCAAAAATTTTCTCATTGTAGCAATCATATCTTTGGTTCTAATGGCGGAAATTCCGTATTACACTAGCGTTTTGTATTACAATCAACAAAGTGCAGGGTCAAACGCTTCATCGAGTTGGAATCTGCTTGCCTGATCCTGTTTTAGGCCATGGAATGTTCTATGTTGCCATATCCCGAGAAAAATAATTTAAAACTAAGAGTCGACGCACAGCGAACATTGTCTCGAAGGAAGTATTGTAAAATAATGGTTATAAACTATTACTTAATGTCGTAATTTTTTAATTCCAATACTGAAAAATTATGCTGCGGAGCAGTACGGGCGCCCTAGTAGGAGATTAAAATCCCCATGACCTGGTCGGGCTAGTAGGCTAGCATGCTAACCAATAAGCCACGAGGTCGGACAATATATTGAGGTTTGGAAGGAGACGGCCGTGGCATTAAGTTAGGAACCATCCAAGCATTTGCCTGGCGTAGAAGTGGGGAAACCAATGCAAACCATTTGTAAGGTGGTTGTAGTTGTTGTTGATTATTTTAGGGCCTTTGCGAAATCGTGGTCATGTAACCCCATGTAGGCCTACTTGGGTGTAGGCTATATAGAATTTGTCTGATAACCTGTGACACTGTACTGCCTGTGCAAGTGTGTATATTTGTAATTGAGGTAGGATTTGGGTAAGAGGTGGCCGTGATCGTATGTTAGGTACCATCCCGGCACTTGCCTGGAGTAGAAGTGGGAAACCACGGAAAACCACTTCCAGTATGGCTGAGGTAGGAATCATACCTACCTCTTCTCAGTTTGGCTCACTTTGAGTGTATCCCATTCCTGCCCTCAGACCAGAATTACATTTCTTGACAGAACTGGGAATCAAACCCGGGCTTCCGCAGTAACAGGTTGGTTGGTTCCTTAGTTTAGGGGCTGCGACAACGCGGTTATGTAGCCCCGTGTACCTTGGGTGTGTATAGAATCTGTCTGATAACCGGTGTTAATTGTGATGGCTGTGTTTGTGTGTGTTATCTGTGATTCAGGTAAGGACTGCGGACGATCAATTTTTCAAGTAGTTCCTACTTATGCTACCAAATGCTACCGCCCACGACACCTGGCTTGCGGACTTGGATATTAGATG
This sequence comes from Meconema thalassinum, assembly GCA_946902985.2. Classification (NCBI taxonomy): domain Eukaryota; kingdom Metazoa; phylum Arthropoda; class Insecta; order Orthoptera; family Tettigoniidae; genus Meconema; species Meconema thalassinum. The sequence goes on along the minus strand of OX336388.2, from coordinate 1,847,208,705 downwards.
GCTTCGCAGTCAGCACCTGGTGGCGAAATTTGGAACTAATAGAGACTTATCAAATCTAACCTACAAATTTTGGTTTCACACAAGTGCAGTTAGTGGAAGGTTCTTTTTCATGCCATAGATCTATGACATAGGACCGCCTTACTTCCTCTCCGAAGTAAGGCATACTGAGGAATTTTAACGCTCTTAAAAATTCCGACGACTTCGGCCGGCTTTGAACCCGCAACTTTGGGCTCCGCAGTAACAGCCAAAATGGTACGCAACGAGGCGGACTTGTAAGATGTCTGTGGCGAGAATCAAACCCACCTCTTGTTAGTTCTGCCCCCAAGAGGCCCGTTCCAGCCCTCAGACCTGAATTGAATTTCTTGGTAACGAACCCGTCAGGATGTGACAACTAAGAATGCCACGAGGTGGTCTATTTCACATGCACCAACTTTGAATGCTGACCGCTAGAGTAGCAGAATATAATTGATTGATACCAGCCTCACATCAATCAAGCGTCGTTGGTGAACCTCGTAGATATCGACAAATTGCCTTGCCCCAGCGTGACCTTAACCTACCGCCATCACAGGGAAGAAGTGTGGAGTCATAGCAGAGTTGAACATTGTCACTGGCCGAGCGCGAGCCACGTGATGTCCAAGTCTCGTGAAGCAAGGTCAGATAACATTATCAGCTTCACGTAAGACCTGCATTATCTTCATAGCTACACCAGGCTCTTGCCTCTTTACCTGCCCTCAGTGCAATGATTGTCTTCCCTTTATTATATCCATTCCCAGCTCCGTTGCTTAGAGGTTAGCATTCTTGACTGTCATCGTGGAGACGCGGGTTAGTTTCCAGCTTTGCCAAGAAATTTAATTCTGCTCTGAGGGCTGGATCGGGGTACACTCAGCCTTGCGAGGCAAAATTGAAAAGAGGTGGGTTTCATTCCTACCTCAACAATCCTGGAAGTTTTTCCCCCGTGGTTTCCCACCTCTACTCCAGACAAGTGTCGGGATGGTACCTAACTTAAGATCACGGCCACCTCCTTCCCAATCGTCATCTGAATTTTAAAAAAAATCGCACTAATACAGCCTTTACAACAACACAGGTTATCAGACAAATTCCACGCAGGGCTACATGACCACGATGTCGCAAAGCTCCTAAATCAAACAACAAACATATATCCATTCCTAAGAACTCGAGGATGTGGAGAAATGAGTTTTTTGACATGGATAGCCTTAACGGACAGATACTCTTTTTGACGCCGATATTTTTGAGGTCTGATAATGAGAGATGAATGAAGATGAGTGCAATTGGTCAAGAAGTAGGAAGGATGCGGTCGTGGCCTTAAGAGAAGGAACCAAGGAACCATCCCATATTTGACTGAAGATGACAATGGGAAAACACGTAGCACCATCATTACGACAGCTGATAGCGGTATTTGAACCTGCTTTGTTTCGGAGACAGCCTTGATCTTGTGTCACAGCGCGCGTAGCTAAACCAGTTGAGAGGCCCGATGGTGCAGTGGTCAAGCTGCTTGCCTCTCACCAAAACGGTCGGGTTCGATTGCGGGTCAATACATGTGAAATTTTCGAAGTAAAAGATTACGTTACGTCCTATGGTTCGGATCCACGTGAAAATGGAGGTCCCGTGATTCATGATCGTCAGATTAACAATCACGTAAGCCAGTTAATTTCTTCTCTATTCTCAATAAGACTTGGGGTTTGAAGCTGAACGTTGGAACTTGATAGAGCGTTTCCTAATCAGCCAAATATAACCTTCAGATTTTGCTACACACTACCAATTGCAGTGGTAGGTTCTTTTACATGTCATAAACCTATGACATGGGCCTGCCGACTTTATTTCTCCGCCGAAGAAAGGCTTACTGAAGAATTTTAACGCTCATAAAAAATCCGACGATTTCGGCCCCGGTTTGAACCTGCCATCTTGGGCTTAGCAGCTTAGCATGCTACCAGCTACGTCACCGAAGACGCTAATTATAGAACCACGTGAGAGTAGCCTAATCCGTGAACAGCAGTAAGGAGAATGGTTGACTATGAGTATTTGACTCTTCATAGAACCATACTGGTAGTAACTCCTTCAGGAATCTGTAGAAATTCATGGCAATGAAGGAACACCTTGGGTTTAACACGTGTCTGAGAGTTTTGTAGCCTGATGACCTTCTATTTCAATTATTAATATCTTACGTCATACCGTCACCGAATCCTTCCTACTGACTGAACTGCGTTACGTAAATCGTGAGCGACCCCAAACGATAAGAAATAATAGAAGAGAAAGTAACAAAAATGCCAATATAGTTGACGTGGTTAATTCATGCCGTCATCTACATTAACCTTCAACTAACGTAACAGCGACTCAGAGAAAACATCACTGTTTAATGATCCCAAGTGAGAAGCCTTACATTATTGTTATGTACTGAATGCGTTTCTGTCGCTCCGTGATGTAGTGGTCAGCGTGCTTAGCTGCCACCTGTAAGGTCCGAGGTTCGATTCCCGGCTCGGGCACGAAATTTGAAAAGTGGTATGAGGACTGGAACTGGGTCCACTCAGCCTCAGGTGGTCTAAGAGTAGAGGGGGGGGGGGGGCTCGATTCCCACCTCAGCCATCCTCGAAGTGGTTTTCCGTGGTTTCCCACTTTATCTCCTAGCAAGGCCACTGCCGCCTCCATCCTTCTTCCATGCCTATTCCTCGCAATCTTCTCACCCCTCATAAGGCCCCTGTTCACTTTGCAGGTGAGGCCACCTGGGTGAGGTGCTCGTCTCACCTCCCCAGTTGTATCCCTAAACCCGATGTTTCAAGCTCCAGGACACTGCCCTGGAGGCGGTAAAGGTGGGATCCCTCGCTGAGTCCAAGGGAAAAGCCAACCCTGGAGAGTAAACCAACAAAAAATAAAAGAAAAAACTGAATGTATTTATACCCTTTATTACCATTCATACGGAGTCAGGAATGCGGTGGGTTGAAACACAATGAGAGGAATTGTTTTCATTGCCAGATGTCATTCCCTCTGGCAACCTCATCAGAGGTGTTAGTGAGAAATGAAACGAATGATGATAAATAAAAAAGGACAAGGATTGGGGAAGAAGAGTCTTCGGCTTATAAGACCTGTGGTTTGCAGGGTTTCAGGGACCCATATGAACTTTCTAGAAAAATATAATACAGCATACCGTAACGTCAATGGTCTCGTACTCATATGCTCTATCTATCAGGGCGTTTATAGCCCTCTATTTTCTAATGAGAATTCTCAGAAGTAGGGCTGGCTGCGTGGTTGAGCGGTAACGCGTTATTGCATGCTTTTCCCAAGGTTGCAGGATCAAATCCAGGTGCAGCCAGTTGGCATTCGAAGGTGCGCAAATGCCAGGGAGCCGTGTCGGTAGATTAATTGGCACGTTAAAGATCTCCGAAAGCCCGGTGTCTCTAATAGTATTATTATCTCAGAAGTGCAAAAGATGTGGCATATGTCTTTAGTAGAAATACGACTGTTTTACGTATGATGCCGCAGTATAGGTTCCGTTTCACAGAGTTATGATTTGTGATTTAGAAAAAATCTAAAGGACTAAAGGAAGGCGTCTATGCTTGTTTATAATAAGTTTACAGACATGCCAACGTAACAAGTATGTTTGATAGGTGAAGTTTTGAAGCCAATTTGTTGTGTTGCCTGTATAAATGATCAATTTACACTATTCAGTCGGCCAACGCGCTTTCCGCCCAATTAGATTAGGTGGGGTAACTACATGTATATAACACACTATTCATGACTAGCCGTGAACATTATGGTGTTGGAAGCCATTTTTCAGTGATGATGCTTTTCAGTCGGTAAACACGATTGTACCCAATTGTGATGGGTTATTCCCTAATCCTGAAAAAAAAATACATGTGATTAATAAATACACTTGGATGACCAGTTTCGATCGTCAAGCGATCATCATCATATCCATTACACTTATGCTATTAAATCTATATGCCCCCCCCCAGGGGCTCACTTCTTGTGGGACGTGGGTTGGCGACCACGGGGCCCCAGCTGAGTCCGGCATTGCTTCCACTTACTTGTGCCGGGCTCCTCTCCGTCGTCTTTCCTGTCGACCTCACTTGGCCAACTCTTGTTCTCTTCCGACCCCGAAGGTATTAGGGTATCCGAGGCCTAGGGAGTCTCTTCCTTTCCTGCCTTAATTGGCGCTTGTCTCATCTTTTCTGATACCCTCCTTCTGCGAGGGGTCAGCCTTCTTTTTCTTTTCATGTTATCTCCTGCCTTCTGCTCAAGGCCCTCAAGGAGGCAGGGTGCATGTAGCCCCACCACTGCTGGTGCACCCTAGATATTGCTACACCCTGAGGGGCTCACGGTTGGTGAGTTCGGGAGTTGGTGACCCCGAGGGATTCCTGAGCTGGGTCCGGTTTTTCCCCTTTTATCCATTACCTCTGGGGCAGATCCTCTCCTCTTTCACTTTCCTATCTGCCTTTCATGGCTCTCATTCCTTCCAAGGCCCTCAATCCTCATTCTTCGAGGGTTGAGGGCATTTCTTTTCCTCCTGTCCTTTATTTGCCTTATTCTCATTTTGTTTTCCATTTCTTTTTCTAGTATATAAGTTAGTTTTAGTTATAGTCAGTGGCGTTTCCTCCAATACCACGGGGAAAGCACCGCTTACCTAGTAGGCCTGCTGTATATTCTCATAAAAATAAAGTTTATATTATGACTTTCTAACGTGCGAGCAACTGCAAAAGCGCCGCTTTGAATGAAGTTCCTCGTTCTCTACCCCAGTTCTTCACGATCAGCCAGTACTACTTTGTAGAGAAAGAGGAAAGAGCGCGGCTGGTTGCTATGACAACGGCTTGTTTACGTCCAGAAGCCTTCTGGCCCGGAACACCGCTATGGCCGATGGAGTGGTACACCAAGAACGCCAGGTCGTCCTTGATTGGCTAAGACAGGGGGTGTGGTGTTCCATAGCCACATGGCTGTCATCGAGACAAGTCAAGGCTGGTAGCAGGGTCTGCTTCGATTCAGATGGCTTGCCCTAGTGAGAATGCGGCATGCCCACCCTCCATCACGGTTGTTCACCCCAAGAGAAAGTTCTGACCATCAGACCCGACCTATGCTGGGCGTGATAGTTGCAATTCTGCTTCGTCCGGTTAACTCACAACTGTACGTTTTTGAGTGCAATTAGCAAAATTTAGTATACCGTAACTAGATATTATTGTGTTGGAATGTATAGTCCGTTGGAATCTTCTAAGTGGCCCATCAACCCATAAATTTGCTCTGATTATCATTCAAATTATAATGAAAGAGTACCGTAGGTGTAAATGATAGATATTTTTAAATGTATATACATCCGTATATTTTGAATAGTATTTTGAAGACCTATCACATTATTTTTAAAAAATAGTTGGTTATTGCGGTATCAAGTGCATTCAGTTCTCATTTGTACAAAATGAATTAATGTCACTGTTTACTGTACCTTGGCGGATCACTTGTAGCGAAGTTCAATTCTTCTCTCCCTCTTAGCAATTCATCAATTACGCGGTCGTGAAAATCAGCGTTCCCCTGCAGGCTGTACACTAACTACTTTTCAATGGAAAGAAATGCGAGATGTGAAAGACTTTCTTGATGCATAGAGTTTCGGATGATGGTTTTTATACGTTTCATGATAGGAAACGTTCTTTCCACTGATGCACTAGACGCCGGAATTGTTAGTAACCTACTAGTTTGCATAGGTTAAAGACTTCCCCATACGCCCCAATTAAGTCATTCAAACTAATGAAGCTGTGAAAGTCTACATAAGTAGAATTTCAGTGATATTTGCAAAGAAATATTAACTGAACATGCAATTCAATGCCATAAGATTACCTATTACTAGAAGTATATTTATTATTTCAATGTTCACTTAGGTCTCATAATAGAAAATAATAATAATAATAATAATACTAATAATAAGTTAATAATAATGTTATTGGTTTTACGTCCCTGTTAACTACTGAGGCTTTTAGAGACGCCAGGGCAGGGGCGGATCTAGGGGAGGGCGAGGAGGGCGACCGCCCAGGGCCCTGCGGTCAGGGGGGCCCCGCGCCATGAATTGTTTTAAATATAATTGATTAATTAATTATACTTTTCAGACTAATTTATAATTAATATTCCTTTTTTCAGTGCAGCTATGACCTCCCGTGACCGTTTAGCAAGTTTAGATTTCAGTGAAATGATGGAAGACTTCAGCCGGGAAAAAAGTCGCAAAGTAATATTTTTGTTAATATTTCATTGTTTACATAATCTTCTTCAAGCTTGCCACGGTGGGTGAGTGGTTAACGTGTCGGATTACCAACCCCAAGCTTGCAGGTTCGCCCCTGGCCGTGGTAAATGATTTTTGAAAGGCGACAAAAATCACGTCATGGATGTCATACGTTGTTGGCATGTTAAAGAACCCAATTGAATTCAGTAGGCCGTGTTAAATGGCAAAATTAATCTCGGGAATTTCCGCCAACACAAAGTTTCTCCATTCTCTACTAGAAAGCGCTGTAGTGTCAAGGAGCTTAGATATCTAACCTCCTTAACTTTCATAGCGTTCAAAGGAATGAAGAAATTCGACATGCAAGTGTCAATTAACAAAGCTTGCATCCGGCACCCGAGCCATACGTTATTATTATTATTATTATTATTATTATTATTATTATTATCTTCTTCAAGGGGACTTAAAGGTTTCTTTCATATTATTAAAAAAATGAACTGTGGTGTATTCAAAATATTGTAACTTTTCTCTTTTTATTATTATTACAAAACTATTTTCCATTTGATTTGATTTTTTTAAATTTCCTATTGTTGTGGACCCCACCTTATCATATCGCCCAGGGCCCCGCAAGGCCTGGATCCGCTACTGCAACAGGGTGAGGAATTTTGTTCCGAAGGGGATCTTTAACGTGCCAGTAAATCTACTGACACGGCTCCCTCGCATTTGCGCACCCTCAAATGCCGACTGACTGCGCTGGGATTCGATCCTGCTATCTTATGCTCAGCAGGCAAGAACGTTACCGCTGAGCCACGCAGCCAGTCATAATAGAAAATTTACGGGTAATGACCTAAACGTTTAGCTCCTTAGACCAAGAAATGCATACAACAAAAACACAAATTGCCACACTGTTCAATCGTTAAATGATACACGATAAGAAAAGCTCGGCAACCCTGTTGTTGAATAATTTACTCCGCACTTAAATGTACATGGATTGGCATGCCTGAAATTGAAAAGGGAAAAATGAGCTGTGCTGTATTACAATTTTTTCTATTTTTTTAATGTGAAAACTCATAATTTTTATGTGTGTTGAGTAATTGTTGCTACATCAGACATCAACCTCTACATTGACAAGGGCGTAGCTGGAACCGGGTGCTGAAGTCACTTTGTGGTGTAGGCCTATACTTTGAGCCTTCTTCACAGCTTACCCTCGAAAAAATTCCACGCCACGCCACTGGTTATAGTTTACATTTCATTTTCATCTTTTCGATCACCCAAACCATTAGGGGCCGATAACCTAGATGTTAGGCCCCTTAAAACAACAATTATCATCATCATCATTAAACCTATGTCTAAAAGTATGGGTGATAGTATTTGCAATAAGTACTGAACACTTATTTAGTTGCAGTAATAGTTAAAATATTGGAACTAGTCAATATTTGTTAGTTATAGTCTACTGTATGTGAAATTTTGTGAAGACATAGAAAGTGGTGAATGACCTCCAAATTTTCAGCCAGTGACGAGGTCAACTGCTCTCATCCGGACCGCGTGCGCCTCAACCAGCTAAGTAGCCTAGACCTAGACAATACAATCTGAATTGACCTTAACAACAATTACATACTCTCACATATTGTAAATACCACCATCGATACTTTTAGACATAGATTTAATAGCCTAAGTGTAATCGATATGATGATGATCGCTTGACGATCAAAACTGGTCATCCAAGTGTATTTATTAAACTGATAGCGGGTTCGGTGGCGTAGTTCGTAGCATGCTGAACTGCTGTTCCCAAGATAGCGGGTTCAAACCTGACTGAAGTCGTCGGATTTTTTAAGAGCGTTATAAATCTTTCAGTATGTCTTCCATCGGAGGGGAAGTCAAGCCGGCGGTCCCGTGTCATAAATGTATGGCATGCAAAAGATCCTTCCACAGACTAAACATGTGTGAAGCTATATTGTTAGGTTAGATTTCGTCGGAACGCTCTATCAAAGTTCCAACGTTCACCACTAGGTATCACTGATAACTGGTGGCGAAAGTTGGAACTACTTGAAATTGAACGGAACTTGTAGCTCACCCTAAGGGTGTCCTCTGGAAGCAGCTACAGACTCAGGCGAGCCGCACATGTCCTTGGACACTTCCGGCACTAAAATCCATACGATAAATAAATAAAATAAATTAAACTCATGTACATTTTTTCAGGATTAGGGAATAACCGTTCACAATTGGGTACAATCGTGTTGACCGATGGAAATACATCAAATTTTGACACTATTCCTGAAAAATATTAGCCTAGTATTTTTATTAATGTACCCTCTACCCCATATTTGTACATAAAAGTGTGTTATTTTGTGATGAATATCTTATGTAATATTTCTTTCAGGAGAGGGTGTATAAATACTTGTTTCCCGCCTGATGTAATTGGGCACTGTTTGTGTTGACCGACTGGTAAGCTATCTTTAGTAACTTAAAATGTTAGAAACCGCTCAGTATTAGATCTGTTTGTTAGTCATATTAAATTGTATTTTCTGTGGTAATAACTAGGGCAAGGTTTTTTGGCTAAATGATTTTTTTTATGTAAATACATATTTTAAGCTTTTTCTCTATAAATACATAAATTCCTGCTTTTCACTTATTAGCACATAAAGAGACATAATATTTACATTTTATGATTATGTCGACTACGCTGGGATCCGGCGTTACGTTACGGTGACGGCACGAAATGTACCGAGAATGCACTGAGGTGTGTGACGTCATAGTACTGCTTGAGTTTCCTCCTTTCCCCACGCGCTCCGGTGAGCGTGACGTCATGCAGCCAGCTACCTCCTTTGACCATGGTTTGCACTTGTTTTTTTATTTATTTATTTTTTATTTTTTTCCATTTATTAATTGTTATATTTTTATTTTTTTATTTTTTGCAAACGGACTTTGAGTTCACGCAGCATTTGTAGCATTTAAAATGATATAAAGTCTAGTCTTTCAGACTGAGTATCAGTGTTTTTTTTAACCAGTACGCTAGATCTTTCAGTTTATTTCATTTTGTTCTGTGTTACTTCAATGGGGAAGAACCTGTGAGCTAACTAGTGTTCATGTAGAGCGTATGTCAGCTTGCAACTGCGTTATTCTTAACTTGTCGCCCCATGCCACTCATTGTGGAAGCCGGGGATTTCCTTGTCCATGGCCATATTGCACCACTTGCTAGACCTCCCTCTCCCCCAGCTACCTGGAACCAGTATCTCTCACAGGCAGTTCATTTCTGGCACTGAAATGTAAGGCAGTTCTACGATGCCTAAAGTAAAAACAACTACAAGTTATCGTCTGTTGCAGAATTTAAAGTTAATTTTACGTCACGTTCTGTTCTTCCAGCCACATGGGAAAGCAATCCAGGCTGAACAGCAATCTCAAGTTACACAACACCTCAAGGGCAAGAAACATGTTGCCGCAGTTTCGCGCCTTCAGAAGAAGTGTTCGCAAAAATTGTCGGTCATTTGTGATGGACAACCTGAAGATGTATCTCGTTGTGTATTGTGATGCTTCAGTAGTCAGTGAGGCATAGCATTTGTGACCACTGCATATTGTTTATATTCACATTAATAAACTAAATTATAATTAAATATTTTTACTTTTTTGTCACATATTTCAGGTATTTTTAATACATAAAAAATAAAGATTTCCCCGATTATTAGCAACTACAAATCCGAGCCCTAGTAATAACAATAACATGTCATTATGATAGGTGGCTTTTGACAACGTAGTAACTTGTGTAGATTTAGACAGACACAGTTGGTATACTTTTTTTTTTTGTTTACTCCGAAGGGGACTACAACTTTTTTTTTATAATTTCAAATGATCTTGTCGACTTCATTGTTATGCTTAGGTCTACCGTTATGCGTCACGGTTACGGCGAGTATGACGTCATCATGTTGTTCAGTGCATATGCAGCGAGTCTGAGTTTACCCCTGGGGTCTGGCGTTATGCGAATGGAGACGGCGAGTGCGTGACGTAATGCAGCCCCCGCGCGGGAAGCCTAAGTTAAAGGGTAATGGAGTCGGTTGAGTCTGAGTTTACTCCTGGGGTCTGGCATTATGCGAATGGAGACGGCGAGTGCGTGACGTAATGCAGCCCCCGCGCGGGAAGCCTAAGTTAAAGGGTAATGGAGTCTGTTGAGTCTGAGTTTACTCCTGGGGTCTGGCATTATGCGAACGGAGACGGCGAGTGCGTGACGTCATGCAGTCCCCACGCGGGAAGCCTAAGTTAAAGGGTAATAGAGTCTGTTGAGTTTGAGTTTACTCCTGGGGTCTGGCGTTATGCGATACGGAGACGGCGAATGCGAGGCGTCATGCAGCAGAGTGCAAAGAGTCCTGGGGCTTCGAGCGAAGCGAGAAACCCTCCTGAGCCTTTCTAACATGTGTAGCATTTGTAGCATGCATCATTTGAAATGATATAAAGTCTAGTCTCTCAGACTGACTGTATCTTTTTCTTCTGTTGGTAGCACGGGCTTAACAAATATATGTGTGATAAATTAAAGAGTCTACTATTCTTAAAATTTAAGATTCAAACCAGAAATGTTTCTACTTAGACCAACTTAGATCTACGAAATTAGGTTGGTGAAACTGGCATAATATGCATAATATATTATATCTGTTGCTCAAGATACATCAGCAATATAAATCTGCTATATAGGCCTACGTATCTTGTAATTGTTTCTATGCATACATTTTGAGATATCCAACACAGGGCTCAAATTCAATTGTGGCTTTTTTCTCAACAGATATTAGATTTGACGACATTTTAAATATGGCATTATAGGTAGTCACTCATATAAAATTTGTTTTCGATAACATCAGCCGTCTAGGAGTTGATAGGAGGGGAGACTACTACACACAGACAGGTAAACACGAACACACACGACTCAAGTAAAGTTTTCGTCATTTTTGCCAAAATTTGTGAGAATTACGCTAAAAAGGAGGATATTTCTGCCAATTAAGGTAGAAAATGAAAGACACTCTAGGACTAAGGTTACCTAATTCCGTCGGGGTCGGAAGAGAACATGAGTTGATCAAGGAAGGTGGACAGGAAAGCAGAAGTAAATGAAATAAAAACCCATGGCGCTACTGCCCATGAAGGGCCTAGGCCTTCCAAGCGACCGCCCACCAGCCATTTGGGCTGCAGATTATGGAGTGACGCGTGGTCAGCGCGTTGGATCCTCTCGGCCGTTTATCTTCGTCTCCGTGACCGGGGCGCTGCCTCAAGTCGCACAGCTACTAAATAGTCCTCACGAAGCTTGGTGCACTCCATTCCATCTCTCACGTGAGTTTCTAAAATCCCTGATGGAGCTGGGAATCGAACCCGTGATCTTTGGGTGCGAGGCAGGTGCGTCTCCCCAACACCACGGGGTCATCCCAAGTAGGATGGAATCAGTGTTGAATTCAGCTGAGGTCCAGTGGTCTCCATCCCACCAGCTGTGAGCCCCTACGTGGAGGACTCACCATATTTGCCTAGACAGAGTGTTCTTTAATTAATATTTACAGTATACATTGCAAATTGAAAGCGCTTATTCTATTTCCACGTCACTCACTGTTAGAGCTGTTCCTTTCTTAATTTTTATTTTGTAACGAATAAGAACAGCGTGAAGTCTTGTCCTGATCTCCTTGAGCCTGAGTGACCTCTGAGAGTCAGTAGAAAGTCATGTTGGTTACTGCCATATGTCACCACGTCTCAGGTGTTGATGCGCGCCTCTTACCTTGAAGTGGCCCTGGTGACAAAACCTAAAGGACCGTGATATTCAAGTCCCAGCTATATATAGAATTACTGTACGTTCATGACTGTATAAGTAAAGCCGTGTGTTGATGCGGATATCTGCGGCTAAAACCATGGATATCCGCCAAATATGTCACCATGTGGATATAGTTTGTATGGCTGTGCGGATAACGGATAAGCTGCGGATACTGTCTGGAGTGAATTTGTGGATAGCTTTTAGAATACAATCCGAACTTGTTGAATATCATTATTAGGACCCAAATGTTGATGGCATACTATCATACTCTTCCGTTATGTTATTTTCTTCATGATTAATGTAAGATGATGGATTAAGCCGAACTCAAAGGGTTGCAATTCTGGATGTATAAGATAAATAATTGTAAAACAAAAATACTGGAATGCAGCCGAAATAAATCAGAAACCTCTATGGACATCAAATTGGCAGGTTATTATTTATTATTTATTTATCGTATGGCTCTTAGTGCCGGGACTGTCCGAGGACATGTTCGGCTCGCCTGAGTCTGTAGCTGCTTCCAGCGGATACCCTAAAGGGTGAGCTACAAGTCCCGTTCAATTTCAAGTAGTTCCAACTTTCGCCAACAGATATCAATGATACCTAGTAGTGAACGTTGGAACTTTGATAGAGCGTTCTGACGAAATCTAACCTAACAAATTTTGCTTTACACAAGTTTAGTCTGTGAAAGGATCTTTTACATGCCATAAATCTATGACATGGGACCGCCGGCTTTACTTCCCCTCCGAAGGAGGCATACTGAAGCATTTTTGACACTCTTAAAAAATCCGACGACTAAGGCCAGGTTTGAACCCGCTATCTTGGGCATAGCAGTTCAGCATGCTACCGACTACGCCACCGAAGCCGCTGAAGGAAGTAGGAGACTTCTGTTACTTAGGAAGCAAAATAACCAGTGATGGACGAAGCAAAGAGGATATAAAAAGTAGGTTGGCTCAGGCAAGGAAAGCATTTCTACAAAAAAGGAATCTGTTGACTTCGAATATAGATTTAGGTATTAGGAAGTCATTTTTGAAAGCCTTTGTCCGGAGCGTGGCGCTCTATGGAAGTGAAACTTGGACTATTGGTGCAGCAGAAAAGAGGAGAATTGAAGCATTTGAAATGTGGCGTTACAGGAGAATGATGAAGATCAGATGGGTAGATAGGGTTACAAACGAAGACGTATTATGACGAGTGGGAGAGGAGAGACGTTTCTGGCGACTGCTAATGAAGAGAAGAGATAGGTTGGTAGGACACATGCTATGACACCCAGGAATAGCAAGCTAAGTTATGGAAGGAAGGGTTGAGGACAAGAACTGTAGGGGTAGACCAAGGTTTGAATATGTTAAACAGATTGTCTCGGATGTAGTGTGTGGTAGCTATGTAGAGATGAAACGATTAGGTCAGGACAGGGAGGCATGGAGAGCTGCATCAAATCAGTCAATAGACTGAAGACTCAAACAACATTCATTTTAAACATAGCACATGACACGCATAGTCTAATTGTGTTGCCTTAATACGGTATGATTTATGTAATGAAAAATATTATTGTAATGCCAGTAGATTCGGATAACAGTCATGCGGATGCGGGGTGGATGCGGATAAACGTCGTGTGGATGAGGGGCGGTTGCGGATAAACGTCGTGTGGATGAGGGGCGGTTGCGGATAAATGTCGTGTGGATAAGGGGCGGTTGCGGATAACGTTTTTTCACCCGAGCAGAGCTCTATGTATTAGGTGCTCACTTCAAGGAAGTGTTCGTTCCTAGGACGTAGTTGATGTTGCTGATTCTTTTAGGGGCCTTGCGACATCATGGTCATGTAGCCCCATGCACTTAGATGTGTGTAGAAATTGTGTGATAATCTCTGTCACAGTGATGTCTGTCCTAGTGTGTGTATTAGTAATTGAGATAGGATTTAAGTAGGAATTGGTCATAGCCTTAAATTGGGTACCTTCCCGGCATTTGCCTGGAATAGAAATAGGAAACCACGGAAAACCACTTACAGGAGAGCTGAGGTAGGAATCGAGCCCGCCTCTTCTCAGTTTTACCTCACGAGGCTGAGCGTACCCCGTTCCAGCCCTCAGACCAGAATTAAATTACTTGGCGGAGCTGAAATTCCAACCCGGGCCTCCGCGGTGATAGCTGAGAATGCTAGCCACCACGCAACGAGGTGGACCTTGCCTAGGCCAGCATACGTCATTGTTGATTTATTTTGAGGGGCTTGGGCATCGTGGCAATTCAGCCCCATGCACTTAGGTGTATGTAGAATTTGTCTGATATCCTGTGTAAGTAGTACTGTGTGTTAAAATTTGTGCCGTGTCTTGTGTGGGGTTTCGCCTAGGACACCAAGCTAGCTCATCAGCGAGCTGTTGGTGTCCCCGCCCGGACCCCCGCAGGACTAGGGAACTGCGCGCTACCTCCCTTTTTATGAAGTGCATTTGCGCCTCTTCACTGCGAGAACTAAAAGCTCAAGCAGCCACAACCTCCCTATGAAGGCTTCCAAAAAAAAAAAAAAAAAAAAAAAAAGGTATTTTGGCTTTCATGGCCAGTGAATTAAAACTCAGCAATTCTTTTAGGTTTGTGCCGTGTCTTGTGTGGGGTTTCGCCTAGGACACCAAGCTGGCTCATCAGCGGTTTCTTGGTGTCTCCGCCCGGACCCCGACAGGACTAGCGAACTGTGTCATTAAACATTTAATGAGTTTTTCTATACGACTGTATACTTTATTGGCAATAGGCCTATGCCAAATAGTATATCTACAGTAAACATGCGATACTTCTCCAATTATTTGAACCCTGTTCTCCTGTGGGCCGGATATGACCTACGGGCCGCCTATCGATAAGTGTTGCTCTATAGCAGGTGTTCTAAACCTTTTGAGACTTTGAGCACTACCCTTATGCCATACCAAGTACTCGAGTACCATTAAATCGAATATAATTATAATCTATATTAATATAATAAAGCTGAAGAGTTTGTTTGTTTGTTTGTTTGTTTGTGTGTTTAAACGCGCTAATCTCTGGAACTACCAGTCGGATTCGAAAAATTCTTTTTGTATATGATAGCCTCATTCAAGAGGTATAGTTCAATAATACCGAAGTCTATTGTTGCCGGGCATTGCGGGCTGCATCACGTCGCCCCTAACAGTGTTCTGGTGCAGAATTGAGAGGTGCTTATAAATTGCAGTCACGGGGAGTAATAAGTGCAAAAAGATTTCTTTGACCCCTTAAAACAGTTATCATCATGACAATAGTATGCCTCTGTACAAGGGCGATGGTGTTGGTGCAGTATACTGAGGATATTAGCTGCAATAAGCGTTGGTGCTTTCAAATTTGCTTTCAAATTTACTTTCATTTATTCCGATCCTTATCCATGAGCGCTCCAGTTCTGTAAAACAAATAAATCCACCGGGCGAAGCCGGGCACTAGTGCTAGTAGACTTATAATAATAATAATAATAATAATAATAATAATAATAATAATAATAATAATAATAATAATAATGAAAATAATAATAATAATCAATAATGGTTAGTTGGTTGGTTCATTAGTTTAGGGGTTGCGACAACGCGGTCATGTAGCCCCGTGTACTTTGGGTGTGTGAAGAATCTGGCTGATAACCGGTGTTAATTGTGATGACTGTATATAAGTATGTGTTATCTATTTTTAATTCAAGTAAGGAATGCAGGAGGTAATTTCAAGTAGTTCCAACTTTCGATACCAAATGCTACCGTCCACGACACCTAGCTGTAAACTTGTCTACTACTAGATGCCATCGCAACCAGCGCCTGGTGACAAACGTTGGAACTTAAAAGCATTAATCAAACCAAACCTCCAAATTTTGCTTCACATAAATTTAGTTAGTAGAAAGTTCTTTTAGATGCCATAAATCTATGACATTGGCCCCCCGGCTTCACTTCCCTTCTGAAGGAAGGCTTATTGGTGGATTTTTAACGCTCTTAAAAATCCGACGACTTTGGCCGGATTTGAAGTCGCGACCTTGGGCATCGAAATAATATTATTTTAATTAGGCCTAATATAATAATAATAATAATAATAATAATAATAATAATAATAATAATAATAATAATAATAATAATAATAATAATAATAATAATAAGGAATTAAAGGAGATTCATCTTAAAACAGACAGAAGTTGAGAATAAGTGACGAAATTGTAGCAAGCAAGTTGAAACCTTGGATCACATTATCGATGGATGTCTTTGGCAATATAGTTAGTTAGTTAGTTAGTTAGTTAGTTAGTTATTGAGGTTTTAAGAGGCGGAACTACGAGGTCATCTGCCCCTCTTAGCAAATATGGACTGCACTGAACGCCACAATAATGTTGCTAAGATCGTGCACATGGAGATGGCTAAAACTACAGTACTAGATGACTTCTCGCTTTCGCGGCTTCGGTGACGTAGTTGGTAGCATCCTGCGCTTCTATACCCGTGATCGCGGGTTCAAACCCGGCCGAATCGGATTTTTTTAAGGGCGTTAAAAATCCCTCAGTATACCTTCTTTCGGAGGGGAAGTAAAGCCGGTGGGCCCATGTCATAGATTTATGGCATGTAAAACAACTTTCCACTAACTACAATTGTGCGAAGATAAATTTGTAGGTTAGATTTGATTAACGCTCTATTAAGTTCAAACGTTCGCTGCCAGGTGACGGTGTCGGTGGCATCTAGTAATCAAGTTCACAGCTTGCTGTCGTTGACGGTAGCTTTGGCGGCAAAAGTAGGAAATACTTGAAATTGATCGTCTGCAGTCCGTACCTGAATTACAGATAACACACACTACTACAGCCTTCACAATTAGCACCGGTTAACAGACAGATTCTACACACACCCAAAGTACACAGGGCTACATGACAGCGTTGTCGCAGACCCTAAACAGAGGAACCAACCAACCAACTCCTTGCTTCCGTATGATAAGTACCAACCAAAACATGTTTCGGACATTGGAACCTATATATTATGCTGGGACAGAGAAATCTGCACTGATAAAACCATCAAAGTCAACCGACCTGATGTTCTCATCCTTGATCAACAGAAGAAGGAAGCTGTGATAATTGATATATCCGTACCACTCAACCACAACCTTCAAACAGCCGATGCCCATAAGTTCAACAAATACACTGAACTGACCATTGAAGTAAAACAAATGTGGATGCCAAAGCAGGTGTACATCTGGCCTCTCATTCTGACTGCAAATGGATTTGTACCTTCAAGTCTGGTGGACCAACTACAGGCTCTCGGAATGGCTTACAAACTGGACACATCCAAAAGGCAGTGATCTTGGACACTTGCCATGCAGTGCGACGATTCTTAAATGAAGAATGAACTCTGAAAATGCTTGACTTTATAAAAGAAAACAAGATGTTCACTAAAGAACATATAGCCTACTATCTCCTAAATGCATGGGTATAGTTATAACTCTTTGTCCTTTTCAAGGAGTATAATTGAATGTTGGTTGTAGTAGCTTGTTGAAATACAACATGCTATACGGATATTATACGTTGATTGATTGAGTCCTCACCTGAATTTATTATATATACACACACTAATACAGCCATCGCAACAACACAGGTTATCAGACAAAATGCAACACTCACCCAAGTACATGCGACTAAATGACCATGATATCCATGCATCTCATCTGAAACAACGACAGCTTCCTACCCAAATCCTTCCTCGTATAAGAGTACACACGCGAGTTAGGCCTACTGACATCACAGTGACATAGGCTATCAGATACCTTCTACACACACCCAAGTACACGGGGCTACAAGACCATAATGCTTCAAACCCCCTAAAGAATCATCATCAACAACAACAATAGACTCCAGCGCGGATCAAGGACAACGAATTTTAATCGATGTAATCGTGTGTTGAAATATGTGGTGTTAAGTATAAATATAATAATTTCGATCGCAAATACACACTATATATGCTTAGCATTATAACGTCTGAGTAGTTATAAAACATCCGACGACTTTGGCCGGGTTTGAACCCGCTAAGGTAAACGCTAAAATGATAGAACACCTCTACAATTCCGAATAAAAGGAAAACATAAAGCGAGAATACCATCATTCGATAAGGCTGTCATGGGATTAAATGCACATTATAGTAACAACGTTATTATTAGACGGTCTAAAGCGTTTCAAGGTTGAAGATTACAGCTGCATAGCACTTGAACTGATAAGGATTATGATTGCTGTATCACGCATGGAAAGATCATCCACATTTATAGTACACATGATTGACTGCAAGCAGCTGTAATATTTCCCGTTACCCTGCACTGAATCTACCGTAAAACGACCGAAATGTATGCACGATGTTCTTGAGATTCCTAAGGTCGTTATTGGTGTTATAGCGCGGATGAAGATATCCGCAAAATTTTTCGCCGTGCGAATATAGTTTGCATGGCTGTGCGGGTAGCGGATAAACTTCGGATATTGTTTAGAGTAAATTTGCGGATAATCTTTAGAATACAATGTTGAACTGGATTTTAGCCTACCTTCGATAAAAAAATAATGAAAGTTGACTTAATGAGGTCTACACGGGGCCAAACATTGTGCGTCTGTCTGACTGTGCGTGTGCGTGTGTGTGTGTGTGTGTGTGAGTGAGTGGGTGTGTATGTGATTGTATGTCTGACCCCCCTATCAATTGAAACACGACGAAACGAAAGTGAACCAAATTTGGTACAGAGATAGCACTAGCTAAGGGAACCTCAGTGACAGGTATTATATTGCCGTTATAATTACCAAAACTTAATGGCGGCCACTCAAATGATCAACACTCAAAATTAAATTATGACTAAACTAATCATTAGATCTATACCAAATTTGGTAAAAGCATACTTTTGTAAGGGACGCGTCCTATGCACACACTACAAGGCCATCAGTCGTACCATTTAAATATGGTGGCCGTTTAAATTATGCAAAGCATTATAATCCAAAACTTAGGACCCACCAATTCCAATTATCGAGTCGAAGGTGGTTTAAGCTATCCTAAAGGACGTGACCCGTTGTTAATTATATTTATATATTATAATATTACACTTTATCAGTGACTTCGCTGAGCTGTCTCTGTCACATGACAAGATGGCAACTGACCTCTTGTGCATGTTCTATATTTCGGTAGTTTGTGTGTTGCATGCGATATAGCTTACTGATAGAAATAACATAAACTTTGTATGACATGATTTATAATGAAGATATACTGCAGTGTAAAAATCGTTTGTTTCAAAACATTATTTGCTAACACGTTGTATCTTAGTCGATTAATAACACTGAGATGTCATGGACATGTTTGACTCTGTGGTTGAGCGTAGGTCTCTCAAGTGGTCGGCTGGGGTTTGATACCTGCTAGAGTTAGCATTTTTTTTAAACTTGGATTCATTAACAAATGATGCGGACGAGCTGTCTCCACAGATACTAAATAAAATGCTATTTAGGTCAAAGGAGAGGCTAATGTATAACTCGATTATTAATGACTACAGCCCCAGCATCGCACATAAACAGAAGACGGAAGAAAAAGGAGACTAGGAAAACAAGATACGGGTTGTCATCCACAGCCTTCCCAACTTCAATCTTACTCGATGACCTAGGTATTTTGTCACGTAAGTAATGCAACAATGATCGAAAAAAACAGGTATTTTTTATACAGTATATTGACTGTGGTCTCAGTCGATAATCTCGATGGCATGTTACGTAAGTAATGCTGCCCTCGTGCTCGTATTGCCACAAGTATTCGGGGTTAATTGGCATTCTTGCAGTCTTGTGACCTAGGGTGAGCTGTCTCACGAGGACCCATCTTGCCGACACCTTCTGATATCCCAACACTTCGTGAATTACGTGGTGGGCTAGAGCTAATTCCAACACCAATGTGGACACTACATCAGACCAACGGTGGCTGGTGTTGCACTATTTAAACAAAGGAGAGGTGGGGTAGGGTAAAAGACAGCTCGATACGAGAGAAGACGGTATACACGTGTTTGGTAAAACTGATGTAGCGTATTCATCACGAATGCAGCAGGCCTGAGAACATCACATTTACCTCAAGACTAAGTTGAGAATTTGAATAACTTCACGACAACAAAATCGGGTAAGCTATAGGCTAAACAAGGGCGAGAGGGAATCCCAAGTTTCGCACTCGCGCTCAAATAACACTGAGCGACATGGTATCGGCAGTATACGGCAAATCTCGGATGTCTTCGTCCGCCCCTTTCTCCACTTGTTGCAATCAGCGAGCAACGACCAGGCAAGTTAACTGTTGGAATAGCACTTACCTGGTCTAGCATCTCTGCCATACCCTCCTCTATTGAGATCTGGTCGGTGATTGGGCCTGGCAACGACACGGCATCCGCTCCTATACATTAGCCTAGTGTTGGAGCGCTCCAACAGTTCACAGTAAGATTACTACATGATTTTCTGAATTATTAAATAACAACACTATGAATTCCTGTGCATTTAGGAGGCGCATGGTATTTTTATTAGTTAAAAGGATATTAATTCGGTATTCTTCTTCTTTCGTTGCATCCTCTTTGGGGTGCGTTGATTCAATCATTTCTCTGTGTGTTGTTCTTTCCGTAGTGCCGAGCATCTCTTCGTTCTTTCTGATCTTCTTTTCCTCTCTTCCCAGATGATGGGATTGAATTTTGGTATAGTATATTTGTCTTGGAAACGTATATTTTCGTCTTTAGTAATTAATTTAAGTTTTCCATTGAGTAGTAAATTTTTTGTAATTTTTAATTCAAATACGTTTAGGTCTGTATCAGTTTCATTAAACCATATGGGTTTTGTTTTTCGGTTACGGAAGCGGAAGAAGGGTTAATCTATTAGAGTTAATTCTGAAAAGATGACCGTAAAAATGTATCCTCCGTTTTCGCATAGTATATGAGAGTTTTTAATTTTCTTGTAGAGAGCCTCATTCTAAAAGTGTATTATCTTTTTATCGTGAATCCTATGATTTTTCTTAAAATGTTTTTTTCCCTTTAATTCAAGTTTCTCCATCTGGCCTTTGGAATTCATGTTGTGTTCCTTGCTGTTTAGAGTGCTTCTGGTTTAATCACTGTCTTTTAATGTTTAATTTTGGACCCCCATGAAAGGGATTTCTTGTTGTATGTATCGTTTGATAGTTGGAAGGCCATTTGAAGATTACTTTTATTTTTATACGATATTATTATTATTATAATTTTCTTAAAACATCTGGTCGTTGTGCAACCCTGCAACCTTATTACCGGCCGCCACAGCACCAGACACTCTTAAGCGACTTTATTATTTTCATTTTTTTTTTTTGCATTTCCCAGTAAATAGTATTGATTTGTGTTGACCAATTAAAAAGTTGTAATATCAACTGTAGGCCTATGTTGCAGTCGTGGACATGGAGGCTCTCTATCTTGTACTACTGCCTTCCTTTAATACATATTGAGCACAAGTGACCAATAATTTTGACGGAACATGGCGTCGTTTGCATATAGCGTCGCTGAACTTGCAATACCGCGTATCTGATAATGCTCTTCATTTCCATTATTTTTTGTATGATTGGTCACGTCTGCCAGTCGTATTTTCTGGCATCCAACAGAACAATTCACGTTAGGTTCATTTTCCTGTGGAGTAGCACAAGGGAAAATGAGCTTTAAATTGATTGTATTCTACTATACCGGGTGAATCAGCTGCCCCTAAAAATATAGTTTTATATTATGGTGTTTGAAGTCATTTTCAGTGCTGCCTTAGTAAACGAAGGTTTGATGCTTTTCAGTCGGTCTACACGATTCTTCCCAAATGAGATGGGTTATTCCCTAATACTGAAAGAAAAAGCCTAATTTCATGTATTATTTTTCAGGATTAGGGAATAACCCAACTCATTTGGGTACAATCGTGTTGACCGATTGAAAAGCATCAAACTTTCGTTTCATATTGTTTTATGTAGCCTTTGAAATGTGGCTGAACAGAAGGATATTGCGGATACCATGGACAGTCCATGTCACAAATCTTGAGGTTCTCCCAAAAAATGAGAAAACAAAGGAATTATTTAACCACCGTGAAAATAAGGAAAATCCAATACCTAGGGCACAGCATGAGGAATACCGACAAATACCATCTCCTGCAGTCTTTTCTTCAAGGAAGAATACCAGAGAAGAGAAGTGCTGGACGGAGAAGAATATCCTGGTTAAAAAAAATCTCATTGCCTGGACGTTCGAAACGTCTACTGAATTATTCCGAGCTGCAAGTGACAGGCACTGCACAGTCAAGATGGTTGCCAACATCCGGAACGCATAGCAACCAGAAGAAGAAGATGCCGCCCAACTAACGCGTGCTGTCAGGAAGGTAGATATTCTCTGCTTGCATCCCGAATGGTGCTAATGCACTGCAAGCATATCCTGCAAACGATACTGAACCCTATTAGTTTTCCCTGCAGAATGATACGAGGGAAAGTTAATAGTGTCAGTATCGTTTGCATGATATGCTTGCAGTGCATTAGTACCATTCGGGATGCAAGCAGAGAATATCTACCTTTCTGACAACACGCGTTATTTGGGCTGCATAAAACAATACTATTAGGAGCCGCTGATTCACCTGGTAGAAGTACTGTATATCTTTGTAGTTATGCACTACCACAGTACACTATATAAGGCTCATTTTCGTTTAGGTAATTCTAAAGAATTTGTCTGATAACCAAGGTAATTGTGGTATTTGTAGAAATGTGTGTATTTTGTAATTCGGGTGACATTGGGAAGGAGACAGCCGTGGTCTTACGTTAGGAAACATCTTGACATTTGCTTGGAGTAGAAGTGGGAAACCACGGAAAACCACTTCCAGTGGGAATCGAACCCACCTCTTCACAGTTTTACCTCACGAGGCAAAGCGTACTCGTTACAACCCTCAAATCAGAATTAAATATTCTAGCAGTGCCGAGAATCGAACCCGGACCTCAGGGGCGACAGCTACGCAACGAAGTGGGCTGGCATAAATGTGAATAACTTATAATGTGGCATAATATACCAATGATTTTAAACTCAACTTGTATTTCGATTTTAGTTGTGGTTATTTAATTTTGAAAACGTTCACCGGAACTGTTGACAGTCCTGAAGACCATCACCCACCTGTGATTCATCAGGGCTGTGTTTGGAGGCCGAAGGACGCATTAACATGAACAACTTAGCTCGTGCCAACCATGAGACCGCCGCACTTATAAGGTGGGACAGGCTAGTCGCTCCTTACAAGGAGGCTTGCACCAGCTCCTCACTAACAATACAACAAAATAGAAATCTGTCAAATTTACGGGGCCTCTTTGGCATCTGGACCAGTCTCTGTGCCCTTCCCAGACGTGCCGAGCCCCCAGCTCGGTCCGCTTCCACAGTACGTTCAACTGGAGTATACTCTTCAAATCAATGGCTAACAGCATGCTTGTCGCTGGGATTCTAATCTTTATAAGCTACAATTCTCCAGGGGTTGTTTCAATTTGATACAATAATAATAATAATAATAATAATAATAATAATAATAATAATAATAATAATAATAATATACACCCGCAGATATATATTGAACTACAGAAGGCAGTTCTGTTAAACACCTGCCATATTGTCAGGAAGTCCCTTGGTGACAATACCCTCGCCGAACACTCAGCAAGGCTCGAAGATGATTCAGACGGAAATTTAGCTCATTCTATAAATGAGGGAGACTCGTAAAGAGTCCGGACACAAAATTAATGTAATGTGAGGTTCCTATAATTTACATACATTGTATTTCAATACAGATGGTTCCTTGCTAAGACCGAACCAGGCTGTAATATAAAATGTAACCGGTATCTGCTGTGTTAATGATGCCAAAAAATAAATAATAATAATAATAATAATAATAATAATAATAACATAATAATGCCTTTCCACTAGATGAAAACCTACAGAATACGGTGGCTCAGAAAAGGAGCAAATACCAGTCACTTGCCACTGAGCTGAATCACATAGGCCTATGGGCTGAGGTTTTGAAGGACGTATTTGCCATTCCAGTTGTTGTCTTTGTGAATGGTGTAGTCTCAAGGGACTGGGGAAATTCATAAAATAATATTGGCTTGAAGATAAACCATATGCAGTTAATGCAAAAGGTTGGTATTGCAAGGTTGTGTCTCTTCAGTGACTAGTTCTGAACATCTTGAGATCCAGTGCTATCATCCGTGCCTTTGGCTCGCAAGGAGTCCGACGGTGGTGGTTTTGTACTTTTTATGTAAATTACATAATAATAATAATAATAATAATAATAATAATAATAATAATAATAATAATAATAATAATAATAATAATAATAATAATAATAATAATAGTAATGCAACTACAGAATGTAATCACCAAGAGATTGATGCATATGATTCTAATGATGTACTTACTATTTCGGATTGTAAATGTTATCTTACCCGAAAATATGCTGAGAATGTGTAAGCACATGCACAAACATAATAATAATACAGCCTTTGGAAATTATATCACTTACGGTTCATTCCTAGTTCACAACTCGAAGGGAAAGTCCAGGAATTGTCCTGTAATGCCCTTCACAAAAGGCATCCATGAAATATAGACGTCGACTTCAGAAGAGGGTTTTCAGAGGAGTGTGACAGGCGTCGGCTGCCGGCACAGTTCATATCTTCGCCGCTAGATGGAGGCTTCATTCATTCCATCCCTGACTCAGTCGGCCGACTGGAAGCAGGCTGTGGATTTTCATTTTCACTTCAGAAGAGGGTTGAGACACTCCCTGCCCCTCAAAATTCAGCACGAGACATCACCCCTCTCCTTGTAATTTTATTGAAGAAGCCTGGCTCTCCAATTTATTGCAAGGTAAGTTTCTCGTTTCTAAGCATCATCAATTTGTATGAAAGAAGGAAGCTGAAAAGTGGATCTATCTTATTTAAGTGATGTCATTCATAGGAACGAGCGGAGACCCAGCTTAAATTAGAGGGTGCCTGATTTGTATCTGTGTGATTGCAACAGTTGACTCAGCGGAGCAGTTTGCCATCTCCGATTACTTCAGCCTGCTGAGAATGTACTGAAAAGATTGACCAGGAAATGTCGACTGAGGAAAGTAACTGCCTTCCAAGACTTTTCATTTCTCTTTTCCTCCGTTATCGCGTAATAAAGCGCTAGACCATGGGGCCAATTCTACAGACTTGGAGGACGAGTGGATTCATACCCAACCGTCGGCTGTTATTGAAATGGCTTGAATGGTTTCTAATTTCCAACTCCAGGCAAATGCTTGAACGGTACCTTCTGATGAACCACGGCCGATTTCAATTCAACTCCTTCGGCCAGAGCTGACAAGTATTAAGTCAGTTTTCACTACCTACTTTCAGTGAAGAGAAAACATGTTGTACCGATTTTGTAAATCTGTACATATTCATCTTTATCTTCGAGACGCAGTAAGAACTCCAGGTCTGACCGGATTATCATGGGAGCATACACCAAGCCTCTTCTGGGAACTCTTTCCCCCCCCCCCCTCTGGTACCTGACTGTTGGTGAAATGGGTTCGCCAAGCCCCTTTCTGCCAGGATTTCTACCCTTTGTGTATCCTGCCACTTAAGGTATTATCGCTAATGGAAACTTGTCGAGGGAGATAAATCAAGCTTTGTATCTGTGAACATTGGAAAAGTGAACATTTCCTGTCAGCTACATTTCGCCAAGCTCTT
This sequence comes from Meconema thalassinum, assembly GCA_946902985.2. Lineage (NCBI taxonomy): Eukaryota > Metazoa > Arthropoda > Insecta > Orthoptera > Tettigoniidae > Meconema > Meconema thalassinum. Next base: position 1,847,183,058 of record OX336388.2, on the reverse strand, counting down.
GTTCTAAGAACAATCTTGCAAGAACATTGTGTAACGCCTCAACTCCTGGGAAGTTTCTACGCACAAACTGTGTGGGGTGATATTCGAGGTACCAACTCAAACCTTGGACTCTGGCTTTGTTTTGGCCCGTTGCGCCACTAATCACATTGGTATTACTGGAGTAGTGTGGTGGGGGTGCATTGGAATACAGGGTTGCGGCCCGTGACTCCAGAGACAGTGTGTGAAGGACTTCGCTGACATAAAGACTCTTAAGCAATTGCCTCCGGGGAAACTGATAGTGCAGTTTCCTCGGAGGGCCGGAAGACACCAGGTGGTACTATCATAACTTAATACTAAGGGGCAACTGAAAGAAATGAATACAAATCTTGACTGCAAAACATTTTGGTAACGTGAATTTTACATGCCATGTGTCGAATGGCGTTTCAGGACCGTTGTTTGTTTTTTTTTGAATTATGATTGTTAGTTAATAAGTATATTTTGCTAAGTTTTTGGATATGCAGATTCGTTTGATTGGTATTTGATTCAGGGAGGGAAAAAGGTTTTAACTTTGGTCAGAAAGGCTGCTGGGGACGGTAAGTCAAAAGCAGGCTTTCGGACCGCCTTAGGCGTATTAAACGGCTTTTAAGTTGCCATGTGACATTGTTTTCTTGAGGTTACATAGAGCCTAATTTCATGTTGTGATTCCTTTAGTTTTGTCGCCAGGGGAATCATTCTGGTTAAATTCATTTCTATCACAAATGTAGATGTGTGTAATCTTGCCAAGCGGGCAAGTGTCTGGTTTGTTTAGGTTAAGTCATTCATTTGCGTTTAATTAGATCATATTTGTCAGTTAGTTATTTAAGCGGTGGAAGGGTCTTCTCTTGTAATTGTTTTATTTTACTGCTCAATACATGTTAGCTTATTTCGATTTGTCACGTTATTTATTGCATGAAGTCACTAGGAAGATTATTCCCCTTTTCCTTCTTCATCTTTGGCAGGGTCATTTTAACACGGCCTGCTGAGGTACGCATCCAGTCTTCCATTCAACAAGCTGGTCTTGACCTCGGTTACATCCCACCTTTTCCATAATTCCAAACTAGGAATATTCTCTCCCTAGGTTTTTAAGCTGTGAATTCAACTAACCTAGCGAGTAATTTAATTAGACCTTTTTCTGTGTGTATAAATTATTAATTTTTGATATGGTAATATCGTGTTGATAAATTATATTTTGATATGCTAATATTATTATTATTATCTTGGTTTATTTAAAGGGTAAGGGGGGGGGGTGGATCCTACCGGTGCAGTTGGTAGCAGAGCATGGTTTGTTCTGTGATCTTGCCATTAGCAAATAATCTTTCCTGCTGACTGATTGCAATAATTAATTAAAATTAAATTCAGTAACTTAATTAACGTAGATTGGGTCCTCCTTACTAATTTTTCTTCTTTCCAATAGGTAGGCTAGTTATTAGAGCAGAACCTAATACATGTTGTGATTTGATTTCATGTAAAGTAACTTGCTGTGTACACCGAGGACCAAATGAGCAATTCATATCGTCAGCTGTCAGACGAGAAGATGCCGAGAACTGTAAGTGGCAGTCACATGCGCTGAACGAAATTCAGGACTGCTGGGATAATAATGGCGGAGCTGCGTTGCCAGATTGACGAGTTGACCGGCCGAATGAATTTCACACGTGGTGAGTTTTGATATGCTGTTTGTATGGTTTTGGGGTGGTTGTAAATTCATTCTGTTTCTTGTGAGTAATAGTCCATCTCAATTTTACTGCGCCTGTGCTAAAAGTACACCTCGGGAAGTGTTGTTTTGACTAAATTGTGTCACGTGTTTGGAAAGAATAAAATGTTGTCTGATTGGAAGTAGTTTTGGTAAAATTTAAATTATTGACGTTTTAAATTCTCTTGAAAATAGGCTGAAATTGATAAGCTTGTATTTCCAGTAAGAATAACTTGGTGTCTGTTTTGATGTGCGTTTAGTGCACGCCTGTTGAATCACGTAGTGATTTTGTATTATCATGGCTGGCGACTGTGACAAGTTATTATTTTATGCAACTGATGTTAGTAAAAATGTGAATTGCGTGTGTGGATTTATCATCAGCAGGTTCCTTGGGGTAAATCTGTAATTGTTCTTCATAATTGTTAGTGACGTGAGGCTCGAGATGTGAAGTTCTGCAATTGGCTGTACATAATACGTGTGAGGTATAATTGGTAGTTGTCAGCTGTTCGTTAGGCCAAACATTTCAAGTTTTGTTGTCATTTCTTTAGCTGGGGGGTAATTATTTCGCTGTTGGTAGTTCTGTCAAATTAAATTGGACCGTGGGAGTATTAAAATTTGGTGTTGTCAACTTATTCTGCGTTAAATTAATTCTGGGGAATGGTCGCATTGCTGTCTATATGTGCGTTCGGTAATTGTGTTTTGAATGATGTTAAGTGTCGAATTGCGTGTGTGCTAATTCAGTATAAATGAATCAGGTGAGTGTTTATGTATGTTTGATTTATGTTTAAGTTTGCTTAGTAATTGGGGGGAGAGTAAATCGTCTTGTTGTGACATGGGATTTTAGGGTTAGGTTGTCATCTAAATTGGTCAAGTATTAAATTGCTTTAATATTCAGTATCTTAGTGTGTGTTTCGTTGAGTGACTTACTAAGTGGGATTTCTCTGGGAGGCATTCACCTTCAGGTCGCATCTCATTTAGGGTGTAAATAAATAAATTCCCCCGATTCGTTTCTTGCGTTTTAGGACGTATTTCTACGATGTAAGGAGAACTGTGATTTCAGGGCTACAACTACGGGTTGTTTTATCAGGTCCTCACGTGAGTTGATACTCCGTTGACTTTATAGTGTCTTGACGATCCGGATACTAACATACTGGTGTAAATGGGGAATTAAGAATTGTTCAGGGAAGGGAGCCTGTGTGTCTGGTGTAAGTATGAATGCATTTCTGTGGTTGATAGTGTTCAGGACGAAAGAGTGTGTGTGATGCGATCTTTATTGCTGCCCTGACTAGGAATCGAACTGGTGTTCTTTGGTGGTCAAAATTGTATTTATTTTCTTTTGTAATCCTTCAAGTTTTTTTTTGATCCTGTTGATTGAATGAATTAGTCATGTGTAAATGAATTGATGTAAGTTTGCAATTTGAGTTAGGGTGGGAGTAATTGAGGCCTAATTGCCAGTAACGTAAGGTGGATTGTTATTTATATTAGTTGTATTAGTTGCATTTTGAAAATGGACCTATTATGCAGATGTGCTTCGTTCGGGGATCTACTGTCAGGAGTCCAGTTAATTTGGGGTGTGAGTACCATCTTGATTGGGCCCGGGCAGGGTGTATATAGCATTTGCCCGAGTCGAGTGACTGAAGGTATGGGACTTCGTTATCTCGGTGACAGGATTTTTTTTTGGGTAGTTGAGGCCGCTCAGTCAGTGGGGAGTCGCGGTTAAAATACCTCTACGGAGGCCCCCTTGGTAAGAGTCCGCAATACCATTAGTTTAGGTTCATGATATCTGTACGACTGCTAATTTGCATAATTGAATGTAACGGGTTATTGTCGTGGGTGGTTAAATCTTATAATGAGATGTTTGAGAAGGATGTGTGATGGATGATGGATGAATGTTAGGAACTGGAGTCCTGTGTTCGAGTTCCAGTGATGAAGTTGCTAACTCTGGGAATACTTGTTGGTTTTGGTAGAAAAAATTATTTGGTAGTTCGGTTGGTGAAAGTTTTCCTTTAGCGAGATGACCCTGCGGTGGCATGCTGAGCTGTCGCTGTATGTCAGCTGCTGTGTTCACTAGTCTGATTTTGAGATATTTTTTTTTGAGGTTGCAGTGTTTCGTTTACGATGGCATTGAGAAGGCTGGTTCGTTAGTTATTCATAACTTGCAGTTCTTGCTGTTAGGCGGCTAGGTTATTCTATTGTGGTCACATTCTGAAGGGTTGTAGGTTCATGAGATTTCATGTAGACTCCGTTAGCTTGGGTGTGTTCACTTCACAATCAGCTGTTGTAGGCATTCGGGCATTTTTTGATATTTTGATTCTGGAGTTTTCGCTTGAGGGTGCTTCAGTGCATTAGTTGGTTAGTTATTTATAACTTGCAGCCTTGATCTGTTAGACCGCTAGCGTTTCTGTTGTAGTCTCAACTCTGAAAAGTTCTGGGTTCGTTAAAATTTTGTGTAGCCCGCGTGCACTAGGGTGTGTGTGAGTTCGGCTGTTGCCACCAGAGGTTCTGATCGATTGTGAGCCGTAGTGTAAGTCAGTGTCCTGGGGAGGTTGCTGGAGTAGTGTCATCTTCTGTGGTAAATAAATTTAAATTCTCTGAGTAATAGTGTGTTGATAGGTCGGCAGTTTTTTTTTTGGGGTATGCGAGGTTCCAATGTGGTTAGGTGCGAGCTGGATTTATGGACTTATTTTGAAGACTTTAATTGCTTCGTGCCTTTTGAGATGCAACATCTGTCACTTCTGTGACTTGTAATTCTGAATAAATTAGTTTTGATATTCTGGGAAAGATTTTATTGGCGTTAGCATTTTGTGAGATACAGACACGTGTTGTTAGTCGAGGAAGTTGTACTTGGATGGTGAACATTAATGGTAGGTGACACACGTTGTTAGTTAGAGATGTCTGTAGTCTGTGGTAACGCTAGTTAGAGAAATTTTCGGGGTTTTGATTGTCTGTGTTGTGTGATTGGAAGGTGAGCCACGTGCACTAGGGTGTGTGTGACACTTGGTGGGTGCCCTACCTTGTGTCGAAGGTATATCTATGTGTAATTATGTGTTTGTAAAGTGTTGTACTTCATCTTCTGAGGCGGCCTGCCTTTGTGGAGAAGATGTCAAGTACCCTCCGTGGAGTCATGTGTTGATCCGGAGGGGCAGCTCAGGTACCGAGCTGATTTACGTCTTGATGGCCAGGGGCCCAAGAGTAAATGTTCCTCCCGCATTGGTAAGGGAGAGGACCTGTCGTGTGAAGGACAGGGCGATATTTGTGTAGTGCGTGAATGACAGTGCATACTGTTTTTAGCCTATTTTCAATTTTGAAAAAAATAGGCTTATGAGATCACCTTTTGTCCGTGTGTGTGTGCGTGTGTGTGTGTGTGTGATTCGTGTGTGTGTCCCCCCCTAATAAAATCGAAACGGCTGGAGCGATTTCAATGAAACTCGGAATGTTCATAGCACTATTCCCGGCGACCTCGACCGTGCCCTTCAAATTTTGTTACGTCTCTCCAATCCAACATGGCGGCTGTGCGAAATATTTCACTAGCATTCAATATCTCCTAAACTATTACCGATATTGCCCTGAAATTGTGTACGGTGATAAAGGGCACTACTAGAAGTTCACCTGTGAGACTTTCAAAAACCTGGTGACTACAAAACCAACATGGCGGCCAAGCGAATTTGAGACATTTAAATAGACTTTTCTCGCGATTTAACTACCTAAATGTAAAGAAACTTGGTACAGCAAATGTTTATACACATTGTAATGCACTGGAGTCTAATTTAGTTCAATTGTTTACATAACCTCAAAATGGCGGCTGTGCGAAATATTTCACTGACATTCTATATCTCCGAAACTATTACAGATATCACCCTGCAATTTTGTACGGTGATAAAGGGTACTGATACAGGTATACCTACGTATATTTCATAAACCTGTAAAGTACGAAACGAACATGGCGACCAAGCGAATTTAAAATATTTTAATAGACTTTTCTCGTGATTTAACTCTCTGAGCGCAGTGAAATGTGGTACAGTAATTGATTTTGCAGATTGTAATGCACTGCCATCTAATTTAATTCAATTGCTTACATAACCTCAAGATGGCGGCTGTGCGAAATTTTAAAATTAAGTTCTAATTTCTTGTGTCGTAATCATGCGATCGAAGTGAAAGTTTGAATAATGAACCTAGGCAATAATTGTCCTTGAATGGTACTTAACTCTATGGCCTATACACATAACACTCCTAAATGGTGAGCTCCCGAAATATTTAGACGGTTCTCAATATCTATGAATCTTTTACAGCAACCAAACTGATTTTTTTATGTTCATAGAGACTATGAACATATGTTCACCTATAGGACTTTCAGGAACCTGGTGAGCACAAATCCAACATGGCGGCGACGCGAAGTATAAATATTTAAATGGACGTTTCTCGCGAATTAACTATCCGAGTGCCGTGAAACGTTGCACGTTAAATGCTTATACAAATGTTGATCCACTGGCATCTAATTTATTTCAATGGTTTGCATTATCACAAGATGGCTGCTGTGCGTAATTTTAAAATCTCGTTTTTACTTCTTGTTATCTAATCATGGGATTGAAGTTTGAATACCACACGTACACAATAATCTTAACGTAATAGTACAAAAATAAAAATCCAACCTGGCGAACATCTGAAATATTTAGACGGTTCTCAATATCTACGAATCTGTTACAGCAATTAAACTGAAATTTTGTATGTTGTATGTTGATTGTGGCAGTTAACATAAGTAGGATATATGAAAATAGGCTGTATAGTTCTTCCCGGAACTACTTGTTATAATTCACGTCAGGCTTGTGAACTGCAGTCTCCGTGCTGTTTTCCTGGTTTGCAAGCTGCTGTATGAATGGGTAATTATGTATTTGTGTTGTCGCCGGGATCAGTGCCCGTAGGCAGTATGGAGTGGGAGAAATATCGGGGTGACAGCCCGATGGAATTGAGGGTCTTATATTTTAGTGTGAATCGTTCTGCAGAGCCAGTCCTCCGCCTTGTATGAGTCATTGGGCTTGGGTTCAGTTCTCAGCCCAGGTGCCGGGAGTGTAAATGTGTGTGAATTATGTGGGTGACGTGGATTTTCCTTATTTTGTTTGTCTTGCTGCTAGTATGCTTGTGTGATAGGATGTTGTGGTCTCTGTTCCTCCTGTCCTTGGAGGCCACTGAGGGCAGTGTGGGTCAGGAACATGTAAAATTGAGCAAGTCATGTAATTTGTGTTTGTGTGCATATCAAAACGAGCTCTGTGTGATGCTTTCGGTGCGGTAGGTAATTTTGTAATGTATTAACTTGAGCAATACCACGGGCGGTATAATAAATGTAGTTTTGATGGAATGCCCCGTGCGGCATGTTAATGTAATTGTCATTGTGAATTTTGGGAATAGTTACGTGCAGTCCTGATTTCTTGAAGTCGCAGAAAAATGGTCCTTCGGTTTTTGTTAAAGTAAATTCATTTTGAAAAATTGTTTAAATTTTTGGTGGGCAAGTTTGCAGGTACTTTTGATTTGCGTATGCTGTTAAAATTCTGGGTTCTGTATGTTTTAGACAAAAATTGGTTGATATAAGTTGATTCGGTTATTCTTGCTAAGTATTGTAGTGAACTTTCAATTAAACTTGTTAACGTCAGTCTTATCGTGCAGTTGGTTGCCCCTTTCGTGTGATTTTCATATTTCAGTGGACCTTTAGTTATGCCCTGGACTCTATCTCTTTGCGCAGAACCTTGTTTGAAGCCTCAAGTATCCCTTGTGACTTGAAAGACTCTTAAGTGAACTTCGATGGCACACTAATGCTTCGTGTGATATGTTTTTTTTATCCTTCCTGGGATAACTTCTGCTGTTACGGCTGGTTGACTGGCTTGGAACGCTCGTTCCCTCAAAGGGAACTGTATTTGGACCATACGCTGCTGTTCTGATGTGTGTTTCAGTGGTCACTATGTGGGGCGTGTACTACCAAACTGGGCCCAGTTTGGAGGTACCATCTAGGACCAATGGCATCATTCTACCCGAGGAGATCTACTTCAAGGTCTGCTGGCGGAGATTGGAGTGGCCTCTTCAGCTGCCAAGAGACCAGCTGGACACCATCACCCTGCCTTTCATCTCCCCATCGTCTTCCTTTGGAGGAGGAGGATGTACCGATTTTGTAAATCTGTACATATTCATCTTTATCTTCGAGACGCAGTAAGAACTCCAGGTCTGACCGGATTATCATGGGAGCATACACCAAGCCTCTTCTGGGAACTCTTTCCCCCCCCCCCCCCTCTGGCACCTGACTGTTGGTGAAATGGGTTCGCCAAGCCCCTTTCTGCCAGGATTTCTACCCTTTGTGTATCCTGCCACTTAAGGTATTATCGCTAATGGAAACTTGTCGAGGGAGATAAATCAAGCTTTGTATCTGTGAACATTGGAAAAGTGAACATTTCCTGTCAGCTACATTTCGCCAAGCTCTTGTTCTAAGAACAATCTTGCAAGAACAGTGTAACGCCTCAACTCCTGGGAAGTTTCTACGCACAAACTGTGTGGGGTGATATTCGAGGTACCAACTCAAACCTTGGACTCTGGCTTTGTTTTGGCCCGTTGCGCCACTAGTCACATTGGTATTACTGGAGTAGTGTGGTGGGGGTGCATTGGAATACAGGGTTGCGGCCCGTGACTCCAGAGACAGTGTGTGAAGGACTTCGCTGACATAAAGACTCTTAAGCAATTGCCTCCGGGGAAACTGATAGTGCAGTTTCCTCGGAGGGCCGGAAGACACCAGGTGGTACTATCATAACTTAATACTAAGGGGCAACTGAAAGAAATGAATACAAACCTTGACTGCAAAACATTTTGGTAACGTGAATTTTACATGCCATGTGTCGAATGGCGTTTCAGGACCGTTGTTTGTTTTTTTTAAATTATGATTGTTAGTTAATAAGTATATTTTGCTAAGTTTTTGGATATGCAGATTCGTTTGATTGGTATTTGATTCAGGGAGGGAAAAAGGTTTTACCTTTGGTCAGAAAGGCTGCTGGGGACGGTAAGTCAAAAGCAGGCTTTCGGACCGCCTTAGTCGTATTAAACGGCTTTTAAGTTGCCATGTGACATTGTTTTCTTGAGGTTACATAGAGCCTAATTTCATGTTGTGATTCCTTTAGTTTTGTCGCCAGGGGAATCATTCTGGTTAAATTCATTTCTATCACAAATGTAGATGTGTGTAATCTTGCCAAGCGGGCAAGTGTCTGGTTTGTTTAGGTTAAGTCATTCATTTGCGTTTAATTAGATCATATTTGTCAGTTAGTTATTTAAGCGGTGGAAGGGTCTTCTCTTGTAATTGTTTTATTTTACTGCTCAATACATGTTAGCTTATTTCGATTTGTCACGTTATTTATTGCATGAAGTCACTAGGAAGATTATTCCCCTTTTCCTTCTTCATCTTTGGCAGGGTCATTTTAATACGGCCTGCTGAGGTACGCATCCAGTCTTCCATTCAACAAGCTGGTCTTGACCTCGGTTACATCCCACCTTTTCCCTAATTCCAAATTAGTTCAGAGTATTCCACAATGCTATGAAACTAGGAATATTCTCTCCCTAGGTTTTTTAAGCTGTGAATTCAACTAACCTAGCGAGTAATTTATTTAGACCTTTTTCTGTGTGTATAAATTATTAATTTTTGATATGGTAATATCGTTTTGATGTATTATATTTGGATATGCTAATGAAATGAAATTCCTGAGAAGTATGATAGGAAAGACAAGAAAGACAGAGTACGGAATGAAGATGTTAGGAAGGAAGTTGGGATGGGAAAACTAAATGAGAGAATTGAGAAGAATAAACTAAGGTGGTTTGGACATGTAAAGAGGATGGAGGAAAATAGAATACCAAGACAGATGCTGGAGGCCAAGATCAAGGGTAAGAGAGCAAGGGGAAGACCCAGAACAAGGTGGATCGATTCAGTGAAGAACAGCGTAAGAAAAAGAAATCTGGACTGGGACAAGATCGTGGAAGAAGAATGGTGGAAGGAAAGAGGCAAGTGGAGAAGTGCCATAAATACCCCGACCCGGCAGGAGCTGGATAAGGGGAAATGATGATGATGATGATGATGCTAATATTATTATTATTATTATCTTGGTTTATTTAAAGAGTAGGGGGGGGGGGATCCTACCGGTGCACATGTCATTAACCGAACAGAACTTCAAATGCCTGTATGTTTATTATTTTGGTTTAGTAAATGTTATCCATATTGATTATTGTTAAATAATTGTGTTATACAATGAGGGCCAACTCTAAAGAACGAAGCATTCCAAAGGCCATGCCGCCGACAGGTCTCAATGACTAACCGTCACTTCTATAGAATCTGCGCCGATAAGCCCTGGAAGCTAGCGTTGCATTTATGAGATATGCAGCTGGCAAGATGTTTAGGACTTGCTGTTAAGTACGTCGTTTCACGTGAACATGGTTAAGCATAGAACATTGCATCGTTTTTTTTTTTAGTGGAAACTACTCCAGAAGTCTTCCAGTAAATGCAAGGCTTAGCGCTGTTGATTTTATACTTGTGGGGTAACCTCAAACAATAGGTATACATAGAGAATCCGCGTACTCTCGGGGCTTTCGAGAACGAAATAACTGCACTGATACCAAATATCAGTGGGTTAGTGGTTAACGTGTCGGATTACCAACCTCAAGCTTGCAGGTTCGCCCCTGGCCGTGGTAAGTGATTTTTGAAAGGCGATAAATATCACGACATGGATGTCATACGTTGTTGGCATGTTAAATAACCCATTTGAATTCAGTAGGCCGTGTTCAATGGCGAAATTAATCTCAGGATTTTCCGCCAACACAAAGTTCCTCCATTCTCTACTAGAAAGCGCTGTAGTGTCAAGGAGCTTAGATATCTAACCTTCTTGACTTTCATAGCGTTCAAAGGAACGACGCAATTCGACATGCAAGCTACCCTCTGGGTGTCAATTAACAAGTCTTGGCATAGTCTTCCTGAGGGATAGCCTTCAGTTAGGTCGTCACATTACGTTGAATGTCCGAAATGTCCGAAAACTCTGGCCCTTCATGGCTTTCGGTGACCCTGGGCCCCGATACTCCATACTCTGACGCTTGCCTTCGTACCTCAGGCACCAGGTCTCGTCACTCGTGACGATGGTTTTCAGGACCATTACATTCCACGGAACATTCACCCTTCTCACTGCCACCCGTCGAACAGGTGGGCACATTAGGTTGCATAAATTCACCCTTCTCACTGCCGCCCGTGTATCAGGTGTGCAAGGCAGGTTGCATAAATTAAAGCTTCTCTCTTGCTTTCAAGTTAGAGTTTTGACGACCCAAACTGAAGGCTATTCCTAAAGAAGACTATGCCAGGAGTTTCCAGGACTTGCTCAGTCGTTCTCAGAACTGCATAACCATCCACGGGGCTTACTTCAAAGGGCAGTAACGGCTGTTTCAGGCAATCCGTTCGTAATATAGCCCATTCACCGAATTTTTCAGACACAGGGTGTAGAATATTTTAGACTCGTATTTCGATCTTGTGCGTATCAGCTACACTGGTACTAAGTTTTATGTTTCTCATTGATTCATGTTTATTTTTAGCCTATTTTCAATTTTGAAAAAATGGGCTTATGAGATCACCTTTTGTCCGTGTGTGTGTGCGTGCGTGCGTGCGTGTGTGTGTGTGTGTGTGTGTGAGGTGTGTGTGTGTGTGTGTCCCCCTAATAAAATCTAAACGGCTGGAGCGATTTCAATGAAACTCGGTAAGTTCATAGCACTATTCCCGGCGACCTCCACCGTGCCCTTCAAATTTTTTTTACGTCTCACCAATCCAACATGGCGGCTGTGCGAAATATTTCACTAGCATTCAATATCTCCGAAACTATTACCGATATCGCCCTGAAATTGTGTACGGTGATAAAGGGCACTACTAGAAGTTCACCTATGAGACTTTCAAAAACCTGGTGACTACAAAACCAACATGGCGGTCAAGCGAAATTGAGACATTTAAATAGACTTTTCTCGCGATTTAACTATCCAAACGTAATGAAACTTGGTACAGCAAATGTTTGTACACATTGTAATGCACTGGAGTCTAATTTAGTTCAATTGTTTACATAACCTCAAAATGGCGGCTGTGCGAAATATTTATTTGGCATTCTATATCTCCGAAACTATTACAGATATCATCATGCAATTTTGTACGGTAATAAAGGGTACTGATACAAGTTTTTCTATGTATATTTCATAAACCTGTAAAGTACAAAACGAACATGGCGACCAAGCGAATTTGAAATATAATAGACTTTTCTCGTGATTTAACTCTCTGAGCGCAGAGAAATGTGGTACAGTAAATGATTTTGCAGATTGTAATGCACTGCCATCTAATTTAATTCAATTGTTTACATAACCTCAAGATGGCGGCTGTGCGAAATTTTAAGATTAAGTTTTTATTCTTGTGTCGTAATCATGCGATCGAAGTGAAAGTTTGAATAATGAAGCTAGGCAATAATGGTCCTTGAATGGTACATAACTCTATGGCCTATACATATAACTATCCTAAATGGCGAGCTTCCGAAAGATTTAGACGGTTCTCAATATCTATGAATCTTTTACAGCAACCAAACTGATTTTTTTATGTTCATAGAGACTATGAACATATGTTCACCTATAGGACTTTCAGTAACCTGGTGAGCACAAATCCAACACGGCGGCGACGCGAAGTATAAATATTTAAATGGACGTTTCTCGCGAATTAACTATCCGAGTGCCGTGAAACGTTGCACGTTAAATGCTTATACAAATGTTGATCCACTGGCATGTAATTTATTTCAATTGTTTGCATAATCAAAAGATGGCTGGTATGCGTACTTTTAAAATTTCGTTTTTACTTCTTGTGTTCTAATCATGCGATTGAAGTTTGAATACCACACGTACACAATAATCTTAATGTAATAGTACAAAAATAAAAATCCATCCTGGCGACCATATGAAATATTTAGACGGTTCTCAATATCTACGAATCTGTTACAGCAATTAAACTGAAATTTTGTATGTAGATAGAGGCAATTAACATGAGTAGGATATATTAAAATAGGCTGTATAGTTCTTCACGGAACTACTTGTTAGAATTTACCTGCACATTGCTCCACCTCAGCCACGGTAGCATACCCGAGCTTATAAAATTGGCCACTCACCCCCAACGCACAGAACCTATAGCGATGATCCATATAGTCAATAGATTACTAAACTATGTAGTTTAATAATGTTTAAAACGAACACTACTGTTTCAATATACAATATCTCCTTCAGCGTTCAAAATAGCGTTTAACATAAAAAATAAAAATGAATATCCTTACAAATAATTTGAATTAAAATTAAGGTTCCAAATACAAAAGTGTATTTTCTTTTCAAACATAATAAAGCAAATATTTACAGGATAACCACTATCCATCGCAACTCGAATTTAAAAACAATACTTTCTAATGTTTTCCATTTCTTTCTAATTGTTTACCTGACTGGTTCTATACAGTATTTCTGTATAACTCTTCATCCGATTGCAAACGTATGGTAGCTTTATTACATTATCTGAGTATAGAATATGCATACGGTTGATTGAACTACAGTAATACCAGAAAAATTCAAGTTAGTCCGGACTCTGGACACAAATTTCCTTATTCCCGAATCGTCCACGGCAATCCTGGAACGGACGGTAACCCTCCCAGCTACCCTTTCAATGTAGTTAAAACAATGAGACAAGTAGCAGTGCAAAAATACGTAAATGATCGAGATAGAGAACAGGTTGAAGTGCCAGAGATATAATTTAAGCTTCGAGATGTCGTTAACTTCGAGTAGGCTAATATAAATTCGACTTAAAGAGAAAACAAGTAGTTCAGTGACGAACTCAAGAGCCTAATTTTCGTAAAATGTAAGATTCATAGCAATGATTGATCTCTAGAGACCTTTCTAAAATAATGACAAAATTTTACTTGGTAATACTGGCTATTATGCGATGCTCAAACTGAACTATTATGATCTATATATGTGCCAATTTCAGAACAAATCAATTTATAAGTATGGAAGTTACATAATGTTTAAACATTTAAAATATCAACACGCGTAGAATCATGCTGGCAGCTTTGTAGTATATTGGTTACTCAAAATTAATCTATATTTGCAGGTACTACATGTGTACAAAGTTTAGAGCTGTTGGCCTGCATACTTTTTGATATATTGAGATTTGTATAAACATTTATAGAGTGCATTTTTCAACAGTAGGTAGTCCTGTTTATTCTAAAGAAAATGGGCATTCATATTTGCCCCGGTGCACAAATCTCATACCAAATTTGGTTGAAATCCAATTGCTAGTATGAAAGTTACATGTGTTTAATGATTGGACCTATCAGCAGGTACAGAATCCTGTTGGCTACACTGTTATGTATGGGTTCCTGTAAATGAATATGATGTTATATTAAAGATATGTATGTCAATTTTGAAAGTATATCCATGCATATCTTCCAAGATATCCAACATAGAGCTCAAATTTCGATTGGGAATATTCAGCAGTTGATATGCACTGACGTCATTATCAAATATGGCCTAGAGATATTCAGGTATTTGGTTTCGATAGCTGTAGCCGTTTAGGAGTTAATAGGGCACACACACAGACAGACGGACGGACAGACAGACTTATATTTGCCCGGATCGATCTCATAAGACTACTTTTTCCTAATGTAAAAATGTGAAAATTAGGCTAAAATACATGTACATTATAGGAGGTTTGTTCGGGAAATAAGGTTTAATGCTAGTTATTGAAAATTCGGGTATTGGAGATTCGACTGTATCAGATTTTGTAAATTGTCCTGTTGTCCCCCCTCTCCCATTCAGTATTTGAAGGAAGTTGTGTCTCTTGATCTGCTTCCCGTCTTCGGGCGTAGTGGCACAGCGGTCAAGCTATATGCACGTCCATGCATGTGAGATTTTCGAAATGAAATGTCGTGTCCTGTGCTTTGGATTCCACCTAAAATGGAGGTCCCTAGGCTCATGATCGTGAGATTAACAGTCACGTTAAACTAGAAGCGTCATTCTTCGTCTTCTTCTTCTTCTTCTTCTTATTCTTATTCTTCTCTTCTTCTTCTTCTTCTTCTTCTTCTTCTTCTTCCACTTCCTTTCTCTTTGGAGCAAGGACAACCTCCAAGCGTGCAACACTGCTCTAAATGTGTCTGTTTACCATCTCTTGATGAATGTAGTACATTTGCATTTGTCTATAAATTGGCATAGGCTAGAGTAAAATGAGGCTTTCGACGATGTGTCAGGCGACTTCGGTGGCGTAGTTGGTAGCATGCTGGGCTTCTATCCCAAGATCGCGGGTTCAAACCCGGCCAACGTCGCGTCGTCCGATTCCTTAAGAGCGTCAAAAATCAAACGGTATGCCTTCGTTTGGAGGGGAAATAAAGCCGGCGGGCCCAGGTCATAGATTTATGGCATGTAAAAGAACCTTCCACGAGCTACAATTGTTTGAAGCTAAATTTATAGGTTAGATTTGTTTAACGCTCTATTAGGTTCCAACGTTCGCTGACAGGTGCCGGTCACGGTGGCATCTAGTAACCAAGTTCTTGTCTAGGTGTTGTTGACGGTAGCATTTGGTTGCAAAAGTAGGAACTACTTGAAATTGATCGTCTGCAGTCCTTACCTGAATTACCGATAACACACACTAATACAGCCATAACAATTACTACCGGTTATCAGACAGATTCTGCACTCACCCAAAGTCGCAGCCCCTAAACTGAGGAACCAACCAACCGCGATATCTCAGTCCCACTCTTGGTTGTGATTATATGGAAGCTTTGAGGCATGAGGAGTTCTGAGTAATGGCCTTCAGGGCACAGCTAGTGCCTGTGAGTACTGTGAAAGGTTCTACTCATAGGGTCAGTGTTATTAATCTGTTCCGGTGAGGAAAGCAGTGACAAACTACCTCCCTCCTCGTCTTGTCCATTATGCCTCGATATAGTGCTGCCTTAGATATTTATGGGTATCTGTTGACCTTACCTGTGGCGGTATTTTTAGCCTATTTTCATTTTATGTAAAAATAGGTTTACGAGATCACCTTTTGTCCGTGTGTCTGTGTGTACGTGTGTGATTCGTGTGTGTGTGTCCCTAATACCATCTAAAAGGCTGGAGAGATTTCAATGAAACTCGGTAAGATTATAGCACCATTCTGGCCGACCCCGACCGTGTCCTTCAAATTTTATTGTGTGTCACCAATCCAACATGGCGGCTGTGCGAATTATTTCACCAGCATTCAGTATCTCCGAAAATATTACCGATATCACCCTGAAATTTTGTACGGTAATCAAGGGCACTACTAGAACTTCGCCAACGGCCTAGCCGTGTTGAAACACCGGATCCCATGAGAACTCTGCAGTTAAGCAACATTGGGCGCAGTCAGAACTTGGATGGTATGCCGGTTCTAGGCACTGCGCGCTGTTGGCCAACATAAGGAGGAGCGGAAAGGCCCTGGCCACCCTACCGCAAGTAAACTCCGGCTGGGGGTAGCCTCTTCGGAGGCTCGGACCTGCCTTCGGGCAGAATACCAATTAATTTAATTACTAGAACTTCACCTATGAGACCTTCAAAAACCTGGTAACTACAAAACAAACATGGGGGCTAAGCGAAGTTGAGACTTTTAAATACACACATCAAAAAAAGTTTTGCATCACCTCGGTTCCCAGATCTCCGGCATATAGACGTTGACTGTGTATATTGTATCCAAGATACAGTCCCTTTGACTGTTCATAGATGTCACTAAAACTGCTCAAAGATGTAAACAACCATGCATGAGCAGGGCCTATTAGACGGAGGGGGTACGACAGCCGATCAGTTCCAGTCATTCCACCAGGACGAAGGTACGCTGCTCATGTTGTCTGTAGTTCTACCATGCCTAGAAGGTCAATACCGCAGTTCGATCGCGTCCGCATTGTTACTTTGTGTCAAGAAGGGCTCTCAACAAGGGAAGTTTCCAGGCGTCTCAGAGTGAACCAAAGCGATGTTGTTCGGACATGGAGGAGGTACAGAGATACAGGAACTGTCGATGACAGGCCTCGCTCAGGCCGCCCAAGGACTACTACTGTAGTGGATGACCGCTACTTACGGATTGCCGCTCGGAGGAACCCTGACAGCAATGCCACCATGTTGAATAATGCGTTTCGTTCAGCCACAGGACGTCGTGTTTCAACTCAAACTGTGCGCAATAGGCTGCATGATGCGCAACTTCACTCCCGACGTCCATGGCGAGGTCCAGCTTTGCAACCCCGACACCATGCAGCGCGGTACAGATGGGCCCAACAACATGCTGAATGGACCCCACAGAATTGGCATCACGTTCTCTTCACCGATGAGTGTCGCATATGCCTTCAACCAGACAATCGTCGGAGACGTGTTTGGAGGCACCCTGGTCAGGCTGAACGTCTTAGACACACTGTCCAGCGAGTGCAGCAAGGTGGTGGTTCCCTGATGTTTTGGGGTGGCATTATGTGGGGCCGACGTACGCCACTGGTGGTCATGGAAGGCTCCGAAACGGCTTTACGATACCTGAATGACATCCTCCGACCCATACTGCAACCATATCGGCAGAATATTGGAGAGGCATTTGTCTTCATGGACGACAATTCTCGACCTCATCGTGCACATCTTGTGAATGCGTTCCTTCAAGAGAACGACATCGCTCGACTACAGTGGCCAGCATGTTCGCCAGACATGAACCCTATCGAACAAGCCTGGGATATGTTGAAAAGGGCTGTTTATGGACGTCTTGACCCACCAACCACTCTGAGAGATTTACGCCGAATTGTCGTTGAGGAGTGGGACAATTTGGACCAACAGTGTCTTGATGAACTTGTGGATAGTATGCCACGGCGAATACAGGCATGCATCAATGCAAGAGGACGTGCTACTGGGTATTAGAGGTAGTGGTGTGTACTGCAATCTGGACCACAAATGCTGAAAGTCTAGCTGTATGATGGTACAACATGCAATGTGTGGGTCTCATGAGCAATACAACGAGCTGAAATGTTGTTTGTGTTGATCTCTATTCCCTTTGTATTTAACGGTTCCGGAACTCTTGGAACCGAGGTGATGTAAATTTTTTTTTGATGTGTGTAGACTTTTCTCGCGATTTAACGATCCAAATGTAATGAAACTTGGTACAGCAAATGTTTATATACAATGTAATGCACTGGTATCTAATGTAGTTCAATTGTTTACATAACCTCAAAATGGCGGCTGTGCGAATTATTTCACTGGCATTCTATATCTCCGAAGCTATTACAGATATCACCCTGAAATTTTGTACGGTGAAAAAGGAAAAAGGAAAAAAGGAAGCTTGTAGTTTAACGTGACCGTTAATCTTGAGATCATGAGCCACAGGACCTCCTTTTACGTGGAATCCGAACCACAGGACATGGCATTTCACTTCGAAAATCTCACATGCATTGACCGGGAATCGAACCCGGACCGCCTTGGTGAGAGGCGTACAGCTAGACCGCTGAGCCACCACGCTACAAATATACGTATGTAACTTTCAAACACTTGTAATGTACAAAACGAACATGGCGGCCAAGCGAAGTTGAAATATTAGAATAGACTTTTCTCGTGATTTAACCATCTGAGCGCAGTGAAATGTAGTAAAGTAAATGATTATAGGCCTACATATTGTAATGCACTGGCATCTAATTTACTTCAATTGTTTACATAACCTTAAGATGGCGGCTGTGCAAAATTTTAAAATTAAGTTTTTATTTCTTGTGTGGTAATCATACGATAGAAGTGAAAGTTTGAATAATTAAGCTACGCAATAATTTTCCTTTAATGGTACATAACTCTATGGCCTATACATATAACAATCCAAAATGGTGAGCATCCGAAATATTTTGACGGTTCTCAATATCAACGAATCGTTTAAAGCAATCAGACCGATTTTTTTTAATGTTCATAGAGGCTATGAACATAAGTTCACCTATAGGACTTTCAGTGACCTGGT
The DNA here is from genome assembly GCA_946902985.2 of Meconema thalassinum. Taxonomy (NCBI): domain Eukaryota; kingdom Metazoa; phylum Arthropoda; class Insecta; order Orthoptera; family Tettigoniidae; genus Meconema; species Meconema thalassinum. The sequence continues at coordinate 1,847,164,324 of OX336388.2, read as the reverse complement.
GAGCACAACTCCAACATGGCGGTGACGCGAATTATAAATATTTAAATGGACGTTGCTCGCGATTCAACCATCCAAGTGCAGTGAAACTTTGCACGTTAAATGCTTATACAAATGTTAAACTGGCATCTAATTTATTTCAATTGTTTTCATAACCACAAGATGGCAGCTGTGCGAAATTCTAAAATCTCGTTTTTACCTCTTGTGTCCTAATCATGTGATTGAAGTTTGAATACCACACGTACACAATAATCTTCATGTACGTAAATAAAAATCCAACCTGGCGACCATCTGAAATATTTAGACGGTTCTCAATATCTACGAATCTATCACAACAATCAAACTGAAATTTTGTATGTTGATACAGGCAATTAAGCTGAGTAGGATATATGAAAATAGGCTGTATAGTTCTTCACGGAACTACTTGTTTGAGTATCTGGACTGCCTGCCTAACAAACAAGAATATGTTACTGTATATTAGCTACAGGATGGATACTGCTAACTTGCTTCCACCGCAAAAATAATCCGTGAGGCAGTGTTGTGAGCTAGTGACATTAAAGGGTGAATGAAAACTTATTTTGTTCTAAGTAGGAAGCGTTAATTACTGTGATTACCCAAACCTTTTATGATAATCAGCTCATTGTTAGTCGGTATGGGGGAGGGACGCGAGGGAGGACGTGGGACGGATTTCTGGTTCGTTTCCTAGGGCAACAGAAATCATTATCTGACCAACACTTGCTTGTCTCTCTCTGATTCTTCTACCTTGCAGGTGGCCTATCATTTAACTTGTTGTTTCCTAGAAATTATCTTAATAACGTTCTGAATATGGCTCATAGCTTGTTCTCGAAGTTTTATTGGAGAGTCAAGATGTACTCAAATTATATTGAGTATTGGTTGATGTACGAGTAATATTAGGTGTTATAATTTGAACAGTTGTACAGTATTTCGACACCCAGTCACTCAAGCAAAGAATGAGTGTATTTGAATTTGTATGTTTACGACTGTTTGAATATCAAACGTGGTTTTTCAGCAACTAGGTCGTGTAGTGTATACGATGCAAGCTACAAGCCAACATGATGTTAAACAAAGAATCTGAAGAGGTCAGTACTGGAACCTGGAACCTTCTGATTACCAACCTGTGCTGCTATCAACTGCTACTGCTTGCGGTAGCTACTTTTTTTAAACTCTCTGTTTAGCATCTTCATGGCTTGTACTTCAGGTACAATACACGATCTATTGAGTGTGTTCTCAGTAACTGCACATGTTTCTTTTCCTTTGTTCTCTATTTGTTCTTTCTCTCTTTTTTCATTGTTTATTTATTTATTTTATATTTTATTTTGTAATTCTTAAAAATATAATTACCTATTCATTTATTTATTCATTCATAAATAAATAAATAAATAAACTTGAAGGTGACCTACCAAAGGAGTTACGTGTATGTTAGAGGTCACACAAGGATGTTTATTGGCTCCCCTCAATTATAAAAATCTTATTATTATTATTGTTATTATTATTATTATTACCGACAGTAGTGGCTACGCTGGCTAAAGTGCAGCATTAGGTCATGGGGCCAAGCTCTCTGCTGACTCGGTAGACGGGTGGGTTCGAGCCCCACCGTCGGCCGTCCTTGAAATGGTTTTCCGTGGTTTCCCATTTTCAACACCAGGCAAATGCTGGGACGGTACCTTCTGACAGGCCACGGCCGCTTCCTTCCACATCCTTACCCAGTTTCATTCACCATCATTCATTTCATCTCTCATTAAGTCCTCTCATGAGGTTGGTGTCAGGAAGGGCATCCGGCCTTAAAAACCATCGCCACAAAGACTTCTATCGCATCTCATCCCCGACCCCGTTGGAAAACGGGAATAATAAGGGGTAGACATACATTATTATTATTATTATTATTATTGTTATTATTATTATGGGGGTGAGCTGATTCCTGCAAGTGGTGCCCCTGCATAGGTACTTGGATTCCATTTCCAGTACTGAACTGAACGTCAGCAATGGCAGCCTGACTATCTGTATGATATCCTGGCTTAAACATGACAAATAAGAAAGATCCATCAGTCCCTCTGAGGACTTAATCACAAGAAGACTTGGACCAAGTGTTCGAATATGTCAACTAAATATAGAAGGTATAAGTAGGTCTAAGTGCCAATTTTTGTCCAGGCTCCTTAAAGACAAGAAAGCTGAAGTAGTCGTTCTCCAAGAAACCCATGCAGCAGACCAAGACCAGCTCTGCTTGAGAGGACGAATCCCTGGCTACAGCATTATAGGAGTAACATACCATCATACAGTACATATGGAATAGCTACGTATGTAAAGAACTTTATTGATAATGTTTCTCTGCTCTCAACCAGTATTAGTAATGATGTTCATAGTGTTAGTATAAAAATTGGAGATGGCACAATAACTAACATATATAAACCACCAATGTCTCCTTAGCCCCCCTATGTTATTCACCAATTTCCTCATCCAGCTATCTACATAGGTGACTTTAACAGTCATCAAACAGAATGGAAGTATGTAAACTCTGACTTACATGGTGAAGAGCTTATGAATTGGGCTGAAGAGAACAAAATTCATCTCATATTTGATTTCAAAGATAAAGTCACATTTCGATCAGCAGCTTGGAAACGGGATTACAATCCGAATCTTTGTTTTGTGTCCATGGATGATAGTGAGCAAATACTTTCGGCAAAAGATTGGTGCTTCCAGATTTCCCTCACAGCCAGCATCACCCTGTGTTACTTAACGTTGGACTCCAAATCCCTCTGGTGAATTCCTACCCTCACCGACGTTGGAACTTAAAAAAGGCTGACTGGAAAGGCTTCGTAAATACTTTGGACAAATAAGTTCGTCTCATCCCTCCTATCTGTGAAAACTACGACCGCTTTTTTGGCGCAGTCATAGCAATTGTCAAAAAGCACATTCCAAGTGGATAGCGTAAGGAGTATATACCGGTATGGTCTGAAGCCAGTGATAAACTCTATGAAGAATTCTTAGTAGTGGTGATCAAGAATTAGCAGATGAACTGCTGCATAGCCTCGATGATGCTCGAAAGCAAAAGTAGAATGAAACTGTTGAATAAATGGACTTCAAACACTCAAGTAGGAAGGCATGGTCTCTCTTAAGAAAAATTGTTGTACACAGTACATCAGTATTTCGAAGTCCTAGCACAACACCAAACAAGGTGGCTGCGTACATCGCTCAATTGTCTAATGTAACAAATGATAACTAGCTGAAACCCGTCAAAAATGACGGTCAATAGAAAAATATTTACTGAAGCATTTTCTTATGTAGGCCTACTGTATATTCTTTGTACGATGATTTTTTGGCTCTATTGAAACTATAAGGGCGTCAAAAGATTGCACTCTCAACATTGCAAAATACTGCTGGCCATGACTGAAAAATTGATGAGGCAAATTGAGACCTATACGTTCCAGAGTTTTCCCTTGAGCTTCATTGATTGTGACAGAGTATGCCAAATAAATTGGAAAATATTGCCTCTTAAAACAAAATGATAGTGTTTTATCGGATGCTGTTAAATCAAGTAGAAGGATTCAACCTCTCTGCCTAATTTTAACTGCACTTATTATTTCCAAATCCAAGCAATATGGTTGCATTTAGGAGCCCTTGGGAAACGTTCAGATTTCTAAGCAGCATAACGGTTCAAGCGTTTGGAATATGTGGAGGCAAGTCCTTTAGTTCCAAGGAATTCAAGAACTCTGAGGAGTCTAATAAAACTGGCCGCAAACCGTCACATATAATTTTGGAATATAACGAAGAAATGCGATGATGTGCACCTCCATACATCTTAAAACAATGTGGACCGTATGGGTGTGGCACAGTAACATTGGCACCAAATGAAACGAAGGACATAGCATTGTACTGCCGATTAGTCTCTCTGAAATTCCTTGAGATATCATCTCCAGTGAAAAATAATTGTTGCAGCATGTCAAATGTTTTATATTTAGTCAGATTAATTTTACATTACAACAGCAAAGCTCAAAGTAACCAAGTGAAGATTTCTCTCAAGAGAAATACAGTGCAGAACAATGTTTAAATTTGTTCGTCAAGGACCCTACACTGTAACGGTATAGTATCTGGAATTGTATCTGAAATGCCGTATTCATATTGGAGTTTAAAAGTGGCTTCGTATTTTTCTCCGATTTCCCACTTGTTTGCGGCTAATGTTCTATTTCGTAAAATGGGTTTATTTATAGCAGCATTTCTCCCCAAATTAACGTCATAGCTTATTAAATAACACTATAGTGGCCTGCATCAACGCAGCTGCCAAATATTAAATAGCAAATAATAACTTACTTCCATTGCCAAAATCAACTGCGTGGTTAGACTCATTGTTATGTACTCTAAAAAAAATAATCAATAAACAACAATATTCACTTATACAACTAAGTTCAGAGACTTCCATTCTCAAGTTGGTTGCTGATGAGAATGCGATGAGACTGATCGCCAATAATAAAATCCTTGCAATTTTTGCAATTTGCTTGCAAACGCAACTCAGGATGACGAACTTCATTTTGAAATAAACAGAATGAAACTGCTCTAAATAATCAATTTCCATCACCTGTTGAAGGTACAATACTTTGCATTTCCATGACAGTAAATTATGCAAGGGAGCATAGAATCACTTCGCCACTACTGGAATGAGCATGGACTCACTTCGCCAGCCACCGTAATGGAGGGAGTTTTAGAATTATATGTTCAGTGTTTTTCAAAGATCGTATTAACACAGGGAAGCCCAGTCTTAAGGCTACATTCTGAGCTATCGCCCCAGATTCCAGGTTCGATCCCTGCTCTGCCAAGAAATTTAATTCTGGTCTGAGGGCTGGAACGGGGCGCACTCTTGAGGCAAACCTAAGAAGAGCAAAATTTGATTCCCATCTCAACAACCTTGGATGTGGTTTTCAGTAGTTTCCCACTTCCACTCCAGGCAAATACCGGGATAGTTCCTAACTTAAAGCCTCAGTCGTCAACTCTCCATTCCCCATACTAATTACAAATGCACACATCAATACAGCCATCACATTAACACAGGTTATCAGAGAAAGGTTTACACTCACACACCAAAGTAGACGGGGCTGAGTGACCACGATGTCTGAGTCCATCAAATGAATTATGTTCGACAATTTTCTCTCAAGGCGAAGCGATTGTGCCGATATTTATTTAATAATTTAAAAGTATCTGGGAACGTAAATCATGGAGAATTCCTTACCTTACGGGAATAATAAACGTAGCCTAACATATGTTTAGACAATGTAATACCAATTGCAAGATAGAATAATTGGGAAATAGAATTACATGTCTGAGGTGGGAATCAAACTCCTTCGACGATGCATAATCAATTTCGTTGTCCACAATGTTAGCCGCTGAGCCACCCAGACAACGAAATTCGAGTGCAATATTAAGAGACGTAAACAACAAACGCACTTAACTGCCAGTTACAGTTCATCAATATTTCCCTTATTTCATGATTCTCAACTCCCTATTCCCCATACTAATTACAAATGCACACATCAATACAGCCATCACATTAACACAGGTTATCAGAGAAAGGTTTACACTCACACACCAAAGTAGACAGGGCTGAGTGACCACGATGTCTGAGTCCATCAAATGAATTATGTTCGACAATTTTCTCTCAAGGCGAAGCGATTGTGCCGATTTTCATTTTCAATTTAAAAGTATCTGGCAACGTAAATCATGGAGAATTTCTTACCTTACGGGAATAATAAACGTAACATATGTTTAGACAATGTAATACCAATTGCAAGATAGAATAATTGGGAAATAGAATTACATGTCTGAGGTGGGAATCAAACTCCTTCGACGATGCATAATCAATTTCGTTGTCCACAATGTTAGCCGCTGAGCCACCCAGACAACGAAATTAGAGTGCAATATTAAGTGACGTAAACAACAAACGCACTCAACTGCCAGTTACAGTTCATCAATATTTCCCTTATTTCATGATTCTATTCCAGTATATATCGGGATACAACATAAGCGATATTTCCCTTTTCAATTCTCATAAACAAAGATCACACTACGATACGGTGGATCTTTTATCCGCCATTTCTCTCAGGAAGAAACGCAATTGTGGCAACGCGCAATTGCCACATATAATACCTTTTTCCTTAAACATATAAAAATATACCGTAACATATATTTTCCTTTTAAAGACACACTGCAAATCTGCATGCCAAGAGCTTTCGTTAGAATGCCATACGAAGCCAATCGGTTAAGTCGTTTTCAAAATCTCGTGTGTACAAAAAATACATTAGTGTTTTAAATATATATGGCAACAGAGAATTCGTTACTTTACAGGAATGATAAAAGTGAAATATGTTTCTACACTCTAATACCAATCGTAGGAAGGAAGAAAACAAAAAAAAAAACATATCCGAGGTGGGAATCGAACCCTCTCGACCATGCAAAGGATGGCAACAGAGAATTCGTTACTTTACGGGAATGAAAAAGTGAAATATATCTCTACAATGTAATACCAATCGTAGGAAGGAAGAAAAAGAAAATAAATAAACGTATCCGAGGTGGGAATCGAACCCTCTCGACCATGCAAAGGATGGCAACAGAGAATTCGTTACTTTACGGGAATGATAAAAGTGAAATATGTTTCTACAATGTAATACCAATCGTAGGAAGGAAGAAAACGAAAATAAAAAAACATAACCGAGGTGGGAATCGAACCCTCTCGATGGGAACAGAGAATTCGTTACTTGACGGGAATGATAAAAGTGAAATATGTTTCTACAATGCAATACCAATCGTAGGAAGGAAGAAAACGAAAATAAAAAAAACATATCCGAAGTGGGATCGAACCCTCTCGATCATGCATAATACAAATTTCTGGCCAGTAACCTTATCCCCTCGGCCAACCAGACAACTATGTGACACTGCAGTATTAAGTTATCTAACCAGTATACACACTCAACCTGCACTTTATGTCCTTCAATTCGTGGTTTATTTAATATAATTCTATTTCAATGCATATTGTAAAAACATAACTAACATTATTGGAGACCCTTTTTAATTCTCATAAACAAAGATCTCAGTTAGACGCGACCGGAATCGCCATTTTCCTTGTTGAGAAAGGCCATTGTGCGCATGCGCGAGAGTGTCAAATATTACATATTTCTTTAATCATTTAAAAATATACCGTAACATATATTTTCCTTTTAAAGAAACTCTGCAAATCTGCATGCCAAGAGCTTTCTACAATGCAATACCAATCGTAGGAAGGAAGAAAATGAAAATAAAAAAACATATCCGAGGTGGGAATCGAACCCTCTCGATCATGCATAATACAAATTTCAGGCCAGTAACCTTATCCCCTTAGCCATCCAGACAACTGTGTTTCACTCCAGTATTAAGCTATCTAACCAGTATACACACTCAACCTGCAGTTTATGTCTTTCAATTCGTGGTTTATTTAATATAATTCTATTTCAATGCACATTGTAATAACATAACTAACATTATTGGAGATCCTTTTTAATTCTCATGAACAAAGATCTCAGTTAGACGCGACCGGAATCGCCATTTTCCTTGTTGAGAAAGGCCATTGTGCGCATGCGCGGGAGTGACAAATATTACATATTTCTTTAATCATTTAAAAATATACCGTAACATATATTTTCCTTTTAAAGAAACTCTGCAAATCTGCATGCCAAGAGCTTTCGTTAGAATGTCTTACGAAGCCAATCGGTTAAGTCGTTTTCACAATCTCGTGTGTACAAAAAACAGCTTAGTGTTTTAAATATATAGATAGATGGCAACAGAGAATTCGTTACTTTACAGGAATTATAAAAGTGAAATATGTTTCTACACTCTAATACCAATCGTAGGAAGGAAGAAAACAAAAAAAAAACATATCCGAGGTGGGAATCGAACCCTCTCGACCATGCAAAGGATGGCAACAGAGAATTCGTTACTTTACGGGAATGAAAAAGTGAAATATATCTCTACAATGTAATACCAATCGTAGGAAGGAAGAAAATGAAAATAAATAAACGTATCCGAGGTGGGAATCGAACCCTCTCGACCATGCAAAGGATGGCAACAGAGAATTCGTTACTTTACGGGAATGATAAAAGTGAAATATGTTTCTACAATGTAATACCAATCGTAGGAAGGAAGAAAACGAAAATAAAAAAACATAACCGAGGTGGGAATCGAACCCTCTCGATGGGAACAGAGAATTCGTTACTTGACGGGAATGATAAAAGTGAAATATGTTTCTACAATGCAATACCAATCGTAGGAAGGAAGAAAACGAAAATAAAAAAACATATCCGAAGTGGGATCGAACCCTCTCGATCATGCATAATACAAATTTCTGGCCAGTAACCTTATCCCCTCGGCCAACCAGACAACTATGTGACACTGCAGTATTAAGTTATCTAACCAGTATACACACTCAACCTGCACTTTATGTCCTTCAATTCGTGGTTTATTTAATATAATTCTATTTCAATGCATATTGTAAAAACATAACTAACATTATTGGAGACCCTTTTTAATTCTCATAAACAAAGATCTCAGTTAGACGCGACCGGAATCGCCATTTTCCTTGTTGAGAAAGGCCATTGTGCGCATGCGCGAGAGTGTCAAATATTACATATTTCTTTAATCATTTAAAAATATACCGTAACATATATTTTCCTTTTAAAGAAACTCTGCAAATCTGCATGCCAAGAGCTTTCTACAATGCAATACCAATCGTAGGAAGGAAGAAAATGAAAATAAAAAAACATATCCGAGGTGGGAATCGAACTCTCTCGATCATGCATAATACAAATTTCAGGCCAGTAACCTTATCCCCTTAGCCATCCAGACAACTGTGTTTCACTCCAGTATTAAGCTATCTAACCAGTATACACACTCAACCTGCAGTTTATGTCTTTCAATTCGTGGTTTATTTAATATAATTCTATTTCAATGCACATTGTAATAACATAACTAACATTATTGGAGATCCTTTTTAATTCTCATGAACAAAGATCTCAGTTAGACGCGACCGGAATCGCCATTTTCCTTGTTGAGAAAGGCCATTGTGCGCATGCGCGGGAGTGACAAATATTACATATTTCTTTAATCATTTAAAAATATACCGTAACATATATTTTCCTTTTAAAGAAACTCTGCAAATCTGCATGCCAAGAGCTTTCGTTAGAATGTCTTACGAAGCCAATCGGTTAAGTCGTTTTCACAATCTCGTGTGTACAAAAAACAGCTTAGTGTTTTAAATATATAGATGGCAACAGAGAATTCGTTACTTTACAGGAATTATAAAAGTGAAATATGTTTCTACACTCTAATACCAATCGTAGGAAGGAAGAAAACAAAAAAAAAACATATCCGAGGTGGGAATCGAACCCTCTCGACCATGCAAAGGATGGCAACAGAGAATTCGTTACTTTACGGGAATGAAAAAGTGAAATATATCTCTACAATGTAATACCAATCGTAGGAAGGAAGAAAATGAAAATAAATAAACGTATCCGAGGTGGGAATCGAACCCTCTCGACCATGCAAAGGATGGCAACAGAGAATTCGTTACTTTACGGGAATGATAAAAGTGAAATATGTTTCTACAATGTAATACCAATCGTAGGAAGGAAGAAAACGAAAATAAAAAAACATAACCGAGGTGGGAATCGAACCCTCTCGATGGGAACAGAGAATTCGTTACTTGACGGGAATGATAAAAGTGAAATATGTTTCTACAATGCAATACCAATCGTAGGAAGGAAGAAAACGAAAATAAAAAAACATATCCGAAGTGGGATCGAACCCTCTCGATCATGCATAATACAAATTTCTGGCCAGTAACCTTATCCCCTCGGCCAACCAGACAACTATGTGACACTGCAGTATTAAGTTATCTAACCAGTATACACACTCAACCTGCACTTTATGTCCTTCAATTCGTGGTTTATTTAATATAATTCTATTTCAATGCATATTGTAAAAACATAACTAACATTATTGGAGACCCTTTTTAATTCTCATAAACAAAGATCTCAGTTAGACGCGACCGGAATCGCCATTTTCCTTGTTGAGAAAGGCCATTGTGCGCATGCGCGAGAGTGTCAAATATTACATATTTCTTTAATCATTTAAAAATATACCGTAACATATATTTTCCTTTTAAAGAAACTCTGCAAATCTGCATGCCAAGAGCTTTCTACAATGCAATACCAATCGTAGGAAGGAAGAAAATGAAAATAAAAAAACATATCCGAGGTGGGAATCGAACCCTCTCGATCATGCATAATACAATTTTCAGGCCAGTAACCTTATCCCCTTAGCCATCCAGACAACTGTGTTCCACTCCAGTATTAAGCTATCTAACCAGTATACACACTCAACCTGCAGTTTATGTCTTTCAATTCGTGGTTTATTTAATATAATTCTATTTCAATGCACATTGTAATAACATAACTAACATTATTGGAGATCCTTTTTAATTCTCATGAACAAAGATCTCAGTTAGACGCGACCGGAATCGCCATTTTCCTTGTTGAGAAAGGCCATTGTGCGCATGCGCGGGAGTGACAAATATTACATATTTCTTTAATCATTTAAAAATATACCGTAACATATATTTTCCTTTTAAAGAAACTCTGCAAATCTGCATGCCAAGAGCTTTCGTTAGAATGTCTTACGAAGCCAATCGGTTAAGTCGTTTTCACAATCTCGTGTGTACAAAAAACAGCTTAGTGTTTTAAATATATAGATGGCAACAGAGAATTCGTTACTTTACAGGAATTATAAAAGTGAAATATGTTTCTACACTCTAATACCAATCGTAGGAAGGAAGAAAACAAAAAAAAAACATATCCGAGGTGGGAATCGAACCCTCTCGACCATGCAAAGGATGGCAACAGAGAATTCGTTACTTTACGGGAATGAAAAAGTGAAATATATCTCTACAATGTAATACCAATCGTAGGAAGGAAGAAAATGAAAATAAATAAACGTATCCGAGGTGGGAATCGAACCCTCTCGACCATGCAAAGGATGGCAACAGAGAATTCGTTACTTTACGGGAATGATAAAAGTGAAATATGTTTCTACAATGTAATACCAATCGTAGGAAGGAAGAAAACGAAAATAAAAAAACATAACCGAGGTGGGAATCGAACCCTCTCGATGGGAACAGAGAATTCGTTACTTGACGGGAATGATAAAAGTGAAATATGTTTCTACAATGCAATACCAATCGTAGGAAGGAAGAAAACGAAAATAAAAAAACATATCCGAAGTGGGATCGAACCCTCTCGATCATGCATAATACAAATTTCTGGCCAGTAACCTTATCCCCTCGGCCAACCAGACAACTATGTGACACTGCAGTATTAAGTTATCTAACCAGTATACACACTCAACCTGCACTTTATGTCCTTCAATTCGTGGTTTATTTAATATAATTCTATTTCAATGCATATTGTAAAAACATAACTAACATTATTGGAGACCCTTTTTAATTCTCATAAACAAAGATCTCAGTTAGACGCGACCGGAATCGCCATTTTCCTTGTTGAGAAAGGCCATTGTGCGCATGCGCGAGAGTGTCAAATATTACATATTTCTTTAATCATTTAAAAATATACCGTAACATATATTTTCCTTTTAAAGAAACTCTGCAAATCTGCATGCCAAGAGCTTTCTACAATGCAATACCAATCGTAGGAAGGAAGAAAATGAAAATAAAAAAACATATCCGAGGTGGGAATCGAACCCTCTCGATCATGCATAATACAAATTTCAGGCCAGTAACCTTATCCCCTTAGCCATCCAGACAACTATGTTTCACTCCAGTATTAAGCTATCTAACCAGTATACACACTCAACCTGCAGTTTATGTCTTTCAATTCGTGGTTTATTTAATATAATTCTATTTCAATGCACATTGTAATAACATAACTAACATTATTGGAGATCCTTTTTAATTCTCATGAACAAAGATCTCAGTTAGACGCGACCGGAATCGCCATTTTCCTTGTTGAGAAAGGCCATTGTGCGCATGCGCGGGAGTGACAAATATTACATATTTCTTTAATCATTTAAAAATATACCGTAACATATATTTTCCTTTTAAAGAAACTCTGCAAATCTGCATGCCAAGAGCTTTCGTTAGAATGTCTTACGAAGCCAATCGGTTAAGTCGTTTTCACAATCTCGTGTGTACAAAAAACAGCTTAGTGTTTTAAATATATAGATGAAAATGCTAGGTGTGTTAGAAAAGAGCTCATGGTCATAAAGGAAGGTTGTTTACCAAATTCGGAATATTCTCAGCCTTTTACCATTGATAACATCAACAGGGGTCTCAAGGTTATGAAGGCAGGATTTGATAATATTCTCCCTGAATTCCTAATATACTGTGGAAAGAACACCTGCCTGTGGCTAAGCAGGTTCCATGCTAACATTCTGTAAAGTGGTAGGTTACCCCGTCTCTTTAAACAAACAAAAGTTATTGCTAATTTGAAACCTGGAAAACCTGCAGATAAACCTTATAGTTATCGACTCATTGCATTATTGAGTGTTTTCTATAAGCTTTTGGAAAGACTTCTCCTTAACAGAATTGCTCCAAATCTGCTTGAGCACATCCCTATTGAAAAGGCTGGCGTTCGGCCCCAACGCAGCTGTACTGACCAGGTACTGTCGCCAACTACTTATATTGAGGCAGAATTTCAGCTTCGCCTTAAGACGTCTGTGGCATTTATTGATTTAAAAGCTGCATACGATACTGTCTGGAGAGGGGACTTATATATAAACTTCTACGCGTGATTCCCTGTTAAGCTGTAGCTCGGCTCATTAACAACATGTTGAGCGACAGAATGTTTCGGCTTATAATGGGTGATTCAATAAGCAGAACGAAGAAGTTAGGTAATAGTCTTCCTCAAGGATCGGTGCTTGCCCCACTCCTATTCAGTTTGTATATTGCTGACATGCCAATGACGAGGTCCAGAAAATGTGGTTATGCGGATGACTGGGCCATAGCTAAAGGAACTCCACATTTGAAGCCATTGAAAATATTCTCACTGAAGATCTCTCTAAACTTAGAAATTGCTTCTGTAAATGGAGGCTCCAGCCTAGTTTGACCAAAACAGAAGTTTCCTCATTTCATCTTAACAATCGCGAGGCAAAAAGAGTTATCAATGTTTATTTTGGGAACACACTGTTAAAGTATAACAGGTTTCCAAAGTACTTGGGAGTTATTCTAGATAGAACACTCTCCTTCAAGCATCATCTGACATGCAATGCTGCCAAACTAAACACTCGGAATAACATCCTTCGCAAGCTTTGTGGCACAACTTGGTGATGAAATGCCACTACCCTTCGGTTTTCGGCTATTGGTCTAGTATTTTCTGCTGCTGACTATTGTACGCCTGATTGGTTAAACAGCCCACATGTAAAGAAAATCGATGTGATACCCAATAATACCATGAGAAGAATCTCAGGCACTATAATGTCAACTCCAACTGAATGGCATCCTCTGCTCAGTCACATTGCTCCTCCACGAATTCGCAGACATCATGTTTTGGTAAGAGAATATCATGGGCTATCAATTAATCAACAGTTTTCTATTAATTCTGATATTGCTGATCTACAGCTTAGGAGGCTCAAATCGAGGAGCCCACCATTACATACAACTCATAAACTAGTGGATGAAAACTTTGATGTCATGAATCAATGGACTACGGACTGGAACTCAACTTGTACTGCAGAGCTCCGTGATATGGCATCCGTAACTGTGAAGGGCCCTGGATTCAATCTACCCAGAAAGACATGGACTAGACTGAACAGAATACGGACTGACCATGGCGTTTGTGCTGATGCGATGTTCAAATGGAACAAATTACTATCTCCTGCATGTGATTGTGGTGATGGGAGACAGACTATCTCCCGTATTGTACGTGATTGTTCTCTGAGGGCATATCCTGGCACTCTCGGGGGAGTTTGGGTGTGTGACTCCAGATTTAGTGGATTATTTGAAGAACTTGGACACTAGTTTGTAAATATGTTGTTCTTTTGTGAAATCTAATGTTACTGCGTGCCATTATTTATTATTATTATGTATTTATTATTTATTTAATCGATTGTTCCCCTTTAGTACAGTGATTGAACTTGAATACATGATTTCATCTCCTGGCGTTTTTCCGCTTCTCTTCCCAAAATCTCTTCATCCTCTCAGAATGCTCCTTCTTCCGCTCAGCTGTCCATTTTCTTCCAGACTGTCGTGACGGTCTCTGATCAAACTTAACATTTTTGATTTTATTCCTGCACTCGGTGTGGTTCGGATTTTACGTAAAATGGTTCATAGTTCATTGAGGTCCCGTGGCTCATGATCGCGAGATTAAAGGTCACGTAAAATTATTGAAAAGGAATCTGTTGACATAGAATATAGATTTAGGTATTAGGAAGTAATTTTTGAAAGCCTTTGTCTGGAACGTGGCGCTCTATGGAAGTGAAACTTGGACTTTTGGTGCAGCAGAAAAGAGGAGAATTGAAGCGTATGAAATGTGGTGCTTCAGGAGAATGAATAAGATCAGATGGGTAGATACTGTAGGGTTACGAATGAAGCGGCATTAAGACGAGTGCGAGAGGAGAGATGTTTCTGGCGACTGCTAATGAAGAGAAGAAATAGGTTGGTGGGACACATACTAAGACACCCAGGAGTAGCTAGCATAGTTATGGAAGGAAGGGTCGAGGACAAGAAATGTAGGGGTAGACCGTGGTAAGAATATGTTAAACAGATTCCCTCGGATGTGGGTGTGGTAGCTATGTAAAGATGAAACGATTAGCTCAGGACAGGGAAGTATGGAGAGCTGCATCAAACCAGTCAAAATACTCTAGACTCAAACAACACATAGGCTATAACTAAAGCCCTGCGCGGATGTGGATATCCGCTGATAAACCCGCGGATATCCGCAACATTTTTCGCCATGCGGATATAGTTTGCATGGCTTTGCGGATAGCGGATAAGTTGCGGATAATGTTTGGAGTAAATTTGCGGATAGTTTTTACAATACAATCCGAACTTGTTGAATATCATGGGGAAAGTTGGGAAATTGTGCGCACCTATGTTTTTCGAGTTGGTAGTACAACTAGCAACTCAGTTCCCTGCTGCCCTTAAGCTGTCATCATACCTATCAGATAGGGACAGTCAGCATGATGCCAGTTGCTATGTGATGATAGCCGTGAGGCTTGGATGAAGAAACTTTACATGTTGCATGTTATTTTCTGTAGCCAGCAAATAAGAAGGTAAGCCTACCGTTGTGATTCAATTATTTAAAATTAAATGCAGTTTTAAATGCCAGTTTTACAGTGTTTTTTTTTTCAGGTATTTATTTTTCAATATAATAGATTAGTTTACTGGGATTCAGTGAGTTACATTTTAAAAGCAGAGTGGGGTAATGGTGCGCAGAACATACGATACAAGTAAATACAATGCGAAATTAATGGCAAAATATTTAGTGTTTGTTCTCCAGATGCCAAGAAATTATACGCGGAAAACGGAGACAAACTCCTACCCAGCAGAAAATATGCAGAAAGCTCTACGTGCAATTAGGGATGATGGGAGGGAAATAAGGGAAGTGGGGAGACGTTTCTACATTTCCGAGTCAACCGTATGAAAGCAGTTGCTGCAAAATAATGCGGATAACAGTCGTGCGGGGCGGATGCAGATAACAGTCGTGCGGATGCGGGGCGGATGCGGATAACAGTCGTGCGGATGCGGGGCGGATGCGGATAACAGCCGTGCGGATGCGGGGCGGATACGGATAACGTTTTGTTTATCCGCGCAGGGCTCTAGCTATAACTACAAACATCCTTCCTATAACAGCAATCATCTCAATGTCTTCCTTGGGATGAAAGCATGCGAGCAGTGTGTGGACAGAGTGCGTGGGACACTGCACAATGCACCAATATAGCTCATCTAACGGTATGTCACTGAAAACAATGGCAGACCTTGGAACCATTTGCGTAAGAAGAACAAACAGCGCGACCAGACGAGAGTTATCAAGATCGAATTACGTAGTCTTGACACGCTGCTGGCTGGAGACTGCACATGATGACTCTAACGATATTGGTCTCCATTACTCGCTCTTGTCATTTGAATGGCTACTAAAATGCTAACAGGTTTCACTTTCACGCCTGGTCCAAGGTAAGTCCTTATCTTAAGTGAGATTTACGGGGATCAGAGGTTAGCGTAACACCGTGTACAGAAGGCTCTAAGAATTCCCCTTATGAATTTGGTTTAGACCTTTCACTTTAGGTAATAATAATAATAATAATAATAATAATAACAATAATAATAAATAATGCTAATGATATCAGTAAGGATGAATTACAGCGAGTGTACCAAAACTTCCAACATTGGTGCAACGTGTGTCAAGAAAATGAAAGACAACATTTCCAGCAATTACTTTGAAATTTATATGAGTAGGCTAATGGTTTACAGAGGTGGAAAAAAGACCTACAAGAACTGGGGATATCACATCAGGACATCTTGGAACGTTACTCTTTGAAGAGGAAACTTAGGGAAATACATAGTTTTCAGCCTAAACCCATATTGAAAACCGGCAAGAAGTGGACCGAAGAACGAAATGAAGCTCACCAAAGAAGAATGCGTGAACACTCGGCCAATGTGAAAGAACGAGGGAGAAGGCAATTGAAATAACGTGGTCCATAGACGACCAAAACGATTATAGTATATATAAAGAAAAATCTGTTGATTATCACTAGAAAACGTGACCACAGTAGGATTCTAACACAACGCTCCCGGAGATCAAAGCTATCTCAATGAGATAGAAACATCCCAGCTCACCTGTCCATTAAAGATTAAAGTAGGCTGGGCACCGATTTTACAAGGAAGGTTCCTTGAAATTGATTTCCAACATGCCAGATGTACGTTGTACGTCCAGGAAATACAGAAGTACCACTTGGAAATAAAAGCAAAACAAGTACAGATGCAGACAAACTACAGAGAGGGCTCTCTCTCTGGGACGGAACCACGCAAAGGCCGTGTGGCGAGTGGGCCGCGGTGTGCAGCAGCGTGTCGAACATGGCACTGGCGGTAGGAGCAGCATAGCGCCTATTTAGTGTAACACATTTACACTTTTAACGTACTTAAATAGTCATAACTTATATAAATTTCAGAGTAGTTGCTGGAAATGGTGTCCTTCATTTTCTAGACAAACGTTGCACCGATATAGGAAGATTTGGTACACTCGCTGTAATTCATACTCACTGATCCAGTGCAGTTATTTCGTTCTCAAGAAGCTCCAGAGTACGCGGATTGTTTCTGTAGGCCTATATCTTGTGTTTGAGGTTCCCCCAAAAGTTAAAATCGCACTGCGCTGAAACTTACGAACATATTTCCTGTAAGACTTCTTCTTGAGAAAATAAATTTCCACTAAGAAAATGCATTGTTTTGTTCTATACCTACGGTAACCATACGTCCCGAAAGAATTGGAACAGTCCCGATTTAAAGGAGCATGTCCCGACATTCCGAATGTTAATAAAAGTGTCTCAATTTTTAATTTTGAAAAAAAAAAAAAAAAAAAACTCTGAAAAATATGCGTAATTGAAGTAAAATATATATTTTGTTTTGAAATATCCACGACACTGTACTAGTTCGTAAAGACTTCAGGCGCTTTTAAAGACTCAGTAAGTTTGTTATTGTAATCATAAGAAGTAAAGCAATAAACTTAAAAATAAACTTATTTATGTTACCTTTTATTCTCACAAAACTTGTGAAGTACTTGCATTATATATTAAAACAAGTAGTTCCGTGAAGAACTATACAGCCTATTTTCATATATCCTACTTATGTTAATTGCCACTATCAACATACACAATTTCTGTTTGATTGCTGTAATAGATTCGTAGATATTAAGAACCGACTAAATATTTCGGATGGTCGCCATGATTGATTTTATATATGTAGGTCCTAGAGTTATGTACTGTTACATGCAGATTATTGTGAACATGTAGTATTCAAACTTCAATCGCATAATTAGGACACAAGAAAAAACAAGGAGATTTTAAAATTTTTTCACAGCTGCCATCTTGAGGTTATGAAAACAATTGAAATAAATTAGATGCCAGTGGATTAACATTCGTATAAGGATTTACTGTACCAAGTTTCACTTCACTCGGATGGTTAAATTGCGAGAAACGTCCATGTGAATATTTATAATTCGCGTCACCTCCATGTTGGATTTGTGATCACCAGGTTATTTAAAGTCCTATAGGTGAACTTAAGTTCATAGCCCCTATGAACATTAAAAAATGCAGTTTGATTGCTAAAATAGATTCGTAGATATTCAGTATCGTCTAAATATTTCGGATGGTCGCCATGTTGGATTGTTAAATGTATAGGCCATAGAGTCATGTACCATTAAAGGAAAATTATTGCGTAGGTTCATTATTCAAACTTTCACTTCGATCGCATGACTACATCACAAGAAATAAAAACTTAATTTTAAAATTCGCACTGCCGCCATCTTGAGGTTATGTAAACAATTGAACTAAATTATATACCAGTGGATTACAATGTGTATAAATATTTCCTGTACCAGGTTTCAGTGAGCTTGGAACATTAAATCGCGAGAAAGGTCTATTTAAAATTTTCAAATTCGCTTGGCCGCCATGTTCGTTTTGTAGTTAACCGGTTTTTGAAAGTCTTATAGATGGACTTCCAGTAGTGCCCTTTATCTCCGTACAAAATTTTAGGGAGATACCGCTAATAGTTTCAGAGATATAGAATGCCAGCGAAATATTTCGCACATCCGCCATCTTGTGATTATGTAAACAATTGAACGAAGTTAGATGTCCGTGCATTACAATGTATATAAACATATACTGTACCAAGTTTCATTGCGTTTGGTTGGTCAAATCGCGAGAAACGTCTATTTAAAAGTCGCAAATTCGCTTGGCCTCCATGTTGGTTTTGTAGTTACCAGCTTTTCACAAGTCACATAAGTGAACTTATTGTAGTTCCCTCTATCACCATAGAAAATGCCAGGGTAATATCGGTAATAGTTTCGGAGATATTGAATGCTGGTGAAACATTTCGCACAGCCGCCATGTTGGATTGGTGAGTCGTAACAAAATTTGAAGGGCACGGTCGAGGTCGCCGGGAATAGTGCTATGAACTCTCCGAGTTTCATTGAAATCGCTCCTGCCGTTTAGATTTTATTAGGGACACACACACACACGAATCACACACACACACACACACACACACACACACACACATACGCACACACACACGGACAAAAGGTGATCTCATAAGCCTATTTTTTCAAAATTGAAAATAGGCTAAAAAAACACTAAAATAAACTTTGTATTCATTAATCCCTCTGTATTGTATTTTTGGTGGATCATTTTTTGTGGAACTTCTTAAAATTAAATTTTGTAAAAGGCCATAACTTAAAATAACTCTATATGTTAGAATCAATCTATAATCTCTCTCTATCCTCCAACAATCCCCCACATCAAGGCTGTTCCGATTTCGACTGTCAAAAATATGATCACCGTATCAATGCCTAACCATGCTCACGGGATAGGCCTACGAGATAGGATACAGTACTTTTAAATATATCAAGTACGGTATCTTGCTAGTTGCGTATGCGATCAATACTAAGACAGCATCCAATGATTCCCGACCCGTTGTTGTGTAATCGGTACGTGCTTCTTATCTGGCCATAACTCATCACGGTCCGGCGCCACGCGGCCCTAGCAAACTTCCGTTCTATGGAGAAGGACCTCACAGTATTAATTGCAAAACAAAATATAAACCATACACTGTCATTCCACATAGCTCTCACCATTTTGGAGCCACTTGCCACACGTATTTGTACACCTTCTTCATAAAACGTTGTGTTTGTGTTGTCAACCATGTTAGTTGTAACGTGTACAACAGTCAAGTGCCCTTCCCTGACACCTTTTTTTGTGTTGCTCTGTAAGAGTTTTTGGCGCCTAACAAGCATACAGTTTTTGATATATCAGCTTTTCAGGACCATTTACAGGAAGAAGTGAATTTGAAATTAGCGGGAAAATCTTAGAAAGATCAGATTGTGTAAACCTACATTTTTCCTTGACGCATCCTTCAACTGCACGAACCATTAAGGCTGTGCGGTCAAAAATTAAAATTTTGTTTCTATTTTTATTTTTATTCTTAATCTCTAATGTAGGTCTTTGTGAGACATTATATGCGTTTTGCAGAAAATAACGACGGCTCGTTTGCTGAGGACATGGCTTCAAAGTGGCTATTTTGAGCGTTAAAGGTACGATCACCACGACGAAACTAATAATCGGAAGACACCGAAATTTCTCTACAACAACCCCTGTAGTAGTACCTGCAATAGGAACAATTCTTATTTCGAAATTCAAATTTTGTATTAACCTCTTTAGATTTGAATACCATTTTTAGTGAGAAAAAATTGTTATATTAACTTCAAAGTTATATTAATTTGAAGTGGATCTTATTCTGAGCAGTAGAAAACTTTGATAAAGAAAATTGGTTCAGCGATATACCCGTGGTGCATGCTCCTTTCAGACTCTAAAAAACGCTGGCTGAATCAGTCACACACACATACACACACGCCCGCACACACACAGCGGTAAGACAAGGTCTTAAGCAAGAGCGCGCTCGGGCACCTGCCTTCCCCTCTCCATCAACACCTTCGCTATCGCAGCTTCCGCCCCCCTCCCACCCTGACTCATCCTGCCAGGCTACACGACCACAGTCTAGAGGAAATCGTAGAAGTGTTATTATCTCACCCATTACTCCATACAGAATGTTAAAAATTATTTATCAGTTACTTTATAAAATTCTGTAAGTTATATTAGCAGAATAAAACATGTTTATGATCAATAGAACTTGATGTGAGTTGTAATCTTCAAAATTACGGGGCTACATGGCCGCGTTGTCGCAGCCCCTAAACTTAAGAACCAACCAACCAATCTTCAAAATATATCAAAATAATATATATTCTAATTTAATAAAGCTGAAGAGTTTGTGTATTTGTGTGTTTAAACGCGCTAATCTCTGGAACTACCAGTCGGATTCAAAAAATTCTTTTTTTATATGATAGCCAGATTCAAGAGGAATAGTTTAGGCTATGTTAAATTGCGGACAGACCACTCCGTTCCCTGCATTTAGGCCCTTTGGCAAAAATCTACACCGTTTCACCGATCAGAACCAAAATTTGTATACATATCCTTTGGAACCCTGCGAGTAACACTGTCTGCATGAAATTTATGACAGACCGGTCTATTCCCTGCATTTAGGCCCTTTGGCACAAATCTTCACCTTTTCACCGATCTGAACCAAAATGTGTAGACTATATATAGCCTTTAGAACCCTACGAGTAACACTGTTTACATGAAATTTCAGACAGACCACTCCATTCCCTGCATTTATGCCCTTTGGCACAAATCTACACCGTTTCACCGATCTGAACCAAAATTTGAATATTACCCTTTGGAACCCTGCGAGTGACATAGTGTACATGAAATTTCGGACAGACCATCCATTCCCTGCATTTAGGCCCTTTGGCACAAATCTACAACGTTTCACCGATCCGAACCAACATTTGTATACACACCCTTTGGAACACTGCGGGTAACACTGTCCACTTTAAATTTCGGACAGACCAATTAATTCCCTGCATTTAGGCCCTTTGACACAAATCTACACCGTTTCACCGATCTGAACCAAAAAGTGTATACTTACCCTTTGGAACCCTGCGAGTAACACTGTTTACATGAAATTCCGGACAGACCACTCCATTCCCTGCACTTATGCCCTTCGGCACAAATCTACACCGTTCACCAAGCTGAACCAAAATGTGTATACTTACCCTTTAGAACCCTACGAGGAACACTGTCTGCATGAAATTTCGGACAGACCACTCCATTCCCTGCATTTAGGCCCTTTGGCACAAATCTACACCGTTTCACCGATCTGAACCAAATGTCACATACTTAGTCTGCACTTTGGAACCCGACGAGTAACACCGTCTGCTTGAAATTTCGGACAGACCACTCCATTCCCTGCATTAGGTCCATTGGCATAAATCTACACCGTTTCACCGATCTGAATCACATTTTGTACACTTACCCTTTGGAACACTGCGGGTGACACTGTCCACTTTAAATTTCGGACAGACCACTCCATTTCCTGCTCTTAGGCCCCTTATCACATATCTACACCGTTCCTCCTAATTGCAACAAATTATACATACACTTTGAAACCCTGCTGGTAACACTGTCCACTTGATATTTTGGACAACGCTCTCCATTCCTTACATTTAGAATAACAAACAAACTTAACTTGAAAACCATGTATTAAGGCCCTAGAATCATTCATGTCCGCAGTAGTGTAAATGTAAGAGTATTTTAATAAGTCTATTGTTGACTGGCAATTAGGGCTGCATCACGTCGCCCCTATCAGTGCTTTGGTGCAGAATTGCGAAAATAGTTGAATCTTGCGCTGCTTATAAATTGCAGTCAAGGGGAGTAATTAGTGCAAAAAGACTTCTTTTGCCCCTTAAAACAGTTATCATCATGAACATATTATGCATCTGTATAAGTGCAATGGTGTTGGTGCAATACATTGAGGTTATCAGCTGCAATAAGCGTTGGTGCTTTCAAATTTACCGTAATTTATTCCGAAAATTATCGTTGAGCGCTATGTGGCCATACATGATACTATTGCTACCTCAGGAGCTCGGGACAGCCGAAGTTTTCCAAAGTGTTCTGATTCTTTTCCTACGGCGCTATGCGACAAAAGACGACACTATTGGTCTCTACATCTCTAACAGACAATGAGATATCGGCCCTAGGAAGTGTCTTTTATTTCGCTTATCACTCTTTCTAATAATTTTTAGAAATGTGTTTGTAAATTACATGTGTCAGTGCTGTAGTTAGTAAATAGCAGTTTCCCTATTCATTATCATTATTATCATTAGGGGAAAATGATCTAAATGTTACGTCCATTATACTGTACTGCTTATCACCCTCACTACATCCACCACCACCAACACCACTACCTCCACCACAAAAAGTTGTATTTTTTTCTTTCGGGTAGCTTAAGTATCATATGCCAGTTCTGTAAAAGTATTCATTATCATCCATAAAACAAATAAATCCACCGGGCGAAGCCGGGCACTGCTACTAGTTTATATATATATATATTACAATTTGCCTTACGTGGGAAGGAAGCGGCTGTGGCCTTAATTAAGGTACAGCGCCCATTTGCCTGGTGTGAAAATGAGAAAGCAGGGAAAACCATCTCCAGGGCTACCGACAGGGGGGGGGGGGGGGAGGGGTGTTCGGACCCACTATTTCCGGAATGAAAGCTCACAGCTCCACAACCCTAACCGCACGGCCAGCTCTCTCCGTCAATCATATCATACTATATCATAATATAATCTTTTTTATTGGGCTGGACGGAGGGAGAGTGCCTAGTCCTCAAATTGGTAATACGCAGGGCCGTCGCCAGGCCCCGCGCTCAGAAAGGCCCCGCGATTCAGGCCATTTTTTTTTTCATAAATGTAAATAAATAAATAAATAAATAAATAAATAAAGATAGTGTGTTTGATTCAGTCCGCCCAAATTAAAATTTGTCCTCCGCTATCTTGATATGATAGCAGAAACTCCAAGGATCGTCGAATCGTTCATCGAGTTTTTGGAGGTACACGACACTACGGGAATGGGGTTAGCTGAGGTTTTAGAAGGAGTATTGGAGGATAATGATCTTGATATCATGGACTGTTGGGGACAAGGGTATGACAAGGGTGCTAATATGAAGGCTAAGTATAAGGGAGTGCAGATGCGAGTAAAAATACTAATAAACGAACAATGTTCATGGCATGTTTTGCACATAATCTTAACTTACTTTTGGGTGACATGGTTAATGCAATAAGAACGCTATGGCATTTTTTGGTATAGTTCAGCGCCTGAACACTTTGTTTGTA
The DNA here is from genome assembly GCA_946902985.2 of Meconema thalassinum. Taxonomy (NCBI): domain Eukaryota; kingdom Metazoa; phylum Arthropoda; class Insecta; order Orthoptera; family Tettigoniidae; genus Meconema; species Meconema thalassinum. Next base: position 1,847,140,286 of record OX336388.2, on the reverse strand, counting down.
GCTTCCACGGAAAGGTGGGACATTTTGTGCGAACTATGTCCTGGCCTCCACACACTAAAATCTTGAGCTAGCACGAGATGGAAATGCTGAATTGGCAGTGCCAAGCCCATCAGGTACCAGTTAGGCAAAGTAAACGAAGCTCCAGAAGAATTGGCAGAAACTACCAAAGATCCTGTTACCCGGTCAGAGGCCCAATCTTTGTTGCTTCATACAAGTTCGTATGAATTTGTTTTAAGCCTCGTTATCTTCTTCTTCTTTCATCGGCTTTTCCCAATTAATTGGGGTCGCCGGAGCCAACCAGGCTCATTTTGGTTTTGGCCGGGGATTTAAGGCCGGATGCCCTTCCTGACGCCACGTGATTTTTCAGGTGAAAATTCCACCCCGCTGTCACCGGGATTCGAACCCCAGCCGTCTGGGTGAAAGACGAGCAGCTAAGCCACTGCGCCACCACGCTCCCCTCGTTATCTGGTACGATATTTAATTTTCTGTAAACTCAACAAGTCTGTCTGTTAGGTAGTCAGCCCGAAGGCTGGTTGGATCCTCAAAAAGTACCGCCGTTACGTTATGTGAGTAGATACCCACAAAAACCCAAGGCAGCTCTATTTTGAGGCGTTCTAGGCAAGAAGAGGAGTGAGGTAGTTTGCCATTGCTTTCCTCACTGAGTCAGAACAGTAGTCCTAACCCTATGAGTAGAACCTTTCACTGAGTAAAACTCTCCAATCTGAGAAGACTTCGTTAGATACGGCTTTAACCGAACTTCAGGGCCTAAAGTCATTTTTTCAAAATTATCGCAACACTGGCTTTGACAGTGCAATGTCCACCGGTAGAGAAATAATGGAAAATTTGGGCTATGCAAATACATTTTCTATTCGCCGTCAAGGCAATCGCAAAAGGTTCCATGATGAAATAAAACAGCAAAATGATCAGCAAGTGGAAAAAACTGAAGAGGAACTTTAAAAAGAAGCTGAAAATAAATTTCGGGTAAATTACTTTTTGTCTGTCGTAGATACTGCACTGAGCTGCGTAGAAAATAGATTTAACGAAGTTATTTTTTTTTCGGAATACTTTGGATTTCTCTTCGATCCTTCCAAGCTTTCCAATTTGGAGAAGTCAATTGAAATACCATTGTCAAACACTCTCTAATTTTCTAAAAGACGGGGAGCTTGAAGATTTGGATGCAGAGGATCTTTTTCTGGAGCAACAATTATTTAGGTACGCTGTTCCGCAATCTGTAAAAAGTGCTTGCGGTGCACTAGAGTACTTAGCCCCGATAAAGGAGTCCTATCCTAATTTAACGACGGCATATCGAATTATGCTTACAATTCCTATAACGGTTGCGTCGGGGGAAAGGAGTTTTTCCATTTTGAAACTAATCAAAACAAGTAGTTCCCTGAAGAACTAAAGCCTATTTTCATATATCCTACTTATGTTAATTGCCACTATCAACATACAAAATTTCAGTTTGATTGCTGTAATAGATTCGTAGATATTGAGAACCGACTAAATATTTCGGATGGTCGCCATGTTAGATTGTTATATGTATATGCCATAGAGTCATGTACCATTAAAGGAAAATTATTGCGTAGGTTCATTATTCGAACTTTCACTTCGATCGCATGATTACGACATAAGAAATAAAAACTTAATTTTAAAATTAGCACAGCCGCCATCTTGAGGTTATGTAAACAATTGAACTGAATTAAATACCAGTAAATTACAATGTGTATAAAAATTTGCTGTGCCAAGTTTCATTGCGTTTGGATCATTACATCGCGAGAAAAGTCTATTTAAAACTTTCAACTTCGCGTGGCAGCCATGTTCGTTTTGTAGTTAACCTATTTTTGAAAGTCTCATAAATGAACTTCCAGTAGTGCTCTTTATCTCCGTACAAAATTTTAGGGTGATAACGGTAATAGTTTCAGAGATATAGAATGCCAGTGAAATATTTCGCACAGCCGCCATATTGCGATTATGTAAAAAATTGAACGAAGTTAGATGTCAGTGCATTACAATGTGTATAAACATATACTGTACCAAGTTTCATTGCGTTTGGTTGGTTAAATCGCGAGAAACGTCTATTTAAAAGTCGCAATTTCGCTTGGCCGCCATGTTGGTTTTGTAGTTACCAGGTTTACAAAAGTCATATAGGTGAATTTCTAGTAGTTCCATTTATCATCGTACAAAATTCCAGGGTATTCTCGGTAATAGTTTCGGAGATATTGATTGCTGATAGAATATTTCGCACAGCCGCCATGTTGGATTGGTGAGACGTAACATAATTTGAAGGGCACTGTCGGGGTCGTCCAGAATAGTGCTATGTACTTACCGAGTTTCATTGAAATCGCTCCAGCCGTTAAGATTATATTAGGGGGACACACACACACACGAATCACACACACACGCACACACAGACAGACACACGTACAAAAGGTGATCTCATAAGCCTATTTTTCCATAAATGGAAATAGGCTAAGAAAATATTTGCGATCAATGATGGCGCAGGAGCGTCTGAACGGTTTGGCTACTCTGTCAATTGAATGTGAAACGGCCAAAAAATTAGAAATGAACGAATGAGCACTTTTACCCTAGCAAAGGCTCGCAAAGCGCCTTTTACATAAATAAAAAGCTCTAAATACTAAACATAAAACAGATTTTTTTAAATAAAAAATAAAAGCCTGCCTTGTAAGCCATGTTATTTCTCGAACAAAGGGGCCGTTCAGCTGATATTTATCGGTGGAAGTAGACTTATAGCACTTTCAGTAGTTTAGTTTATGAATAACTGTATAGCCGAAGAAATGTTGAAATATGTAAACGTGATTGCGTATTATTATTAATGATGTGCGTTTGGGTAAGAAATTACATCAAGCACATGCTTCGTTTTCCATAATATATTATTTATGCCAAGAAAATCACCTGTGTTAGCTCATATCAGGTTTCCATTGATATAGCTTGTTGCTTTTATCTGATCAGGTGCTTCCTGTATCCAATTTTATGCTTAGGCCTATCCTATTTGTTGAGGTTTGTTTAGAAACTAGAAATGTAATAAAATGAGTTTTAACTAGCCTAAAATTGTAATTTCTTTTAAAACATCACTCTCCGTACAACACATCCACATCCACTTACAGTCTAACGCTATCAGTGTGAGAGAGAAGACATTGAGTGACGAGGAGAGGTAGGGGAGGAAGTAGGTGGTAAGTGACGGGTGGACAGATCACGAACACAAATGCAGCGGCTGTCCAACGGTGATAGTGCTGCCATCTCTTGCCATGCGATTGACGGCGGCGGTGATCGCACTGCCTTAACACACACTTGATCACGTCTTCCACTGAACTGTCGGAGCCATCTCGTTACCAGTGAATCACTCATCGCATTTTCTCCGTACACCTCGCGAATCTGTCGATGAATATCGACTGGTTTAGTGTTCTTCGCATTCATAAAACGAATGAAAGACCTAATCTCACAAGCGGTGGAATTTTCAATCAACTTCGCTATTCTAACAAAGCACTATAAAGCGTAAACAATAGACAGCGATCTCAAATTTGTGTCATCTTCTTCTCAGAGCAACTACTGCACATGCGCTGAACTGTGATTGTAGCCATGCCAGGCCAATGTTTAAAGACGGAACTTACTTTCTGGGCGTGCCTAGTATCAGCATCCAATGAGTCCCGACCCGTTGTTGTGTAATCGGTACGTGCTTCTTATCTGGTTATCTGGCTATCTAGTGCTACGCGGGCTGTACGCGGCACAGTTCTGCCAGGGGCTATCTACTTGTTTATTTGTTTAAAAGAACTTTATAAACAAATGTGTTTTCCTGCTTTGTAATACAGAATCCCTCTGAAACTAAAAGGCAAGACTTTAATTCGGAATACCCCTGCTAGATCAAACTCTCGTGACCTACTTCTGTTTAAATGCATTCGCATCGAAACGAGATCAAGTCATCGATTATCTGATAATGGAAATACCTGGCGCAGTAATCGTTGTCATAAAGTTATTGTTAGTGAAGACTATAAGACTCTTTCTCTCGCCATATGACACGCACGTGCCTATTGTTCACAGGAGCAGTTTCTGTTTATTCCACGGGGAGCAGCACCAGCGCTGATAACACAGCTGTTATTCCTATCGGTATCTGTTCCCAGAATATTCTCTATCAACAAGAACGAATTCGCAGAATGTTTAAATATCATTCTAGCTTGCTTCATGATAGGATCATGGATATGAAACACAGAATATGAAACACAAATATTTCAATCAGAGCCGGCAACCCCCTTTATCACTCTCTAGGGGCAGATGACCTCGTAGTTCCGCCCCTTAAAACAACAATAACTAACTATCACTCTCTGTGCGCCCCTCAGGGGGCGCATGCCCCACTTTGAGGACCCCTGGCATAGAGATGTTTTGTATACCATCACCTGTTGGCATAATAATTTCCTTTTAGTGTTCTAATATCACATTATGAACGTATTTCATCAAAAAATAAATTCTATTGACATGGGATTTTTTTCAGTTAAAAGTCAATGTTTGGACCTTTATTCTAATAGTGTATGTTGACTAACTTTAGTAGCTGAGCACAAAATCTATGTCATGATGAGTTTTTGGTTTGTTTATAGCCTTATTAGAGATGCAATGTTTTGAGTTTTTGACATGGCAGCTCTGAGCGATCTCTTGGTGGGTATAGTGAGATAATGTTGCTGGACTGTATACAAATCAGGGACAATACTAGCAATGACTACGTTTTCTACTATCAAAAGTTAGGCCAGTTCTTTCATAGTTGGAAGGTCACGGTTTATTTTCCAACGTTATAGATTGGAAACTTATGATCCGTCCAGGAATGGTAGGAGATAAATTACTCAGTCTTTGAACTCATAATACAGTAATACCTGTCTTGAACGGAACTTCAAGGGACTGTAACGTGTTTTTCGAGGTTTTCTTTTATGCCACTGGCATAAGTCAGTAGGAAGCCATTCTATATTTATTTACGCGGCAAATTGTTCAGCCAAGAGAATTTTTCATGTTAATTTATTATTATTATTATTAACTTATTATTATTATTATTATTATTAAGGTATTTTTGGAGCATTTTTATAAAATTATAAGCATACAGATAGGTTTTCTATGTCATAGAAAACACTAACAAGCAAATTATTACGAACTACATTATCATAGAAAATTATATGATTACGGAATTTTACGGAGTTTTGTCAGTTAGGGTATTATGAGAGAGATGACTCACTGGGAATTCAGATACAGGCTTATTCTTGTCAAGAAGCATGTCGCAAGCCTGGGTTGCAGCGTCAAGAAAAGGCGAAATAGTCTGGAACGGCAAACGACACCATCCGCGCGCCGTGTGTATTGAGCCTAAGGAGGGGAGTATAGCGGGGTGCTCAGCCAATCAGTGGAGACCACGTAAGGTGGAAGTCGACACCGGAGTGGGGAGCCGACGAGGGCATATATCGTTTGCGCGCCGTGGAGCGAGGACTATCTTTGTAAAACTTAACCGGTGTGGTTGTACGAGTGTTTGGCTCCGATGTTCGGACCATAAAGTTATCAAATCTACCAGGCTATCATCAACTAACGAAGAAGATGACGACGTCCAGGAGACTGTGGGAAGCTCTCTTCATCATCCAGTACGAGGGAAATGCTTCGGCAATTTCCAGTGGTAAGCGCGAATGACGCAGAACTACGCAATCTCTCGTTTCTCTTTGTTTTTATATATTCAATATTTCAGTAACTTCATAGCTTGGGAATAAGAGTAAAATCAGTAATTTATCCGACTCCGTTCTCACGTAATTTTCTAGCGGTAATATTCAAATCGCAACGCTCCAATTTAAATTTTAAACTTATTCTTATTAATAATTTTGCAGTACTTGTTATACGAGGGCAATTCAGAAACTAACCTCCGGTTGATTGAAAAAAATACACCAAGTTAAGTAAAAATATTTTAATATAAACATCTTACAACTACATCTTTGCACTATTTTTCGACATAGTCTCCATAACGATTGAGGCACTTATCGTATCTCTTCACAAGCTTTGAAATTCCTTCTGCATAAAAATCACCCGCTTGTGCCTTGAGCCAGCCTGTGACCGCATCTTTGAGCTCTTCGTAGTCATCAAACCGCTGGGACCCGAGCCATTTCTTCATATGCATGAAGAGGTGATAATCGCTTGGCGCCAGATCTGGGCTGTAAGGTGGATGGTTGAAAACGTCCCACTTGAAGGACTCAAGAAGGGCTGTTGTTCTGCGAGCAGAGTGCGGACGGGCGTTATCGTGCAAAAAAACGATACCGGAAGTCAGCATACCACGGCGTTTGTTCTGTATAGCCCGTCGTAATGTTTTTAGTGTTTCACAGTACACGTCTTGATTAATGGTCGTCCCACGTTCCATGAATTCAACCAACAACACCCCTTTGGCATCCCAAAACACCGTTGCCATCAGTTTTCTGGCAGAAAAATCTTGCCGGGCTTTTTTTGGTTTGGTAGGCGAATCTGAATGTGCCCACATCTTTGGCTGTAAAAAACCGTATAACAGCACGCACTTCACATTTGGCGGGATTTTCTATTGCAGCACACATTTCAAACTGCCACAAAAACTAAACTAGCGCAGGTACGATGTTCACTCGACTACGGCTTGCTGCCGACTGACCTGCTGAGCGCGTGAATGCACAGATGGCGCGCTACTCCCCCCACTACCCGCACTGTGACCAATCGGAGGTTAGTTTCTGAATTACCCTCGTATATAATAAATTCATTTATTTTAACCATGCAATCTTTGCTTTCAGTAGGTAGCATTAGATATAGACCAACTCCTTCTCCTGATACAATTGTTTGTTGGTTTAATGATCAAATCATACCACGATCTGAGTGAATAGATTCTTGAAGGTGTTTTACCAGAGCTAGGTGTTGTTAAATACAAATATAGATTTCAACATTGCGTTGAGGTCTTGGCGCCCATTAAAACAACATATCTTAGGCAGAGTAAATATTTCAAAGGGCAAGTAAGGACCAGTCAAAACGTTTCATTTGTACGCTCAACGTGCAGCAAAGCAAAACCGTTTCAGGACCAATACATATTTCCGTTATAGACAGGATTCCAGTTAATACAGGTGATCATAAACATATTTACGAGTGTAAATACAATACTGTGGTTTGGTACATACCTCTGGTTGATAATCCAGCTACAAGTGTTACACGGTAATCACTATCACAAACAGTACAATATTATTATTATTATTATTATTATTTTTGGACAATTCGTTCTGAAGAACAAATCACACAGCACAGTTATTGTGTTCACTAGTTCGTAGATGTGGCACTCACGGATTTATCAACAGCACGGCTTTCTACAATTGGTAACTAAATCACATTAAATAAGAACTGGCGGACCCGTGCGAGAACTCTCCCATGTGTACTGACTACCCGCCCGGCTCTAGTGCTACGCGGGCTGTACGCGGCACAGTTCTGCCAGGGGCTATCTACTTGTTTATTTGTTTAAAAGCACTTTTTAAACAAATATATTTCCGTTGGCTTTTCAAGAAATGCAAGATTTTTCCTGTACTATTGAGAAGATTTGGAAGACTTTGGTACAAACCACACCTTCTAACTCCTTCTGGTTTAGGAGCTTGAGTTTTGTGAAACATACACCTTAGCGTATTATATATAGAGATTTTACTGTATTGTGTGAGAAACATTTCAGGATTGTTTTGGACATGGCATTCCTCCTCATTACCCCTATACGACAAACCTCACAAGAGTGTGGGGCATTCCCTTGCCAAGTGAAGATCGCTCAAGACTTGAGAAATCTCACGCAAAATGAACATAAAGGGTCTTCGAATAAGTTCGTAAAACATTCCTGTTCCGTCAATGAAATACTCTTAAATGCATAACAATCTCCGTTAAATAAACTGTAATATGTTTCCATTTCCGCGTCACAAAGTTTCCGATACATACAAGTAAAATAACAGGAATAATAGGCCATAATTAACGCGAACGGTGATTTTTGCGTTGTGGACAGGATTCCGCTTATTAAAGGTTCCGTTAAAGAACAGACAGGTTTTACTGTGTAATCTTCTGCACACGTCTCGTCACGGTGTCATAGTATTCATGGTATCCTCAAATTGCTGGGATATCCAAAAGTAAAACTTAAGGTCCAGCAGCCAATGTAGCTGTTGCTTTCTTAGTACCATCCAGGAGGCACGTGTAGGGCACTTTAAGGTAATACCTACGGACGTGAAGCAACACGACCTCCTGAATGATACTATGAGGACTATATCAGGAACCATCCGATCTACACCTCTGGATTGGTTACCAGTCCTCTCAAACATTCCGCCTCCTCACCTCCGTAGATAACAAACTTCCTTCATCCTTCAACAGTAGAAGGTGGAAACGTGGATATAATCCAGACCTTATTTTTGTGAGTGATCAGATTGCCCATCAGTGTATTAAATCTGTTTGCCTTCCAATTCCTAACTCACAACATCGTCCAATAATGTGACAGATAGTAGCAGCCGTCAGGCCACAGAGTGTTTACTTTAGGAGAAGATACAATTTCAAAACGGCAAACTGGGAATGTTTTACTTCCTCTTTAGATACAAAGATGAGTACAATCAGTCCCATACCAGAGGCATATGATCAATTTATTGATGCCATTAGATCGTGTTCTAAAGAAGCCATTCCAAGAGGATGCAGAACTAATTACATACAAGGTCTTTCCCAGGAAACATCTGCCATACTGACAAACTACTTCAATTTGTATGAAAGGGATCCTTTTAGTGCTGAAACTATTGCAAGCGGACAACAACTTATCTCTGCTATTTCAGAGTCTAAACGAGAACAGTGGTTAAAATTGATGGAAGAAGTTAACATGGATAGGAGTAGCCATAAGGCCTGGAGGCTACTCAGGCGTCTCAGTAATGATCCTAATAAATCATCTTCTCTTTATAACGTATCTGCAAACCAAATTGCTCACCAACTCGTCCAAAATGGCAAGTCTATAAACTCCAGTTCTAGAACAAAAGTGGATACTAGGCCAAAATTCAGACCAGAGACCAGTATACTTTCTAATCCCTTTACCTTGGCAGAACTAAATGACGCTATAAATATCAGCAAAAATGGAAAGGTTCCTGGTGTAGATGAAATCTGTATTCAACAAATCAAGAACTTTGGACCTGTTACTAGAGAATGGGTACTCAATATATTTAACAATTGCATTCGAACCTGCAGAATACCCAAAATCTGGAGGAAATCTAGAGTTATAGCATTCCTCAAACCAGGAAAAGATCCCCATGATCCTAAAAATTACAGACCAATATCCTTGCTCTGTCATTTATTCAAGATCTTAGAACGAATGGTTCTGGTAAGGCTTGCAAAAATAGTTGAACCACTTTTGATCCCCGAGCAAGCTGGTTTTAGAAGAGGGAAGAATTGTACCTCACAAATACTCCATTTGACCCAATATATTGAAGATGGTTTTGAAAATCGAAAAATAACTGGGGCAGTCTTCATCGACCTAACTGCGGCCTATGACACAGTTAACCACCAAATTCTGTTGAGTAAACTTCATAAGATGACCATGGACAACAAGTTGACTGAATTTCTTCGATGTCTTCTTGAAAATCGAAGATTCATTGTAGATTTCCAAGGGCGACATAGTCGTTGGAAGAATCTCCGGAATGGCCTACCTCAAGGTAGTGTTTTGTCTCCAAAATTATTTAATATTTACACGAATGATCAACCCTTGCCAGAAGGAACTAAAAGCTTCATCTATGCAGATGATCGAGCTATTCTCACCCAGGGTGATCAGTTTGAGAGTGTTGAACGGAGATTAATGGCAGCCTTTGATGAACTGAGTCCATACTACAGAGAAAACCATCTAAAGCCTAACACCTCAAAGACGCAAGTTTGCGCTTTTCACTTAAAGAATATGCAGGCAAGAAGAAAACTGAAGATTTTCTGGGAGGGTGCTCTTTTGGATCATTGCTCTACACCTAAATATCTAGGGGTAACTCTGGATCGTGCACTCACGTATGAACAACATTGTGTTAACACGAAGCACAAAGTATCTACGCGAAATTCCATTCTTCGCAAGTTATGTGGTACCAACTGGGGAATGCAAGCTCAAACAATGAGAACTACTGCTTTAGCACTGAGCTACTCTGCAGCAGAATATGCATGCCCTGTTTGGTATAGATCATGTCATGCCAAACAGGTAGATATTGTTTTAAATGAAACTTGTCGGCTTATAACTGGTTGCCTAAGATCTACACCTTGTGACAAGTTATATTGCTTGGCTGGCATTGCTCCCCCAGATATTAGACGTGAAGTAGCTGCCAAACATGAAAAATCTAAAGTAGAAGTTTCCCAGACACATCCTCTACATAATTATCAACCTGCTCAACAACGATTGAAATCTAGGCGAAGTTTCCTACACTCTACTGAGTGCCTGTCGGATTCACCTCAATCATCAAGGCTAACTTCCTGGAGATCCAGAAACAATAATCTCAACGAATGGATGGTTCCATCTGAAACTCTTCCTGCCGGTTATGAAGAGTCGTGGCCTACATGGAAGAGTCTGAACAGGCTGCGGTCTGGGGTCGGTCGATCTAAGACCAATATGAAGAAGTGGGGCCTTTCCGATGAGTCAACCTTTTGCGCCTGCGAAGAAGAACAAACCATGGCTCACCTTCTCCATTGCAACTCCTGCCCTCTCATTTGCACTATGCAGGATGTAGTTCAGGCCACACCAAATGGACGAGATCTTGCCAAATTTTGTTGCGATGTAATTTAATTGTTATTTTGAAAGTACCTTTAGTGTGTTTTTATTTTAAAAAAGTTATCTATGCTAATTTTACATGATGTATTGCTTCTGATACGAATAAATAAAACCTCCGTAGACAAATGGCATTGACGAAAGAATGGGAAAAATACTGTAAATATCCTTCATTACCAATACATCAGGACATTTTTCAACCACATCTCAGATTGACATCTAGGAAACCTCCCTGGTTACTAGGTGAGGAATGGGTTCAAGAGCAATTTAATGTCTATCAAGCATGGTGCAACAATTGGGTTTCTTCGAATCCAGGCAAATATCATCAAATTCTGGATCCAAATCAACGCCCCCCCCCCCCTTGGTTTCAACTTATCCCGAAAAACTTGGACGTCACTAAATCGACTAAGAACCCGACATGGTAGATGCCAGTATTGGAGGCATAAGTGGAAGATGATCGACAGTCCAGCCTGCGATTGCAGTGCAGTGCCACAGACGGTTTATCATATTGCCATGGAATGCCCAATAAGGAGGTTCAGTGGGACGCTACAAGAAATACACGAGGTTACGGATGAAGCAGTGAATTGTTTAAACTCGTTGGACATCCGCTTATTTTCAAAGTTTTTTATCCGTGTCTAAAACAGTGTTGCTGTATTTCTAGAGTTGTGTGTATTAAATTATTCTTAATTCGCCTAAAACCGAGGTCTTGTCTTTAGAAAACGGAATATATAATTTGAAATGAAGGTATTTTATTTGATGTGATGCATATGTCACGATTTATACGGTGTATGGTGCAAAAATGTTCTCCAAGACAAACCTAATTAAATGTGAGAAATTGCTGCATTTTGGCTGAGGAAGGTCAAATGCGAACCGAAATATGTACCAGTTACATTGTGAAAGTATATGAAATTTGTATTGTAAAGTGGAAACAAGATGTTCAGTAAAGAACATATAGCCTACTTTCTCCTAAAGCGTGGGTATTGTTATAACTCTTTGTCCTTTTCAATGATTATAATTGAATGTTGGTTGTACTAGCTTGTTGAAATGCAACGTGTTATACGGATATTAAACATGAATATGAGGTGCCCCTGCTAGTACTACCTCTGTACAAAATTTCATTCAATTCGGTTTCACTGTGTTTGAATTGATAGGGGAATCGATTTGCACACATACATGAGCACTATCTGCAAACTATTGGACAGATGACCTTGTAGTTCAGTCAAAAGAAGCTTCCCACAAAAGGGTATGTTGTTGGAAAATTTGGTAGAGATCAGATGATTAGGTTGGTCGTAATTTGATTTAAGCTTTGAACATTTGGTTGGCCGCCATTACGTTTTCGTTAAGATGGCGGCGATATAAAACATGTTACTGAGGTGTCCTTTGCTAATGCTACCTCTGTACCAAATTTTGTTCAATTTGGTTTCACCGTGTTTGAATTGATAGGGGGAATCGATTTGCACACATACATGGCCGCCATCTGCAAACTATTGGGCTGATAACCTTGTAGTTTAGTCGAAAGACGCTCGCTATATAAATATGTGTTGTTGCAAAATTTGGTAGAGATCGGATGATTAGGTTAGTCGTAATTTGATTTAAGCTTTGAACATTTGGGTGGCCGCCATTATGTTTCCGTCAAGATGGTGGCGATATAAAATATGACACTGAGGTGTCCTTTGCTAGTACAACCTCTGTACCAAATTGCGTTCAATTCGGTTTCACCGTGTTCGAATTGAAAGGGGGGGACAGACATTCAGAGTACACACACTCACAGACACACAGACACACAGACAGACACACAATTTTTCGTCCTGTGTTGATCTCATAAGTCTACTTTCATTTTTTGCAAAAATCGGAAGTAGCTGCAAATTTATATTGCATCTATCCTACTCAACAGATTTTAAACTCCCACTTGCTGAGCCATAGTACAGCAGAAGTCGATCTTCTTGCACTTATGGTAGTCAACAAGAGTGATTTTATTACTACGATATACTGTAGGCCTACAGTATATCGTAAGCTTTCGAAAATATCACAGTTGGTTTCATTGAAATGTGTGTAGTGTCCAATTGAATTCACACACATTTCAACAGCTGGGTTACGCCATAAACAGACCAATACGTCATATCTACCTTTCGGTTTTAGTCGCCCACAATCGCCACACATGTAAGGAAGTGTTGTGAAAAGGCTTCAATGGAGCGGAACGGGCGAAAGTTGGTAAGAAATTCCCGCTCCGCTCACTATACTGTTACTCTATATAGCAGAAATGAAGTCAATCGATAGGCGCAACAAAGACACATACGGTGACGTGGATCGAACCACTACCGCTGTAGATAAGATAAGGAGAAAATGGTTCATGCTCTCGCGAGCAGACACCGTGAAAAGTTCCGTTCAGCGGGGCGATTGTAGGCAGGCAAATCGCTCACAGGTCAGTCACTGGCAACGCAACACGCAGCTTCATTCGAACCACATTATTCTCCAAAGTGACTTGTCTAATACTTTCGATGAATTATTAAAAGGATTGAAGTGATAGAAGCCATTTTTCAGTGTTGCCTTGTTCTGATAAAGAAAGCTTTCCAATCGGTCAACACAATTTTTTGTGCCCAATTACATTAGGCGAGGAAACAAGTATTTATATGCCGTAACATGAAAACACTACATAAGATATTTATCACAAAATAACACGCTTTTATGTACAAAAATGGAGGTACTTAAAATGGATGACATGTTTCGAACGTTAAGCGCCATCTTCAGATCTTGCTTGCCACGGTGGGTGAGTGGTTAACGTGTCGGTCTACTAACCCCAAGCTTGCAGGTTTGCTCCTGGCCGTGATAAGAGATTTTTGAAAGGCGGCAAAAATTACGACACCATGTCATACGATGTTGACATGTCAAAGAACCCATTTGAATTCAGTAGGTCGTGTTCGTAATGGCAAAATTAATCTCGGGAGTTTCCGCCAACACAAAGTTCCTCATTTCTCCACTAGAAAGCGCTATAGTGTTCAAGGAGCTTAGATATCTAACCTCCTGACTTTCATAGTGCTTCAAGGAACAACGAAATTGGACATGCAAGCTACCCTCTGGGTGTCAAATAACAAAGCTTGCACCCAGCACCCGAGGCCATACGATATTATTATTATTATTATTATTATTATTATTATTATTATTTATATTATTATTATTTATTATCCTAAGATGCTGTTCACTTAGGCTTAACCCTTAAGCTGCCAACGTCCAAATTAGGACGTTCCGAAAACACATTTTTCGTTGTGATTGAATCGTATTAATAGTTCATAATGTTTTGGTCTAATATTGGTTCAAATAAGACCATATACAAGTAGGTTTTAAAGTTGATGCCACGGATGACAATGTAGTAGCCGATTTAATTGCAGTAGTTGGCGGGAGTTATTGCCAGACGTCAGCTGATGAGCTAATGCAGTATACTAAAAAAATATTGTAACTCTAATTTATATATGTGCTGTTAGAAACAATACTTGAATGCAGTTTCCGACTTATAAATAGGTCATTTTTGATAATGGAAATCACTTTTGAAACAATGTACATTTTTATTTAACGCTTCATTTAAATCTACAAACTTTCATTAATACTATGTCTCAAACATTACCTTCATAACAAAAAGACCCATCCAATTAACATAAATACAGTAATAATATGTAAGTAATTGCGTGTAATTTGCAACCAGGTAAAAGTGCAGATCAGGCCTTGGCTGTGTATAGGGTATGTTAGCACCGAATAACGCTGGCGTTCAAAGGGTTAAATAATTACGATGTTATGAATCACAGTTATGCACAAATTTATTATACAATGTTCAGGTTACATACATTCGTTAAAACCTGTGTAACCGTCAATCTTATTTACAGATGTTATTGTTCACTTCTATGGTTGCTGCGTTAATGTTGATGTATTTTACATAATATGTTTACCAGTGTTCTATTGAATTATTAATGTGACCAGATTCAGGAATGGTATCTACACCTTTTTTTTTTTACACGCGAATGGACCACTTAGGATCACGCTACTAATTCATTTCTTTTTCTTGGTGCGAAGTTTTCTCTGCACCCAATACTCCTTCATGCGTTCGCTGACCTGTTTACGCTGTTCGTCCGTCCAGGCTCTTCCGGTCTCCTTAGGTCTTCTTGCGGCTTGAATCCCTTCCAAATTACTCAATATGTTCCTAAATCTATTTTTGTCTAACAGTTGGTCTTCAGAGATGTTCAATCTGTCCAAATTCACCTTTGTTTCCTTAATCCATGCTGTTGTGGTCTTCTTTCTCCAGAAGTAATCAAATATCCGTTTGGTGAGTCTATTTTGGTCCATTCTGTATAGAAGTCCGAGAAACTTCAACCTCTTCTTGTTCATAGTCTCAGAGATTCTTTCTACTTTCTGGAAAACTTCTTCAATACTTCGAAGTTTCCATCCACTTTCGATTTGAACAGCACTCATAATTTTTCTGAGGATTCTCCTTTCCAAGACCTCTAGTTTTTCCAGCTTATCTACACTATTTTGTTAATTATGTTCTAAATCAACCGTTCCTGTATAAATTGGTGGCCTATTTTGTGTTGTTATAATGTACAAATTATACACAGCACTTAAAATAAAAAAATGTTGTGTAATTCATAAACATCGTAATTATTTAAGCTTAAGTGAACATGATCTGAGGATGAGTGCTTGCCGTTCGAAACATGTCATCCATTTTAAGTACTACCGTGTTTGTACATAAAGGAGTGTTATTTTGTGAAAATATCGTAAGTAGTGTTTTCATGTTAGGGCATATAAATACTTGTTTCCATGCCTAATATAATAGGACACAAAAATTTGTGTTGACCGACTGAAAAGCTTTCTTTATTATTAAAAGGAGGAACTTTATAACCACAGCTAATTTACATTTTTTGAAACCACCGTATAACGATGACTGTGGTTTTGATATTGATTTGTTAAAACTATAGATCCTGAAAAATAGCCTAATCAGAAATCAGCCAAATACAGTACACTTTGTGTAGGCTAAGGATCGGTCATGCAAGATTCACCCTCTCGTACCTAATGAGAAGGGAAGACCCCCCACTTTGTATTTGTGGTGTCGTATTCAACGTGGCCCACGTTCTAACCGAGTGTGTGGATGTTGCTGATTTACGAAGAAACCTTGGTTTGCAGATGACACTCAAACTTATATTAGCCGATGACGTAGTAGCTGCTGATCTCGTCATCCGCTTTATAAGTGATACTGGGTTAGGGTCAGCAATCCAAATTTACAAGTGAATATGGACTCAAATACTTCCTCTTTTTGAAATTCTGTTTTATTTTTATTTTTGTTCATTCTTTTAATTATTCGTTTTATTTAACTTTTTGTTTCCCTGTCCAGGCAGTCAAGTCAAGTGACCGCATTGTTTACACAGTGTATTGTGGAACGAAATAATACTTTTTGTTGACATTTCAATACATAAATAACCTGTGTTATTAGGGTGTCTTAATTAGGATGTATTTTCAAGTCAGGCAAGGATTAAAAAAAATTCAGCCGTGGTCTTAAGTTACGAACCATTTGCACCGAATACAAGGGGGAAACCACCAAAACCATTAATATATGTCTGAAGTGGGACACCAATAAATTACCATTCTCAGAAGAATAAGTGTACGCAGATCAGAATTTAATAACAAATTGTGGCAGGGCTGTGGGTTGAACCCGGACCTCAGGGATGACAGCCAAAAATGCTAGCTACTATACCAAGAGGTGGTCATTTCTAAATCAATGTCTATAGATCAGCTCTGTGTTGCAATATTACAAGCAGATTGTGTTCAGTTTCAGATGTTATCGCTCTGAACCATATGTTGTCCTTGACATTTGCGTTTGGCGTACTGTGTTATAAACAAAACTCATTTTATGATAAACACATAAAAAGGTCAGGAATGTGCTACCATTATGATATTTGTTTTTCAGCACAGATATTATAATTTTCTGGATTCATTACTGAATTTACCTATGTCCAACTCACGGAGTAGTAACTAACATTCTTTGCTGTCACCATGATGGTCCAGGATTGATTCCCGATTCAGCCAAGACATATAAATATGGGCTAAGGGCTGGAACGGATCACATTCAGACTCGTGAGATTAAACTGAAAGGAGGTGTGTTCAATGTCTCTGCCAATAAATTTTATTAAATTCTGGTCTGAGTGCTGGAACGGAGTACTCTGATTTTTGTGGAGTAATACTGAGAATGGCTGTTGATTAGAGTTCCACTTCAGACGTCCTAACATGGCTTCGACCTTGCTGACTTCAATAATGAGTCCAGAAAATCATATCTGTGCTGACAGCACAAATATCATTATGCTAAAACATTCCTGACCATTTAATGTGTTTATCATAAAATGAAGTTTGATTATAAAACAGTACGCCAATGAAGTGGTGTTTGGTAGTTTCTTTACTTCTACTCCAGCGAAATGCCGGGATGGTCTCTAACTTAAGGCCATGCCTCTCTTCGTTTCCATCATCTCCTAAATTACAAATACTGTTTACACACCCATACACACACCACAATAGCACGTATTGTGAGAACAGATAAAACACGCACGTGTACACGTGGCTGTTGATCACGATACCGACACCCCTAAATGAAATAACAACTAACTGTTAAGATTTTAGAAATATCGGGATGCCAGAATTTTGCCTTAAGGAGGTTTAATAGTGTGTCAGTAAGCTAAATCTACAACACAGGTCACTCACGCTCTAACACCTTCGAATATTGCTTGCCACGGTGGGTGTGTGGTTACCGTGTCGGACTACCAACCCCAAGCTTGCAGGGTCGCTCCTGGCCGTGGTAAGTGATTTTTGAAAGGCGACAAAAATCACAATAGGCATGTCATACGCTGTTGGCATGTTAAAGAACCCATTTGAATTCAGTAGGCCGTGTTCATAACGTCAAAATTAATCTCGGGATTTTTCGCCGACACAAAAGGTTACTCCTCTCTCTGCTAGAAAGTGCTAGAGTGTCAAGGAGCTTAGATATCTAACCTCCTTGACTTTCATAGCGCTCCAAGGAGCATTACATTTGACATGCAAGCTACCCTCTCGGCGTCAATTAACAAAGCTTGCACCCGGCACCCGAGGCTATACGATATTATTATACCTTTGAATATTGATCCTCTGTTCCAGGATTCAGAACTGCAACTTAGGCAGGGCTCATAACATAGGCCTGGTATTTTAATCGATTAATTTCAGTTATCAAATAATCGATTCATCGAAGCAGAACAATCGATTATTTGCCACAAATCACGAATAATCAATTGTGCGTTTAATCGATTAATCGATTAATCGAACATCGCTTATTACCAGCTCTAACTGGATGATGATGATAATTGTTGTTTTAAGGGGCCTAACATCTAGGTTATCGGCCCCTAATGGTTTGGGTGATAATGAAATATGAGATGAGAATGAAAACTATAACTAATACTAACTACAGACTTACATAGACTACTAGAAGAAGAAATGGTCAACAAATAAAGGATAAGGCAAATAAAGGACAGGAAGAAAAGAAATGGCGTCAACCCTCGAAGAATGAGGATTGAGGGACTTGGAAGGAAGGAGAGCCATGAAAGGCAGATAGGAAAGGGAATGAGGAGAGAGCCCGCACCAAAGTCAGTGGAAAAAGGGGGAAATCGGACCCAGCTGAGGAATCCTTCGGGATCGCCAACTCCCGAACTCACCTGCCGTGAGCCCCTAAGGGTGTAGCACTATTCAGGTTGCACCAGAAATGGTGGGGCAACATATACCCTGCATCCTTGAGGGCCTTGAGCAGAAGGCAGGAGATAACATGAAAAGAAAAAGAAGGCTGACCCCTCGCAGAAAGACGGAATCAGAAAAGATGAGACAAGGGCCAATTAAGGCGGGAAAGGAAGAGACTCCCTAGGCCTCGGATACCCTAATACCGTCGGGGTCGGAAGTGAACAAGAGTTGACCAATTGAGGTCGACAGGAAAAAGGACGGAGAGGAGCCCGGCACAAGTAAGTGGAAGCAATGCCAGACTCAGCTGGGGCCCCGTGGTCGCCAACCCACGTCCCACAAGTTGTGAGCCCCTGGGGGAGCTCTAACAGGAAACGAGCAGCACAGCCAATCAGGGTGGCTTCTCTAATCCTCCCACTGTCCGAGCAACGCTGAAGGGTATTGAACCAGTATCGTAATAACATAACGTTTCCAATATATTGGAATCCAGTGTTGAAGTGAGAAGCACGATTCTCATGCTTGGTTTTTACGCAATACTTGGGATGTCTTAAATGGATATGTTCCACTTGACATTTCCTTGGCTGAGATCAGACTTCACCAAGTTTGTAGAAAGTTGTGACGGCCCAGGGTTGCTGTTACAGGACGTCCTCAGCATAGGATACGCACACTGACCACAAGGCCTGTTTGGTACAAGGTCTTAATGTGCCGGCAGATGAACTCAGAGAGAGAGCCTTCGTAAGTGAGAGCTTGAGAGGCCGTAGACATTCCTTCTACACATAAATGGACACAAGCCTCAGTTGTCATAGATATTGTCAATTGCAAATTAATAAGTGACCTCTACTATGCCCTAGTCCAGTCAGTTCTTACATATGGTATTCTTGCCTGGGGAGGCGCCTATGAAAATGAACTAAGAAGTGTTCAGATAGTGCAGAATCTCATCCTGCGAATAATGTTGAAGAAAGATAGATTATATCCGACTATGAGACTGTAGGCTGAGACAAGGGTCTTCAACATTAAACAATTGTATGCTTTTGAAATATATAAATACATCTTTAAAGATAGAAATAGAATTCAATTTGTTAGTCACGGGTATGAAACCAGATGTATAACAGAGAATCACTCTATTTTATATCAACCTAAATTAAGTATAGCCAAACGTAACTTTCTGTATTTCTCACCAAAATTATATAACATTCTCCCAATTAAATTAAAAGAATTTAAAGGAAATCATGCAAACCTGAAGATGCATATAAAACATTTTCTCAGAGAAAACAAAATTAAAATTGAAAATATAATTACTGTAGTTGAGCCTATAAGTTTATGCAAACGCAAATTAAATGTTCCTTCTTATTCATTATTTTTTAGTGTATAGGCTACATCATTTACATAGAACGTGTTATTCGGCTAAGCCATTATACAATTTTTTGAAATAGTAATCAATGATATGCATGCCACACTCAAGGTTGCACCTTTTAGTGTCATAATGTGATATCTCTTCCTGCTCTGTATGAATTTGTATCCTATTTCGACCTGTCTTTATCATATTGTAACAATATAATTTAATAATTGTAAATTTACAGGTTAAACAATGAGTAGGAAGTGTAATGAAATCCATAAAATGTGTACAGTTATTCTGAATTTTGTAAAATGTGTGTATTTGTAACGATTTAAGAAATAATAATAATAATTTAAGTCCCATGGAATAGCTGTCCTCGTTAATTCGTACGCCATGGCTGCGAGGGCAGCGACAGTATGTTCGAACATCGTGGGTTCGAATCTCGGCTGAGAGGTTTACCCCCGGCTCTGTGGTGTTGGAGTAGCGTGCCTGTCTCTCACACGAAGACCTCAGGTTCGATTCCTGGCTCTGTCAGGGATTTTAAAAAATCACGTGTGAACTGGATGGAGGGAACTCGTGAGGACATTTGAGTAGCTGTCTGACAATAAGGCAGATCCCCAGTAACGGAGACCAAGATTAACCGACGGGCTGACCATGCATCACTTCGCAGTCTGTGAGCTAAATGGCTAAGCAGCGGAATGTCGCGATAGTGCCTTTTTTTTTGGTCAATTATAACACTATGAATACTCAGCCTCGGGTGAGGCACTACTGAGAAGAGATGGGTCCGATTCCTACCTCGGCCATCTAGGAAATGGTTTTCCTTGGATTCCCAGGAAATTGCTAGGATGGTACCTAATTAAGACCACGGCCACCTCTTACCTAAACCTAGCCTCAATTACAAATACAAACACTTGTACAGACATAAAAATGACGCAGGCTATCAAACAGAGTCAATACACCCAAGTAAACGGGGCTACATGACGATGATGTTGCAAAGTCCCTAAGTTAATCAAAATCAACGAACACTATGTTCCTAAACCCAATGCATGTTGCATACCACCATTCCTTTCTACTCACTGAATATGATGTGAACGTTTAGTTGAGACGTCAGCTTACTACCACCGATACAGAAGAATGCAATCAGATAATGTTCCACATAATATGACGTCTCTATCAACTGCGAACTATCATAACGTAATCTCTCGATGTATTGTAGAATGTATACAGATAGATATCTAGTTGATTGTGGGCTTAACTACACAGAATGGTGCGAACACGATAGAGCTAGCTGGAGCAGGTATGGAGGGACAATCACTTTCACCCATTTGCTCTCCACTTCTGACTTGATGATGATAATTATTGTTTTAAGGGGCCTAACATCTAGGTTATCGGCCCCTAATGGTTTGGATGATGATGATGATAATTGTTGTTTTAAGGGGCCTAACATCTAGGTTATCGGCCCCTAATGGTTTGGTTGATGATGATGATAATTGTTGTTTTAAGGGGCCTAACATCTAGGTTATCGGCCCCTAATGGTTTGAATGATGATGATGATAATTGTTGTTTTAAGGGGCCTAACATCTAGGTTATCGGCCCCTAATGGTTTGAATGATGATGATGGCAATTGTTGTTTTAAGGGGCCTAACATCTAGGTTATCGGCCCCAAATGGTTTGGATGTTATTGATGATGATAATTGTTGTTTTAAGGGGCCTAACATCTAGGTTATCGGCCTCTAATGGTTTGAATGATGATGATGATAATTGTTGTTTTAAGGGGCCTAACATCTAGGTTATCGGCCCCTAATGGTTTGAATGATGATGATGGCAATTGTTGTTTTAAGGGGCCTAACATCTAGGTTATCGGCGCCAAATGGTTTGGATGATATTGATGATGATAATTGTTGTTTTAAGGGGCCTAACATCTAGGTTATTGGCCCCTAATTGTTTGGATGATGATGATTGTTGTTCAAAGGGACCTAACATCTAGGTTTCTCGGCCCCTAATGGTTTGGTTCCCAATGGTTTGGGTGATAGTGAAAGATGAGATGAGAATGAAAACTCTAACTATTACTAACTACAGACTTACGTACTAGAAGAAGAAATGATAAATAAGAATAAGGCAAATAAATGACAGCAAGAAAAGAAATGCCCTCAACCCTCGAAGAATGAGGATTGAGTGACTTGGAAGGAAAGAGGACCATAAAAGGCAGATAGAAAAGGGAAAGAGGTGAGGGCACGCCCCAAATTCAGTGGAAAAGGGGGGGAAAAACTGACCCAGCTCAGGAATTCCTCGGGATCGCCAACTCTTGAACTCACAAGCCGTGAGCCCCTGAGGGTGTAGAAATATCCAGGGTGCACCAGAAGTGGTGGAGCTACATACACCCTGCCTCCTTGAGGGCCTTGAGCAGAAGGCAGGAGAAAGTGAAAAAGAAGGCTGACCTCTAGCTGAAGGAGGGTAAGATGAGACAAGGGCCAATTAAGGCGGGAAAGGAAGAGACTCCCTAGGCCTTGGATACCCTAATACCGTCGGGGTCGGAAGAGAACATGAGTTGACCAAGAGAGGTCGACAGGAAAGAAGACGGAGAGGAGCCCGGCACAAGTAAGTGGAAGCAATGCCGGACTCAACTGGGGTCCCATGGTCGCCAACCCACGTCCCACTAGATGTGAGCCCTTAGGGGGGCCACCTCTGACTTGCCTTACCACTGAAGATTCTTGAGATTGTGGACTTAAAATAATAATGATCGGTGGGTTGTAGATTTATTCAGGAACTGAAGGATAGTTGTCAGTTCGGCTCCGTGGAGAAGAATGTGTGACCAACATGTGGTGTACTGGATAGGATTCTTGGCTGTCATCCCTAAGACCTGGGTTTGATTCCCGGCTCTGGCAAGGAATTTCATCTTGGCATGAGAGTTGCATCTGGGTGCACGTAGCCCAGTGAGACAGGACTGAGAAGACGTGGGAACGATTTCCACCTCAGTTATCTTAGAAGCATTTTGATCCGTGGTTTCCTACTTTTATTCCACGCATATACCAGGATGGTTATTAACGTAAGGCCTCGATCCCAATCCTAGTCTCGATTACTTATAGCTACACATACTACTACAGACAACGCAATAACCCTAATCATCTGAGAAATCCTACACACACCAAAGTACACGGGTCTAAATTAACTAACTTAAGGCCACGGTCACCCCGATCGCAATCCTACTCTCGATTACAACTAGCTACACATGTTACTACATATAAATAACACCTGGCACTACAGAGCATGAAGGGCTTAGTCCTATCAAGCGACCGTTGCCTAGTCATTTGGCCTGCAGATATTGGGGTGACGCGTGGTGAGCGCATCGGCTCCCCTCTGCCATTAATCTTGCCCTTCGTGACCAGGGCGCTGCCTCACTGTCAGACAGCTACTCAATTGTTCTTACGAGGCTGAGTGCACCCCGTTCCAGCCCTCCCGTCAGTTTATAAAATTCTTAATGGAGCCAGGAATCGAACTCGGGGCCTCCGGGCGAGAGGCAAGCGCACTACCCCAACACCACGGGGTCGACACATGTTACTAGAGACGACGAAATAACGCTAATTATTAGAGTAATCCTACATACAACCAAGTACACGGGTCTAAATGACCCAATGTTTTGGAAGCCCCAGAATGAATCATCATCATCATCATCATCATCATCATCATCATCATCATCATCAACAACAACAACAACAACAACCTGTGTCATTGTGATGGCTGTACTAGAGCGTATATTTTTAATAGGAGCCAAGGCAGTATAGGGTGTGGTTGTGGCCGTAAATTAGAAACCATCTCAGCATTTGCCTGGAAATAAGCGGAATAACACAGAAATCAATTTCTTGTACTACCTAGCCAGTGAATTGTTACCGTCGACAGAAATTGGAACTAATGCGCTCCGCCCGGCCACACGCCTGCGATAGACGTGCAGTTGTCGCCAGCGAAACCTCATCGCGTGTCATTTGTGTGCATGATTCATGCTGGGTCGTGCGCTGTGCGGCGTATTATCATTGTATGACTGTACATGTATTCCCCCTCTTGCCCCGCAGCCGCTCGCTGCAGCCATAACGAGGCGAGATGACGTAATGTATACACAACAGCCCCGCTCCACGTCTAGCGGTAACTATTCCCTGGTAGGGTAGTATTGCTGCGGTGGAAAATGAGTTGTTGATGTTGATTCAGTTCTTTGATTCGCATAGCCCTGTGTCTAGGGTGTGTGTGCGTAGGATTTGTCTGATACCCTATGTCGCTGTGATATCTGTAGGATACAAACGTGTGTACTTGTAATTCAGGTAGGATTTGGGTAGAAAGCAGCCGTGGTTTTAAGTTAGGTACCATCCAGGCACCTCAGACCTCATTTGTCATAGATTTAAGTCCCGCGGAGTAGCCGAGCTCGTTAAATCGCATGCAACACGGCCGCAAGGGCAGCTGGATCATGTCTGGAGATCGTAGGTTCGAATCTATAAGTATGGTTGATAATATTAACTGTTCAGTGCAGGCAGCAGTGAGATGAGCTATACGGAACCGGACTTGAGGTCGCTCAAACAACTAATTAAATGAAGGTTGAACTCAACACGTATTCTCATATTTTTATGTCGTATTACATACATATTCAATCTTTCCAATTCATGCTACTTTATTTACTCTCTATTTTGACATCTAAATAACCTTCTTCATCCATTCAAAATACACTGCATAATTAAACTTGCTCATAAGTCTGTAATGACTAATTATCATCATCACCGTCATCATCACCATCATTAGTCTATATTTTATCAGTATTTCCTTTTCTTACGCTAATTTTAAATTTACCTCTAAGTATCTTACTTATTCATCCTAGCAATAAATTAGCAATACAACAATTTACTGCCTAGACCAAGCTAATCTGTTTTATATGTATCTTATATTATATCAACATTGTATTGAAATGAAAAGCCACAGCCTGCTTCCTGTCTCCGACTGGGTCAGGAATGGAATGAATGAAATTATTGTTATATTTAAGCAGTGTTTGTATTGTTCATTATGTATCAATTGTATGATCTGGTTAGATGGAAGAGAGGGCCCAATGGCCATAACCTTGCCAGGCAAAGTAAATCTATCTACGAGTAATCTATAGTCTATAATTCACAAATCCATTCCAACCTGAACAGGCGACAAAAATTAAGGGAGAACTGAGTGAAACATCGTCAAACTGCTCTCCTGTAAAAAGTAGTAAATGTGACATAGTGTCCTACACCTCCGAGGTACAGTATATAAATCTTAATCACATGTAATTAATTTCAGGTTATTCTTTGAAATATTCCAGTAATTGGAATGATTTTTGTGTTGACGAATTGAAAGCCACAATATAAATTATTAAACCACGGAAAACCATTTCCAAGATAGTTCAAGTAGGAATCGAACCCGCCTTTTCTCAGTTTTGCCTCACAAGGCTGAATGTACCCCGTTCCAACCCTCAGACCAGAGTTAAATATCTCGTCAGATTCAAGAATAGAACACAGGGCCTTTTTGTCGTAGCCGCAACGCGAACCCTGAATCCAAAGCATGTGACAGTTGTTACCGGGAGACACTCAGTGAACCTTGGATCTCCAAACTGCTGCTCCCTAATGCAGTCGCAGAGCATGCCTTAACACGCTAGGCTAATCTGAACAAGGTCGGCGACATAAATGAGCATTTTGGTGTATTCCGAATGTTGCTGTCGGGTCAGAGATCAAAGACCTGCGGCTATAGGATACACGCCCAGCGCGGTTTACAATCGGTAGCGCTGCAAAAGCCGCGCATATGAACCTGCTCCAAACGGTACAGGTCCTTGGTGGACCATGACAGTCCAGGACACGACACGAACTGCCAGCCATCCAAGACGCTATTACGATTGCTTTGGAGACCAACGCCCTCGGAGCGCAACGCGGTAGTGTTACACACTGTAGCTTATTTCCGGTATGAAGACACACACAGGTAGTTTCATTAGAGGACACCTCGTAGTGTAGCAGTTAGACGTCGCCCCAGAGGTCTGGGTTCGATTCCCGGCTCTGCAAACATAATTTAATTCTGGTGTAAGGACTGGAACTCACTCAGTCTCTTGATGAAAAACTGAGAAGAAGGTGGTTCGATTCCCACCTCAGCCATCCTGGAAAGTGCTTTCAGTGGTTTCACTACATCTAATCCAGACAAATGCGGATGGTTCCTAATTTAAGGTCACGGCTGCCTCCTTCCAAATCCTATCCCCAACTTACAAACACACAAACTACTACAGCCATCACACTAACACAGATTATCAGAAAAAATCCACACACACACACACTTAATACACGGGGCAATATGACGACGATATCGCAGCATCTAAAATGAGCAACAACATCAATACAGACACAACGAAGTAAAATAATTATATTAGCAATAATATAGCATGACCTCTGCTAATAATAATTATAGTGCTACTTAGGAAACAGAATAACCTGTGAAGGAGGAAGCATAGGGGATATAATAATAATAATAATAATAATAATAATAATAATAATAATAATAATATCGTATGGACTCGGGTGCAAGCTTTGTAATTTGACACCCAGAGGGTAGCTTGCATGTCGAATTTCGTTGTTACTTGAATCAGTATGAAAGTCCAGCAGGTTAGATATCTAAGCTCCTTGAACACTATAGCGCTTTCTAGTAGAGAAATGAGGAACTTTGTGTTGGCGGAAACTCCCGAGATTAATTTTGCCATTATGAACACGGCCTACTGAATTCAAATGGGTTCTTTGACATACCAACATCGTATGACATGCGTGTCGTATTTTTGCCGCCTTTCAAAAATCACTTACCACGGCCAGGAGCGAACCTGCAGTCTTGGGCCTAGAAGACCGACACGCTATCCACTCACCCACCGTGGCAAGATATAGGCGATATAAAAAGTAGGTTGGCTCAAGCAATGAAAGCGTTTCCAGACAAATGAAATTTGTTGATATCAAATATAGATTTAGGTATTGGAAACTCATTTTTAAAAGCCTTTGTCCGGAGCGTGGCACTCTATAAAAGTGAAACTTAGACTGTTGGGCAGGAGAAAAGAGGGAAATAGAAGCATTTGAAATATTGTGTTCAGAGGAGAACGACGGAGAAGGGTAGATAGAGTAACGAATGAAGAGGTGTTAAGACGAGTGGGAAGGGAGAGATGTTTCTGGCGACTGCTAATGATGAGAAGAGATAGGTTGGTAGGACATATACTAAGACACCTAGGAATAGTAAACTTAGTTGTGGAAGGAAGGGTTGAGGATTAGAACTGTAGGGGTAGACCAAGGTAAGAATATTTTAAACAGTTTGCTTTGGATGTAGCATGTTGTAGCTATGTAGAGAAGGAACGATTAGCTCGGGACAGGGAGGCATGGAGCCGTGCATCAATCTAATCAAAATAATGAAGACTAAAACAACAACAACAACAACAACAACAATAACAACAGACAACCAAAATACTATAACTGATACCACGGTACGGAATAATATTCCACACAGAAAGCAAAAGTCATATGATAACATCTCTCTCCCTAGCCTGTAATAAAGTAAGAACAACGAAAGAGACCATTTTCTGACTTACTTCACACTCTCGAACTGCATACGAAGTTAAGTAGGGCCATCATAACCAACTTCCCACATCACAGCTGGCTCAGTTTCCACGTTCCAATGTTGTAAAGTGAGATCTCAAAGACTTTATGTTCCGTTTCATTTCCTCTAATTAAGCTCTCCATCGTCAGGTGTCTTCCTTTGAGAACGCTCAAGAATCGATTGCTGTTGGGAGTTTCTGTGCGGAGACTGGTTCCATCCCCATACAGGCTGCCAGTCACTGGCAATAGTGCTCGGCTTCACTCAGGAGGATATTTAATTAATGCCTGCCATATTTAACACTATCACACGAATGAAAGAAACAGCGTGGGTATAAGAAAACAAATGATAAGATAAAGTAATGTAGATGACATTTAAAATTTAACGCCTATTAATACAAAATTAAGAACATCTAGCCTATTCAAATTTTTGAATATCTATCCAATTGTTCGTACATGTTTTGACCTTTCATTGAGGTCTTAATCAGTCAAATTGCTTATATTTAACTAGCAACCCGTCCCAGCTTCACCCGGTACCTTTAATGGTTTACCCAGCGTAAGCTCAAAAGGCGCACGGACGACAGGTCCCAGACGCAATTTAGAAAAGCCGAGATGAACAGTGAAACTCCAGACACATATACTCTTCTCTGAAGACTTAACTCGACACGACTCAAGACTGATGCTGGCCAATAGGCTCACTCGCTAGCGTGTATACTCGCTCCGAAGCTAGTTATTTAAATTTAAATTTCCACTGAATGGAGATTGTTGGATGAAATGAAAACGTAAAAGCACTTATAGTGGGTGATGTATTAAATATAGAGATATGCTGTCATGGACTCATTTGTAGAACTTTTCATGCTGAACATTTCTTGCGCTAATAGTATAGACCTATAGAGATTTTTAACGGTTTACTCAGCGTAAGTTTAAAAGGCGCACGAACGGCAGGTTTTTCTTCGACTAGATTCACAGGAATCGTAACTGCTCGGCTTCCTTTGGTCATAAATGAATATTTTTCTACAGAAACCTTCCTCGAGAAAACCTTTACAGAATGGTGAAAACCGCATCAAATCAAAAGCCTATGGGACAAGTGTCTGAACAAATGTGGAGACTATGTGGAAAAAATAGTGTAAGTTACGTAGAACAGCTCGTATATTTGCAATTACCTGTATGTATTCTTTTGGTAAAAAAAAGGAGGCAAAGACTTCCCAATCCGCCCTCGTAGATTATTAGAATGTATGCAAGTAGCCTATTTAGTTCCTCACGGAACTACTTGTTTCTTGTTTTCTTTTTTGCGAAATATGGAAAGTAGGTAAAAAAAAAGTACGTAGTGAGTGTTGAATAGTTGGCGAGAGAAAAATGTTTGGCAGAAATGCATACAGTCCACCAACCTCTCGATTAAGAAGACCGTTCTCTCCAACTAAATGTTCAAGAAATATACCTAGATACAGTATATGAAGTGGCTGTAGAGACCTCAAGTTTGTTATGCCAGTAAGCAGAGCAATAAAGACGTGAGCCCGTCACAATGTGAAGTCACGCCTGTCCTAATTTCTATTCTTGCCCTATAAGGCATTGTGTTCTTTTTACCGTGTATGGAAAAATATGACCCTTAATCTTCGAGTGAAACAATTATTGGACATCTGGTGGCTACCTGTCGTGACTAGGTGGAATAACTTGCGCATTCCTGTCTGTGACCTCTGTCCCCATATGACTTCGTGATGTTGCTACTTGGTGAAACAGAGACACTAGCTGTTAGTACAGCCTGACAGCATTGTGTCGTTCTTGTATCATTTAGCGGTTTGGATATTGTGGAGTCTGCAGTCTTGTGTGTATTTGAAGATGATGATGTTAGGATTGGAAAGGAGGCGACAGTGGCTCTTAAGAACGATTCCGATATTATTCTCTAAATGTGAACATTATTGTAAGTATGGTCAGTTTGAGATGTAATTCTACAGTAACCCTTGTGTATGTATGTATTCTGTATTGTAAGAGAGATAAGCTCCACTAGTGATAATATAATAATTAACAATACAATTTACAAGTATAAACAAAACATAAACAACAAACACGAACAGAAATAGAAATGGAATATTATTTATCAACAACCACATCCATACAGACACACTCTCAAACATCCAAACTCTAGCAATCATTCATACAGTCCCTTTGTACAAGAAACATTAAAATATGTATTACAGAAAATCAATACTACGCTATCTACAGTAAACGGAAAATGGCAAAAACATAAATGAAAAGATAAGAAGAAATAGTTCAGAAACTGGAGAGAAAACAATGAGTGACATTCGAGAATCTAGAAGAAAGCAAAAATATAAATACATTAGGCTACTTCAGTCGCCCGTACACTCGATCAAAAAATCAATCAACCATTCATTCAACAACATATTCAATCAAACACAATTAGAAATGAACACAATATACATTACAATAGTTATTTGGTTTTTAGTTATTTAGTTAGTTATGTATTATTGTTTTAAGGGGCGGATCAGAGAGGTCATCTGTCCCCAGAAACGTAAAATCATAGGGATGCAGTAGAAGCGAAACTACGGAAAACTTCATTTAGGCTGGCAGAGGTTGAAATCGAATCCAAATCTTCTCAGTTTTGGCTCATATGGATGGGTAGGCCTATAACCGTTACCATTCTCAGCCCAGGATTCAAATTCTTGGCAGAGCCGGGTATCAAACCCAGGACCTATGGGAATGGAGTCTTAATCCTTGAGATAATCCTCTTTGTTCCAAGATACACAACACAATGGATAAAAAACACCACATTGCTTCAGTTTTTAGCCTACTTTCGATTTTTGCAAAAAATCTACACAGGGCCAAAAAAATGTGTGTCTGTCTGTGTGTGTGTGTGAGTCTGTGTGTGAGTGTGTGTACTCTGAATGTCTGTCCCCTCCCTATCAATTCGAACATGGTGAAACCGAATTGAACGAAATTTGGTACAGAGTTAGAACTAGCAAAGGGCACCTCAGTGTCATCTTTTATATCACCACCATCTTGACGGAAACGTAATGGCGGCCACTCAAATGTTCAAGGATTAAATCAAATTACGATCAACCTAATCATCTGATCTCTACCAAATTTTAGATCATTACACCTTTATGCATGAAGAATCTTTTGACCAAACTAAAAGGTCATCAGCCCAATACTTTGCGGATGGTGGCCATGTAAGTGTGCAAATTGATTCCCCCTATCTATTCAATCACAGTGAAACCGATCTGAACAACATTTGGTACAGAGGTAGCACCAGCAAAGGGCACCTCAGTGTCTTGTTTCATATCACCGCCATCTTGACGAAAACGTAATGGCGGCCACCCAAATGTTAAAGGCTTAAATCAAATTACGACCAACCCAATCATCTGATCTCTACCAAATTTTGCAACGATACACCTTTATGTATGAAGACTCTTTGACCAAACTACTAGGTCATCAACCCAATCATTTGCGGATGGCGGCCATGTATGTGTGCAAATCGATTCCCCCCATCAATTCAAACACGGTAAAACCGAATTGAACGAAATTTGGCACAGACCTAGCACTAGCAAAGGGCACCTCAGTGTCATGTTTTATATCGCCACCGTCTTGACGGAAACTGAATAGCGGCCACCCAAATGTTAAAAACTTAACTCAAATTACGACCAACCTTATCATTTGATCTCCACCAAATTTTGCAACAACATACTTTCTTGTGGGAAGCATTTTTTGACTGAACTGCAAAGTCATCAGCCCAATAGTTTACAGATAGCGGCCATGTATGTGTTCAGATCGATTCCCCATATCAATTCAAACACGGTGAAACCGAATTGAATGATTCTTTTTACAGAGGTAGCACTAGCAAAGGGCACCTAATATTCATGTTTAATATCCGTATAGCACATTGTATTTCAACAAACTACTACACCCAACATTCAATTATACTCCTTGAAAAGGACAAAGATTTATGACAATACCCATGCATTTAGGAGAAAGTAGGCTAAATGTTCTTTGCTGAACATCTTGTTTAGAATTCGCCCATTATTCTTAATTGTGTAAGAAGAGAGCTGACATATTTGACGAATACCTTACATTCAATGCCGATTTCATCGATTAATTAGTGTCACCACAATTGATTTGTTTACGAGTACACTTGTTGAAGCAAAATCAAGAATCGACACATTCCAACATTTGTACGTTTCCTGAACACACCATCAAACTCTCCCTACTTATTTTCAAACATCCTTTACACAGGATGTGAAATAATATTGTGAAAAGGGTTCTATAGAATTATATTTGAAACTAAGTGACCATTTACAGTATTTACTACCTAAAATAATGTCCAAAACTGAAAAAGAAGGCAATGTTTCCTAAGGTTTCTTACTTCAACCTTCTGGTAAGTAGCAGGTGTCAGTAAACACTGTAGTTCTTACCGTGGGACCATCACGGAAGCAGGGAGGTAGCTCCAGATACGAATATTGCATAACTTGTTATTGGATACTACAGAGTGTGGTTGATGAGTCCAGTTCAGTTCGTTTGTTGTTATTGCTCTTAAGTTACGTGCTATCTGAATTGTAGTGTGATCCCGAAACCTGAACTGAAAATGTCAGTCGGTGTCTGCAATCACTGTGCAAGTGTGCTAATACACTGGTATGAATGTCTTTACTAACACCGTATACTGCTTACTACCCAGCCATTGAATTGTTACCGGTGGCGGAAATCGGAACTAATGCGCTTCGCCCGGCCACACGCCTGCGCTAGATGTGCAGTTGTCGCCAGCGAAACCTCATCGCGTGTCACTTGTGTGCATGATTCATGCTGGGTCGTGCGCTGTGCGGTGTGTTATCATTGTATGGCTGTACATGCGTTCCCCTCTTGCCCCGCAGTCGCTCGCTGCAGCCATAACGAGGCGAGATGATGTAATATATACACAACAGCAGCGCTCCACAGCTAGCGGTAACAATTCCCTGGTAGGGTAGTACATGAATATACCAGGTGAATCAGCTGCCCCTAATAATACTGTTGTATGCAGCCCAACTAACGCGTGTTGTCAGAAAGGTCGACATTTTGTCTCCTTGCATCCCGTATGGTACTAATGCACTGCAAGCTTATCCCGCAAACGATACTGAACGTTATTATTTTCCCCTTCGTATTAGTCTGTAGTGAAGCCTCCGTGACTTCGGCGGCAGCACGCCGGCCTCTCACCTCTGGGTCCGTGGTTCAAATCCCGATCACTCCATGTGAGATTTGTGCTGGACAAAGCGGAGGCAGACAGGTTTTTCTCCGGGTATTCCGGTTTTTCCTGTCACAATTTAATTCCAGCAACACTCTCCACTCTCATTTCATTTCATATGTCATTCATTTAATCATTGTCCCAGGGGAGTGCGACAGGCTTCGGCAGCGGGCACAGTTCATATCCTCGCCGCTTCTTCTAATTTTCAAGTATGAAAA
The DNA here is from genome assembly GCA_946902985.2 of Meconema thalassinum. Taxonomy (NCBI): domain Eukaryota; kingdom Metazoa; phylum Arthropoda; class Insecta; order Orthoptera; family Tettigoniidae; genus Meconema; species Meconema thalassinum. The sequence goes on along the minus strand of OX336388.2, from coordinate 1,847,107,408 downwards.
TTGTTAAATATACGCCATACATATACATATCTATTTATATATTAATTATAATTAATTAATTACGTATTGATTGGCCTATGTTTAAACATTTTTATACTTCATTTACTAATACGGATATCGTATCAAAAAAAATACTTTGCTCTAATTATCAATTCCAAACTTTATAACGAGTATAGCATTTATCCGTAAGCGCTTCAGTGCATTTGACCTAACAGCAAGTTGTTGTTGCTCATCATATGGGCTGTGACACCGTGGCCATGTCTCTTCGTGTATTTGGTTGATGACCTGTGTTAATGTGATTGCTGTACTAGTATGTGTATTTGTAAATTGGGGATAGGATTGGGAAGGAGATATTCGTAGATATCGAGAACCATCTAGATATCGTATTGTTGCGTGATATATAAAAGGACAGCATTTAATAATTCACAAAGCAATCACTAAAGGCCAGCAGGACTCTGAAGGTTATGTTAAAGGGTTCGATCCCAAGACTTGGGACTGGAAGCAGGCTGTGGATTTTCATTTGTCTGTAGTCACATCGAGGGAAATATAATAGTGTTCAGTATCGTTTGCAGGATATGCTTATAGTGCATTAGTACCATACGGGATGCAGAGAAAATATCGACCTTCCTGTCAACAACGCTAGTTGGGCTGCATAAAACAATATCATTTGGGGCAGCTGATTCACCTCATATAATATTTCACGAATTAGTTTAGAATCTTTGTCAGTGATCAGTGGTAGAGGAAACAACACTCCAGGTGGCTGCCAAAGTTACCAAGTCTTGGGATCGAACCCTTTAACATAACCTTCAGAGTCCTGCTGGCCTTTAGTGATTGCTTTGTGAATTATTAAATGCTGTCCTTTTATATATCACGCAACAATGGCCTATGTCCGTTAACTCTTGAGACAGATTCGTTCGAATTGCATCGTCTGTAATCTTTGGAATGGTTTATAGTAGTTTCCCCATTTGAACGTGAGGAGAATACTGGGATATCACCTTTTCCAATGGCTATGAGAGTACATCCTTCCTAAAGTAATAGCAAGAGCACACCATTATAGGAACAACAACAATGCGGGTTATCGAAGTAATAACCCATTCGCAGTATATTTGGAACAGTTACCCACGTAACGCTCAAGAGGGTAGCACCGTACTGATGGAAATTGAGAACACTGTGGATGTTCAAGTGTATCTTTGTTTTTTATTCTCTCTTTTAGCCTATTTTCATTCTTGAAAAAAATAGGCATATGAGATCACCTTTTGTCCGTATGAGTGTGTGGGTGTCCCCTAATAATATCTAAACGGCCGTAGCGATTTCAATGAAACTCTGTAAGTGCAAACTACTACCTCGTCCAACCTCGTCCTAACCTTTCAAATTTTATTACTTTTCACCAATCCAACATGGCAGCCGCGCGAAATGTTCTATATGCCATTCTATATATCCGCAACAGTAACATACATCACCTTGAAATATTGTACGATGATCAAGGGTACTACTAGAAGTTCATCTTTGAGACTTTCATGAACCTGTCAAGTACAAAACGAACATGGCGGACAAGCGAAGTTGAAACATTTAAATATACTTTTCTCCCGATTTAACCATCCGAACGCAGTGAAACTTGGTACAGCAAATATTTATACACATTGTAATGCACTGACATTTAATTTTGTTCAATCGTTACATAACCTCAAGATGGCGGCTGTGCGAAATTTGAGAATTCAGTTTCTATTTCTTGTGCCCTAATCAAGCGATCGAAGTGAACGTTTGGATAATGAACCTATGCAATAATCTTCATATAATGGTACATAACTCTATGGCCTACACATGTAACAATCCAACATGGCAACCATCGGATATATCTAGATGGTTCTCGATATCTACGAATATCTCCTTCCCAATCCTATCCCCAATTTACAAATACACATACTAGTACAGCAATCACATTAACACAGGTCATCAACCAAATACACGAAGAGACATGGCCACGGTGTCACAGCCCATATGATGAGCAACAACAACTTGCTGTTAGGTCAAATGCACTGAAGCGCTTACGGATAAATGCTATACTCGTTATAAAGTTTGGAATTGATAATTAGAGCAAAGTATTTTTTTTGATACGATATCCGTATTAGTAAATGAAGTATAAAAATGTTTAAACATAGGCCAATCAATACGTAATTAATTAATTATAATTAATATATAAATAGATATGTATATGTATGGCGTATATTTAACAATTTTCATACTTGAAAATTAGAAGAAAGAAAACCTTGTCTTGTCGCCTCAATAGATTAAATTTCGGCAAGACATGTAGGCAAGATTTGCACTCTTTGTACAATGCACGATCTAGCAGCCGAAAGCTGCCTTTGTCCAACCAGTAACGGAGATGCCCGTGTATTGTACTATAAACTGTTATCGATCGCTTACTGAAGCAATCTTCTCGCTGAAGGAAGGCGGCAAGAGTCACATCACACGAGTACTTTGGGAAATGAGAGCACGGGGTAGGACTGTCTCTAGTAGGGAGCAGTACAGACAGCTTACACAATGCATTATTACATGGCATCACCTCGACCACCGCCCACAGCTGGGACTCGCCTTATTGGGCGCAATTTGCCCTTCTTCTCAGAGCTCAGGCGACATAACACAAACATGTCTTGGCTGTCAGTGCGGAGGACCGTGTTCGATTCCCGCCTATGCCAAGAAATTTAATTCTGCTCTGAAGGCTGGATCGGAGTATACTCAGCCTCGTGAGGGAAAGTGAGAATAGGTAAGTTTGATTCCTACATCAGCCATTCTGGGAGTTATTTTCCGGTGGTTTTTTACTTCCACTCCAGCCAAATGCCGGGATGGTAACTTACTTTAGGCCACGGCCGCTTCCTACCCAACTCCTACCTCTATTACAACTTCACATACGAACTATATATAATAGCCTATATATATCACAGTGACACAGGTTATCGGGAAAATTCTACACACATCCAAGTACACGGGGCTACATGACCATGATGCCGCAATACTCCTGAAGTATCAACAACACAACACAAAATGTAAAATGCTATTCATGATCTCAAACTCGCGGATTCGTTGACGTTGTTAATTAATTTGAGGGGCTTGGAACATCTTGATCATCAGCCTCGTGTAGTTGAGTGTGTTCAACCTGTTTGATAATCTGTATTTAGATCTGATTGTAATAGTGTGTGTAACTATTAGGGACAGCGATGAGGTAGATGCCCTTGGACTAGAATAAGGTACTATCCTGGCATTTTCCTGGAGGGAGTGTGGAAAAATCCGGGGGAAAAGCACACTCGGGATAGGAGCTGTAAGTGCCGCGATTTGAGCCTATGATCTCCGGACTTGCTGCAGCTGCCTCGCGGTCATGGTGCACGATTTAACGAGCTCGACTACGCTGCGGGATGATCACGGATTTGACTTCCGTCCGAGGAAATCAAATTTTTGATAGGCAGAAGGAACTGACGGCATTCTAAGCACTCCTGAAAGACTTCACGTATCATATTTGGTGGTTACAACACGAAATCAATGAAGTCACTAACACAGGTCACCATACAGAGGGTTGTACGGAAATCGCGCCCCGAGAAAATAGCGCCCACTGAGAAATGTGCGTAAATCGTGCCTAGTCTAGAAACTGTACTCGTGACGTTACTGTTCTACATACAAAGCAATCCTAACATGGGGCTTAGGCCCCAGACCTCGTTGCTTGTAGTGCAATCAGTAATTTTCGTCCAGACAGCCATCTAACCAAGTAGCGATTCATTATTTCGTCCAGACCAATGGTTTCGTCCAGCCAGTGTCCTAACCAAGTAGCGACTAATAGTTTCGTCCGTATCAGCCACAAATTCTCCATGTAGAGACCGTGCTGGTCGCGATTTGTACTGGGCGCAAAACACAGGACACCCTACATAGTTAGAGGTACCCCAATAGAATGCAGCACATTGTATTAGTAAAATTGGCGAGAGAAGTCCACGTCTTGCGTAGTGGTCTGTATTATTGACATTTACCATGGTGGTCTGGGTTCGATTCCTGGCTCTGCAAAGAAATCTATTTCTGGCCTGAAGACCAGGACGGGGTTCACTCATCCTCATGGGAAAGAACCGAGAAGAGATTGGATTTGATTTCCACCTCAGTCATCCTAGAGGTGGTTCCCGTGTTCTCCCATTTCTATTCCAGATGGTCATCTCGTACTCACTCCTAGAGCTAATTACAAATAAGTTACACTTACTAGTACAGCTTTCACAATGACACAGGTTATTACACACATTCCACACACCCATGTACTTGGGACTACCTAACTACAATGTCCCAAAGCCATTAATTTAACTATCAAAATTCAAGAAATTGAAAGTGGATCGCCCATTTTACTTATCTGAACATACACACAACAGTTAAATATTACAGTATTATTATTATTATTATTATTATTATTATTATTATTACCGACAGTAGTGGCTACGCTGGCTAAAGCTCAGCATTAGGTCATGGGGCCAAGCTCTCTGCTGACTCGGTAGACGCGTGGGTTCGAGCCCCACCGTCGGCCGTCCTTGAAATGGTTTTCCGTGGTTTCCCATTTTCAACACCAGGCAAATGCTGGGACGGTACCTTCTGACAGGCCACGGCCTCTTCCTTCCACATCCTTGCCCAGTTTCATTCACCATCATTCATTTCAACTCTCATTAACTCCTCTCATGAGGTTGGCGTCAGGAAGGGCATCCGGCCGTAAAAATCATCGCCACAAAGACTTCCATCGCATCTCATCCCCGACCCCGTTGGAAAACGGGAATAATAAGGGGTAGACATACATACATACATACATTATTATTATTATTGTATTACACATCTTTTGCATGCAGTCTTGTATTGAAATAAAATCTGTATATATGTTGTAAATAATAATTAATATGTCTGACGGATAATCTGTATTGGATTTGCCGTCAGTTTCGTGAGACATATCACATTAATGTAATATAAATAGTGTTTATTAAATTAAATTAAATTAAATTAAATTAAAGACAGAGCTCAAATTGTTACGAGAAGTGAGAACGGACCTAGCCAAGATAGAGGAACAAGTAGACGACATAGCAGATAGGGAGACATTTAGACGAGTAATTAAGGAATACAGAGGTTTCCAGGAGACGGGGGAGGAGCCTGTGACAAAGAATTGAATAATAATAATAACACAGGGGAACAATTTGTAACTTACATTCTGTTGACTTCGATTTTTAGGCTGTTTTAGAGGTAAATTGACATGCTGATTCCAAAACTGTAATTAGTTTTTCCCTATCACGTCAAGTTTTTTATACAGTTGTTGCGCATGCGATTACGCGGATATACCAAGTATCCGTGTTTTCTGTGTATGTGGGACAGCAGAGCTCGTGAGAAGCATTGGGTGCAGTCAAAGTGGCCGCCAAGGTCTGACCTGAAACCTGGTGATCCAAACATTGTAAGTCAGCCACTTGTCGACAAAAAAAAAAAAAAACAACTTATATTTCCGCCTTTGCATATAAAAATAGGTCTCATGGAGCAATTTGTTAGAGCTTTGTCAACTGAAGAGGACTGTTTTAAATTCGGCATTTCCTAGCTTGTCATATGAGAAGATAAAGGCTGGTGCATTTGATGGGCCACAGATTCGGCATCTTATTAAAGATGAACGTTTCATAGAAACAATGACCGAACTTGAAAAGAATGCTTGGTTGCCATTCAAAAATATTGTCAAGGACTTTCTAGGAAATACACGAGCCCAGAATTACGTCGAAATTGTTCAACAACTCTTAGAGAGCTTTAAGCAGCTTGGCTGTAACATGAGTATCAAACTGCATTTCTTACATAGCCATCTTGCTAACTTTCCAGAAAATCTTGGTGCTGTTAGCGATGGACAGGGTGAGCGATTCCACCAAGATTTGAAGGTCATGGAGGCAAAGTATCAAGGTAGATGGGATGTCAGTATGATGGGTGACTACTGTTGGAGCATCAAGCGAGAATGTCCCCAGATTGAACATTGTAGGAAAAGTTATAAGCGAAAATGTGTACCCTAATATCTTTTTTTTTATTATTTGTGTAAACACAATTTATCTTTTAATATTATAATAACCTTTGAATGCATGAATAAAATATTCTAATATTCTAATGCGTTTGGTTAGTACCCACTTTATTTTCCTTTGTATGCCCAGTTTGTATGACTTATAGGGTAAAGAGAGAGAATCCTGTAGTTTAAAAACTTGACGTGATAGAGAAAAACTGCTAACATTTTTGAATTCAGAAACCAAAAATTAGTTAAAAACAAGTCACAGATCTAAGACAACAAAATGGCTGTTCCCCAGTGAATTGTTATTGGTTGTACGTCCCTCTTAGCTACTCTGGCTTATAGAGACGCCAAGGTGCCAGAATTTTGACCCAAAGGGGATGTTTAACGTCCCAGTAAATCTACGGACACGGCTCCCTCGCATCCTCAAATGCCAGCAGACTGCGCCAGGATACGAACTTGCAATCTTGGGCCAAGAAAGCGAGAACTTTACCGCTGAGCCACGTAGCCAGTCAACACAGAAGAGAACCTACACAGAACGACTGAAGATAAGTGAAAGGATGAGAAGATACTGGCAGAGAGTCAAGGCAGAGAAGGCAAAACATAATGTAAAGACTATCAAGCGTGGTCCATAGAAGGCCAAGACGAAAACAAATTATTATTATTATTATTATTATTCAACGTTATGCCCAACTAAGGAGTGCGATGATTATGCATTTGCTTTTTTCTGTTCCCAAAATCTCTTCGTTCTCTCACTATGATTTTCCCTCCTTCCCTCCGCGCATGCAGTGGTTGCTCACATCCAGGGGTTTTCAGCAGAGTGATGTTACTTCACCAACGATGCCTTTCATTGTCCATTCTTTCAATGTATCCAAATATTTATGTTGTATTTATTTCTAATAGTGTTTGATATTTTCTCGAACACTCGTGAAACCTTCTGTTCACCCACACTCGCTCTATGACAATGGGCCAAAGATTTCTTTAAGAATTTTTTCTTGTTTTGCTAAATGTATAGTTACTGAATTATTATTATTATTATTATTATTATTAGTCTATTATTATTGTAATTATTATTACTAGCGGACCCATACGAGAACTCCCACATGTGTATAAACCAGGCTTTATTGTTATGCGAGCTTCTATAAATATGTTTATTTGATTAAACGCACTTTTTAAACAAATTGTCGTTATTTATAAATCAGAGAGCAATTCATCACTGCTGCTGGTTGCACAATGGGTTGTGTGCGCCCCATGTGTACAGACAACCCGCCCGGCACTGGTGCTATGTGGGCTGTACGCGACACAGTTCTGCCAGGGGCTATCGTCTTGTTTATGTGATTAAAAGCACTTCATAAACAAATAAGTGTATTTCGTTGACTTTTCAAGAAATGCAAGATTTTTCCTGTACTATTGAGACAAATGGGAATATTTTGGTATAAACCGTACCTTCTAACTCCCTCTGGTTTAGGAGTTTGAGTTTTGTGAAACTCAAGCGTATTATATATATAGACTAGCAACCCGACCCGGCTTCTCCTGGGAACAGTTATGAATGCATTACGTGATAAACGCTTTTCTACCAATGTCAATGAACAACGACCAATATCCGTTTTACGTCTCGGCATGATGAGTTAAAATCACTGACTGGACTATTCATTTTATTATCATGGAGATGCATGTGCAACAAATTCTTGTCAGACGTAATTTAAGAATGGCGAGGTGGTTGGTTTGGTTGGTTCCTTAGTTTAGGGGCTGCGACAACCCGGTCATGTAGCCCCGTGTACTTTGGGTGTGTGTAGAATCTGTCTGATAACCGGTGTTAATTGTGATGACTGTATTAGTGTGTGTATCTGTATTTTTAATTCAAGTAAGGACTGCAACTTTGAATTTTTCAAATAGTTCCTACTTTTGCCACCAAACGCCACCGTCAACGACTACTAGGCCTAGTTCAGAACTTAGCTACTAGACGCCACCGCAGTCGGATCTTGGCAACGAACGTAGCGACCTAAGAGCGTTGTTTACATTCTTAACCTATACAATTTAGTTTCACACAGGTGTAATTAGTGGAAAGTTCTTTAACATGCCACAAATCTATGACATGGGACCGCCGGCTTTACTTCCCCTCCGAAGGAAGGCATACTGAGGGATTTTTAACGCTCTTAAAAAATCCGACGAATGGCGAGGTGCATGAAACACAAATCCCCTGGTGTATTCTTTTACTAACAGCAGAAAAGGGACAATAGCTGATTATAAATTAGGAAACAAAATTATTCCTCCAGTGGAGTCATGCAGCTATCTCGGGATTGCCATAAATAAAAGGTCGGCCGATAACCTAGATGTTAGGCCCCTTAAAACAACAAATAAAAGGTTACACTGGGGTCAGCACGTTGAGAGCGTTGCTAATAAGGCACAAAAGTCATTATACTTTGTTATGAGAAACATGAAGGGTAGCAGTATTCAGGCCAAAGAATTGGCTTACAAATGTCTAATGAGACCAATTTTGGAATACGCCACGAGTGTGTGGGAGCCCTACCAATCAACTCTAACGAACAAATTGGTGATGGTGTAAAGGAAAGCTGCAAGATTCGTACTTGGCAAATTCTACCAAACTGATAGTGTCTCTGACATGTTTAAGTCATTGGGTTGGGAATCCCTACACAGCAGAAGACACAAAAGAAGGCTCCAGGAGATGTACAAAGCATACACAGGGGAGCCGGCCTGGAATGAGTTGCGAAACAGAATGCATGATCCAGATTATATGGGTAGGAGAGATCACGAACACAAAATTAGGCCCATCATTCAAAAAACAAACTTAGCTAAGTATTCTTTTATAAACAGGGGTATTCAAACATGGAATGAGTTACCTGAAGAAGTCTTAGAACCTTTTCCTAACAGTTTAAAAGCTTTCAAGAAGAAATTAAACGTTGCATTCAGGGAACCCAGAGAAATTATGGAGTGAAATTGAGTTACAAGCAACATGTAAATATCTTGATACCACCAGGTTTTGCCTAACTGCAACAGTACCTATTAATACATAAATAAATACACGGTAAGACAGAGTAAGCTGTTGCTTCTCTTTGCTTTAGTTCATCCCTTCCTTTTTTCGCAAACACCAACAGTGATCTCCTGATTTCTCTTTGTTGGTATATGTCTCTTACACTACCTGTAAGTCTGTTCTAGATATATATCTTCCACGACCCACCTAGCGTCATCTAGCAGCGAATCTCTGAAGTTCCTCATTTTTTCCCTGCACAAGAGGACTTCCTTATCAATCTAGCCACCAGATCTCGTCGCTATCGCCAGCTATCATCTCCGTGATCAAGAGAACTTCGTCTACTTTTTCACCCACCAGGCCGCGCTTGTGACGCCTGCTATCAACTCTTTAAAGACCATTTCATCAAGGGAAATTATTATTTCAATGTTGGCTATTCTTATATGTATTCCTTTTGTGTCCTACCCCCACCTTTTTCCCTTCCCTGGTCTCTCCGCGCTCCGTTGAGCTGGCCTCACTTGTGCGTCTGAAGTCAAACCAGTCAGTTGGAGCTTAACTAAAGCTCGCCTCCTCTACTCAAGAGGCAAACTTTTAAATTCGACGCCATGTTCGAGTTTTAGAATCAACCGTCAACAGCAACATCGCCTTCTTCATGAAGCAAAGATAAGTACCGACTTCATGTTTTAACCACATTCTCATCGCTTTTAAAAGGCCCAATGCTTTTATTTGGATTTTATAGACAGTGTAAGTTGCTATATGTGATAAAATAACTGCTTTCAAGAGATCTTCTTGATCAAACTCGAACTACCAAGTCTAACTTTCAAAATGAAAGATTTTCTGAGATGCTATCTCACATCGAGGGATATTTCTAAAATACCCACTGTCTATATAATCTAGTTTTCCGCCGAGGGATTCTCTACCCAATTTAAACAAGTCATCATTGCTCTGGAACCTTCCAGAACCTACACTCTATCTACCAGTTGTACGGTCATGTATTTTCCACTTGATATGGGATTACTTTCTTCGCTGAGAAACTTATTTGGGATAAACTTCTAATCCACATAAACTGTCTTCCTACGTGGGAAATTTTCTGCCGTATTTAACTGCCGCCCATAGAAACTACAACCCATAATTCTCTCAAGCCAAAACTCAACTTTTACATAAGTGCAATAACTTTTCTTTCTATAAACTTTTTGTGCTGGTACAGTGAACTTTCAACTATATCAACAGACTATAGTGAAAACAGTGCCTGTTCAACTTTTTCATCCGCGTCGCGCTGGTCCGAGTACAATAAATACGGCCATGAACACTCTTCCACAATCCCATTTGATCTTTCCCAAACCCTTTACTAACAAACTAAAATAATAAAATTGTTACTTTAGGTCTTTTTTCAATGAGGTGTCACTCTCAATAAGTGCCCTCCCTTACATGCTACACGTACAACGAATTAGTGTCTGTAAAACTTCGTGTCTAGTACACGCCTTAAAGTATATTGTTTCTCCCTTCTAATGAGGGAATCCAATTCTTTCTACTCAAAAGTGAGTTATCTCTAGGTTTCACGAAAGGGAAATTTGCCCCATTTTTCTCGTGATCCCTACTTAAACATAGGAGTTCTAGAAACTTCCTTTCAATTTTTCTCTTCAGGTTTCACAATAAGTGAACTGCCCTATTTGTATAATCTCTAAAAGTAGTTCTGTATTAATACAAGAAGTTATAGAAACTTCTATTTCATTTCTTCCTGTTTTTTGTTGTTGTTACTTTCGAAGTTGTTATTTGTTCATATTTCTAAGATACCTATCTAGAAATCCTTAAAGCACACACCTTGTACTTGATTTATTGTTTAACCTTAATTACTTTAATTATCTTGAAATTTTCTATTTATTAATCTTAGCTGTTTCAAAATCTTACGAAGAGTTAAGCTCATATAAAAGGTTTGAAACCAAAAAATTATCAATTGCCTGGCGCAAGATTTAAATGATTTCGGAGTTCTGCGACCCCAATTGTTTGTAAACTCATATTATATATGTCTTAAATTCATTACACCTTTTTGCATTGTTAAATAAATTTGAATTTTTTCCTTGCTCTATCATTTCTCTGAAATAACGGTTAGGCAAGATCCTGTCTTCCCTGACTCTTCCTAGGTTTATGCCCTATTAAATAAAAATAAATCCATTGATAAGGTTTTCACTACTTGTTGCATTTGAGCAAGAACTCTAAGTTATTAACTTATTAAAGTCTCTCTTAGCTTTGATAGCTAATTCTAACTGGCCAGTAAGGCAAGCATAGCTCGCTACGCCTGCTTCCTGCTTGTGGAGATTCTCTCTACCACTTATGGTTGGTTTTTCAAAATTTAAGTGTTTCTCACTGTCTAAACTTTTAGTCGGCGCCTTGCTGGGTAAAAGCTTAGTCATTTCTAAATGCAACTATTGGTACTCTTACCAAAATTATTCCCAAGGGTATAATTGCTTGATCCCTATCCTTCTTGGAAGCATTCGGTCGCTCTGTAGAAATTCTACAATTTCAAGAACTAAAATATCACGGCTGATTCAAATTATTTGTATTCTTCAAAATACTTGTTTAGAAACAAACTCCTTTGAACAGATACACAATAAATCTGTTACTCTTTGTCTTGCCAGACCACCACCCTTCCCCATAGTAGGTATATTTATGCTTGAGAGGGAATACGCTATAGCAGCTTTCTTGCGAATAGCCCAAGTTCCAGCTGCATTTCCTGTTAGCTTTGCCCAGGTCCCTACCCACTTTAGGTATCGAAAAGCAGATTTGCAGTGGCAGCTGCCTTTGAGTATACTTAAAGTTAAAATTATAACTTCTGTTGGACTCTCGTCCTATTTCTCCATCCTTTTTCTCCAGTCCGAAACCCACTTCTTTTTCTTCATAATCTTCCCTTGGGGGTTAGGTTATTCCCAAGCTAATAATCTACCCATCCCCCTTCCGTCCAATCTTAACTTGACTGTGAATTTTTCGGAACGAAAAGTTCACTGGCGAAAAGAAGAAAAGCCGAGTTGCAATTCCAGGGAAACTCAAAACACAACCACTCTTCTCGAAAGTTTTTAACTCAACACGACTCGACAGTTTGCTGCTGGCTGTATCTGGGGCAATAAGCTCGTCCGCTAGGTAAGGTGTAACTGGGGTGATAGATTGGCCCCTAGCTAGCTCGTGAACTGTCGCCTCAGTAACTGAATGGAGATTGTTGGAAGAAATGAAAACGTAAAAACACTTATAGTAGGCGATGTATTGAAGATAGAGATATGCTCACCCGGGCTTTTTTTGTAGAACTTTTCATGCTGAACAATTCTTACACTCTTAGTGTATAGATATTTTTAACGGTTTGCCCAGCGTAAGCTTAAAAAGCGCACGGACGCCAGTTTTTTCCGACCTTTTCACTGAAATTGTTAGTGCTCGACTTCCTTTGGTCATAAATAAATTATTTTCTACAGAAACCTTCCTCGAGATGGTGAAAACCACATCAAAATCCATTCAGTGGTTCTCGAGATTACCCGTGACATCCAAGAATCGGGGACTTTGTTTTATACTAAGTAGAGATTATACGCCAATCCGTATAATTTAATATAATATAATCCACCTTCCGTCCAATCTTAAATTGACTGTGAATTTTTCGGAACGAAAAGTACACAGGCGAAATGGGAGTTGCACTTCCAGGGAATGGCGAGGTGAATAAAACTCAAATCCTCCTTCCGTCCAATCTTAACTTGACTGTGTTTCACAGGCGAAATGAAGAAAACCCGAGTTACACTTCCAGGGAAACTCCAAACACAACCACCCTTCTAAGAAGTCTTAACTCAACACGACTCAACGGTTTGCTGCTGGCTGTATCTAGGGCAATAGGATTTCCCGCTAGCTAGACTGTAACAGGGATGATAGACTCGCCCTTAGCTAGCTCGTAAACTGTCGCCTCAGTAGTTGAATGGACATGGTTGGAAGAAATTAAAACGTAAAAATACTTATAGTGGGCGATGTATTGAAGATAGACATTTGCTCAACCGGACTTTTTGTGGAACTTTTCATGCTGAACAATTCTTACACTCATAGTATTTAGATATTTTTAACGGTTTGCCCAGCGTAAGCTTACAAAGCGCTCGGACGTCAGTTTATGTTCGACTTTTCCACTGAAATCGTTACTGCTCGGCTTCCTTTAATCATAAATAAGTTATTTTCTACATAAATCATCCTCGAGATATCCTTTACAGAATGGTGAAAACCGCATCAAAATCCATCCAGTGGTTCTCTAGTTTACCAGTAGCATCCACGAATCGGGGACTTTGTTTTATACTAAGTAGATATTATGTTAATATAGATGTTGCTTTAAAGCTTGATATCTCTTTTACGTAAGTATAAATTTGAATCCATACCAGAGGAGAGAGCAGACATCCGTCTCGTTATATTTGTCCACACTAACTCCAAGAAAATGGCAGGATTACCCTATACTTTATTTCAAGTTCAAGGCATCTACCCTGTTCCTAAACCACAGCAATTATAGTTGGATTCACTTCATCAGGTATCAAAATTACACAGACTACTAGATAAATTCCAAGCACACAAAGCAAAATGGGTCCAATGACCACGATGTCTCAACTCCAACGACTATTACATTGCATCATCTTGGAGAGAATCTTGTTGTATTGTGCACAACACGTGCTCGGATAATCGATTCAACTACTGTTTCTTCTTCAACGCCGCCCCACTCCATTATATGTCCTTCTCATTGCTTAAGTGATGTAAGTTCTTTTACATAACGTTCAGTGTCGTCTATAAAGGAGAAGGTTGCAATAAAGGGCAGCCTTTAAAGTGCCTGAAGTCACAATTTGCACAGAGGAGAAGAAGCCGGAAGACGAAATAAGGTATCAACGGTGGATCATCCTCACGACGTATACTCAGCAATATGTTGTAACTCAGTAAAAGGAGCATATCACTAGCATCAGTGTGCGTTCAAGGTCAAACAAATCGCTCATTGCGTGAAGTAAAAGAGGAATGCTGATTTTGTGAGAAAAATCGTTAAGTAATACTGAAAAATGAAATAGCGAAGGTATTATGGCATGAGTTCACATTTCCGATATAGCCTATTCAGTCGCAGGAACAAGATTTTCATGTCAGATTTCCTTGACTTCCTTTATTATGTTGAGTGGGTTTTAGCTCTTTATTGGAGCCCAAGAATTCAAATTAGTCAAGGAACTTATAAAATGTTAGGTATCTTATTTCAATTTTCAAATAGAACTGAAATAAAACTCCTGTACCCCGCGACCTGTTAGAAGGTATCGTACTTGAAAACTTAGAAGAAAAAGAATCATAAATAAATAAATACATAAATAAATAATTAATTAAATAAATGTCATGGTAGTCCTGGTCATTGGGGTCGGCCAAGCCCGTGATTGTTCCTTCCATAGAGCTTCGAGCATACGAAATTAACATCCAGTATCAAAAAGATGGTATATTGGCTTTCACAGTCAGTGAATTAAAACTCAAAGACTCAGGGAGGTAGCGTGCAGTTCGCTACTCTAGTGGGCGTCCGGGCGGGGACACCAAGAGCCCGCTGATGAGCCAGTTTGGTGTCCTAGGTGAAACCCCACACAAGACACGGAACAAACCTAGAAAAATTGCTGAATTGTAATCCAGTATCAAATTCCGACATTTGACATAGTGGAATGATCTATTGCAACCTATCTCGTCTGCACTGTCAAAGTCAGCCGGAGGAATACCTATTAATCGATCAAATATAAATCAACTTCTAATTGGCAAGTATGAACAATGCCCGGTATGTTTCCCACACCATTAGATATTTTGACTATCAAGGAAAAAATGCATAAGCTTACAGGGTTCTTGCAAACACATCATAGATGCACATCAACGACATTTCTGAAATAAGTTCGAACTTTATGACTTTGCCTAAACATAAGTAAGAGCAGCGCTTTAAATACTGAAAAAAGTCCTCTCGGCACGCCGGAAGGCGGAGGTAGATTTCACCGGACAAACTTGGGGATAGGCGAAAATAGGCAGAATATGCTGGTTTTCGTAGAAGGATGAGACCTCATTTATTGCGAGAAAGTATTTTATAATTGGAGATTAATTAACTTTGTTTTTCGTCATTTTATGCATATTTTAAACATTTTATTGTCTTATGGGGACGGTACCGTAACCTTCTTGTCATTTGGGGTCCATTTTTATACTTGTGGTCGCACTGTCCTTATGCAAGGTTTCGACACTGATGTGTAACTACAGTATGTAACGGTCTGTTACTTCTTCACGCAAAATTATATCTCCCGCAGAGATTTTGGTTGGTTCCTCAGTTTAGGGGCTGCGACAACGCGGTCATGTAACCCCGGGTACTTTGGGTGAGTGTAGAATCTGTCTGATAAACGGTGTGAATTGTGATGGCTGTATTAGTCTGTAATTCAGGTAAGGACTGCGGACGGTCAATTTCAAGCAGTAGTTCCTAATGTTGCTACCAGATACTACCGTCAACGACACCTAGCTGTGAACTTGGCTACTAGATGCCACCGCAACCAGCAACTCGCAACGAACGTTGGAACTTCCCCTCCAAAGGACAACATACTGAGGGATTTTTAGCGCTCTTAGAAAATTCGACGACTTCGGCCGGGTTTGAACCCGCGACCTTGGGCATAGAAGTTCAGCATGCTACCAGTTACGTCACTGAAGCCGCTTCACACTTAGTCAGATGGAAATCTGAATCTGATCTCGTGCAAGTGCGTTGTCATGGCAACGTCTGATGGCTCATCCCTCATCAATTTAGTAGTGTTGCCATGGCAACCTCTGATAGCTCTTGGCATTTTCTTATAATTCCGAAATAATTTTTCTCATCCCTTGGCGTAATGGTGGGTCATATCAAAAACAAGATGTTCAGTAAAGAACATATAGCCTACTTTCTCCTAAATGCATGGGTATTGTTATAACTCTTTGTCCTTCTCAAGGAGTATAATTGAATGTTGGTTGTAGTAGCTTGTTGAAATACAACGTGCTATAGGGATATTAAACATGAATATGAGGTGCCCTTTGCTAGTGCTACCTCTGTAAAAAAAATTCATTCAATTCGGTTTCACCGTGTTTGAATTGATCCGGGGAATTGATTTGCACACATACATGGCCGCTATTTGCAAACTATTGGGCTGATGACCTTGTAGTCAGTCATAAGATGCTTTCCACAAAAAGGCATGTTGTTGCAAAATCTGGTAGAGATCAAATTATTAGGATGGTCAAAATTTGTTTTAAGCTTTTAACATTTGGGTGGCCGTCATTCCGTTTCCGTCAAGATGGCGGCGATATAAAACATGACACTGAGGTGCATTTAGCAAGTGCTACCTCTGTACCAAATTTCGTTCAATTCGGTTTCACCGTGTTTGAATTGATACTGGGAATCGATTTGCACACATACTTGGCCACCATCTGCAAACTATTGGGCTGATGATCTAGCAGTTTGGTCAGAATATGATTCCCACATAAAGATTTGTTGTTGCAAAATTTGGTAGAGACTAGATTATTAGGTTGGTCGTAATTACATTTTAGCCTTGAACATTTGGGTGGCCGCGATTACGTTTCCGTCAAGATGGCGGTGATATAAAACATGACACTGAGGTGGCCTTTTCTAGTGCTATCTCTGTACCAAATGTCGTTCCATTCGGTTTGACCGTGTTCGAATTAATAGGGGGAATCGATTTTCACACAAAGATGGCCGCCATCCGCAAAATATTAGGCTAATGACCTATTAGTTTGGTCAAAGAGTGCTCCCTCCATAATGGTATGTTGATGCAAAATTTGGTGGAGATCGGATGATTAGGTTAATCGTAATTTGATTTAAGCTTTAAATATTTGTGTGGCCGCCATTACGGTTCCGTCAAGATGGCGGCGATATAAAACATGACACTGAGGTGCCCTTTGCTAGTGCTACCTCTGTACCAAATTTCATTCCATTCGGTTTCACCGTGTTCGAATTAATAGGGGTAATCAATTTTGACACAAAGATGGCCGCCATCCGCAAACTAATAGGCTAATGACCTATTAGATTTGTCAAAGGATGCTTCCTCCATAAAGGTATGTTGTTGCAAAATTTGGTAGAGATCGGATGATTAGGTTAGTCGTAATTTGATTTAAGCTTTGAACATTTGTGTGGCCGCCATTACGTTTCCGTCAAGATGGCGGTAATATAAAACATGACACTGAGGTGCACTTTGCTAGTGCTACATCTGTACCAAATTTCATTCCATTCGGTTTCACCGTGTTCGAATTAATAGGGGTAATCGATTTTGACACAAAATGGCCGCCATCCGAAAACTATTAGGCTTATGACCTATTAGATTTGTCAAAGGATGCTCCCTCCATAAAGGTATGTTGTTGCAAAATTTGGTAGAGATCGGATGATTAGGTTAGTCGTAATTTGATTGAAGCTTTGAACATTTGGGTGGCCGCCATTACGTTTCCGTCAAGATAGCGGCGATATAAAACATGACACTGGGGTGCCCTTTGCTAGTGCTACCTCTGTACCAAATTTCATTCCATTCGGTTTCACCGTGTTCGAATTAATAGGGGTAATCGATTTTGACACAAAGATGGCCGCCATCCGCAAACTATTAGGCTAATGACCTATTAGATTTGTCAAAGGATGCTCCCTCCATAAAGGTATGTTGTTGCAAAATTTGGTAGAGATCGGATGATTAGGTTAGTCGTAATTTGATTTAAGCTTTGAACATTTGTGTGGCCGCCATTACGTTTCCGTCAAGATGGCGGCGATATAAAACATGTCACTGGGGTGCCCTTTGCTAGTACTACCTCTGTACCAAATTTCGTTCCATTCGGTTTCACCGTGTTCGAATTAATAGGGGAATCGATTTTCACACAAAGATGGCCGCCATCCGCAAACTATTAGGCGGATGACCTATTAATTTGGTCAAAGGATGCTGCCCCCACAAAGGTATGTTGTTGCGAAATTTGGTAGAGATCGGATGATTAGGTTAGTCGTAATTTGATTTAAGATTTGAACATTTGTGTGGCCGCCATTACGTTTCCGTCAAGATGGCGGCGATATAAAACATGACACTGAGGTGTCCTTTGCTAGTGCTACCTTTGTACCAAATTTCGTTCAATTTGCGCTCACCGTGTTCGAATTGATAGGGGGGGACAGACATTCAGAGTACACACACTCACACACACACACACACACACACACACACACACACAGACTCACACACACACATACACACACACAGACAGACACACTTTTTTTTCGCCCTGTAGTGATCTCATAGGTCTACTTTCATTTTTTGCAAAAATCGAAAGTTGGCTAAAAATTCAGACAAAAGTTTTAGGTACCGGTAATTGTTATGGGAATATTGTCCATTTTGTACCGTTTTGATATTGTGCCTATTAAGAGAGATATGATTAATGTTTCCCGAAAAATCCACTTTTTCCCACCCCTTTGGTCAATGGTTGGTGCTGTAAAAAACTCTTCAAACATAATTTTTTGGGCTTTATCCGACACATCGTATGAACTTTGAACGGATTCAATATTTCACATATTAAGAGAGTTATAGCAATATTTCACTTTTTCGAAACAAAAGCCCCCCATTTTCACCCCCTTCGACCGATTTAGCCCAGTAACGAACTCGAACGAGATTTTATAGGTATACATATTCGGTAAAAAAAATTCAAAGTGATTGGTGCAAAATTACGGCAGTTATCGTGTCCACAAGAAACTGACATACATATATACATATGTATATACTGAACCCAACGGTGTTAGGCTGACTGGTGTCGAACGTGGATCTCATAGATAGTTGAGCTCAGAATAGAGATTCCAGCAAGGAACGAACAAGAGATCGTTTGAGGGAGTTAAAGGCGACACTCCTGAGATAAACAGATATTTTTACCTAATGCATGGATTTTCACGAAACTTTGTGGGAATTTCACCCAAACAAAAGTAGAGATATCACAAACATTTGTTTCATATACAATTAACAGTTTTTCCAAAATAATTTTATTTTATTTTTTATTTTTGGAATTTTTATTCCCATTTTTTTTCATAGATTTCAAATGTCATGTTAATGGAAATTTGGAATTAGGTAGATAATACTTCTTTAAAAAACACTACATATCGATTTTTCTATAAATAATTTATATAATGTGATATTATAGTACTAAATTTGTGTAATTATTTTGTTCAAACATTTTGGACTTTTAAATCCCTACTACTGGGAAGAATTCTGCAATCACGAATTCCATACGCAGGTTTCCTAATATAGCTGTGATACATATACCATACAAATTTTGTTACATTTGGCAGAATATTGTGGGAGAAAAATGGGATTTAAATGTAAAATTACAGTTGGCGGGAAAATTAAAGCAAAGTTCAAGTGACGTTATCTTCCTACCTAATGCATGGATTTTCACGAAACTTTGTGGGAATGTCACCCAAACAAAAGTAGAGATATAACCAAGATTTGTTTCTTATACAATTGACAGTTTTTCCAAAATATTTTGTTTTGATTTTTTTTTTAATTTTTAATTCAATTTTTTATAGATTTCAAATGACATGTTAATGGAAATTTGGAATTAGGTAGATTATACTTCTTTAAAAAAACACTACGTATCGATTTTTCTGTAAATAATTTATATAATGAGATATTATCGTACTAAATTTGAGTATTTTTTTTGTTCAAAAATTTTGGACTTTTAAATCCCTACTCCTGGGAAGAATTCTGCAATGAAGAATTCCATACGCAGGTGTCCTAATATAGCTGTGATACATATACCATACAAATTTTATTACATTTGGCAGAATATTATGGGAGAAAAATGGGATTTAAATGTAAAATTATAATTGGCGGGAAAATTAAAGCAAAGTTCAAGTGACGTTATCTTCCTACCTAATGCATGGATTTTCACGAAACTTTGTGGGAATGTCACCCAAACAACAGTAGAGATATCACAAACATTTGTTTCATATACAATTAATAGTTTTTCCAAAATAATTTATTTTTATTTTTTATTTTTGGAATTTTTAATTCCATTTTTTTCATCGATTTCAAATGACATGTTAATGGAAATTTGGAATTAGGTAGATAACACTTCTTTAAAAAACACTATGTATCGATTTTTCTGTAAATAATTTATACAATGAGATATTATAGTATTAAATTTGTGTATTTTTTTTGTTCAAAAATTTTGCACTTTTACATCCCTACTACTGGGAAGAATTCTGCAATCAAGAATTTCATACGCAGATTTCCTAATATAGCTGTGATACATATACCATACAAATTTTGTTGCATTTGGCAGAATATTATGGGAGAAAAATAGGATTTAAATGTAAAATTACTATTGGCGGTAAAATGAAAGCAAAGTTCAAGTGACGTTATCTTCCTGATCCATTACCAGAAGTCATCAGCACCGTATGTTTTCCTTCCTTTTGTTTCTTAGCAGCTTCTGTACGAATATTGGTAATTCTGGAAGCTTGTCTAGTATCTTGATACAAAACTACAAGAGGTTACTTGCGCGCGAACTTCACAAATGTAAACAGACTGGCTACCGCCACAGAACTCACAAGAAAGAAGAAACATACAAGAATAACAAAACTTATAGTTATCGGCATTATTGTAGTGACATCAGGAATACCAATACAAGCATACAATTTTGCTCAATGACAGTAGAGTCAAGTACTGAAATATTAGTCCTTTGCAGGCTTTATAAATTCATTCAGAAACATGGTAGATCTTACAGCTCGATTCTGTAGAAATATATGCGGGAGGTGGAGGAGGGGGGGGGGGTGGCGGCTGTTGGCCCATCCCCGGGATGCTTAATTGCAAAGAACAGGGATATTTTATTGATTTGATTGAATGAAAACATGACAATGACATCATAAATAATCTAACCAAGCAGTTCAGTAGATGCCACACCCATTTCTGCTGTGTGCAGACTGACAAACAAAGCATTATTAAGGTGACAAATTGTTTGAATTCAACGGAATAACTTTGTGACAAGAAAGAAGAAATCCTATCCTTTCAATTTCAGTCATAAAAAAAATCACCAAAATGAACAAAATATCGACTTTTATCTCCGGAGTGTAGCCTTATGCTATAAAAAAACCCTAGAGAAAATACATATTAAATCGCTGTTGTGATATGAACTAATTCTGACATTATTTGTTAATATAATGCATGGGATAATAGCAGAATACTGCATTAGTGGGCTGTATGGTGTATACAATTCTGGACTGAGTGCAGAATGTTTGAGCGCTTGACAGTTGTTAAATGAATCTAGAATGTGGGCGTGGTTTCTTGGAGCCGTGTCACTCACTGTGACCTACTTATGCCGTCTGGAGCAGGTCAGGAGGGTAATATATGGTCAAGTTATTCCCCGTTACACAATAGAGAGGCCAAGGGAATGAGGAGATACCAGAGTAATTTAATGATTACTCGTGATTGGAGTAACTCAGAGACATGAGGATTGCCCTTATGTGAATGTATAGCCGGGAGGCTAATTATCAAGCCATTAAACATTGAAATCGAGGCAGATTTAATGGAAAGCGCAGTGACACAGTAGATCTGAGGTTAGCGGCGAGATCTGACCATGTCTTCGGGGATTTACCAAGGACACCGCTGGAGGAAGCACTGGCAAAGGCAATTAATATTAATTAATTGGCCGATCGATCCTCGAGCACGCAGACACATTTGTGATCAGCGAGGAAAAATGAACCATATAAACGTTATTTCAAGACCAGAAACGTACTGACAGAGAAAAGGACGCTGCAGGGAAATTTTCGGTCTACTTTTTCTCTCCAAACGGATATAAGGGCTGGAGAAAGGACAGACGCGGGCAGTCGAACCATACTTGAGCGCAGAGAGCACGTCACCCGAGCTCAGAAAGGGGGCGCGCGGACTTTAACAGTTTAAGTGCAGCAACATAATAATCATGCATTAAGGCATGAATTAATAATGATTAATGTAGTCAGTTGAACCGCAGTCTAGTGCGAAATGCACGTTACCGAGTTCAGAGAAGGGACGCTCGGACTTCAACATGAAGAGCCATGCAGTAAGGCATTTATTAATACCAATTATTAAGGACAGTCGTGCCATACGTTTATAGTCGGCATTACGAGGGACTACTATCGAGCACGCAGGAAATGTACCGTGTAATATACAAGGTAGGACAATTGAAAGTGGTAATTTGTACAAGTACAATGTACAATGGTTGAACGCAGTATGTAAACTATTGGATAGACATATGATAGGATGTCGGACTGTGCAGACATAAACTTTGTTATGCGATTGGTGAAATTTCACAGGAATACCAATGTAATTAATGCTCAGGACGATATGCAAGCATATTTATGCGATATCAGGAAATTTATCTAAGGATAGAGATTGATAGACAGATTGGGGGACCGCTAGGAATCCTTAGGCAGAGAATCGAGACTTTCAGATGAGATGCGGGGCAGAAATGGAGGAGGGATCTTCAACGCCTGCATTTCTGATATTCTGCGAGGAGAGGTCAACCATTAAGAAATGTACATAGCATTCGTGTGATTTTAGTGATGATCTTTTAAATATATGTAAAATTAATAGTGTAACAAGTGCTATAACGTGTTGTGTGAATAA
Organism: Meconema thalassinum; assembly: GCA_946902985.2. Classification (NCBI taxonomy): domain Eukaryota; kingdom Metazoa; phylum Arthropoda; class Insecta; order Orthoptera; family Tettigoniidae; genus Meconema; species Meconema thalassinum. Next base: position 1,847,084,748 of record OX336388.2, on the reverse strand, counting down.
GGAAGAAACAGCTTCAACATGGAAAAGCAAAGTGCCGTGTGTTTTGTAAGGCAAAAGTTATGTATAATGTGCGTGGGAAGTGTAAGAATGCCTTGCTAATTTGCAAATGATGGCGGGCATTACTGGAAGAAATGCGTGGTTGGAGCCACTAGATTAACCAATGTGAGTACCCAAAAACCATGATTTTGTAGTAATTATAGTCCACTGGATGTTGAGTGATTTCAAAATATATAAAATATGCCAATAAGAGTCAATTTTAGGTGGTAGAACCTCAAAATAGTATTGTTGTGTTGATTTTAGTCAAGTTGAGATGTTTTTGTACATCATTGAGTGGATAAATCGTTACCACTAATGTAAAAATGGCAATTCAGTTATATAGAAAGTTAGCGTAACGAACACGGATGTTCGGTTATTGAAAAGGGTTACGTTGTGTCGGTTATGGTAATTCATGTCAGTAATAATAATAATTATAATAATAATAAGAATAAAAGAATACACATCAGGGAAAAATGTTTGTAAGCAAAATATATATGCTAATTGGAATATTTATCTATCCAAGGAAAGGAGTGGAGGAATGTGTCAAGAAGAGAGGCGAGGACTGGACCAGAGTGACAGCGGAGAGGTGGTGGGAAGAAAGGACTAAGTGGCGAGGCTTATGTTCCAAACAGACCCAGCCTGGGGCTGGAAACTGTACAAGATGATGATGATGATCTATCCAAGCAGTAATATTATACGTTAAGGGCTAAGCAAAGCAATTTAATATCAGAGTATATTATGATAATGGAAATAAATATGCAATAATCTAGGAAATGGAAGGGTTTAATAGAGAATTGAATTTGCAGCTTGTGAATAAGCTTGTAAGAGTAATTGATTGATTTATCTTACTAATTAAAGGACGGGATCATATCACCATGGTCACGAAAGCCAGGTAATCTATTCGACGTGTGAAATCTCGTATAGCCTAGGGCGTACAGAGATATTTATTATGGCCAGAGCGTAATTAGTGATTGACCCTAGCTCTGTGGATTGCCATAAAATGTTCCTGGTTCGAATCCAGTGGTGTATGGGAGGATAACAATGGAAACCTCAGCATGACACCTGATATCGACCGAGAACTAGCTATTGAAATAATTCAGCTCCTGGGAGTGAATTTTGGCGGCTGGATGTGCCTGACCGTGACATTTAATAAGATGCCGGCTAGCCAATTCGACCGGTGAATGATGAATCTCGTTCCTTCATATAATGTAAATGGACCTGTTGAGGCCAGTTATTAATATCCTAAGGTTAGGAATAAATGATTAAACAAGTCCATACCCTATCTTGCATACAGTTTAGTTAAATCATATGGGATGTGTAGGTCCATGAGACTGCACCATTGTATTTAAAGCCACAAGTTACTGCTTGGAGATAAATCGAGAGCGAATCTAGGAAGGGACGTAGCACGTGTTTTGTTACCACCCGACTCAGTCTCATTGTATACAAGAAGAACCGAGGGGGAGATGTTAAACGACCCTTGGAGCGTGACATTTAGAGTGGAGAGACTTTCGAACCCTGTTTGTAATAAAAAAAAGAGTCATTGTTGTATTGTATAATGAATTTGTGTGGTTTGAAACACATTGATAATTAAGGATCATCCTGATGACTTAATATTTGGCAAACTTATGAGTTGTTGAAGTTGCATTTTTATACTGACATTGTCACTTCGTTCCGAAGGCGGACACTAGATGCCATTGGCTATGCCAACGCAAGGGTAGCATAATATACCATCCGACACAGTGGTAACGGAATCTTTGAAATTGAACTCATGACAGCATACAGTGGAACTGTAGAAAGTGGAACTGTAGAAAGTGGAACTGCAGAAAGGGAACTGCAGAAAGGGGTATGATTACAGGTAACAGTGGAATTGCAAGTAAATTTGATGTGCAACCCATAAATTGGTTAATGCATGGTAAAGCATTTTGGTGGGAAGAGAGATACAGAACACAATTGTACGCATAATGTAAATTAGGATGTGTTGAGAGTAAACAATTAAGATTGTGAAATTAAAGGGGTCACAATAGGTGACATAAGATTGTAAATACAGTTTATGTGTAATTTACCTGTGCATCAGCGCACGTGAAAATGAATTTGATGTTAATCGCATGGTAAATGAATGAATAATCATTTGGATTTGCTAGGATAAAGTGCGAATATTAGTGGATTGTAGGAATAATTTTGCATTGTTTTGTGTTATATTGTTGGGGTTGTGTTTTTGTTTGTTTGAAGCCATGATTTAGAGCTTAATTAAAGTCTTTAGAATAGAGTTGTGCTTTATTATTGTAGAGTTGATACCTTTTAGTCTCAGATCAAAAATATGCAACTGTTCAGTGGGTGAACGGTACACGCCTGAGGACTGATGCTGGCTGGAGGCAGAAGCATGTTTTCCATGGAAATTACTCACATGGGTACAATACATACATAAATTATATATGAACTTTTGAACTGACGGTGGTTTTGGGGTCTGGGGGATGTGAAATGCGAAGATATGTCGAAATTTTCCGGAAGTCGAAACATGGTACCCATGGCAATAGTTAGCTTTCTAATGAAATCTACCAAAACCGAATTGATTTTTTTAAACCAACAAGGGCAACTGTGTGAGTCCATCCAGCTGTAGCCCCCTTACGACTTTATAACGACTGTACCAAACACCACAACAAGCCCACATAGGGACATCTGACTTCAGACATTTTCACTTTTGACATTAAAACCAACTGCAAACAATTGAAAGTTTGACTTTAGATTCCTTATCTCCGAAACCATTCAAAATTTCACCTAATTTTGAAATTGCTCGCAGCATTTCGTACGTACTCTCTGTAAGTGCAAGATAGATATCCTTCTACCTTAATGATGATGATGATGGTGATAATAATAGTAGATAAATATTAATATTAATATCAGTAATAATTACAAGATGAAGAATTCCGTAGCCACCGTAGAAGACTGGTGGAGGTCTATTGAGTTGATGGCTGTAGGCGACCTTCGGTCGTCATGAGGATGAATAGTCTCTATGATCGAAGGCGTCGCATACATATTCCACGATTCAGAAGAATTTACAAACAAACCTGTAGCATCACAGCCCATGAAGAGCCCTGACCTAGCAAGCGACTGCTGCTCAGCCATTAGGCCTATACATTGTGGGATGGCGCATGGTCAGCGAGTCAAGTGCCTTCAGCCGTTAACCTTGGTTTCAGTGACTGGAGCGCTGCTTCACTGTCAGACAGCTATTCAATTGTCTTCACGAGGCTGAGTAAACCCAATTCTAGCCCTAACGCCAATTTCTAAAATCCTTGAGAGAGCCAGGAATATAACCCAGGTCCTCCGGGTGAGATACAGACATGCTAACCCCAACACCACGGGGCAGGCAGAGAAAAAAGCCACACAAACTTAAAACCCCACGATCCAACTGTAGTTTTGCGGATCATATTCAAGCACTCTATCTACTTGACCAAGTAGCTGGTCTGCTGCTGATGATGATCCTGCTGCTGATGATGATGATTTAGCTAATGATGATGATTCTGATGCTGCTGCTGATGAATTGATGAAGATGGCGATGATGATGATGCTGCTGCTGATGATGATGGCGATGATGATGCTGATGCTGCTGCTGATGATGATGATGCTGATGATGATGATGGCGATGATGATGCTAATGCTGCTGCTAATGCTGCTGCTGGTTATGCTGCTGCTATTGATGAAGATGCTGATGATGCCACTGCAGCCGATGGTGATGATCGTGATGACGTTGCTGATGCTGATGATGATTTTGCTGCTGCTACTGATGATGATGCTGCTGCTGATGATGATGACGATGCTGCTGCTGATGATGATGACGATGCTGCTGCTGCTACTGATGATGATGCTGCTGATGATGACGATGCTGCTGTTGATGATGATGATACTGTTGCTGCTGCTGATGATGAAGATAACGGTGAATCTGTTGCTGCTGATGATGATTCTGCTGATGAAGATGCTGCTTCTGATGATGATGCTGTTGCTGATGACGATGCTGCTGTTGGTGATGATGATGCTGCTGCTGCTGCTGATGATGATGATGATGATGAAGATAACGATGAATCTGCAAATAGAGAAGTGTCTGAAGTTTAACTTCACTTTAAGATAAATTGGGAAAATGAAATCAATTCAGAACCACGGAGGATAATAATTGAACGAACATTGAAATAAGTGACGATTCATTGAAAATTGTAATAAATTTACAGAACGTTGTTAAGTTGGTAATATCACGAGAAGCTCCCCCAGGAATGCTGAGGGAAAGATTAGAGCAACAGTCATACCTGTAATGCGATTAGCGCTGTGGAGTTTTTGTGCTGATAAAAAGCCTTGTTGGACAAAGGCTCAGATGAGATTACTCAAGATAAACCAGAGAAGCTAGTTTACTCACTGACCTCTAATGAATAAGTCCATTTGTTAGTCATGCCTAATAAAAATGATTCGGATTTAGTAATTTATTACCCACAATAAGCTTTCCAAATGATAGACTCCAATGTGCAATCTAAAATACACTGTAGGCTAATTCCTTTTATTTAATATATATTTTCTTACTGTTTATCGCCCAAGTTAGAACACAACCCCGGACAACCTACTATATTATATCTATTGCGAGTACTGCATTGAAGAGTTGTTGTACAGACATCTATAGAATATTACTTTACTTTTACAGAGAAATGATTCATGTAGCAGTTAGGTAACGATTCATTTTCGTACCGGTATAGGTTATCCTAGATTAAATGCATTCTTTTCTAGTGACTGGATTCTTAGGTTTTTACCTAATTTTTCCCGACTTCTAAATACAAAAATACTTTCCGAATCACACTCAAAAGAGCCATATTCATGAATTCTGTAGTACCTAAAAACCTAAATGATATGTGAGTACCTAAATTACCTATTTGCAGGTTTTGTTCCATTTATTGTAGTATATTTGAATTTTTAATCCATAAGTATTAAAAGTAAACCATAAGACAGAGCTTATTCCTAGCTCTAGTTGATTGAGAGAAATCATACCTGCCAGAAAATTCAAATATTTTCAGCACTTTTCAGCTTATATCTTATTGTTTGGTTATCAACTGCCAGAAGATTGGGAATAAATCTCCTATTATTTCCAAACAAACAAAGTTAATTAAACAGTCTAGTGTGTGAAACTACCTCTGAAATTCTTGGTTTTATTGAATTTGAATAATTAACACGTTTAAGGAGGTCAATATTGCTTAAAAGTGACAATTTGATGACGTATCGTTATGTAAAATATTTACACTCTCGTTGCAATCAGATTTTATACTACGAACAATTAGGTGTTAATGTTAAGCTTTGCGCAGTTTATGATAACTTTTGCTACACTTTCAACATAAAAACCTATTTGAAAGCATATAAAAGAACAATTTTATGTTTTTCAAAACCTAAAATGTCAATTTTTAAAACCTAAAAATCCCGTCCCTAGTTATATGTAAATATTTGAGGAAGGCTTACGTTTAAACCTCAAACCTTGGAAATACATACAACATTCAAACCATGAAGAAAGGATGTCCTGCTACATAATCGCTCACAATTATTGATGTTATTGCTTTATAAGTGGTATTACAGTGTTGCACATACTCGCTTAGTTATTGATATATCTAATATAAGTTATTTGCTTTTTTGTAGACCAGCGGTTCTCAACCTTTTTCAACCATTGTACCCCTTAAAAAAATTAAACATCCTGCGTACCCTCTACTAACCCTTCTTAGGTAGTAATAATGGTTATTAAAATTGTAAAAGGTATTTAGTTAGTATGGTTTAACCTTTGTAAGTTTATAAGGAAAGATATTTTAATAAAACAAAATATATTTGTTGTTTTTCGGTTCCTTTTCCCAAAGGGTGATTTTAGCAATCATTCCGTTAGTTTTCATTTCAACATAGAACATATCAGAAACACTAACTTGCATACACTTATTCCAAATGTTCAGTTTTTCAAAAATATCACTTAAATAGGCCAATTTTAAAAGCCAACCAAAGTCATTGAGTACTGATGATAAATTAGAATTGTGTTCGGTAAAGAAAAGATGGAATTCTTTGTGGAGTTCAAATACACGCGCCGTAAATAACTCACACAGTAGTCACGGCACGAAGCTCACTGCGCATGTGGATCGAGTAGAAGGATGGCCTGCCACGTACCCCCTGAAATGTACCACAGGTTGAGAACCCCTGTTCTAGACAGTGAAATGTTTGAGTGCTTTATGAATAAAATATTTTTAGATTATGCAGAAAGAAATGTGATTATTTTTCACAAAATATTGGCGTAGAAAGTAACTATTTGGTTTTAAATATTTCCATAAAATATTGAATATCTCAAATTTTTAAAAAATTCACCCTCGCAGAGGCTAAAATCAAATTTACGGAAACAAAGCTTACATTTTTAATTACGGTTACAAATCGTTCATTAATTTAGGAAATTTCATATTAATTCTAATAATTTAGTTACGTCACTAGGTTTTATTAGGCGCTTGGGTACCATGGTCATCATTATCAGTTGTAAATCTTCAGTCAGTCGACACAAATTTGCCCAATATGACTGGGCAATGTATACCAATCGACCCCACGGGTACATGAAAATAAATAAAACAAGTAGTTCCGTGAAGAACTATACAGCCTATTTCCATATATCCTAGTAATGTTAATTGCATCTATCAACATACAAAATTAAAGTTTAATTGCTGTAACAGATTCGTAGATATTGAGAACCGTCTAAATATTTCAGATGGTCGCCAGGTTGGATTTTTATTTTTGTACTATTACATTAAGATTATTGTGTACGTGTGGTATTCAAACTTCAATCGCATGATTAGAACACAAGAAGTACAAACGAGATTTTAAAATTACGCACAGCAGCCATCTTGTGATTATGCAAACAATTGAAATAAATTAGATGCCAGTGGATCAACATTTGTATAAGCATTTAACGTGCAACGTTTCATGGCACTCGGATAGTTAATTCGCGAGAAACGTCCATTTAAATATTTATACTTCGCGTCGCCGCCATGTTGGATTTGTGCTCACCAGGTTACTGAAAGTCCTTTAGGTGAACATGATGTTCATAGTCTCTATGAACATTTAAAAAAATCAGTTTGGTTGCTGTAAAAGATTCATAGATATTGAGAACCGTCTAAATATTTCGGAAGCTCGCCATTTAGGATTGTTATATGTATAGGCCATAGAGTTATGTACCATTAAAGGACAATTATTGCCTAGGTTCATTATTCAAACTTTCACTTCGATCGCATGATTACGACACAAGAAATAAAAACTTAATTTTAAAATTTCGCACAGCCGCCATCTTGAGGTTATGTAAACAATTGAATTAAGTTAGATGGCAGTGCATTACAAACTGCAAAATCATTTACTGTACCACATTTCACGGCGCTCAGAGAGTTAAATCACGAGAAAAGTCTATTAAAATATTTCAAATTCACTTGGTCGCCATGTTCGTTTTGTACTTTACAGGTTTATGAAATATACATAGGTTAACTTGAATCAGTACCCTTTATCACCGTACTGTAATAGTTTCGGTGGTATAGAATGTCAGTGAAATATTTCGCACAGCCACCATTTTGAGGTTATGTAAACAATTGAACTAAATTAGACGCAAGTGCATTACAATGTGTATAAACAATTGTTGTACCTAGTTTCATTACGTTTGGATAGTTAAATCGCGAGAAAAGTCTATTTAAAAGTCTCAACTTCGCTTGGACGGCATGTTGGTTTTGTAGTCACCAGGTTTTTGAAAGTCTCATAGATGAACTTCTAGTAGTTCCCTTTATCACAGTACACAATTTCAGGGCAATATCGGTAATAGTTTGGGAGATATTTAATGCTAGTGAAATATTTCACACAGCCGCCATGTTGGAATGGTGAGACGTAACAAAATTTGAAGGGCACGGTCGAGGTCGCCGGGAATAGCGCTATGAACTTACCGAGTTTCATTGTAATCGCTCCAGCCGTTTAGATTTTATTAGGGACACACACACACACACACACACACACACACACACCTCACACACACACACTTACACACACGCACACACACACGGACAAAAGGTGATCTCATAAGCCTATTTTTTCAAAATTGAAAATAGGCTAAAAATCCCGTCCCTAGTTATATGTAAATATTTGAGGAAGGCTTTCGTTTAAACATCAAACCTTGGAAATCCATACAAAAGTTAAACCATGAAGAAAGGATGTCCTGCAACATAATCGCTCATTGATATTATCGCTTTATAAGTGGTATTACAGTGTTGCATATACTCGCTTTGTTATTGATATATCTAATATATTTGCTTTTTTCTAGACAGTGAAAAGTTTGAGTGTTTTATGAATAATTTTTTTTTAGATTATGAAGAAAGAAATGTGATTATTTTTCACAATATATTTGGGTAGAAAGTAACAATTTGGTTTTAAATATTTCCATAAAATACTGAATAAATCAAATTTTAAAAATGTCATCCTCGCAGAGGCGAAAATAAAATTTACGGAAACAAGGCAGGTGAAAAGCTGAAGGAAGTAGGAGACTTCTGTTACTTAGGAAGCAAAATAACCGGTGATGGACGAAGCAAAGAGGATATTAAAAGTAGGTTGGCTCAGGCAAGGAAAGCATTTCTACAAAAAAGGAATCTGTTGACATCGAATATAGATTTAGGTATTAGGAAGTCATTTTTGAAAGCCTTTGTCTGGAGTGTGGCACTCTATGGAAGTGAAACTTGGACTATTGGTGCAGCAGAAAAGAGGAGAATTGAAGCATTTGAAATGTGGTGTTACAGGAGAATGATGAAGATCAGATGGGTCGATAGGGTTACAAACAAAGAGGTATTAAGCCGAGTGGGAGAGGAGAGATGTTTCTGGCGACTGCTAATGAAGAGAAGAGATAGGTTAGTAGGACACATACTAAGACACCCAGGAATAGCAAGCTTAGTTATGGAAGGAAGGGTCGAGGACAAGAACTGTAGGGGTAGACCAAGGTTAGAATATGTTAAACAGATAGCTATGTAGAGATGAAACGATTAGCTCAGGACAGGGAGGCATGGAGATCTGCATCAAATCAGTCAAAAGACTGAAGACTCAAACAACAAACAGGCTTACATTTTTAATTACGGTTACAAATCGTTCATTAATTTAGGAAATTTCATATTAATTCTAATAATTTGATGATTATGATAATTGTTGTTTTAAGGGGCCTAACATCGAGGTTATCGGCCCCTCTAATAATTTAGTGACGTCACTAGGTTTTATTAGCAGCTTGGGTACCACGGTCATCAGTAGGGCCCGGATGTTGATGCCGTAAAAAACGTTTAAAAAACGCATTTAAAATTTTCAAAAATGACTGTAATAAATGTCCTAAAAATTTGAAAAATTCACTATAAAATGGAGAAAATGATCTTATAATAATCAACTCACCAATATTTCAAAAATGACATCTTGCTCAAACTGAAAAGTCAATCAGAATAGATTTCTAGCTCTTAACAAAAGGTTTATGTTCACTTGAGTATGAGTTGCACTGCACTACGCATGTCATTCTGAGTTGTCAAATGAAAATGATCTGCGATTATCAGCCAACAAGTTTTTATATCTTGAAAAGCTACGTTCAACTGATGTGATCAGAGTATACTTGAAGTGAGGAAGGTCGTTTGCTGCTAAATCCTGCTCAATTCCATCAGTGCAGTAGTTTTCACCAGAAAGAATGTTTGAAATTTTGCATAATGTTCTAAGCCCTGTGTTTTTGGCAGGCAATTTTTTCAGTTTTGATGCAATATCCACAGCACTTTCGCCACGATTGTTGCTAAGACTAGTTTCTACCCGCTTGATTAAGGAAATGAAATCAATATTTCAATATTTCAAAATTATCTTGTATCAGCTACTAACTTCTTTGAGAGACGTAACTCCCTCATATAAAGCTGTGACATGAGTAAATTGGAAAAAAATGACCTCAAAAGGCCGATTTCTCTAAAATAAGACCAAAAAAATCTACCAAACTTAAAAAATGCTCTTAAAATGGAAAAATAGCAAAAAAAATGCAAAATGATGCGAAATAAAAATGACAGGTTTGAAGACGGGGTGGCCCGTCCGGAGTTTCTATGTACTTCAGCATTGTTTCAGACAGCTCAGTAAAAAGATGACATGTCATCAACATCCAGGCCCTAGTCATCACTATCAGTTGTAAATCTTCAGTCAGTCGACACAAATTTGCCCAATATGACTGGGCAATGTATACCAATCGACCCCACGGGTACATAAAAATAAATAAATAAATAAATAAATAAGTAAATATTAATAAAAACACAACTAAATAAACTTACATCTATTAGTTATAACCTTTATTAAATAATATGCAATTATGAGAAATAATGAGCAATTTTTAAATAATGACCTCAATGGCTGTGCATGGATACCGCCACAAAGTATGCAAGACGAAGTGTTTTCACGACCCCGGGAATAACTGCTTGTGAATTGTGCGATCAGCCCTGTGACCGTTACAACATGACCACCTGTACAAAACGAGTGAAATTCCTTGTAGACTTTCGTGCACAATAAACAACATATACAAAGGCGGGGTACAAAGATACCAACCGAAACGTAACGTACGGTATAACTTATACACAACTTGTGTGAATTTTATTCTAATAACTATTACATGTATTATTTTACAGGAGTGTTTATTTAATAATGAGGGAAATCAGAGACAAATTTAAAGTACAGTAGGTGTAAAGATTAAGAGACAAATAATTTCAACTCTGTGATTTGCTGATGACCTTGTCTTCTTAGCCGGTTCACCAGAGGATTGGAATGAGATTTTAAGTGGTATGAACTCCATCTCGAGGAAAGAATTCATGATGAAAAACAGTAAATGTAAAACAGAAATAATGTAATGCAACGGAAAGAAACCAGGAAGCCCTATTCACTATAAATTAGCAGGTCAGAGGCTAAAGGACGTAAGAGACTTCTGCTACTTAGGAAGCAAAACAACCAGTGATGGACGAAGGTAAGGGAACATACCGTAAGTAGGTTGGCTCAGGCAGGGCAAACATTTCGACATAAAATACATCAGTTGACATCAAATATAGGTTTAGGTCTTAGAAAGTAATTTTGGAGCGCAGCACTCTATGGAAGTGAAGCTTGAACTATTGGCGCAGCAGAACAAACGAGTAAAGAAGCGTTTGAAATGTGTTGTTACAGGAGAATGATGAAGATACGTTGAGAGCATTTCGAAGTAAAATATGATTTTGTGACCAATCTTTACAGTCTCAATGCACTCCAGCTCCCTATTGTTAATTATTGAGGGCACCCTCATCTTCCTGTTGTATTTTCCTATTCATTCCTTAGAGCTCTCAAATAATGCCCTCCCAGCCTCAATTAACCTACGACGATCAATTGTTGCTAGTGCTGAGGCAACATATTCCCCTGGAGACATTTCTGATCACTCTAAAAATCTACTAGGTAAATGCTCACAAAACTCTGTGATTCCAAGAAGGCTTCCTAAGAGGTCCAAATCATATATATTCTGAAAGAGAGGACTCTACAGGATTATACATTAAAAATTGATTTTTTCAAACTTTTCAAGTACACGTGTCCCTAATACGAGTGAGAGAGGGGAGAACTTTCTGGCTACTGCTAGTGAAGATAAGAGGAAGGTTGGTAGGACACATATTAAGACACCCAGGAATTGCGTACTTAGTTAATGAAGGAAGGATTGAGGATAAGAACTGTAGGGGTAGACCAAGGTTAGCATATAATCAACAGATTGCCTCGGATGTGGTAGCTATGTAGAGATGAGACGATTAGTTCAGGGCAGGGAGGCATGCAGTGCTGAGACTGAAGACTCAAACAACAACCCCCGCCTAGACATATTGGGTAAATTTGTGTTCACTGACTGAAAAGTTACAACTGATAGTTTGTGCTGACAAGACTGAAGGAATGGCTTTAAAACTTTACATTTCGTGGTCATCAGCCCAGTGCACTTGGGCATGTATGAAGGATTTATATGAAATGCTGTGTTGTATTGTTAGTTGTCGCCGGCCCCGTGGTGTTGGGGTAGCGCTTGCCTCTCACCCGGAAGCCCTGGTTTCGATTCCCGGCTCCATCAGGGATTTTAGAAACTGATGTGAGGGATGAAACGGCGTGCACTCAGCCTCGTGAGGACAATTGAGTAGCTGTCTGACAGTGAGGCAGCGCCCCGGTCACGAAAACCAAGATTAACGGACCCGATGCGCTGACCACGCGTCACCCCAATATCTGCTGGCCCAATGGCTGTGCAGCGGTCGCTTGGTAGGCCTAGACCCTTCATGAGCTGTAGTGCCAGGGGTTATTATTGTTAGTAGTAGGACAGTAACCGGCAGTTAGCTCTGCACATCCCCATCCCACTCCCCCGATATACAACCGTGGCGTAAAACATTTGCTACGCTGAGCGTGTCTGTATCTGATTATGAGAACCTGTCACGCGCGTCAATGTTCTCAGATAGGGAAGTATTTGCCCCGCTCCTCGCACCGACCAACACGTCTCTCCTACCGCTGAGCTCCCTAGGTCAAGTGCATAGCTAAACACCGGTATTTGTAGAAATTTCTGGTTTAAGGAAGGAAGGAAGCTTGTAGTTTAACGTGACCGTTAATCTCGCGATCATAAGCCACGGGACCTCCGTTTTACGTGGAATCCGAACCACTGGACATGGCATTTCACATCGAAAATCTCACATGCATTGACCGGGAATCAAACCCGGCCCGCCTTGGTGAGAGGCATACAGCTAGACCGCTGCGCCATAGTGCGACATAGTGATCATGTATGTATCCCTGTACTTTAGGTGTAAATGGAATTGGTCTGAGAACCTGTATTTTTGTGACGGCTGTAGTAGTGTGTGTTCATTTGTAATGGGGGCTAGGATTTGAGTAGGAGGCGACCGTGGCCTTCATAGAGGTACCATCACGGCATTTACCTGGAGTAGAAGTGAGAAACCACTTCTTAGTTATTCATCACCGGGCTGGGTGTTCCCCTTTCCAGCCCTCAGAGGCGGGAAAAGAACACAGCCCTACGCGGTGCTTGACGAAGATACATGTCACTGCGACACGAAGCAATATCGTGGTCATGTAGCCCGTGTGTTTGGATTTTTTCTGATATCCTGTGTTAATTACATGAATGTATCCGTGTTTGTATTTGTTATTCAGGTGAGGATGGGGAAGGAGGTGGCCGTGACACTATAAAAGGAACCACCCCGGCATTTGCCAGGAGTAGAAGTGAGAAACCACGGAAAACCACTTCCAAAATGGCTTAGATGGGAATTGAAATCTTCACAGTTTTGCCTCACGAGGCTGAGTATACCCCAGTCCAGCCCTCAGACCAGAATTAAAATTTCTTGGCAGAGACGGTAACCGAATCCGGACCTCCGGGGTGTCAGTCAAGAATGCTAGCCACTAAACCACGAGGTGGTCAGGATATAACTAGGAAGTAATCAGTCGTTAGGAGCTTCAAGTAAGGAACCATCCCAGCATTTGACTGGAGTATCCATAGGAAAACCCATTTGTATGATGACTAAGGTGCATTTAACGTACAACTCTCACATGGCTAAGTGTACCCCGTTCCAACCCCCAGATTTAAATTTCTTCGTTGAGTCGGGAATTGAACCCGGGTCCTTTGGGGTCGGAGTCATAATTCGCAGTAGTTATCACAGTAAGTGAATTATTGTGACTTAACGTTTCTTTTATCACTCATCCTCTCAGCTCTTCTTCACCCGTGAACTCTGCGAGCGATCATTCTTCTACCATGGCAAAGACGGTGTCGAGCGGCTTAGGTGGCGAGGTTGGTAGCATGCTGAGCTTCCATGCCCAATATTGCAGGTTCAAACCCGGCCGAAGTCGTCGGATTTTTTAAGAGCGTTAAAATCCCTCAATATGCCTTCCTTCGGAGGGGAAGTAAAGCCGGTGGTCCCAAGGCATACATTTATGGCATGTTAAAGAACCTTCCACTAATTACACCTGTGTGAAGCTAATTATAGGTTAAATATTTGACAAACGCTCTCATGTTCCGACGTTCGTCGCCAGGAGCCGACTGCGATGGCATCTGGTAACCAAGTTCTGAACTAGTAGTTGTTGACGGTGGCGTTTGGCGGCAAAAGCAGGAACTACTTGAAAACATTCAATGTCTGCTGTCCTTACTTGTATTGAAAACAGGTAACACACACTAATCCAGTCATCACAATCAACACCGGTTATCAGACAGATTCTACACACACCCAAAGTATACGGCGCTACATGACCGCGTTGTCGCAGCTCCTAAACTGAGGAACCAACCATCCAACGACGATGTCTGGGAGCTGATCACACTTTGTCAGTAGACTAGATATAACTGACGATGGTGACGGGCCAATCACCACCACTAACTTGGGTCTAATTAAGGAAGGGATTTCAGAAGGAACTCGTCCGTAGACCTCATTGAAATGAACCGAACCCAGCATTTGCCTGGTGGTGAAAATGGGATACCATGAAAATCATTTTCAGAATAACCGAGGTGGGATTCAATCCCACGCTCTCCCGTTCCCAGCCAGGCACGAGTAAGCGCGTTAGTGATCTCTGCCACCGTGCCCCGTTTCTTAATGTTTTCTGGCAAAAATTCTCTCCTCAACTCATTCCTACCAAAGATTAACAATAAAAAAATAAAAAAAACAGCTTCATAACAACATAATTTACAAATATGAAACATACCCAGAATTAATTCTATTCATATTGCGGGATGCTGAGACTGAAAAGCCATTTATTTTATAATTTGAGGGAGCAGGAAGTTCTTTGGCCCCCGGAAGTCGGCACCTATGAATACGCCCAGTTGAAGTTGGACTCATCAAAGTTACGACATATCCTTCTAAATTTCCTACAAAACGAGGTTCACTATCACACTGTGAACGTTCGCATGGAATCGGCGAGGCGGTGTGTTCACATATTTAATGGAGAATTATATAACACCATCTCGCTGTCTCTGTCTGTCCATTGTTCGCACGTTGATGCTTCAATTGGGAGTTATTGGTTGAAAAGTACCTGGGAACTCGTTATGTGACCTGCGATTTATTACAGGCATGAGTCGTGAGGGAGGACATTTGTCGCTATGAATCACAGTGATTTCGATCACTAAACACTGGCATTTTCAACTATTACGTTAGGAACAATACCGCACGTATAATGGATAGTCCATGGAATATGTATAGCTTTGTTAGATCAGGTCCTCTTTTATCTAGACATGATCCCACACATGGGAATTAATTTTTCACTGAAATCTGACGTTCGGTTGGACCGGGGAATACTCATTAAACTCGTGAGGACAATTGGGAAGCTACTTAACCCGGCATTAGTCGCACGCTTTGAGTTACGTATTAAGTCACCCTCGGAATTTTGTTCCGCGTGATTATGGACGAGGTAATGACACGGATAGCAGGAAAGATAGGAGAAGATAAGATGAAAGCAATGGCGTTTGCAGATGATCTCATGGTCTGGGGAAACAAGGAGGAGGAAATTCAGGAGCAACTGAAGGCTTGGGAAGAAACAGTGGGAGAGTACGGATGGAAGTTCAACATCAGTAAATGCGAGATCCTGTTAACGACCAGGAAAAAGGACAGGCCAATGAGTGAGATAACACTTGGAGGTGGACAGCTGAAGAAGGTGGAAAGTCTCAAGTACTTGGGAAGTATAGTGGAGGAAAATGGGAGAAATGACAAAGAGATTACGGAACGTGGCAGACAGGCAGAAGCATTTCTGAGAAGCATTAGGAGCTTAGTGTGGAATAAAGATGTCCCACAAAAAAGCAAGGAAGTGTTATACAGAAGCTACTATATCCCGATACTGACCTATGCTTCATAAACGTGGACAATGAAGAAGAGACATAAGCAGAATACAGGCAGGTGAAATGAAGTTCCTGCGAAGTAGGATCGGAGTAACAAGAAGAGACAGGGTGAGGAATGAAAAGGTCAGGGAAATGGTGAAGGAGGAGCCCTTGCAAGGTAGGATTGAGACATCAAGACTGAGGTGGTATGGACACTTAAAGAGAATGCATGAGAAGAAGATTCCCAAGAGGATACACGAGATGCAGATGCAGAAGAAACGACCAAGGGGAAGACCAAGAGATAGATGGCTGAAAGGAGTGGAGGAATGTGTCAAGAAGAGAGGCGAGGACTGGACCAGAGTGACAGCAGAGAGGTGGTGGGAAGAAAGAACTAAGTGGCGAGGCTTATGTTCCAAACAGACCCAGCCTGGGGCTGGAAACTGTACAAGATGATGATGATGATGATAAAAACCGGATAAACTGTTAAAATTATGCAATTAATTATTATTATTATTATTACATCATTTTTGCCCTTATGGACACTGTTTCAACTCGAAAATCTCACGATGACACAATTTTAAATTCTTTCCCTTCTTCTCAAAATCTCTTCATCCTTTGACTGTGTTTTTGTTTCCTTTCTTCTGTCCACCGTCTTCTTCTTTTCGGGCACTATACATGTTGTATTGTTAATGTTGTTTCTCAATTCTCCTCTACCGCCTGTCATTTGTCTCGTGATCCCTGCCTACTTGAAGTCTTGCTCTATTTCACGAAACCAATTAGTGTTCGTGCTTGAACTGTTGAGTACTTCTTTGAAAGTATATTGCTGTCCATTCTCTGTATGCAATTTATATTATTTATAACTCAGCAATTCTTCTAGGTTTGTGCCGTGTCTTGTGTGGGGTTTCTCCTAGGACACCAAGCTGGCTCACTAGCGGGCTCTTGGTGTCCCCGCCCGGACCTCCACAGGAGTAGCAAACTGCGCGCTACCTCCCCTTTTATGAAGCGCACCTGCGCCTCTTTACTGCGAGAACTAAAAGCTCAAGCAGCCATAACCTCCCTATATCAAATTCCATTAAATAGTATAGTGAAAAATGAAAATCCACAGCCTGCATCCAGTCTCCGACCGGGTCAGGAATGGAATGAATGAAGCCCCCATCTAGCGGCGAGGATATGGACTGTGCCGGCTGCCGAGGCCTGACGCACTCCTCTGGGGCAATGATTAAATGAATGACAGATGAAATGAAATGATAGTGGAGAGTGTTGCTGGAATGAAATTTTGACAGGGAAAACCGGAGTACCCGGAGAAAAACCTGTCTGCCTCCGTTTTGTCCTGCACAGATGTCACATGGAGTGACCGGGATTTGAACCACGGATCCAGCGGTGAGAGGCCGGCGTTCTGCCGCCTAAGCCACGGAGGCTAAAAAGTGTTATTAGAAGTATAACGTATCTTTGTAGTCTTATTGGTGGGACGAAAGGTGTCAGGAATGGATGGCGATAAACGGCTCTGGTGGTTTAAAATCTCGATACGCCACGATATTACGGCCATTTTTTTCAGTCGCGCGCGGAATTCCTCTCCGCAAAAATGCACTCTTGATAGAAAATAGTTGGGATATAAATGAAATTTTTAATTGTAGTGCACAAGGTGTCACCTCCGTTGCGTAGTAGTCAGCGTGGTTAGCTGTCAACTCGAAGGTTTGCGGTTCGATTCCCGGCTATGCCACGAAATTTGAAAAGTGGTGTGAGGACTGGTACGGGGTCTACTCAGCCTCGGGTAGTCCAAATAAGTAGTGGGGGTTCGATTTCCACCTCAGCCATCCTCGAAGTGGTTTTCCGTGATTTCCGACTTCGTCTTCGGGCAAATGCCGGGATGGTTCCTACCGTTAGACCACGGCCGCCTCCTTCCTCTCTCCCTCCTCTTCTCCCCATCCCGTCCCATCCCACATGAGGCCCCTGTTCGCTCTGCAGGTGAGGCCACCTGGGAGAGGCTCTCGTCCCGTCTCCCCAGTTGTATCCCCTGTCCAGATGTCTCAGCTCCAGGACACTGCCCGTAGTGGCGGTAAAGGTGGGATCCATCGCTGAGTCCGTGGATAAAGCCTACCTGGAGGATAAAATGACTACATAAATTAAAAATTAAATAATAGTGTAAAGGGGAACAATAAAATGGAGCTAGTGATGATATGAAATGTTTCCAATTGAAGTTAAAGGAAATATTAATCAACACAATGTAATGCGGAACAAAATTCCGTGCCGTGACTAATTACAGGTTATTATAAGAAATAGCGTTCCATGGCCTAAAGGCAAGATAATGTGGATGAGAGTGTCATCGGGCAGGATACGCGTCCCTCTTGATCCGTAGATTGTTATGTGGGTGACAGTTGTTCATGGACACGTGCAATCCTCTGGACTCCCTAGCAGAGTGGTGTACTGACTAGCATTCGTGCCTATTACCTTGGGGGTTCGGGTCCGATTCCCGGCTCAGCCAAGATATTTAATTTTTGGCCTGGGCTCTGAAATGGTGTTCACTCTGCCTCGTGTGGCAAAACTGAGAAGAGGTGGGTTCGATTTCTACCTCAGCCATCCCAGGAGTATTTTTACATGGTTTATCACTTTAAATCCAGGCGAATGCCAGGATGGTACTAAATTAAAATCACGGCTGCATTCTACCCAAAACCTAGCCTCAATTACAATACACACACATGTATAGTCACCACAATGACACAGGTCATCAAACATATCCCTCACACACACACACACATGAAAGTACATTGGGCTGCATGGCCACGATATTGCCAAATCACTAACTCAACAACATCATTGACGAGGCTGGGACATGAGTGAAAAACACCTTTTTGTTATATCCTGTGCCAGGGAAAAAAGCAAAATCACTACATTCATCAAGAGATGGCAACAGACTTTATCCATTAATAATTACAGATATGTGAAAAGTCACTCCATTTGTCCCTTAAAGGATAAATGTCGGTGTATTCTGAGTTACAAGGCAGTTCCTGGCCATCTGAGTTGCGTGCTAAGAATTCATCGAACCCAAGCTTCAGTAAATGCAGAAAAGACGAACATGAATAGAGAAAGAACAGCAATAAATCTCAAAGGACTGTGGGAAGGAATCCCAGAGTAGTGAGCTAACAAAAACAAGAGTACCGGTAAGTGAGAAGAAGTGGCGAACAGAAACTGTGTATGGTCGTGAATGCGTAATGGACGGTATAATACAGAGATATGCAAATTCATTAGGATTTTAGCGGCTTCGGTGGCGTAGTTGGTAGCATGCTGAACTGCTGTGACCAAGATAGCGGGTTCAAACACGGTCGAAGTCGTCGGATTTTTAAGAGCGTTAAAAATCCTTCGGTATGCCTTCCTTCGGAGGGGAAGTAAAGCCGGTGGTCCCATGTCATAGATTTATGGCATGTAAAAGATCCTTCCACAGACTAAACTTGTGTGGAGCTAAATTTGTTAGGTTAGATTTCGTCAGAACGCTCTGTTAAAGTTCCAACGTTCACCACTAGGTATCATTGATATCTGGTGGCGAAGGTTGGAACTACTTGAAATTGAACGGAACTTGTAGCTCACCCTAAGGGTGTCCGCTTGAAGCAGCTACAGACTCAGGCGAGGCGAACATGTCCTCGGACACTCCCGGCACTAAAAGCCATACGATAAATAAATAATAATTAGGATTGTTGTTGTTTCATTTCTGCACTATGGATACCTTAACTATGAGCACTTATCTAATATGGGGTGTTTTCATACGTGTGGGAAGTAATAGGAGAGGTATCAGGTGCGTATTCAGGATTTCTTCTTTGAAGGGGGCTGAATGCATTCCAAGAAACTGCAATTACTACAAAATTTATCTCCACATAGTATAAAACAAAGTCCCCGATTCTTGGATGTAACGGGTAATCTCGAGAACCACCGGATGGATTTTGATGCGGTTTTCGCCTTTCTGTAAGGGATTTCTTGAGGAAGGTTTCTGTAGAAAATCATTCATTTATGACCAATGGAAGCCGAGCAATAACGATTTCAGTAAATCAAGTTGAAGAAATGTATGTGCGCCTGTGAAGCTTACGCTGAGTAAACCGTTAAAAATATTTGTATACTACGATTGTAAGAATTGTTTAGCAAGAAAGGTTCCACAGCATATCTCTATCTTTAATACATCGCCCACCATAAGCGTTTTTACGTTTCCATTTCTTCCAAAAATCTCTATTCAGTGGAAATTTAAATAACTAACTTCGGATCGAGTTTACGAGCTAGCGAGCGAGACAATCACCCAAGCTATCACGCCTGTCGAGTCGTGTCGAGTTTGGAGTTTCGCTGTTCACCTCGGCTTTTCTGAATTGCGTCTGGGACCTGCCGTCCGTGCGCCTCTTAAGCTTATGCTGGGTAAACCGTTAAAGATACCGGGCGAAGCCGGGACGGGTTGCTAGTTAAGTAGAAAATCAAACAAAGAAAGTTCAGTTCCTCGCTGCACTGAGACCATTGAGTCATGGATGTGTTTTTATTATAATACGTCGTTAAATTGAAATTGAAATATTTTTATCGTTATGAATATATTATGAGGGAACATTCGATGTTATTTTATAGGTTACTTTGGTAACCATATAAGTCCAGATCACTCGTGCACTTAAAATGACACTTTTGAAGAAATTTGAATACGAATTTCTTATGGAATTTTGGTGACTCTAAGATTTTATGTTGGTAACACTGATTTAAAAATTTAACTTGACACTCGGTGATGCTAGAAGAGATATTCGAAATTTTAAACAACTTTTAGTAACATATAAGGTACGGTACTTTTGAGTTCAACACTACGAAATCGTACTATCTCGCGACCGATAGGCGTACTAACTTTGAATAATAGTAACGAAGATGTTCTCATAGGAACATATAGATGTCTCTACTGAACTATACCTAGATGACGACCTCTTGTTGCCATGGTAAATTCTTATAGATTTTTAGTCCACGCTAATCACAAATAGACATTCAACCCTCAAACATAGCCATGTTAAAGCACATTGGAGAAAAGTCAAGTAATGAGAATCGATCCCGCGATCTTCCAGAGCGCTACCACCTGCACTTCTCGGCCGCCTGGAAGACAATATCACGTAGTCCCTAAGAACATACATTTTTCTCCCCTGTCTTCCTCGCAACCGAACGAATATTTGGGTCGTAATACTGTCGTTTGGGGAATTTACAATTAGGTAATCGGAGATGCTTTGAATCCATGCAAAGAAACAAACCACGTCTCCTGGCCCCCTGTCAGATATTCTATCATGAGGTTTACTTCCATTAGTGGGACTGTTGACCTTGGATCACCAGGCGAACCATCTGTCAACCAATCCAGAAACATTCGATTAGTCCGTCAATCAATCAATTGATCAACAGATTGATAGTTAAAAAACTCGGAGATTCCTCTCGCGATTCATGTTAATGGCTAACGGCTGAGCACATCCAAAACACTTCAACTCATCCACATTGGTAATGAGCTGACGCATCATTCGAATTTAATAAAATCATTTACTGTGTTAGTTGATCGATGGTCGATAAATAATTCGAAACATTTCATTGTGACACTGAAGAACCAGAACCGCATCTCTTTCACTTATAGCTGTAAAAAGGTGTCGTGATACAATGCCTTGTTTTGGACGTGCCAGCGTACTCCAGGTATGTATGGCACAATCCATGTCTTGGAAAGCTGACGTTGTCAGATCCAAATTTTGAATACCCGTTGTTCCAGGGTCATCGTGGGTACGATTTGTTCCCAAGGTTTGGCACATACACTCCATGAAAATGCCGCGTTGGTACCGTATTTCAAGCCTCAGGGAACGATTTCCAAAACCTGGTCCCTAATAATAACAGTTTCTAAAGGTACCAAAAGGGTATTCATTCACATTACCAAGTTGAAGTCCGTCCGCCTCATTGTGTGGTGGCTAGCATTCTTGCCTGTCACCGTGGAGGTCCGGGTTTGATTCCAGCACTGCCAAGAAATTCAATTCTGGTCTGAGGGCTGGAATGAGGTACACTCATCCCACTCAGCCTCGTGAGGCAAAACTGAGAAGAGGCAGGTTCGATTCCTATCTCAGCCATATAGGAAGTGGATTTCGGTTGCTTGCCCACTTCACCTCCAGGAAAATGCTGGGATAGTTCCTTACTTAAGACCACGGCCACCTCCTTCCAAATTCTATTCTGAAATCCAAATAAACACACTAATACACCCACCATAATAACACAGGTTATAAGACAAAATCCCTTACACACGCAAGTGCATGGAGCTGGATGACTGCGATGTTCAAGCACAAACAACAATATTATCCTTACCATTAGGGGCAGAAGTTCTAGATGTTACGTTCCCTGAAACAACAATCATCATCACCACCAAACTCAGGTTATCACACAAATCCAACTCACACCCAAGTTCACGGGGCTGATGACCAAGATTTCCATGATCTGTAACGTGAATCAACAATAAGGATCTGTGGAAGGAGGAAGTCGCACCGAAGAGGTGTGTGATTAGGCTGTCTTGTGGCGTATCGGAAGCGCTAAGGCAGCGAGCGGCCACTGTTTGGGAAGTGGGGGAAGGCAGACTGACAACCCAAGTACAACGGGTTGATGGCCAATATATCCCTAGTCCCTAAAATGAATCATCAAGAAGGATCTGTGGAAGGAGGAACTCGCACCGAAGAGGTGTGTGATTAGGCTGTCTTGTGGCGTATCGGAAGCCTAAGGCAGCGAGCGGCCACTGTTTGGGAAGTGGGGGAAGGCAGACTGGCAACCCAAGAACAACGGGCTGATGACCAATATATCCCTAGTCCCTAAAGTGAATCATCAAGAAGAATCTGTGGAAGGAGGAAGTCGCACCGAAGAGATGTGTGATTAGGCTGTCTTGTGGCGTATCGGAAGCGCTAAGGCAGCAAGCGGCCACTGTTTGGGAAGTGGGGCAGGCAGACTGGGAACCCAAGAACAAAGGGCTGATGACCAATATATCCCTAGTCCCTAAAGTGAATCATCAAGAAGAATCTGTGGAAGGAGGAAGTCGCACCGAAGAGGTGTGTGATTAGGCTGCCTTGTGGCGTATCGGAAGCGCTAAGGCAGCAAGCGGCCACTGTTTGGGAAGTGGGGCAGGCAGACTGGGAACCCAAGAACAAAGGGCTGATGACCAATATATCCCTAGTCCCTAAAGTGAATCATCAAGAAGAATCTGTGGAAGGAGGAAGTCGCACCGAAGAGGTGTGTGATTAGCAGTGGCGTAGCGTGAACTTTTGAGCTGGGGACGCCAAAGTTTATAACGACAGTCTGTTAGGTAGTCAGCCCGAAGGCTGGTTGGATCCTCAAAAAGTACCGCCGTTAGGTTATGTGGGTAAATACCCACAAAACCCCAAGGCAGCGCTATATTGAGGCGTACTAGGCAAGGTGAGGAGTGAGGTAGTTTGCCATTGCTTTCCTCACCGAGTCAGAACAGCAGTACTAACCCTATGAGTAGAACCTTTCACAGCATGCACAGGCACTGACTGTGTCCTGAATGTCATTACTAAGCACCACCCATACCTCAGTAGCTTCCATATAATCACAGCCGTGAGTGAGACTGAGACATCGGTGAAAAGCCACATTTTACTCTAGCCTGTGCCAACAGACAAATGCAAATGTATTGCATTCATCAAGAGATGGCAAACAGCGATAATCAAAAAGCTAATATGAAAGATACTGTCACATACCTCACACAGTCTTGTACATCAGCTCCATTCGTCTTTTCTTCTTTTCTGCGAAAATGTCAATGATGTGTTCAAGAAATGCGGGCTCTGATGAAAGCTTACCTAATAACTGTTTTTCAATGGCCAGTGAATTTAAACACGACAAGCGACTATTGCTCATAGAATTTCTAAGGTATTTTTTAATTCTTTCCAGCGTGCTCATGCTGCGTTCACTACTAGCTGTAGTAGTTGGAATAGTCAGTACTAAGCGCTGTAGTTTAGTTACTTCCTGATAGATGGAGTCGAGACCGTTGGCAACAAAATATTTTAAAAGCTCTTTTGGAGCTAAATGCTTTGTCTGATCTCCATAAACAATGTGAAGTTCATTTAGTAATTGGTTAACATTAAAGAATGGATACTGTTTTACCAAAATATCTAATTTTCCCTGGGGGAATGTTTCAGTGTATTCTTTAAACTTCTTTTCTTGTACTAACTCAATGAAATTTAGATGATTAAGATCTTCAAATCTACTTTTCATTTGAGCTGTTAGTGAATCTACTATTTCAAAATTTAGCACTCTCAAAGTGTTATACATTACGTTTTCATTCAACTGGATGCTTTTTTGAACGCATCTGTCAGTGAAATCTTCATTTATTAAGTTTTCTATTCTTTTGACGACAGCCTCTATCTCATTATGGCAAGTTACAATACTCACTGCCGATGATTGTAACAATTTGAAAAGATGATCAGTGTAAATGAAACAAGCTTCGAATACACATAGAAAATATACAAAGGTAGGGTCATCCATATGTCTTTTGAGACCAATTGCACAGTTCACAGAGTCGTCGTCCCATTCACTATTTTCATCATCAATAATTTCATCAAAAGTACTATACAATCCTTGGAAATGTTTCATAATGGTGAAAACTGCCCTCGAATGAAAATTCCATCTCGTATTGCTAGCTTGTGGAAGCTTAAATCCTCTTTCTGTCAACAAAACCGTCCTTTTAGAAGACTTGCTGAAAAAACTATGAAAAGCAGTCAAGGCACAGACAAACAAACGAACCTGTTTTATTGTTTTTGAGCCATACAGAAGTACCAAATTTAATTGGTGGGCGTAACAATGGACGAAAAGAGCATATGGGCAAAACTGTTTCACTAGCTTTTGAACTCCTCCTTGTCTGCCTGCCATTACAGCTGCGCCATCGTAAGTCTGGCTTACAACTTTTTCTCCATTTACTTCCCAGTCAAGTAAAACTTGGTGCACGATTTCTGATAATCCCGCAGCTGTTTTATTCTTGGAAACGTCATAAAAGCCGACGAATCTCTCCTCTATTCTATCATCCACACAATATCTAAATATTATGCTCATCTGGCTCTTACACGATACGTCTAATGTCTCATCCGCTTGTATGGAGAGAAAGGGGGCTTCATTTATTTCTGATTTGATTTTTTCATTTAATGCAATTGTTGTAACTTCTATCAAGTCATTTTGAATGTCTGGAGATGTTCCTTTTAATAATTATGATGACTGTAAATGGTCTCTAACTATAGATTCATTTTGAGCGAGCAGGTTCAACAATTGCAAATAATTCCCCTTGTTAATAGAACTTTCATCTTCTCTATGCCCACGGATGGCTAGTTCTTGTGTACAGAGAAATACTACTGATTGAATGAGTCGTCGCACATATTGCCTGTTCGAAGACACGATCTCATTATGTTTTACTGCTTGTAGTCGAGCAGCTTCAGACATGCTCAATGCGAGTTTTACCTAGCAGATGAAATGCTTCACAATGTAACAAGTGGTGTTATGAAGACTGGTGTTTTACAGCCTTTTTAATTAAATTACTCAGGTCAGAAATTCCTTCCGTGCACCATTCAGTATCTTTCGCTCCAAACATAAGGCAAACGTAACAAAACATTTTTTTTTTTTTTTCAACACACCCAGTTAGCCAGGAAAACCTGTCATACCAAGAAAGCTGAAAACTCCGTGTGCGATTTTTACCGACTTCTTTAATTGATAAATTTGGCTTTGGTCTTTTTGTTTTTAATTCACATCGCTGTTCATATGATAAAGTGCTCAAAGGAGTTGCCTTTAAAAAATTAATAACATTAGAGTCAGGTGAACTTTCTTCAGTCATATTGGCAGCATTAAACACACACACCCACAATTAAAAGAAACTACACTTCTACAGTTCGAACTATAGCACTAGCGCAGCGATTGGGCTATTGAGTTAACAGAACAGTGATCATACAATTCAAACGCCAGCAAACGCCAGCGTACGGTAGCGCTTCCCTTCCGAGAAACAAGTATGAACCTGCGCATGCGCTGCAGCGTGGCCTGGCCAGAGTGGTACACTGCTCTTGACGCCAAGAAGGTCTGGCGTACAGACAAGAAGAGCAACGCCCAGCAGTAGACCGCGGCCGGGCTAATAAGACTAGTTATATGGGGGGTACGGATATAAAATAACTAAGCGCCATGTAATATGCTAACGCCGCATTTATATCAAATAAAAACAATGTTATATTTTACTCTCTGATGAATACACATTCTAAATCAGGGAACGCCCGGCGTATCGGCGTAATATAGCGCTACGCCTCTGGTGATTAGGCTGTCTTGTGGCGTATCGGAAGCGCTAAGGCAGCGAGCGGCCACTGTTTGGGAAGTGGGGCAGGCAGACTGGGAACCCAAGAACAAAGGGCTGATGACCAATATATCCCTAGTCCCTAAAGTGAATCATCAAGAAGAATCTGTGGAAGGAGGAAGTCGCACCGAAGAGGTGTGTGATTAGGCTGTCTTGTGGCGTATCGGAAGCGCTAAGGCAGCAAGCGGCCACTGTTTGAGAAGTGGGCCAGGCAGACTGGCCTGGGGTTCATTCACCGCGTGCGCGATAACGCCTGCACCGTTCTGTTCCGTTACTGCTCACTCGCCGGCTATCTCTTCCTGCAACGCGGCCCGGCGCGCAGTCTCCCGGAAACAAATACACACTCTTCTCTCACTTTCATCTGTATTAGGAACAAACAAGATGTCTTTCATCAGTGAAGCCCGACTTAGCTCAGAGAATAAGAGCAGAGATGCAAGTTCATGGCGCGAGTTTACAGTCGCCTCTCTGTCAGCAGTGTTGTGTGATTGCTGTTTGAATTAGGGCAAGGTCTCTCGGGGTGCAATAGGCGGCGCAAGGTGCAAAAGATGAATTCGCTAGTTTGATCTCAGTGCAAACCCCCACTCACTATACTTGCCTCGCTCGCTCCACCTTCTTCCCCTTCCGCACCTTCCCCACTCTATCTTCCACACTTGCGGTATAGACAGGCTGCGTGGCTCAGCGGTAATGTTCTCGCCTGCTGTTCCCATGGTTGAAGAATCGAATTCAGACGCAGTCATTTGCCATTTGAGGGTGCGTAAATGTCAGGGAGCGGTGTCCGTAGATTTACTCTGGCACATTAAAGATCCCTTTCGGGGTTCCAACCCAGCATAAGACGTCGGATTTTTTAAGAGCGTTACAAATTCCTTCGGAGGGGAAGTAAAGCCGGCGGTCCCATGTCATAGATTTATGGCATGAAAAAGAACCTTCCACTAACAACACTTGTGTGAAGCCAAAATATGTAGGTTAGAATTCATATCGCTCTATTAGTTCCATTGTTCGCCGTCAGGTGCCAACTGCGATGCCATCTAGTAGCCAAGTCCACAAGCTATGTGACGTGGACGGTAGCATTTGGTAGCAAAAGTAGGAACTACTTGAAATTATTGTCTGCAGTCCTTATTTGAATTAAAACACGATAACACACACTAATACTGCCATTACAATTAACACCGGTTTTCAGACAGATTCTACACACACTCAAAGTACACGAGGCAACATGACCGCGTTGTTGCAGCCCTTACATTAAAGAACCATCCAACCATCCACTTCGGGGCAAAAATCCGGCACTGGATAATCCTCAAAAGGGACGTAAAACAAATTACAGTAATATTATTATACACTTGCGGTATAATGGGCAGTATCATACTGGGAAGTTGTATTCTACTGTATGCAGGAGCTAATGTAGGATTCATTGTTGCTACGATGTCGAAGACAATACACTTTATTAATGACCCTTCCACATACGGCTACCCCAGCTCTGGCTAAACATAGAGCAACTTTAAAACCAGCCCTAAGAGTATCATCCCAACACCCTTTACCTTCTACGCACTAAATAGAAAGAATAAGTGTATTAGGAATAACGAAAAAGAAAAATTAGAACGAATTCACTTATCATAGGAATATTAACTAAACAAAGTTCTTTTTTGAGCATCCTTAACCATTATACAAATACTAATGTAGTGGTACAAATCTCTTTTTTGTGACTACAGAATGATCTTCTTCAACAATTTTAGCCTATTTTCATTTATGAAAAAAATAGGCTTATGAGATCACCTTATGTCCGTGTGTCTATCTGTATGTGCGTGTGCGTGTGTGTGTGTGTGAGGATTTTTGTGTCCCCCCCCCCCCTAATAACTTCTAGACGGCTGGAGATATTTCAATGAAACTCGGTAAGTTCATAGCACTATTCCGGGCGACACCGACCGTGCCCTTCAAAATTTGTTGCGTCTCACCAATCCAACATGTCGGTTGTGCGAATTATTTCACCAGCATTTAATATCTCCGAAACTATTACCGTTATCGCCCTGTAATTTTGTACGAAGATAAAGGGATCTACTACAAGTTCACCTACGTGACATTTGAAAATCTGGTAGCTACAAAACCAACATGGCGGCCAAGCGAAGTTGCGACTTTTAAATAGACGTTTCTCGCGATTTAACCAACCAAACGCTATGAAACTTGGTACAGTATATGTTCATACACATTGTAATGCACCGACATCTAATTTCGTTCAAGTGTTTACATAACCTCAAGATGGCGAATGTGCGAAATATTTCACCGGCATTCTATATCTCCAAAACTATTACCGGTATCACCATTAACTTGTGTACGGAGATAAAGGGCACCACTGGAAGATCATCTATGAGACTTTCAAAAACCGATTGACTACAAAACGAACATGGCGGCCAAACGAATTTGAAAGTTTTAAATAGACTTTTCTCGCGATTTAATGATCCAAACGCAATGAAACTTCGTACAGAAAATGTTTATACACATTGCAATCCACTGGTATCTAATTTAGTTCAATTGTTTACGAAACCTCAAGATGGCAGCTATGCGAATTTCGAAAATTAAGTTTTTATTTCTTGTGTTCTAATCATGCGATTGAAATCAACATTTGCATAATGAACGTACACAATAATCATCATCTAATAGTACATAACTCTATGGCCTACATATATTAAAATCCAATATGGTGACCATCCGAAATATTTAGACGGTTCTCAATATATAGGTTATTATTCTACTACAGAAATCAAACTGAAATTTTGTAAGTGTATAGAGGCTATAAGCATAAGTTCGCCTATGGGATGTTCAATAACCTGACGAGTACAAATCCAACATGGCGGCGACGCGAAATTTAAATATTCAAATGGACGTTTCTTGCGTTTTAACCATCCGAGCGCAGTGAAACTTGATACGGTATATGCTTATACAAATTTTAATCGACTGGCATCTAATTCATTTAAATTATTTTCATAACCACAAGATGGCGGTTGAGCAAAATTTTAAAATCCCGCTTTTATTTCTTGTGTCCTAATTATGCGATTGAAGTTTGAATAAAACACCTACACAATAATCTTCATGTAATCTTATATATAAAAGTGAAAGTCTGTATGTATGTGGGTATGTTTGTGGGTGGGTCTGTTCCGTATACAAATCTACACCGTTCCACCAATCTCAACCAAATTTTGCATACATATAGTTTAGGATCCAGAAGGAACCGCTGGCTACATGAATTTTCGATAGTCTTTCTCATTCTTCTGATTTCGGCCCTTTTGCACTCAAGCACAGGCTAATCAAATCATAAAATATACTCATGAAGGAATGGCAAGCCAGACAGTTTCCATGGCAACATAGCTAAAGTCGAGACACGGCCGACTGGATGCCAGTTCTGCTCTGCACTACCGGTATAGAAAAAGAGGATCTTTACTTGAAATCCCGTTAGTTACTCAACTACTCACACAGCACTGTCAACCGAGTTTAGCATAACAAAGACTTGACACTATCATCTACTATATATATTTGTCAAATACCACTCACTCACTCATTCATTCATCACGAAATCTCAGAAACCACCGACGGATTGGAATGAAATTTGGTATGCAGCTTCCCAAAGGGCCGCAAATGCCCACTAAGAGAGGATTTTTGGATATTCAGGTTCTAAAGGGGTGTTAAGGGGGTAGACCTGCATTTCATTGAATTGCAATATCTCCCAATTGGTTTCATTGGGGGATGTGATACTCGGCACGTAAACTCATCATTAAAAATAAGAAGACACGAGTCTGAGGGTTTTAGGATGTGGTGTATATTATGAGGTGAAAGGGGTGAAAAGTGGGGGTTGAAGGATTCCTAACGGAGCGTGTAGGCCTATCTCTTAAACGACATAGGTGAGAAATTTGAAACTTAGCGAAATAAAATCAGCTAAAAAATTAAGTAAATCGGTGTTCGACCGTTTTTTCATAAATTAATTTGAGGGGCCAATGGGGTGGGGTGAAATTCTGGGGGGATAAAGGAGAGAAAGTGTCCTAACTGACTGACTAACTCACTCACTCA
The DNA here is from genome assembly GCA_946902985.2 of Meconema thalassinum. Classification (NCBI taxonomy): domain Eukaryota; kingdom Metazoa; phylum Arthropoda; class Insecta; order Orthoptera; family Tettigoniidae; genus Meconema; species Meconema thalassinum. The sequence goes on along the minus strand of OX336388.2, from coordinate 1,847,054,482 downwards.
TCAAACTCAGGGGAAAAAGACAGCTAAAAAAATAAGTTAATAGGTGTTCAAGCATTTTTTCATCAATCCAATTTAAGGGGCCCATGGGGAGGGGTGATATTCTGGTAAAAATAATTGAAAGGAAATGTCCTGTCTGACTCACTCACTCATCACGCCCAGCGAAAACTATTGATGTTGGAAAAATGAAATTTTGGGAATATGTTCGCTGTATGTCAAAACGTCAACTAAGGAATGACTTTCTTTTATTCGGGGTTTAAAGAGATGTTAAGGTGGTACACGTGCATTTCATTGAATAACGATATCTCATGAGTTGTTTCTTTGGGGATGTGATATTCGGTATTTAAACTAATCATTAAAAATAATCAGACATATATCTAAAGGTTTATCGATGTGGTGTATATTATGAGGTGAAAGGGGTGAAAATTGGGGGTTGAGGGATTCTTAACGGAGCGTGTATCTCTTAAACGACATAGGCGGGAAGTTTGAAATTCGGCGGGAAAAAACAGCTTAAAATACAAGTAAATATGTATTCGACCGTTTTTTTCATAAATCCAATTTAAGGGGCCCTTGGAGAGGGGTGAAATTTGAGCCATGTTTAACATCTCTCATTTCTTTATTTTCTTTGGCGGCCGTCTCGGTTGACTCAGACGCCATGTGAGATACTTTCTGTCCGGACGTGCCTTGAGGCTCTCCGCCTTATTATTTAAAATGTAATGTTTTTCCTTTTTATTTAACATTGTTATTATGCCGAAGCCTTCCATTTACTCATGTAAGTAATACATCTAACCTTGTGTCCACTATGCTCATTTCCTAAATTTAACTTTTCTTTTTGATCTTTGCCGTGTGCTTGGATTCGCTGTGGAACCAATCGTAATGGCGGTCTCCTGTTTTATTTTGTTTGAGTCTTCGTTTAACCTTTTATTTGTGCCGTGAAATATATCTGCGAGTGATTTTGTGAGTGTATGTTTTTCTTGCTGCCAGGTGCATTGATGCTGTTTTGATTGGGCATATCTTCGAATGGGTCTCCCGTGGTTTGTGGACGTTGGCGTTTCGACCATTCTCCCAACACGAGGCATGACACCATATATTTTAGCCCTTATGTTTTCCCTTCATTCCATGCTTCGGGCAACTGGATCACGGCGGTAACTTTAAGTAGGCCTTACCGTATTCAGCTCGAACTCGGAACGTAAGTTGGGGACCATATAGGTTTAGCATGTTTTGCTAGACTACCTACAAGCACGAGTTGCTTTGTGTTTTATTACTGCATCGACGGCTGGCATTTTGTGTGTTTGATTGCGTGTATGTATCATGATATATTTCACGGACATTTGACGTCATTTGTTTCTCCTTGTAGTATCTTTGGTGTTTGCTTTTTTTTTCTCTGGGGACTGCCAGCTCGATCGCATCCCCATTGCTCGCCACAGCCTCTGCGACACGCACACAGCCTCTTGTTTTATCTTTGCTATGCTTGTTATTTGTGGTCGTCATGACAACCATCCATCTCTAGGCTGAGAAGTGATTGTTGTTGACCAGCGACCGGGTCGATTGCCTTTTGGTCAATTACCTCCTCCCTTTTTACATCATTTTTATTGGAAGTGGCACAGGTATTTATTTTATTTGTTTCCGTTATTTATTATTGTAAGTTATTTATTGTTTATAATCATCCTTCCCGTTTGAAAGTGACTGTATTTGACCCCTAGGGTACTCTTTTCTTTGAGTGTGTTATTCTGGCCGTTTTTTTTTTTGTGTGTTCGATTTCACTATAATTAAATTTCCATTTCTTTATCCATGTGTCTTATTTAGTAGTGTTTGACGATCGGGCTGCTCTCTCTCTCTCTTCAACCCTAGGCCTAACTTATTCTAGCTTTCTAGCACCAGGAGGGTATTCCTACCACTCGTCGTGGGACCACCTTCACGGAGTCTGGAGTCGCTCTGCACATCTGGCCTGCAAGTACGGGCCCAGCACAGGTCAGAAATTAACATCCATTTCCACTGCGTGCTCCTTTCTTTTCTAGTTGGTTCCAGTGATGCAGCTAGGAGGCACGCCAAGAATATGTTTATTTTTAAAGGGCGGTGCAGATGGTAGCAGTTGCGAGGTTAAGTCTCCTGGTCGCTTAGCCATATCCATTGGATTTTAATATTTCGCTGCATATTTTTCAATGTTGTTTTTATTCTGTTTCATGTTCCCTATTGCATACTATGCAAACAAATATTGAGAGTCAATGTGAACTTCCAAGGAGTATGGACCATAAAAATAACAAACTGTAAGGAGAGTGCAATGAGTTGGACCCTATCAACGAACCCCAGCATTGGTAATGTACTAAACAACCCTACTTCTTGTTTCGTACTCATTTCAGGCGCAGGACGGAGGCAAGACATTTGTAGTTATTGTTTTGAATTGTAGCTAGCAGTACTTCTGTAGTTTAGCCATGTATTCTCTCCCAGGTTGTAACGTGAAGAAGGAGCTCATCCAGTCTGACGATGATCTGCTATCGTTTGAAAGTGTCTGTGGGAAAGACACTAATCCATTGACTGAGGTGAAAGGCCATCGCAAGGGAGGCGTAGCCAATATAGTGTCCAAGTGGGGAATTTCATTTTCTGGTGAACTGGGAGTTTCGTCTGTATTTGAGTTCTTAGACAGGGTCAGTGAACTCTGCCATTGTTATGACCTCGAACCAGACGACATTGTTGTCTGCCTACCGTTATTGTTGAGTGGCTTAGCTTTAAAATGGTATCGACTTACCAACAGATCTTTCATCTCGTGGGTTGATTTCTGTAAGTCAATAAAGGAGCGGTTTACGACTTATGATTTTGAACATGACTTGAAGGCTGAAATTCATCGCCGTACCCAGGGTTTGGAAGAGCCTGTAGACGATTTTGTTACTGGGCTAATGACTTTAATAAGTAGGTTGTCGCAGCCCCTTCCCCTTATTGAAACTGTTGATATTGTGTATAGAAATCTAGCACCTGAGTACAAGTCTTTCATACGCCGGTCCAGTGTGTATAGTGTGGCTGACATTGTTGATCAAGGACGTGAATGCGAGTTCAATCGGCGCCTGCGCAAGTCCTATGTACCCCCACCCCTCCCCTCTGACAGTTTGTTTCCAGAGACTGCATGCGCGCAATCCCAGATTCAGAGGACTGCGCACCCATCTTCAATATCTCGTCAGGAGGACCGGGCAGTTAACCGTCCCCACTCGCATATTGTCGGGAGTATTCCCAATGCTACTTCTTCTGCGAATCCCGCTCCTCAGGATCAACAGTTACCTCGAAACCCGAACATGTATAACCGTATAAAATGTTGGAATTGTGATCGTTTGGGGCATCATTTTAATTCCTGCCGTGCGCCCTCGCGTGTGTTTTGTCACACATGCGGTCTTCGTGACGTGACGCACATAGCCTGTCCTAGATGTGCTTCGCGTCAGGGAAACGAGCATGGGTCCCCGGTTTAGACCCGCCGGAGTGGCCATGCAATGAAGTTCGCCGGGAAATGAACATTTCCACGACTGGAAACTTCTGTCCTTGGGTCCCTGTAAGTGTTAAGAAATTGTCGATACCCGCTTTACTGGATTCTGGTGCTTCACGTTCATTTATTCAGCGCTCCATCGCGGAACAGCTTCCTGTTACTCAGATTTGTCCACAAGATGGGGGTTTAAAATTTTATTCTGCGGTGAAGTCATCTATTTCTGTTTCTAGCGTTGTAACATGTCATATTAAGATATGTGGTTATTCTTGGGATTGGAACTTCCATGTGGTGGATGACTTATCTACGCCTATGATCTTAGGTTCTGATTTTATGCACACAGCAGGGTTGAGGCTTGATTTTTCGGATCATTCCTTCAGTTTTTTGTTTAAATCCAAGGAACGGTTTCATTTTAATACTTGTGAAGCGAGTGTTCCTTGTAATTTTTCTGGTGTCTCTGCTGTTCTAATCCCTCCTACTTTATTCACGAGTCAACGTGACGCTTTATCTGATTTGGTGAATGAATTTCCAGATGTTCTCACGTCGGAACTGGGTTCCGCTATCGGCTACGAGTGTCATATTGATTTGACTGATGAGGTTCCAGTTAGGTCGGCGCCATTTTCTTGCTCTCCACCCAAACTCATTGCCATGAGAGAATATATTGATGATCTTAAGGCACGCGGTTTTGTGAGTCCTTCTAAGTCTTCTTATGGTAGTCCAGCATTCCTGGTGCCTAAGAAAGAGGGTACTTTTCGTTTAGTAGTTGATTATCGTCGACTCAATTCTAAGGTGGTGTTCGACAACTTTCCCCTTCCAACTCTGGAGAGCGCTTTTCAGCATTTTCACGGGGCGAAGTACTATTCCGTCCTAGATTTGAACTGTGCATATTATCAAATTCCTCTCGATCCCGAGAGCCGTAAGGTAACTGCGTTCTCCACTCCGTTCGGCCTTTTTGAGTTCAATAAGTTACCCATGGGCATTTCTATCGGCGGACAAGTATTGAGTAGGTTTTTGGACGAGTTATTTGGAGATTTAAAGTATTCATCTGTGTTTAACTATCTTGATGACCTCGTGATTTACAGTCAGTCTTTTGAGGATCACCTGATCCATTTACGTGAAGTCCTATGTCGTCTTCGCAGAGCCGGACTCACTGTTAACCCGGACAAAATCTCTTTGGCTTCGAAGCAAATCAAATTTTTAGGTCACATTCTTTCGGATGTGGGCATAGAAGTGAACCCTGAGCGTGTGCAATGTATCCAAGAGTTCCCTACTCCCACGAATGTGAAAGCAGTCCGACGTTTTTTGGGAATGGCAGGCTTTTACAGTAGGTTCATTAAGGGCTTTTCGGACATTTCAGCGCCCCTGAATTATTTGAAGAAGAAGAATGTACGATTCGTGTGGGGCCCCGACCAGTGTCTCGCCTTTGAGAAATTGAAAGAATGTATTTCTTCTGCTCCCGTCCTTCGAACTCCGGATTTTGGGAAAGATTTTATGTTACATTGTGATGCGAGTGATGTCGCAGTTTCTTGTGTGCTTAGTCAGCAGGTGAATGGTAATTTGGCACCCATCGCTTTTGCCAGTCGGATGCTTAATGATTGCGAACGCCGGTATTCCACTTTCGAGAAAGAAAGTCTGGCTGTCGTATTCGGCTGTGAACGTTTCAGATCTTTTCTAGAACATCGGCATTTCATAGTGTATACCGACAATGAAGCTCTGTCCTGGATGCGCTCGCATGTCAAAAAATTGGGACGTATAAATCGTTGGATTCTTCGTCTATCCTCTTTCAGCTTTGACATCATTCACGTCAGAGGCAGTGAAAATGTTGTAGCAGATTGTTTGTCACGCATGTTTGAGGAACCTCCTCCCATTGTTGAGATCCCCGAGCCAGTGAATCTTCTCCAACACATTCCATGGTCATTTACTGACATCCGTACGTACCAAGCAGATGACCCATTTTGTGTCACATTGCGTGAAAAAATTCTCGGGAAAGATCCTGGTGTATCTGAGTTTTCATTGCGCAATGATGTTATAGTGCATACCGCTCCTCGATCTTCGAAATGTAGGATTTTCGTGCCAGAGAATATACGAAGTATGCTCTTGGCGTATTTCCATGAATCCTGTTTTGGATTACATTTAGGTATGACGAAGACTTTCCATAAAATCTCTCAGGAATTCTTCTGGCCTCATTTGAAAGCGGATGCTTTTGCTTTCGTCCGAAAATGTGTTACGTGTCAACGTTCTAAGCCAGCAAAGAATTCTCGCATTGGACTTCACCACGCTGACACGATGTCATATCCTAATGAGCGCCTGTTTATAGATTATTTTGGTCCCCTAGTTAGGTCATCTTCTGGTCATAAAGCTATACTTACTGTCGTTGATGGATTTTCAAAATTTGTATGGTTATTTCCTGTCAGGGAAATCACGACACGTACCACTGTTAGGCTTTTGACCAATCATATTTTTGGTGTTTTTGGTCCTCCAAAGTTTTTAGTGTCCGATAACGCGAGCGTTTTCCCGTCCAAGTCTTTTAGATCAATGTGTTTTTCTTGGGGAATTGATCATGTCTTTTTGGCACCCTACCACCCTCAGCCAAATCACGTTGAAAGGTTTCATCGTAACTTGAAGGCTTGCTTGAGTGCGTTCCACAACACAGATCAGTCACGTTGGGACGCAAATCTTCAGTTTTTCTCCTTAGGATTTAACACTGCTCTTCATGAATCGACGAATTCTACCCCTTCGGAATTGTTTTTAGGAAGGCGTATTGTTGATCCACTTCAGCTTCAGTGGAAAATAGATTATCTGGCTGCGCCATCCCGCCGTACCTCAGTCAAAGAAAAATGGGAAGTTGCTGTACGGCATCTGAAAAGGGCACGAGATCGCGTGGCGTCTCGCTATAACAAGGGTAGGCAACCTGTTTGTTTTCAGGTGAATGACGACGTGCTAGTGCGCCTGCACCCACAGAGTTCGGCCAAGAATAAGGAGTCAGCTAAGCTAATGCTTCGCTGGAGCACGCCCAAAACTATCACTAGATTTTTAACACCTGTCACTGTTGAATTGATCTCCAAGGAGAATCCCACCGACGTATCCAGAGCTCACATATCTCAATTGAAACCATTTATTGTGTAACCTTCTTATTTGCTGTGATTAATGTTGTCCTTTTTCTGCGTAGGTTAGCCAATCATAATTTGCTTATGTTATCCAAGGAAGCTAGTATTCATATGGCGTCTCCTTGACCTGCCTATTATTGAACCAATTTTGACCGAGGCAGAGTCAAGTACAAATTTACGAGCTCAAGAAAGAAAATATACAAGAAGAAATAGGCCTACATACTCTGTGTAACTTAATATTTATTGTAAAAATATGTATTTTTGCGAATTCGGCCAGTAGAGAATTTATATTGTATAAATAATGGACACATTATATCGCTTCTTTGTTATTTTAATACGTCACTTTCATGATGGGTATAAGGAGAATGGCAGACTTCGGCGTCAAAGGGCGAAAGTCTTTTGTTTATGATTTTCGTCCGTGTCTCTATCTACTTTTCTTGTCATTGTAACGCGCAGGCGAACCGTAATACCATTATGACAAGCCCAGGGATCGTCAAAGGAACGCGCGCCTTTGGGGACCCCGAAGGAGTTCTGTCCTGATATTGCGATCGCCGAAGCGATCTGATTATTTTTATATATTACTTCCTTTTATAACTGTATTTTTTCTGATATGGCTCAATTGCTTAAGTGACTGTTATATCGATCACCCTCCCCCCTCATATTTTGTGTACTGTTATAGTTGTTGACAAACCACCTGTGTGATAAGGATGTTGTGTATTTAGGAACACTTGGGACATGTTTGATTTCAAAGCGGTGGTGCTTAGTGATGTAAAAAGAAAAATCTTTTATTATTATAAATAATTTTTCTTTTGGGGGGTGGTGTTTAACATCTCTCATTTCTTTATTTTCTTTGGCGGCCGTCTCGGTTGACTCAGACGCCATGTGAGATACTTTCTGTCCGGACGTGCCTTGAGGCTCTCCGCCTTATTATTTAAAATGTAATGTTTTTCCTTTTTATTTAACATTGTTATTATGCCGAAGCCTTCCATTTACTCATGTAAGTAATACATCTAACCTTGTGTCCACTATGCTCATTTCCTAAATTTAACTTTTCTTTTTGATCTTTGCCGTGTGCTTGGATTCGCTGTGGAACCAATCGTAATGGCGGTCTCCTGTTTTATTTTGTTTGAGTCTTCGTTTAACCTTTTATTTGTGCCGTGAAATATATCTGCGAGTGATTTTGTGAGTGTATGTTTTTCTTGCTGCCAGGTGCATTGATGCTGTTTTGATTGGGCATATCTTCGAATGGGTCTCCCGTGGTTTGTGGACGTTGGCGTTTCGACCATTCTCCCAACACGAGGCATGACACCATATATTTTAGCCCTTATGTTTTCCCTTCATTCCATGCTTCGGGCAACTGGATCACGGCGGTAACTTTAAGTAGGCCTTACCGTATTCAGCTCGAACTCGGAACGTAAGTTGGGGACCATATAGGTTTAGCATGTTTTGCTAGACTACCTACAAGCACGAGTTGCTTTGTGTTTTATTACTGCATCGACGGCTGGCATTTTGTGTGTTTGATTGCGTGTATGTATCATGATATATTTCACGGACATTTGACGTCATTTGTTTCTCCTTGTAGTATCTTTGGTGTTTGCTTTTTTTTTCTCTGGGGACTGCCAGCTCGATCGCATCCCCATTGCTCGCCACAGCCTCTGCGACACGCACACAGCCTCTTGTTTTATCTTTGCTATGCTTGTTATTTGTGGTCGTCATGACAACCATCCATCTCTAGGCTGAGAAGTGATTGTTGTTGACCAGCGACCGGGTCGATTGCCTTTTGGTCAATTACCTCCTCCCTTTTTACATCATTTTTATTGGAAGTGGCACAGGTATTTATTTTATTTGTTTCCGTTATTTATTATTGTAAGTTATTTATTGTTTATAATCATCCTTCCCGTTTGAAAGTGACTGTATTTGACCCCTAGGGTACTCTTTTCTTTGAGTGTGTTATTCTGGCCGTTTTTTTTTTTGTGTGTTCGATTTCACTATAATTAAATTTCCATTTCTTTATCCATGTGTCTTATTTAGTAGTGTTTGACGATCGGGCTGCTCTCTCTCTCTCTTCAACCCTAGGCCTAACTTATTCTAGCTTTCTAGCACCAGGAGGGTATTCCTACCACTCGTCGTGGGACCACCTTCACGGAGTCTGGAGTCGCTCTGCACATCTGGCCTGCAAGTACGGGCCCAGCACAGGTCAGAAATTAACATCCATTTCCACTGCGTACTCCTTTCTTTTCTAGTTGGTTCCAGTGATGCAGCTAGGAGGCACGCCAAGAATATGTTTATTTTTAAAGGGCGGTGCAAATTCTGGGGGGGGGGGGGAAACAGGAAAGAAAGTGTCTTAACTGATTGACTCACTTACTCACTCATCAAACTCAGGGGGAAAACAGCTTTAAATAAGTAAATAGGTGTTCGACCGTTTGTTTCATAAATCCAATTTAAGGGGTTCATGGGGAGGGGTGAAATTATCAAATATAAATGAAAGAAAATGTCCTGACTGACTCACTCTCTCATCATCGCCCAGCCAAAATTATTGAAGTTGGAAACATGAGGTTTGGGGATATGTTCGTTTTATGTCGAAAACGTCCACTAAGGAAAGAGTTTTGAATATTCAGGTTCTAAATCGGTGTTAAGGGGGTAAACGTGCATTTCATTGAATAACAATATCTCAGGAGTGGTTGGCATATATACTAATCATTAAAAATAAGCTGACACATGTCTAATGGTTTTTCGATGTAGTGTATATTATGAGGTGAAAGGGATGAAAAGTGGGGGTTGAAAGATTCTTAACGGAGCGTGTATCTCTTAAACGACATAGGCGAGGAGTTTGAAACTCGGAGGAAATCAATCAGCTTAAAATAAATAAATAAATAAATAAAATAAATAGGTGTTCGACAGTTTTTTCATAAATCCAATTTAAGGGGCCTATGGGGAGGGGTGATATTCTGGAAGAAAAACGTCCACTAAGGAAGGATTTTTGGATGTTCACTCTCATCGACCAACCAAAACTATTAATGTTAGAAGAATGATATTTTGGGGATATGTTTGTTGTGTGTCGAAAACATCTACTAAGGAGGGATTTTTGGATATTCAGGTTCTAAAGGGGTGTTAACGGGGTTAAACCTGCATTTCATTGAATAACAATATGACACGACTATGATGCGAGCGAAGCGAGACTAAAAATGAGATGGTGTGTGTCTGTGTATTACTCAATCACGCAAGTACCACTGGTCCGATTTACATGAATTTTACAGGGAAGTAGCAGATTTACCTGGTTAACATACAGGTTACTTTTGATTTCAATACTTTGCACTATTCAAAGATGGCGACCATTTTAGTGACGTCACTCTACCCTTTGGTTTTAAACTTTCATATTTCCATTTCAAATAAAAAGAGAACGCTAAGAAATAGCAAACTTTTGATGGCATATACGAGGTTAAAAATTGCATTTTCCATCCGAAATGTATCTCCAACCGTTAGCGAGTAAAACCTAAATGTGTGCTATAAAACACGGTCAAGGCAGAGCGGTGTAGTTGGACAAAATGTTCCATCCTTAATCTCCCTCAGCGCAGCACCTCACCTATCCCCTGTTTTAACTGTCATCTTCACATTTTAATTTATTTACGACCCGTAGCGAAGCACGGGTACTTCAGCTAGTAGTACTTAAATATAAGGCATAGGCCTATAATATAACAATCCAACATGGTGATCATATTTAGACGGTTCTCAATATCTACGAATCTATTACAACAATCAAACTGACAATTTGTATGTTGAAAGAGGCAATTAATATTAGTAGGATATATGAAAATAGGCTATTTAGTTCTTCACGGAACTACTTGTTTTACATTATTAATTCTTCCTCTCTGGCATCCTCTATGATTTCACCAAATGTCAGCATATTTTCATCATAATTAAAGTGATGGAAGCTGTTTTTCTTTGTTGCCTAGTTCTATTAAAAAAGCTTTCCAGTCCGTCAACACGAATTGTGCCCAATGATATTATGCTATTTATATACCCTTACATGAGAAATTACAGAAATATTAATTTTATTACATCTCACCGGCATTCCATATCTCTGAAACTGTTACTGATATCACCCTGAAATTTTCTAGGGTGATAAAGGGCACTACTGGATGTTCACCTATGGGACTTTTAGAAACCTGTTAACTACAAAATGAACATGGCGGCCAAGCGAATTTGAAACTTTTAAATAGACTTTTCTTTCGATTTAGCCATCCAAACGCAATGAAACTTGGTACAGCAAATGTTTTTACACATTGCAATGCACTGGTATCAAATTCAATTCAATTGTTTACATAACCTCAAGATGGCGGCTGTGCGAGTTTTAAAATTAAGTTTTTATTTCTTGTATCGTAATCATGCGATCGAAGTTAAAGTTTGAATAATGAACCTACGCAATAATTTTCCTTTAATAGTAGACTACATAACTCTATGTACTATACATATAACAATCCAACATGGCAACAAACCGAAATATCTAGACGGTTCTCAATATCTACGAATCCATTACAGCAATCAAACTGAAATTTTGTATGTTGATAGTGACAATTAATATAAGTAGGAAATATGAAAATAGGCTTTAGTTCTCCATGGAACTACTTGTTGTACATAAAATCATGTTATTTTGTGATACATATCTTATGTTATATTTCTCATGTTAGGACATAGAAATACTTGCTTTCCCGCTTAACGTAATTGGGCACAATATGTGATGATCGACTGGGAAACTTTCTGTAATATATTCACCATATGAAAAGTAGTTCCAGGAATAACTAATTATCCTATTTTCATATATCCCACTGATGCGGCTTCGGTGGCGTAGTCGTTAGCATCCTGAGCTTCTATGCCCAAGATCGTGGGTTCAAACCCGGCCGAAGTCGTCGGATTTCTTAAGAGCGTTAAAATCCTTCAGTATGCCTTCCTTCGGAGGGGAAGTAAAGCCGGCGGGCCCATGTCATAGATTTGTGGCATGTAAAAGTACCTTCCACTAATTAAACTTGTGTGAAGCTAAATTTTGAGGTTAGATTTCGTTGAAACGCTCTATCAAAGTTCCAACGTTCACCACTTGGTGTCAGTGACATCTGCTAGCGAAAGTTAAAACTATTTGAAATTGAACGGAAATTGTAGCTCACCCCATGGGTGTCTGCATTGAAGCAGATACAGCCTCTGGCGAGCCGAACATGTCCTCGGACATGCCATACGCTAAATAAATAAATAAATAAATAAATAAATAAATATCCCACTTGTCTTTACCATTAAAAACTTTCTCACCCATTAAAAGTATTTTCCATGCGATGTATACAGTATAGGCCTACATATACTACCTATGTCTACACAAATACCGTTATATTGATAAATTATGTGCTAGAATATAATAATTACGTTAAGTATCGGTGATTACGTCTCTTCCCGTGAGTTGGCATCTTTCTATGCCGAGTCAGTGGAGTGAAATTTAAGAAAAGTCAAATGAACAGCTTCTTTGATTTATGAAAAGTAAGCTACATAATTTAGTGCCTTAGATAATTATTATTAAAATAGCCCATCAAATTTTGAAATGATGCCATCTTGAATTTTTGAAGACAAATGAACATTCGATGTCTCGTTACTGAGCTCTGAGTAAAGATTCGCTATGCTCTCGGGTGATAAGATCGCCAGAAATGTAATTTGAAATATTCGTAAGCTCCATGTTTTCTTTTTGTGTTTCTCAGGATTATGAAAGTCACATATTCACTCACTCAGAAGGCTTCTATGGGACACGAAGATCCCGCGCCGATCTCACAAAATGTCTCCACTGAACTCTGTTTTGGGCAAGTTCCTGCCAGTTGTCCACATTCAGATGTCTACAAAGTTTGGAGATTTCATTTTTCCAAGAACTTCGTGGTCTTCCTACTGGCCTTTTTCCTCTTGGTTCTTCTTTAAAGATTTGTAAGACCATCTTATCATCTCCCTTCCATACTACATGACCATCCCATTGAAGTCTTCTCGAGTTAATGTTGTTGAGTATTTGTGCTTGCTGTGATGGTGAGTGTATGTCTTTATTTGATCTTTTCTTCCAGCTTTGAGATGCAGGGTCAAACAATGGTCCAAAATTGTTCCTATACACTTTATTTTCGAAGACCTGCAACTGGTGTTCTTCCTATTTTGTTAAACTCCATGATTCTGCACCATAAGTTAGAACTGGCCTAATGATGGTATGCTATATTTTCAATTTTGTATTTCTCGTCAAAAATTTGGATCGCAATAATAACTGCAGAGAGTAGGACACTTTGTTAGCATTCTGTATTCTAACTTTAATTTCCACTTCTCTATGATTCTGTTCATCAATAATGACTCCTGTGTTGTTGTCTGAGTCTTCAGTCTTTTGACTGGTTTGATGCAGCCATCCATGCCTCCCTGTCCTGAGCTAATCGTTTCATCTCTACATAGCTACCACACCCTACATCCGAGGCAATCTGTTTAACATACTCTAACCTTGGTCTACCCCTACAGTTCTTATCCTCGACCCTTCCTTCCTAACTAAGCTTGCTATTCCTGGGTGTCTTAGTATGTGTCCTACCAACCTATCTCTTCCCTTCATTAGCATTCGCCAGGAACATCTCTTCTCTCCCACTCGTCTTAATACCTCTTCGTTTGTAACCTTATCTACCCATCTGATACTCATCATTCTCCTGTAACACCACATGTCAAACGCTTCAATTCTCCTCTTTTCAGCTGCACCAATAGTCCAAGTTTCACTTCCATAGAGTGCGACACTCCAGACAAAGGTTTTCAAAAATGTCTTCCTAATAACTAAATCTATATTCGATGTCAACAGATTCCTTTTCTGTAGAAATGCTTTCCTTGCCTGAGCCAACCTACTTTTTATATTCTCTTTGCTTCGTCCATCACTGGTTATTTTGCTTCCTAAGTAACAGAAGTCTCCTACTTCCTTTAGTTTCTCCCCTACCAATTTGATGTCCTTAGAGGTTTCTGATTTATTGCGGCTGCATTCCAATATTTTTGTTTTACATTTATTAATTTTCATCATGAATTCTTTCCTCAAGACGGAGTCCATGCCATTCAAAAACTCATTCAAATCCTGAGGCGTATCGGCCAAGATGACGATGTCATCAGCAAATCTCGTAATAATTTGAAATGCTCAACCCGCTCAAAACTATGATTGCCAATAAGAAGGCGTAACCTATTCCCAAACACGTCAATAGTATAATTATTATTGTTTTATTAATGCAGCCAATGGCCATGTACTTTCAATTTCAGGACGGGTCAGAGAAGGGATATTGGCCGTGGATCTGTTGAAAGGAACCGTCCCGGCATTTGCCTGGTGTTGAAAATAGGAAACCACGTGAACTATTTTCAGGACGGCTAAGTTGGAGTCAAACCCACGCTCTCCTGATGCCAGCGAGGCACGAGGTAGCTCGTTAGCCACCGCGATCACATACACAATGTCCTCTGACACCATACAAAATTTCATTTTGATTTCTTAAATAATGCTGCTGGTATTGTGAACCGGTGAAATATACAGTATCGCATGGGCGCAATTTTGTATTGTTTTGTATACAGTATATAGGCTATAGGCTATAGAATTATATGCCAGCAGACGAATATTATAGTGGTGGTTCATTATTTTAATCTACATTTCAATCACTTGTTTTGACACGAGAAATATAAACGTGATTTTAAGAAATTTGAACATCCAGCATATCCAGCATTTTTTAGTTCTCATTTTTTTAAATTAGACGTGAATATATTACGTCATGTGAGAAGATATAACCTACCTTGCCAAGTTTCACAGCACTGGGATAATTAAGTTTCGATAACAATTCATTTAAATATTGAAATTTCGCGTCACCACCATGTCGGTTTTGAGCTTATCTGGTTATAGTTCCATAGTTGAGCTTATTTTAGTGGCCTCTATTAACATGCAACATTTCAGTTAGATTGCTGTATTAGAATCGTAAATATTTAGAACTGGTAATTTAATTCGGATGATAGTCATGTTGGATTGTTCTATGTGTAGGCCATAGAGTTACTGTATATAAGAGTAGATGAAGGTTATTTAGTTAGTTTATTTAAAATAAAAAAAACGTTCACTTTGATCGCAGGATTAGGATACAAAAATAAAACTTAATTTTAAGCTATCGCACAGCCGCCATCTTGAGTTATTGAAAACAATTGAATAAAATTACATGCTAATAGATTACATTTTTTATTAACATTCACCGTGCCAAGTTTCACTGGGCTAGCGAGAATACAGAGAAAATTCCATTTAAATAATTTAACTTTTCTTGGCCGCCAAATTAGTTTTGTACAGAGGCGACCTTACCATAGTATTCTTTTACACCATAAAAATCCCAGGGTCATATCAGCAACAATCTCGGAGAATTACAAAGGTGGAGAAATATTTCGCACGGCCACCATGTTGGATTGGAGAAGCGATAAAAATTTGAAAGGCAGGGTAGATATTTGTCGACATTATACTGGAGTATAAGTGGGAAACAACGCAAAACCACTTCCAAGATAGCTAAGGTGGGAATTGGAGCCACCTCTTCTCAGTTAGCAAAGCCTTCCCTGCTGGTAAGAAAGTGAATCGTTACCAGACTGTTTAAGAATTAATTTGGCCACCTCGCGATGTAGCATCTAGCACTGTTGGCTGTCACCCCAGACGACCGGGTTCGAATTCCGGCTCAGCCATGAAATTTAACTCAGATCTGAGGGCTGGAACGGGGTACACTCAGCCTCGTGAGGCAAAAGAGAGATGAGGCGGGTTCGATTAATACAGCCATCCTGAAAGTGGTTTCCCAGTTCTCCTCCAGGCAAATCTCGGGATGGTGCCTAAGTTAAGGCCACGGCCACTTCCTTCCCAATACTCATCTAAATTACCAATACACAATCTAATACAGCCATCACAATAAGACAGGTTATCAGACAAACTCCACATACATCCAAGTACACGGGGCTAGATGACCACAATGTCGCAAAGCCCTTAAATGAATCAACAGCAATCAACAACTATTTCTGAGTCTTGTCCGCATCGTTGCGTAGTGGCAAACACTCTTGGCTGTCACGGCGGAGGCCAGGGTTGCATTCGAAGTTCAGCCAAAAAATGTAATTCTGGTCTGCGGGCTGGAACGGAGTATACTCAGCATCATGAGGCTAAACTGAGAATAGGAGGATTAGATTCCTACCTAAGTCTTCCTGGACACGGCTTTCCGTGGTTTCCTAAGCCTGCTCCACGCAAATGCCGGTATGGTTCCTAACGTAAGACAGCGATAGCTTTCTTCGCAATCCTCATCTGAATTACAACTGTTCTCACTAATACAGTCATCTCAATAACAAAGGCTATTAGAGATATTCCACACTCACCTTGAGAAGTACACGGGGCTGCAAGACCAAGATGTCGCAAGGGCACTAAATGAATCAACAACAACTCTGAAGTCTAATTTTAACGATTCAAAACACTTGTAGTCCGCCTATGAGTCTCAAGGATCTCTGTTCAATGAATACTTATTGTATGGCCTTCACATTCCTAATGTCCGTGTGCTGTCCACTGGCCATCAAATATACCGCTTAGCTTACACACGTGGAGATACATTTTTAGATTCAAGCTCGCCTAGCCTCGGAGTAAAAGGAACTGGCGGACGTTTTTCTAATATGCTGGGCCTTGAGAACTATTTTATCTGCTGATGAAACCTTGAGTATGAGTGTTGTGCAATATTAGAATGGCTGGTTGTAAACAAGCATTAAGTTTTCCCTCAATATGACCTGTTCAATCCTGCTGTTTTAACTAGTGCTGGATTAACAGACTGCGAAGTACGACAATTATTATCCAGGAGAGGAATAGCAAACAGCCACCCGGTATGGTTGTTCGATATCTGTTCGCGGCAGAGAATGGCTGTGATAGACTCTTCTGTTCGACAAGGAGATGGCTGTGGGTGGATCATCCACAGCTGGTATTTATGAATATTTATGTTCGAACATAAAATAGTTATAATAATTATCGTCGAACATAAACAGTCGTATGCAACTCGCCTATAATGGTAATTAAGACACGAGTATGTTTATAAAACGAGCGTAGCGAGTTTTATAATTTACATACGAGTTTTTTCGCTACGCTCGTTTTATAAACATACTCGTGTCTTAATTATTGCCATTATAGGCTCGTTGCATAATGTACTATTAAAGCATCAACAGTAAACAATTCCTCAAACAAATAATGAATTTGGTAAAATATGGTGACATTTCTATTTAACAAGCGTTCACATTCAGTGTTGGTCTTCGAGAGTGTGGCAAGAAAAATAGGATTTGACAAGTAGTTCCGCGAAGAACTAAATATCCTATTTTCATATATCTTACTGGTCTTACTTAAGACATGAGAAATGAAAACAAGATTTTTAAGAATTGCACAGCTACCATTTTATGTTGTCATATAATTCCATTATATCAGATGTCAGTAAATTAGGGCTTGTATGAAGATATATCTTGCCAAGTTTCACAGTGCTCGGATGAAAAGCCACAAGAGAAGTCTATTTACATATTTGAATTTTGCGTCGCCGCCATGTTGGTTTTGTGCTCATCAGTCTCATAGGTGAACGTAATAGGAAATGCCAGGGAAATATTTCGCGTGGCCGCCATGCCGGATAAGTGAAACATATTAAAATTTGAAAGGCATGGTCAAGGTCAAATAAAGTCGTAGTATGTACTTGCCGAGTTTGATTGAAATCGCTCGGCCGTTTAGATTTTATTAGGGACACACCCACACATACACACACACGGACAAAATGTGACATCATAAGCCTATTCCTTTCATAAATGAAAATGGCTTAAAATTGGATATAACTACTGTACCTAAACCGCCCACATTTCGAATGCTTCTATTCTCCTATTTTATGCCGCACCAAATAATAACTCATTAATCCCTCCAACTGGCAGTGTGTTGGGACAAACTTGTGATTCTAGATCAGAGATATGATTAAGCGCCTGGGTCCAGGTTATCGCTCACTGGTTCTCATTTGAATATAGCGAGACTCGTGTTTGAGAAGAAGTGCAGGAACGTCAGGTTATACAAATGTTGAAGATTCTCCCTGAGAGAATCATTTACGAGTCATAATTCTACACAGACGAGACTCTCACAGTAGTCATTTATTATTAAAATTGCCTTAAAAATTGCCAATTCATTTTGATTTTCCATATTACTACAATCCTATGGAATTAGGCTTCTGTAGCATACCAATTAACAAAAGATGTGTACAGAAAGAAGTCACAGAGGAGGAGAACAAAACCAAGACAGTATTCCACTGAGATGAAGTCTGAAGGTCTTTACGCTGCTGAGACCTTGGATTTAACAGTCAGAGTATTGCTGGAACAACTGGAAAAGAAAGAATGATCCTCAGGATTATTCTGGGACCTAGATATTGTGCCCGCTGGCCGAAGGTTTCGGGGAGCCACCGGTTTCAAATGACCCTTCCGAGACCCTCTTCCAGTTAACACACAAGTATGGGGGACGATACATTCATAGGCTGGTGTAGCACAAAGTCTGCACTCGGGGGTGTCGGGAATTAGTGAAGTTCGATCTTTAACCAGCTCAGAGGAATGCATCGATAACAAAACTAAACAAGAAAAGAGAGGTCAGTCTTAGGTTAAAATCACAAATAAATTTTATTCAGAATAGATCCCTAGCCTAGCATGAGAGTTGCAAACGGATAGTCCGATACTATTCTGCCCTAAAAGAAATATAAAAATGTCCTAAACAAGACCTAAATTGCTCTCATGGTCCTAATAAAAAATTCGACAAAATGAACAAGCTAAGAGAATGGCACGTAAGATCGGCCCTAAGCAATTACATCGAAATAACTTACGGGTGGATCAAACATCAAAAGAATTTACAGCAAAGCAAGACATTTACTTGTTTACAAATACTAGAACATTTACATTTAGTAGCAAGGGGAAAATTTGTCCTATGCTATGATGGTGCCATCTCTAACATTTATCTTTATAGTTAAGTTTTAGCCAGTCCTAAATATCATTAATTAATAAACGAGATGCGTTTATTACTAAGAAAATCAAGCTATGTGCACAATGTTGCTGAATAAAGAAAACTATGCTAATACAACACAAATGCGTACAATAATTCAGCACTCCTATGGTTGTGTAATTGGCACTGCCTACGTACTCGATTTGTTACTGTTTGTAACAAACGGTCATAGTGTCAAAGTGTTAAGAAAATAGAAAATATAGGAAAGCCTGCAAATGCGATAGTAATTAAACAATTACATCGTCTCATATTGCTACTAATCTGATGTGTGTGCTTCAGTTATCACATCACCAATTAGTGGTCGACTAATCATGTGAAAATGTATCAAAATGTATCTACAATAGCTTGACAGTATCTAAGTGTTAACGTTTGGTCCAGAAAAATAGTTTATTTTTAATGTTTATAAATTTTATTTAGGTTCAGGGGGAATTTATAAGATTTGTTAGTTTTCAAAACCCTATTTTTGATTATTATTAGAGTTTCACACAGTTATTTATTCCTGCCAGTATTGTTGTTCAGTTTATGGACCTTTAAAAGCGTTCAGTGTATTCAGGTAACGTTTGTATCCAACTTAAGCAAATAACTCAATAGTTCAATAGTTTACGAGACACCCTGTGTCTTCACCAATATTTCATCACACTTATTAGACATCATATGTCTTCACCAATTACTTTACTCTTATTTCGGATCCATTGATCCAGGCGCCTTCGGTTTTGGTACGACTTTAGTCAGTCCATTACCACCGATATAATCACAGTAACAATGTCGGAGGTATTCATCCACCGTCACGACTCATATAATACTCTTAATTTACAAAAGTGTGGAATCCTAATTGATACACGTTTGAATTGCTGGTAATAAAGATTATGTGTACTGAAAACACATCCTGACAACGCTTTAAATAAACATAAAGGTCTCTGATACAAGCTAACTGTGTGTGTGCGTTTATAAAATTGCCTCTTCCCTGAATAAATCGAACCTGCGTTCATTTGGTTACAAAATACAATTTCATTCATTGCCTGTGTGGCTTCTCTTAAAGAAAATAAACCTGTTTTCAAGTATTGTTCTGGCCAATAAATGTGAATAACGGAACTCTGCATTCCACTAGTAATAATATCAAGAATTTCACAGCCTTCTAAAACAAAATATTAATCCACTGCCTAGAATCGAGTGTGCTGTGTAATGAACTTGGCTCGTAACCTTGGCCTCGATTTAACATTGTCAAACTAGTTTATTTGTCATCAGCCTGACAAAATAAAAGTTGACAATACTTGTTTTTAAATAGTACGAATGAGCATTGAAAATCCAGCCTTCCTGTCTTCTATAAATGTTTAATGAAACTTAAATCATCCACACGCGTCTTATAATTAGCTACCTGCTTTGTGCACTAAATAAATGAAACCAAATTAAATTAGTCTACTGTTTTCCACTCTTACAATACGCTATAAATATGTGATCTGACTTACAGATTCAGCGTCACTTGGTTCGAGTCCCGCCATGAGATGTTGTATGCGGTCTCGTGTATGGCTTTAGGTTACCATTTCATTGTGTCTGAACATCCTCCGTCGCCAATTCCCCACGCATGATTTAGCAATCACATGCCATCGCGCGGAAGGAGTTGTATCTGAAGATCTGCTGGTTTATGATTATTGCGATGTTAGCTTTGGTAAAAATGTAGCACATGATTAAATAAAACTGTCGCGCACTGCAGCTAATATGCGGTAAAAAATTGCCCATTTTCACTCCGCCACTGGCTCTAGTTTCTGTCGCTTTTGCGACACACACTTGTGACTTGCACTGATATTTACTCAAGTAAATATTAACAAAAAAAATCAAATTCACTGCCCATCCGGCAAATAAAGATTGTACTTGTAGGTTTTGTACAGTTACAAAGTTAGTTAAATACACATTTATAGAACACTGAAACATGTGTGTGTGCGTGAGAATGAGACCATGCGGTCGCAAAGTTTTCTTCACACAAGTCCATCATTTCACCTCGGATAATAATAATAATATTTTACAGTTCTCGTAGTGATGAATGTCTTCAATCGTTCAATTATTACACAATTCCATGACGTAATTTACCAGTGGACCACCTTGTCGGGTAGTGACTAGCATTCTTGTCAGTTCGGGTTTGATTCCCGACTTCATGAAGGAATTTAATTCTGGTCTGAGGGCTGGAACGTGGTACACTCAGCCTCGTGGGGCAAAACTGAGAAAAAGCGAGTTCGATTCCTACATCAGTCATCCTGGAAGTGGTTTTCCGTGGTTTTCCACTTCTACTGCAGGAAATGTCAGGATTGTACTTAATCTAAGGCCATGGCCGCTTCCTACTGTAATCCTACCTCAATTAAAAACACACACGCTGGTACAGACATCACAGTGACGCAGGTTATCAGACAAATTGACACCCAAGTACATAAGACCACATTCCCACGATGTCGCATCCTCTAAAGCAGGCGTTCTCAACCGGTGGGTCGTGACCCCCTAGGAGGACGCAGGATGTGTCTTGGGGGTTCGCGAGATACGGAGAAAAAGTAAAAAAATAAAATATAAAAATAGATATTGCTGTAGTTCGTTATTAAAAGAAGAATACACTCTCATTGTAATAAACTTTTACGTATTTTTATTCTGTTAATGAGAAACTTGAGCTTGTTTGGAATGAACCAGTTTTTGAATTAATGTTTATTAATATTAGTTACAAGTGTTTTTATGAATAAAACTTATTTTTTGTAATTTTATAATTATTTTTTAACGTTAAAACTTGGTCGCCAAAATATTCATCCTAAAAAGGAGGTCGCAGTGTCCCAAAGGTTGAGAACCATTGCCTTATGAAATCAACAACAACAGTAACTTACTGAATTCTGTATCCAACATGTTCGCTATTAAAAATTCCGATACATTTTGTCGCTAGTGAGTCGGGACAGTGTACGAAGGGCGACCCCACGGCCTTGCTGCACGTGTCAGAATCTATCACCTATCGCGAGAGTTTATGAACCTCAGAAACATGATCTCACACGAGAGAAGGGGGAGGAGGGACAAATACAAACAGCACAGCACAGTCATTACACAAAGTTGGAGCCTCCAGTGTGTTCGTTTGCGAACTAGATAAGTGACTACTACTTTGTTTTCACCTGTTATTTCTGTACAACGCGCAGGTAATTCTGATCATATAATTTGCCACGGTTGGAGTGGATGACCCGCTACTACCTGTGAGGTGACCGCGCCGCACTGTTTTTAAAAGTGATTAGCAAGCATTCTGTGAGGCCCTCCGTGACTTGAAGGGAAATAAAAGGAAAGGAGTCAATTACCATGGTGGTTTAGTTGTTCTTGGTCTCCAATACGCAGCGCCTCGAGCGCGTAGCGCTGCTCTGCGCTGAACTGAGCTGGGTTCTGGATCATTACACTCGCCAGTCCAGCCAAGAACTCCACTCAGCTTCGCATACGTTTCTAGGGTTACTATTTTAATCCCCTAATTGTATTTAAAATGTCTATTACTTTGCTGAGAAATATATATCGATTTTCTTCTGTACGGTACTATACTTTCTTGGATATCACCGCGGACGGCCGGGTTCGATTCCCAGCTCTGCCAATAAATTCAATTCTGGTCTGCGGGGTGGAAAGGGACCTACTCAGCCTCGTGAGGCAAAACAAATAATGTCACAGTATGTTAAGTATTTTTGAGGGATAATTTTAAAATTCTCGACGTCAAGAGCATCTAGAAACGGTTCCATTATTATGAATTTGCGTACAATAACTTGGCCAAAAATCACTCTTACTCAAGAATCAAATTCATGTGAAAAATGTTCGATTGGTCGATTTTTATTTTTTATTTTTGTCGATTACCGGTAAACGATATAGCCTACTTCGCTCCTTTTAGTATCTCTCACAGAAGCAAAACATACATTTAATTAATTTAAAAATATATCTTTATATACGTAATTCTTCTGTACTTGTGTATGTTAATAAGTCAACAACAAAAGTCAACCCCTGGCACTATACAGCCCATGAAGGGCCTAGGCCGACCAAGCGACCACTGCCCAGCCATTTGGCCTGCAGATTATGGGGTGACGCGTGATCAGCGCATCGGGTCCCCTCGGCCGTTAATCTTGGTTTTCGTGATCGAGGCGCTGCCTCGATGTCTGACAGGTACTCAATTGTCCTCACGAGGCTGGGTGCACCCCGTTCCAACCCTCACGTCAGTTTTTAAATCCCTGACGGAGCCGGGAATCGAACCCGGGGCCTCCGGGTGAGAGGCAGGCATGCTAGCCCAACACCACGGGGCCGGCCGTATGTTAATAAACTCCTTCTAAACGGCTGGACCGATTTTGATGATTTTTTAAATGTATGTTTGAGTGGATCCCTGTATGGTTTTGATTCTTAATTAAACCTGTTATGTGGTGTAGCGACCAAAAAAATTAGGATGAACACATTTTTAGAAACTCAAGATACAGTCAAAAAAAAACTATCGTCATGGAAACCGCTGGCCTTAGTGAAAACTTAAGTCTTTGGATTGTTTGTCTATGCACGTTGGTGGCACCAGGTGGCAAACTGTGTTGTTGCCGCTACACCTTAGACTCTGCCCGTGGCGGTACCTGGTGGCAAACTGTGTTACTGCCACCACACCATATGCCCGTGGTGGTACCTGGTGGCAAACTGTGTTACTGCCACCACACCATATGCCCGTGGTGGTACCTGGAGGCAAACTGTGTTACTGGCACCACCCCATAGACTCTGCCCATGGCGGTACCTGGTGGCAAACAGTGTTACTGCCACCACACCATAGACTCTGCCCGTGGCGGTACCTGGTGGCAATCTGTGTTACTGCCGCCAAACCAGCTCAACAGGGTCTTCTTTCCCCATTAATTCTCCCAAGCCCGTTCCCTTGGCAGTGGTTTCTTCTGAAAAGTTCATGAATAATTGACTTTCTGAGAATAATTCATAGTTATGTTTATGTACCATAGGTGATGGTGATGTCGAATTATTGGTATTCGACGTAGGCTTCAAAACGTGTGCAAATCACTTGCATCGTAGCTTGGCGTTGTTTTGACATTACAATAACGGCTCATCGAAAATAAACAACATGTATGTACGTTTGTTTGAGTGGGTCCCTGTAGATTCACAATTGAACCCGGTAGGTGGCGTTGAAATCAGGTTCTAGAATGTTGATGTGTAACATCTTTCCGCTCGGTTGCTGGATAATTTTGTGGGAGTGATTTTGAAAATTGGGGACGGAAGTGGATCGGAACGATCGAGCTGGCAGTGGTGGATCCAACGGAAGTATGCACTGCCCGCTCGATCGATCAAACGGAAGTGTACTAGCTGGCAGTGGTGGACAACGGAAGTATGCACTGCCCGCTCGATCGATGAAACGGATGTGTACTAGCTGGCAGAGGTGGGCAACGGAAGTATGCACTGCCCGCTCGATCAATCGGACGGATGTGTACTAGATGGCAATGGTGGAAAACGGAAGTATGCACTGCCCACTCGCTCGATCGATCCAGCTACCAGATTATCATTTTAAACGATATTTATCATATCAATATGACTCATTTTCCAGAATCCATATGAAATTGCGTGTTGGTCTGTGAATGAAGAGGACCTGTTTATAAGGAATTTAAGGTTATGAGCGGTGTCGCGTCTATTAATCTAGTTGATCCATATCGTATTCTTTATTTTGGCTAGTGCTGGTATAAGCTACAAATAATCAAATAAAATGAGTTCCGTATTATAAACTACAATATCTGTAAATCACTCCCTTTTATTGGAAACAAGGCAATGTGTGCTCTGTAGCGCGAGAATATTACGGTATACAGTAGGCAGTGCATTTAACAGGCACTGGTTTGAAAGCACAGTGGAAAATGTTTCACCGACTCTCATTTGTCATTGAGGAGTTTATGAAGCTTCACGTTCAAGTTTGAACATCACATGGGGTAGGACAAAGACGACAAATGACATTTAATTAAGCGGCATTGTTGTCAAGCTGTGGTTGAGTACGCTAGTCAAATATTAAATGCATAACAGAATGTTGTTATATGAGTGGAATAAAAGCTGAGACTAGGTCATTTCATGATTGTAGGAAGGCATGTTTTGATTGTTTACGACGAATTTTATGAGAGTCTTGAGAATAATGAATGATATAGTTACTGAGGAGTGTGCTCACAGTATTTGAGAGTACAGTCGACGTTGTGTGTCACTTTGTTATTATGAATTATTAAGGAAGCTTGTAGTTTTGCGTGACCGTTAATCTCACAATCATGATCCACGGTACCTAACTTTTACGTGGAATGCGAACCACAGGACTGGCACTTCAATTCGAAAATCTCACATGTATTGACCGAGAATCAAACCCGGTCTACCTTGGTGAGAGACTAACAGCTTGACCTCTGCACCACAAGTGTGACAGTAGCATATCTCCAATTCAATCTATACATTCATCATAGTACCAGTCTGAAAATGGAGCGTAAATTAACATTTTAAGAATGTCCAAGCTGTGTAGTATACCAGTAGGATAACATGTCAGATGTTACATATCATATGCGACAACTGTATGGCTCGTATCTTTTTTTTTTTTTTTTTGAATTAAAATTACTTTTCCCCACTAATTCTCCCAAGCCCGTTCCCTTGGCAGCAGTTATTTCTGAGAAGTTCATGAATAATTGACTTTCTGAGAATAATTCATAGTTATGTTTATGTACCAAGGTGACGGTGATGTCGAATTCTTGGTAGTTGGCGTAGGCTTCCAGGGAAATGATTTGAGTTTTGAGTTTGAGTTTGAGTTATTTCTTTAAAAAGTAATGTCAAAAGTCAATTTGTATATATTTCATCGAAAATTCAAATATGTTTGCTGAACCCGCTCTTAAATTCGGTCAGCACAACGTTTGCCGGGTCCACTAGTTGGATTATATAATTTTAAATAATGTACTTTCTTTGTGAAAACTAGGCTAAAACAAAACAAAACAAAACAAAATGTTCGTGTCCTAAATTGAAAACATTTAACAAGAATTCAAAATCTTTTCTAAACACTCTTCGTTTTCGTTTTTCGAAATCCTTTCCAATTTGATTGATGATAGTCCTTCCACTTTTGTAACAGTCCGAATACTTCCCCTTAATTTATATGTTTTATAAGCAGCAAAATTAATTTATTATTAGTATTATTATTATTATTATTATTATTATGTATATTTTAATTATCATATCGATTCTAGATTTATTCCATAATTTCTTTATATATATATATAAGGGGTTTAATTATTGTTTGGCGGAAGTTATAAAATGGTGATTTTAGTTAGATTCGTTATAGGTTATATTTTATACAAGACTTGATTGGGAAATATTTCGTTCAACGTGTCGTCAGTTTCGCCACGGGTAGTCCGCCAAAAATAGACTTGACTTTCGAGATATATGTACAAACATTCCGGGGACGCGAGGCTTCAAGACAAAGCAAGTTGGTCAGTTAGCGCTGACGTCACGAATTCTCGGAAGAACATCGCATCAGGACGCTGATTTAAAATTACTTCAGAAGCAACCCCACGTGGTTAACCCAACTAATGAAGAGGCATGATCAGAACTTAGGGATCTGGAGTGGGGAGCTACGTCATCAGGATACCTAATTGATTGGTCGAGAAATACTGCAGAGTGGGGAAGTTCATCTTCCATAAAAACCAATGGTCATCTACTCTCAACCCCCAATCTTCTGAGATTTTCTGAATCTTCACGTCTATCAGACATCTTCGCTGCGAGATCGCAACTTATCAGTTCAAGAAGTTTTAAAATTAATACTACTGACGTGAATATGATCGTGTCCTTGATCATATTCACAAAAGTGAATTTTGGAGCAAAGCCATTCACATATGTCAGTCGGGAGACGGGACATATCGGTTCCCTGCCCGTATCAAGATAAGGATCTATACAATATTGAGGCTGAACCAAACAACATCCGCCAGCAAGATCAGAGGGAAAACCAGACTACCACTATGAAGAAGACGGCCGCGAGTTCCTTTACTAAATCCAATCAAGTCTCTGTAATTCTGTTTATGGCAAATTAGAATCCAGCTTTTGTTTAAATTTAATTCATATTCCATTTTGTAACTCTCGCCAATTTAATATACATAACTTCCAGATTTTTTTAAAATTCATTTGTTTCTCTTTTTACGTCTTTTGCTGCTTTAAATTTTGATCAATTAAATTTTGTTCTTAAGTAATGGTAGGACTTTCATTTCCAGTAGCTAGCTTTAGACATAATGCATACCTTCTCCCAGTAGCGATAAGACAATTGGTTAATGGCTCAGCTATACCACGGCTTGAGAGAAAGACGTTTCGAGTGCTCTATCACTATTTTAATTAAATACTTTGGCACATCTAAAGTAAGTGTTAGATGACCTGGCGCCCACACGAGCTGATTATAATCATTGCTAATGAACAGGTAAGAGGTAAGTATGCTATTGGTGGTGTGAGTAAAGCGGTGCTTGTTCTTGTTGCGATTCTTCTACTGTACTCCAGGAGAACGCAATATTGGAGCCCCGCCAGGAACGTAACCTTTGGTCACTTAGAAGGACCGGGAACGTTACATTTGTGCAATCAACGTGGAGCAAAAACGTTACATTTGGACGCCCAACTGTGGAGTTTCTTATATATGTATATTTACCTGCAAGGTTAGTAACAAAACGTTACATTTGGCGCCACAAGCGTAGGCCCGAAAACCAATTGTTTGTCGTGAAGGGAAAAGGATATATTTCAGTGCAAGTATTTTTGGGGGTGATAATAAGTTTTTTTGTGTGTGTCGGTATGGCGGATAAAGATAAGATGAAGCTGCGAAGTGGTATAGAGGTGACGGGAGATGGTGAAGAGAATGGTAGTAGCGTGAATCTGGAGATGGAGATAGACGAAGCTAGGAATTTAGCGGAGGTAAATTCTAATGCGACTAGTGTAGAGGGTAGTTATCGGAGATGTCAGCACAGGATAGCATTTTGAGTATATTAGTTCAAATGAGACAGGAAAATAATAATAAATTTGAGCAACTAAATAAAGAATTAAAACATGAAATGGAAAGTAATAATCAAAAATTAAATAAAGAAATAAAACAGGAGATGGAAAATAATAGTCAGAAGTTAAATAAAGAATTAAAACAGGAGATGACGAAATTAAATCAGGGACTAAAGCATAATAGTCAGAAAGTAGATAAGGTCGTCAAAGAGACAGAGAGGTTAGGTAAGATGTATGAGCAGCTTGAAGTAGATATTATACCATTTAAAGAAACAGTGAAGGAAGACATTCAGAGGTACATGAAGGTGGAAGCAGGTCAAATGATGGTAGAAATTGAACAAAAGTTACAGGTGGTAGGAAATGAAATTAGGGAGCTTAACCAGCAGATAGGGGAGAAAGTTAAGGAAGTAACGGTTGAGATAAAAGAACATAGTAAGAGAGAGGAGAAGAGAATTAATGAAAAGATAAGAGTAGAAATAACGAGGATAAGGAAAGTAGTAAATACTCAGGAGATGAAAATGCAGAAAGCCATTGATGAAGAAAATAGACGGATGAAAGAAGAATTCAATGTTAGCATAAAGGAATCACAGCAGGAGATGAGGAAGAGCTTTCAGAGAATGGTAGATGAAAGAATGAACATTAAATTAGCTGGGATGGAGAAACGTATGTTGGATCGAATGCAACAAGGGGTCTCAGACAAGCACGAAAAACAGAAGGTGGAAGGGGGGAAGGCCAGGAAGGGAAGGAAGGAGAAAAAGCAGAATATTACTGTAGAGAAGACATTAGTTGAAAATAGAATAGATGTTGAGGAGGGGCAGGAAATAGATGAGAGTAGAGAAAAAGAGCAGCAGTTAACGAAGACGTTAGAGAAAAATCGTGTAGAGGATGAAGAAATGCTGGATGTAGGAAAGAGGAGTTTAGAGGTAAGTAACGAGCAGATTATCGAAGTTAGAAGTCCTAGGAGTAGAAAGGAAGTAGAGAAACAGATTACGATGCTAGAAGAAATGGAAGGAAGATTGAAAGAAAGAGATAAAGAATATAGAATGCAATGGCTTACAGTAGTGGCTACGGTAGGTGAAACTAGGGGAGAGGGGAAGTGTAGTTTTGTGGTTGATAAGAGTAGTACTGAGGAGGGAGAAACTATCGTTCTTAGAAGAGAAGAAATAATTACAGTGAAACGAGAGAAAGAAAAAGAGGAGGATGATAAAAAGTTAGGAAGGCACGGTAGGGCATTCATGTAATGCGAGGTCAGATTTCCAGTCGTTGATATTCCCAGCCAATACTCTATTTAGTGGTTATGACCTAAATGTAAGAGATGATCTCTTGTGCGATTATGATGAAAAGGTGACAAAACCTAGTGATATTGAAAATTTAAATTCCGTCATTAGCATAAATGTGTTGAGGGCGCGTATAGATACGCTTATAGATACAGGGTGTGTCAAGAGTTGCATTAGCTTGTCATTTTATAATAGGATGAGAGACGAAGGTGTAATATTTCAAGAAATCCCTATCAAATCAACTTTTGTAATAACAGCTGTAGGTAAAAAGTCTCATGTCATTTCTAAGCAGGTTCTGGTGGAAATTTGTATTAATAATGTAATAGGTATGCAGGTATGTTTGGTGATCCCAAACCTTGTGTTTTCCTTGATATTGGGTACTGATTGGTTGTCTGCTAATCAGGTTCAGGTGTGTTACGATGAGAGGTGTATTAGAATGAAATGGGGGAAGAAAGCTGTGATTATTGCATTTAATGAGCCAGGTAAGAGTGATTATTCTCAAAGAGTGTGCGTTATTAAAGTGATTTTGTCAGGTGACAATAAGGTGGGAAGTAGTGACGATGGTTTTAATTTTATTGGCAGTTGGCTGACTAATGGCAATCTAGAGGATGCATTATGTCAGGCTGTGGAAGAAAGTTCTTTAGGCATTGATCAGAGGGATCAATTATTGGATGTTTTAGTAAGAAATAGTAGAGTTTTTGAGAATCGGATTGGCGAGGCCAATTGCTACACACACTCATTAAATGTAATTGATCGCAAAGTCTTTGTAGGTAATAGATACCCTATCCCATTTAAATACCAAGAGGCAGTACAACAGCAGATTGACGACATGTTAAGAGATAAGATCATTGAACCATCTATAAGCCCATATGCTAACTCCTTAAGTACCGTACCTAAAGATGAGCACACCCTTTAAGAAAATACGTGGAATGAGTCAGGTAAGGACTCGTGTGTAACGGAACAACATGTGTCAATGCCCTGGTATACAATTAGTAGTTTTAAAGAGATAGGTAACTAAGTTTACAAGAGGCATATCCGACTGTTGACACATATACTGGAACGAGTGAGTTATCTGAATCAGATAAGCGAAGGGTGACCTAGTACCTTATATTTTGGAATTAATGGGGTAACTTGCACTCAAATATTATGCCTATGTATAAAACTATGCTTTCTTGTTTTATGTGATATAGGTAAAATTTTGTAAATTCATTACAGAGTACTTGCGAGGAATCAAGTATGCAGGATTATCACATGCGTGTGATGTGTCGTGTGATGAATTAGTGAAGGCAATATTTATTATAATTATTCTGGAGACAAGAAAAATAACGATTTGAATTAAAACGATACAAGTCTCTCAGAATATCTGCCTAACAAACGAGTGTTAGTATGAATGAAATCATACATATCAGGAAGAAAGAAATGAACATTGACGCTTTAAAGCAACAACAAAGTATTCATTGTTGTAAATATTGAAGGGTATATATGTATATTTTTAATGTTGAAGGGTATAATTTTGTATGATGCTGTTAATTGTTAGGTTAAATGTGTATATAATTTGTTCGCCCAAATCTAAGATTGGACAAAAAAATTCTAAGGGCGATGTAACAGTCCGAATACTTCCCCTTAATTTATATGTTTTATAAGCAGCAAAATTAATTTATTATTATTATTATTATTATTATTATTATGTATATTTTAATTATCATATCGATTCTAGATTTATTCCATAATATAAATATATATATAAGGGGTTTAATTATTGTTTGGCGGAAGTTATAAAAGGGAGATTTTAGTTAG
The DNA here is from genome assembly GCA_946902985.2 of Meconema thalassinum. Classification (NCBI taxonomy): domain Eukaryota; kingdom Metazoa; phylum Arthropoda; class Insecta; order Orthoptera; family Tettigoniidae; genus Meconema; species Meconema thalassinum. The sequence goes on along the minus strand of OX336388.2, from coordinate 1,847,023,795 downwards.
ATTCGTTATAGGTTATATTTTATACAAGACTTGATTGGGAAATATTTCGTTCAACGTGTCGTCAGTTTCGCCACGGGTAGTCCGCCAAAAATAGACTTGACTTTCGAGATATATGTACAAACATTCCGGGGACGCGAGGCTTCAAGACAAAGCAAGTTGGTCAGTTAGCGCTGACGTCACGAATTCTCGGAAGAACATCGCATCAGGACGCTGATTTAAAATTACTTCAGAAGCAACCCCACGTGGTTAACCCAACTAATGAAGAGGCATGATCAGAACTTAGGGATCTGGAGTGGGGAGCTACGTCATCAGGATACCTAATTGATTGGTCGAGAAATACTGCAGAGTGGGGAAGTTCATCTTCCATAAAAACCAATGGTCATCTACTCTCAACCCCCAATCTTCTGAGATTTTCTGAATCTTCACGTCTATCAGACATCTTCGCTGCGAGATCGCAACTTATCAGTTCAAGAAGTTTTAAAATTAATACTACTGACGTGAATATGATCGTGTCCTTGATCATATTCACAAAAGTGAATTTTGGAGCAAAGCCATTCACATATGTCAGTCGGGAGACGGGACAAATCGGTTCCCTGCCCGTATCAAGATAAGGATCTATACAATATTGAGGCTGAACCAAACAACATCCGCCAGCAAGATCAGAGGGAAAACCAGACTACCACTATGAAGAATACGGCCGTGAGTTCCTTTACTAAATCCAATCAAGTCTCTGTAATTCTGTTTATGGCAAATTAGAATCCAGCTTTAGTTTAAATTTAATTCATATTCCATTTTGTAACTCTCGCCAATTTAATATACATAACTTCCAGATTTTTTTAAAATTCATTTGTTTCTCTTTTTACGTCTTTTGCTGCTTTAAATTTTGATCAATTAAATTTTGTTCTTAAGTAATGGTAGGACTTTCATTTCCAGTAGCTAGCTTTAGACATAATGCATACCTTCTCCCAGTAGCGATAAGACAATTGGTTAATGGCTCAGCTATACCACGGCTTGAGAGAAAGACGTTTCGAGTGCTCTATCACTATTTTAATTAAATACTTTGGCACATCTAAAGTAAGTGTTAGATGACCTGGCGCCCACACGAGCTGATTATATTCATTGCTAATGAACAGGTAAGAGGTAAGTATGCTATTGGTGGTGTGAGTAAAGCGGTGCTTGTTCTTGTTGCGATTCTTCTACTGTACTCCAGGAGAACGCAATATTGGAGCCCCGCCAGAAACGTAACCTTTGGTCACTTAGAAGGACCGGGAACGTTACATTTGTGCAATCAACGTGGAGCAAAAACGTTACATTTGGACGCCCAACTGTGGAGTTTCTTATATATGTATATTTACCTGCAAGGTTAGTAACAAAACGTTACACTTTCACTGACTCTTAATTGGTTACCGTTAACATAAATGAGGGAGGGCCCTTTGTATTTAAGTTAAAAAAATACTTTTATAAATTTCTATACATCATTTCGAAAATAGGCGCAATTTAGCTCAAGCAATATTAATTTTTAATTATTTGATGAATCCAACGTCACTTATTACAGCTCTATTCTGATCTTGCCAATTTTCGAGCATCCGACTCTCAAAATGGCGTCCATTCTCTCTTCCACAGTTACATTTCTTTAAACAATACACCCATTACGCAAGGAATCAGAACTCTTATATTGCCTTATAATAATAATAATAATAATAATAATAATTACTTGTTACGACATTGTCATTTGTGGCTTTTCAGTCGGTCAACATGATTGTGCCCAATGAATTGGGTGGGGTACAAGTTATTAATATGTAAACACACTCCTGAAAAAAAAACATGTATTAGTTAGGGGAGGATGCTGTACCTGGGGACATCTGTACTTAGGGACACTGCGGTTATTAAATATACAATTTGAGAGAAATTAAGAGAAATGTGGTTGGTCACTCTGACTTTAATAACTTCTGACTAGCTTAAGTGTTTGAGCGGGTAATGGCTGACGTATTGGGCGATCAGTGGATAAACATTGTTTTCAGCGTCTTAAGGTTGGAGATTTTACCACAAGTATTTTTTTTAAATGCAGCTACATGGATTTTACTTACATATGTTATTGCTGTGTTCATATTGGTAGTTTATTTTGCATTCATCATGATTTTTCTGGCCGTCCAACTCTAACCTATAACAAGTATTGTCGCATTGAATAAAAAAAAGTAGGGATGATGTACCAGGGGACAGTGTACCTGGGGACATGTCCCTAGGTACATCATTGTAAACAGTATTTTCTGATTTCTCAGACTGACTGAAATGCCTCGATGTAAGTTAGGTTCAAAGCGCCCAGGCCTGGCAGGGAAGCTGTCTAGAGCAGTTCGGGATGTACCGGTAGTCGATGAAAAGTTATCTATACGTGCAGCAGCAACAAAATACAATGTTCTATTCCGTCAACTGATTCAATTCCTACGACCTCTGGCACCTGTGGAACACCTGCCACCTGCAATACGGATGATGCTTCTGCGTACAAACTATCACCTTCTGTGATTCGACCACTTCCGAAAGAAATAGGCACTACTACCAACGAAAGAGGATGTCACTGCAAAGGGAGAGCTCGAGTGCTCAATAACACCCCAGAGAAAGCCGAATAAAAATCAGGAAAAAAGCCAAACCCTACACGAAAATCCGTGAAACAACCAAGGAGAGACTGATGAAAAGAAAAAGAGAAAACTATTTACAACCAAGGATAGTGAATCTGAGTTGGAGGATATTTCAGTGGACTTGAACAGTGATGATTCTTCAGGGCTGGCAGAGTTGTATAATGAAGTTCTTGCTGTGGAAATGGAACAAGATTTAGAAAATCAGGATGTCTGTGTAATGGATCTTGTACTGATCAATTTGTTTAAAAATAGAAAACTATCAAACAGTACGTTGGTAAAAACTATGGCAAATATTCAGGAGAATAGCCTATAGTGTGCAGTATCTGAACAATGCAAAATCTATTGGTAGCTCCTACTTCACATTCACAGACAGTTCGGAGGTTTACAGTCTTCTTTTTGAAGATAATATTGTAAAACTTCCCCCTCCAAAACATTTTGTTGGTTCATCCTCCAGAAATGTTATGAAATATCCGTTCCCTGTATCTCTTAATGGTTATACCTTACGAAAGGTTGTGCTTTCATATTCGAAGGCAAATCACTGCAGTCAATGTGCTTATGCCTTTAAGATTTTCTTCAGAAATTAATCAATAAATTAATTGTAAATAATGTAGTGGCTATTTCAACAAGTATCTTAAATAACAGTAACATTATCATACATAAATTCCCCATAGAAAACCTTTGTCCCTAGGTACATCACCCATTGTCCCAAGGTACATCAGCCGTACGTACCTGGGGACGCATGACAGGGGTGGAAAAAATATTATTTAAAAGTTTGTTATCGTAAATAACAATAATTATGTTGATGAATAACAAGCCAAACACTTACAGTAACAACTTACAGTATTTGGTTTCCCCAGAAAATACAAAACTATATTGTTAAAAAATATATTTTAAATAATTGTCCCTAGGTACAGCACCTTCCCCTAATTATCACACTTAAATGGTGCAGTTTAGGATAATAGTGATACTTAACTAATACATGTATTTTTTTCCAGCAGTAAATTTACATATTTATATTTTGTACTCCACCCATTCATTGCGCATAATCATGTTGACCGACTGAAGAGTTACAAATGACAATTTTGTATTGGCAACACTGAATAAATGGCTTCAAACCTCTACATTGTTGCGACAGCCTGATGAACACCATATTCTGTCCTTTAACCCTTTATCGGGCAGAACTATGTTTAAAATATTGTATTTGTATTTATTTAAATTTAATTATTTTAGCCAAATTTTAATTTATTAATTTCATTTTGTGTTACCTTTTTAATATTCATGTTTTAAATTTTACCATTTCAAATGATCTTGTCGACTACATCGTTATGCTTCGGTCTACCGTTATGCGTTACGGTTACGGCGTGTATGACGTCATCATATTGTTCAGTGCATATGCACCGAGTCTGAGTTTACTCCTGGGGTCTGGCGTTATGCGATACGGAGACGGCGAGTGCGTGACATCATGCAGCAGAGTGCACCTCCCGCTCTCCGTTCCCCGCGCGGGAAGCCTAGGTTAAAAGGTAATGGAGTCTGTTGAGTCTAAGTTTACTCCTGGGGTTTGGCGTTATGCAATACGGAGACGGCGAGTGCGTGACGTCATGCAGCAGAGTGCACCTCCCGCTCTCCGTTCCCCGCGCGGGAAGCCTAAGTTAATGGGTAAGAGTCTGTTGAAAGAGGCCTGAGGAAGCCCTCCTGAGTCTTTCTAACAAGTGCAGTATTTGCAGAATGTGTCATTTGAAATGATATAAAGTCCAGTCTCTCAGACTGACTGTATCTTTTTTTAAATTTTATTTTTATATTATTTTTATGATCTTAATTTTTTATAATTATATTTTATAAGCTTATTTGTTTTTAATTGTAAAACTTATTTAATTTGGGTAGTAATTTTACTGTATAAGCTTAATTAAATGAAAATCCACAGCCTGCTTCCAGTCTCCGACCGGGTCAGGAATGGAATGAATGAAGCTCCCATCTAGCGGCGAGGATATGAACTGTGCCGGCTGCCGAGGCCTGACGCACTCCTCTGGGGCAATGATTAAATGATTGACAGATGAAATGAAATGATAGTGGAGAGTGTTGCTGGAATGAAATTTTGACAGGGAAAACCGGAGTACCCGGAGAAAAACCTGTCTGCCTCCGTTTTGTCCAGCACAGATCTCACATGGAGTGACCGGGATTTGAACCACGGACCCAGCGGTGAGAGGCCGGCGTGCTGCCGCCTAAGCCACGGAGGCTTTGTATAAGCTTAATAATTTTTACAATTAATTTGTTTTCAATTTTAATTTCGTTCATATTTTACTTTTTACGTTTTAATAGTTTTTGTTAAAAAAATAACATTTCATCAAGCAACTCGGGTCAAGAAGATAGAAAAGTATTATTTGGTTTTGTCAAATACAGTATTAACACTCCAGAAGAAAATTCGTGGATTTATGGCTGAAAGATTCAACCATTAGCATCTTTGACATACCAGGCGGTTAATATACCGACAACTTACATTTAAAGGTTTTTAATGCAATCACCAGCACCATCGATGTACACAAGGTGACCTTTTCGTTACGGTAGTCATTTTGTTCCACCTGTTGTCACTAACTAGTTTACGGAACAAGGTTGTTGCTATGTTTTATACAATAACTAGCATTACCCGTCGTGGCTTCGCCCGCGAAAATTATAGTTGTAAAGAGTACACTTAGCAATGTATCAATCATGAATGCTATGTTTGATTTATCGTTTAATTTTGAATAATAATGATAATAATTTGGTAAAGACCGTAAACAATCAGACAATAAAGACAATACAGCACAACAATGGCACATAAATACCAAAATCTCCCCAACGTCACGTCGCATCGCATGTATAAAATTCGACTCAAAATCACAACACGGATTCCGACCACAAACGTAAATATTAAACACACTGACTAAACACAAAATCCATTTACCTAAATTCCTATAAAAAAAGTACACATCATAAAATTACAGAAGTAAAAAACCTCTACGCCCACAATTTCCTCCTTTCACCTCATAATATACACCACATCGAAAAAACCCTTAGACATGTGCCTGCTTTAAAAAAAATCATTAGTTAATATGCCGAGTATCGCATTCCCAAATGAAACCACTCCCCAATGAAACCAATCGGGAGATATTGTTATTCAATGAAATGCAGGTCTACCCCCTTAACACCCCTTTAGAAACTGAATATCCCAAAATCCTTCCTTAGTCGGCGTTTTTGATTTACAACGAACATAAAATGTCATGTTTCTAACTTTAATAGGTTTGGCATGGCGATGATGAGTCAGTGAACCAGTCAGTCTATCAGTCAGGCCACTTTGTTTTATATACTGTAGGTCTAATAGATTATAATCATTTCGTCAAATCTGTCGTGATGATTAAATCGAGGCATGTTAATCAATAAGATCATTTAGTTAGTATGTTGTTAACTATACAATGACGCTGCTGCTGATTTATGACTAGTCAGTTAATTAATTTTAAATAATTACACAATTACAATAATAGTCAGACATGCGCCTCATCCATCAGTCAGGTAGGTATGTAAATATCTCCTCAGCCCCAGTAGTTAATGAGATCCTATTGTATATTTTGGGTGTTGAATGGCTCTACAACTAGTTTTAACGGCTAGTCGTGGGTTTAATCTTGTAAGGAGTTGGCATGATATACATTTCATTTTAAATTCAACACAGAATATAATAATTTTAATTTTGAAGAAAAACAATCTTTTGATTGATGACAAATGAATGAGTTATGTTTGAAAGCATTTATATTTACTCGTGTTACATTTTTAGCGTTACCCTAACTTAACATTTGCTGAATGAGCAAAATGGACAGCTGTTCATTTAGACAGAGGGATGGCAGTGAGAGAGGTGTGGTACAATTTTTCCTCAACCCTTTTCAAAAATAGTCCACTTGTTAGTTGCTATTCTCTTAGTATCCGGATTTGAGTGTCAATGTATTAACTAGTATTGCTGTTTTAAGTTACACTTAAGTTGCTAACTGTAGTTTATTAATATGTATGCACTGTTGGGGAATAAAAGAGCCAGGTGATTTCGCAAAGAAACTGCACATTTTTATTTTACATCTACAAAATAGTTAATTTTCGTGTACTTGCATATTGATAAGTAAAATTACAACGTATCAATTGCTAATGTAATCAAACACGAAACAAGATGTTCAGGAAAGAACATATAGCCTACTTTCTCCTAAATGTATGGGTATCGTTACAACTCTTGGTCTTTAACACTTCCTATTTTCTTCCTATTCAAAGTGCAAATTAGCACACAGCAGTATGACATACTGGATTTGAGCAGTGGCGTTCACACCATAGTTTACTCCAGCATTTTAAAATTTCATCAGCAAACACTCCAAACAACGTAGGAATTCAGTATATTAACACCAACTATTTACAATAATTGCACATGTAGGAAGTGAAAGGCAAGGATATGAAAATGCAATAGGAGCAGAAGGATGGGGCAGCCGGAATGAAGAAGGGAGAAAGTTGCTGGATTTTTGCAAGAGAAACGGTTTAGTGGTAGGCAACTCCTAGTTCCAGAAGAAAGAAAGTCACAAGGTAACGTGGTACAGAAGTGATTTAACAAAGAAATCTTTGGTAGATTACATGCTGGACGACTGGGAAATGAAGAGACGTTTCAGATATATAAAGGTAATACAATCAGAGACCTTAGATAACGACCACAGAATGCTATTAATGAACCTGAGAGTTGTTAAGGGTAGCAAGAGGACAGAGTACCAGGAAAGGAGAATCAAAGTATGGAAACTAAAGGAAAAGGAAGAATTCCAGAAGATAATAAGGGAAAGGATGCCATCAGACAATTCTAAAACAGGGGAAGAGGAATGGAAGCAATTCAAAAATACAATGGTGAAAGCTGCAGTGGCAGTATGTGGAAGAACAAGCAACAGAAAGCGGTGTAAGGAGACACCATGGTGGAATGAGAGAGTAAAAGAAGCTGTGGGAAGGAAGAACAAGGCTTTCAGAGTGTGGTTCCAGGAAAGAACTGTTCTAGCAGGGGAAGATTATAAGATAAAGAAGAAAGAAGCAAACAAGATTGTCGCAGAGCAGAGGAAGAAGTGGGTGGTAAAGTGGGCAGAGATGATGGAGGAAGACAGCAGAGGAAATAATAAAGTACTTTATGGGATGGTCAAAAATAAGAAGAGAGGTCTGCGAGAGGATGTGGTAATGGTGGACACAAACGGAAATGAGGTACACAACAAAGAGATACTCAAGACAGTGTGGAAAGGGTACTTTGAGGATTTGCTGAATTCAAATGGTCATAGGGAGGAAGACAACGTATTGGAAGATGGAGAAGACAACACAGGAATGGAAAAGGACCTGACTTGGAGAGAACGGGAAATGGCTATAGACAAGATGAAAGGAGGAAGGGCACCAGGTGTGGACGAAGTGAGTGTTGAAATGGTGAAGGCAGCAGGAGAGGTTGAGAAACAGTGGCTGTACCGTGTGATGAGGGTGGTATGGAAGAAGGAAAAAGAAACAGAAGATTGGAAGAAAGGATTAATTGTCTCAATATTCAAGAAAGGAGTGCAGAAATTACAGGGGAGTCACACTCATATGAAAAGATATTAAAAAGTAGAACACGAGCCAATGTGGAGAGAGAATTGAGAGAGGAGCGGTATGGATTCAGACCAGGGAGATCAACAGTGGATCTCATATTTTCAGTGAGACAGCTACAGGAACACCACTACGAATTTGGAGACGATCTGTTGATAGCCTTCCTGGATATCGAAAAGGCCTATGATAGTGTGTGTAGGGAGAAGGTTTGGGAAGCAATGGAAAACATGGGAGTGGAAATAGGGACTGTAGGCAGAGCGAAGGAGATGTATTGTGGAAGTGTGAGTTGTGTGAAAGTTGGAGGGGAAAGAACAGACTGGTTCAGACAAATGAGTGGCCTAAAACAGGGTAGTGCACTGTCACCCTTCTCTTTATTGTGGTCATGGACGAGGTAATGACACGGGTAGCAGGAAAGATAGGAGAAGACAAGATGAAAGCAATGGTGTTTGCAGAGATGATCTCATGGTCTGGGGAAACAAGGAGGACGAAATTCAGGAGCAACTGAAGGCTTGGGAAGATGATGATGATTATTGTTGTTGTTTTATGGGGCCTAACATCGAGGTTATAGGCCCCAGGCTTGGGAAGAAAAAGTGGGAGAGTACGGATGGAAGTTCAACATCAGTAAATGTGAGATCCTGTTAACGACCAGGAAAAAGGACAGACCAATGAGAGGGATAACACCTGGAGGTGGACAGCTGAAGAAGGTGGAAAGTCTCATGTACTTGGGATGTATAGTGGTGGAAAATGGGAGAAATGACAAAGAAATTACGGAACGTGGCAGACAGGCAGAAACATTTCTGAGAAGCATTAGGAGGTTAGTGTGGAATCAAGATGTCCAACAATAAAGCAAAGAAGTGTTATACAGAAGCTACTATATCCCGATACTGACCTAAGCATCAGAAACGTGGATAATGAAGAAAAGAGACATAAGCAGAATACAGGCAAGTGAAATTAAGTTCCTGCGAAGTAGGATCGGAGTAACAAAAAGAGACAGGATGAGGAATGAAAAGGTCAGGGAAATAGTGAAAGAGGACCCCTAGCTAGGTAGGATTGAGACATCAAGACTGAGGTGGTATGGACACTTAAAGAGAATGGAAGAGAAGAAGATTCCCAAGAGGATACATGAGATGCAGATGCAGAAGAAACGATCTAGGGGAAGACCAAGAGATAAATGGCTGATTGGAGTGGAGGAATGTGTCAAGAAGAGAGGCGAGGACTGGACCAGAGTGACAACGGAGAGGTGGTGGGAAGAAAGGACTAAGTGGTGAGGCTTATGTTCCAAACAGATCCAGCCTGGGGCTGGAAACTGTACATGATGATGATGATGATGATTTACAATAATTGAAACAGGAACAAAACTTCTTTGGTCTAAACGTATCACTGGGAGAAACACATTTAATAAACCTACTGCACAGCTAAATTTTATCGCGCTTATCCTTGGGGACGAGTGCGCTCTATCGGCAACAAGAGGATATTTTTCAATTATACCGTATGCATGGGTTCAGATCTGTCACAATATAATAGGCCGAAATGAAAGATACACATCTTGATAAAAATACATCTGAAACAGTGATGTGGTTATTATGTACGCATGGAAATTTGTAGGTTAACGACTGATTTGAACATGTATGTGAAATACAGGGTGAACAAAAATGTCGCACTTGCAGGTCGGCATGCGGTTCCTCGTCGAAATTCACGACAAAAGTTTATGTTGCCAAACCTCGTCCCGCCAATAGGTTTAACAGAAATGAGTGTAAGGAAACGAGGCTCTGGCAACGCTGTAACTGCATGCAGCCTGGCCAAAAGCTGGTCGCAGGAGATCGGCGCTCTGCCAGAGCTTTCTCTGAACATTCCGATGCACTGCAGGATGTGACAGTGTTGCCAGCCTCTCGTTTTCATACTTGTGTTTTCAAACAGCACCCGATCTGATTTTTCTATTGAAACTTTTGTCTTGCAATTGGAAGAGGAATCGCATGCCGACCTCCAAGTGCGGCATTTTTTGATCACCTGTACACAGTTATTATGATGTAACTGTGAAATTATGATAGAAGAAATTGAGTAATCCAAGGTATATGTACGGATCTATTTTTAGCCTGTTTTCACTTTATGAAAAAATATGCGTATGAGATCACCTTTTGTCTGTATGTGTGTGTCTGTGTGTCTGTTTGTCTGTCTGTCTGTCCCCCTAATAACTTCTAAACGGCTGGAGCGATTTCAATGAAACTCGGTAAGGTCATAGTACTATTTTGGTCGACCCCGACCGTGCACTTTAAATGCTATTACGTCTCACCAATCCAAAATGGCGGCTGTGCGAAATATTTCACCGGCATTCTATATCTCCGAAACTATTACTGATATCGCCCTGAAATTTTGTACGGTGATCAAGTGCACTACTAAAAGGCTATTTGTGTAAGTTTCAAAACCCTGTAAAGTATAAAAATAACATGGCGGCCAAGCGAAATGGAGATAGTTTGATAGACTTTCTTGCGATTTAACCATCATAGCGCAGTGAAATATGGTACAATAAATGTTTATACAAATTGTAATGCACTGGCATCTAATCAAGTTCAATTGTTTACATAACCTCAAGATGGCGGCTGTATGAAATTTTTAAATTTAGTTTTGATTTCTTGTGTCGTAATGATGCGATGGAAGTGAAAGTTTGAATAATGAACCTACGCAATAATTTTTCCTTAATGGTCCATAACTCCACGGCCTATACGTATAACAATCAAACATGGCAACCATCCGAAATATTTATATGGTTCTCAATATCTACGAATCTTTTATAGCAATCAAACTGAATTCTTTATGTAGATAGAGGCTATGTACATAAGTTCACTTATAGGACTTTCAATAACCTGGTGAGTACAAATTTAACATGGCGGTGACGCGAACTATAAATATTTAAATGGACGTTTCTCACGATTTAACCATCCGAGTGCAGTGAAACTTAGTACGGTAAGTGCTTATATAAATTTTAATCCACTGGCGTCTAATTTATTTGCATTGTTTTCACAACCACAATATGGCAGCTGCGCGAAATTTTAAAATCTCGTTTTTACTTCTTGTGCCCAAATCATGCGATTGAAGTTTGAATACTGCACGTACACAATAATCTTCATGTAATAGTACATAACTATAAGACCTACATATATAAAAATCCAACATGGTGACCCTCCAAAATATTAGACGGTTCTCAATATCTACGAATCTATTACACCAATCAAACTGAAATTTTGTATGTTGATAGAGGCAATTAACATAAGTTGGATATATGAAAATAGGCTTTAGTTCTTCACGGAAATTCTTGTTTAAAATTGTATACCAGTATTGTTTTTACTAAGCCATTAGACTATTGGTATTTTTAGTAATTATTTTTAAGAACTATTGATAAGGGAAATGTTTGTATGTAATTCTTGCTTCTTTACGTATTTTATAATTTACCGCTCAAGAAGGTCACATTGTGAACAAAACCGGTACGGGGATTAAAGTACAACTGGCTACTGCCTTAAGGTTTTAATTTACTGAATATTTTAAACTTCTTCAATAAGGACAAGGGCAGCCATGATCCTATTCTTGGCTTTTCAATGTTCATCTTCAATTGACAGCGTTAAGCCAAAGATGAAATTAATGTAGCCGAGAGATAGACCGTCAAATACAGGTACAAGCCTTGGTTCACTCTTATGACAATCAGAATATTTGTTTTCAATAGAGAGATCTCTTCAAGGTGAGCAAACAAATGATTTCTTGTGTAAGTCAATTATCCTATAAAAAGGTGAATAAAGGATAATAACATTACATGAGGCGTCTGGTGTTGTCCTTGGTTGTCAGTCAGGCGATGTGCAACAGCTGATAGTTCCTGGCGCGTGTTCACAGTTCTTTATCTACCAAGCACGATTTCTTTGAAGTGTTTCCTGTTACATACGTTATATTTAGCTAAGCCCCCCTACTGATCGCAAGATGACACTGACGACACCAAATCACGATCAGCATGTTTGTTTTTGGGGCCTGTTGTCTCTTACAAGGACTCTTACCCCACTCAGCTATCGATTGGTCTGTCTGTTAGAATCCTTCGTCTCTGAAACCGACAAACCTTTTGACTGAATTGATTGCTTCGATTTGTTTTCCATAAATTAAAACATACCTCAATATTGAGTTGATGATGAAGGTGATCCCGGAATGTGGCAGCCTTAAATAAGAGGGAAACATTATGATCATCAACAACTTTTAGTTTAATATAGGCTAAGTGTCCGTTGCAAATATTCAGTCGGTCATCAATAATGTGCTCAATACCTAGCTGGGGAACAGTGTATATATAATATATGAGTAATAAGTAAATAATACTCCTGGAAAATAATACATGTATTAGTTCTTATCACTATTTAGGGAGTAGGCAGACGATAGGGTATCAACTGTACAACCAAGGGCTCCGCTGAGATAAGTAACCATATACACAATAGAATTTATTCAAATGCATACTCTAGTTTTATTCTTATTTTATTTACTACTAGCAACCCGCCGTGGCTTCTCCCGGTATCTTTAACGATTTACCCAGCTTAACCTTAATAGGCGAACGGATGGCAGTTTTCAGACGCAATTCTGAAAAGCCGAAGTGAAGAGCAGAACTCCACACCCATACTCTTCTCTGAAGTCTTAACTCGACACGACTCAACAATTTGATGCTGGCTGGAGCTGGGGTGATAGGCTCGCTCTGAAGCTAGTAATTTAAATTTCCACTGAATGGAGATTGTTGGAAGAAATGAAAACGTTAAAACACTTATAGTGGGCGATGCATTAAACATAGAGATATGCTGTCCAGGACTTTTTTGTCGAACATTTCATACTGAACAATTCGTACACTTATAGTATATTGTGACCTTTATGCATCTCTGATAGCATAAAGTCTACATATTATTCCAACAAAATTTAATTCATGTCTCAAAGTCGATGTGAGAATAGAAGTTGCTTGTGAAACTAGAATGACAAATGGATGGTTCGTACGTGACTTGAAGCAGCTTTCTCCCAGAGCGGACAAAGGTAGCAGGAAAGAGAAAATCCACATCTGGACACCAAATGCGCCAGACAACGCGCGGAGGTCGTTACACTACGCGGGTAAAGGCAGAAAACATCAACGATTACCTACCAAATAAACCCCGCCCATTTGAAAGGAATTAGAGCAGTAATTAGAATACAGAAACAGGAATTATACCATCGTATGGGGGATTATCCCAGCCTCTCAGAAATATCGTCAAAATTTAAATCGGATTATTCTGTGATTTTTGCCAGAATTAAAATGAAATCAGGGGGTGGATTTGAAACGACCAATGGCAGTGAGAGACGCTTGACGCGACCGAATCCCGCCGAAATTAAGGGACAATGAAGCAAATTACGGAGCTCATTATATAAGGATCCAACGATCGGATTTTGAATAAAAAGGAGTCATTGAGACATTGGAAATGAGGACGTTCTAAGGAGCTAGTTCGCATATTCATGTGAGTGTTATTTTGGAAATAAATTCTGAAACTCCCCTACTCCACGTACCTTTAAGAGAAATCGTATAAATAATGGATCGAAACACAGCGAAGTCAGTCTACTTTGGGGCATCACGGTAGGCGGAAGCCCGTGCCTCGAGCCCTCAGAAATTAACGTGATTATTACAAGTTTTATAAGTTCTTAATACGCGCTGTAGAGGCGAGAGCCTGCGATTGAGGCATAAGAATAATTAACATTTTACAAGTTTATAAGTAAGAGCAAGTATACCTCCGAAATTCGAACATCGCTAAGTATTCGCGAGTGCGAAGTAGAACAGTGCATATCATAACAGTATGACGCAGTTGTAATGATAGGTATAGCCGCCCGTGCTATTAACAGCTAGACCAGTATTCTAGGAAGCTATGAACTGTCGGCCGAACTACATAAGTTGATGATAGCTATATGAGATAGGAGCTTCATGTGCGAGAACCGTGCAGTGTGTTATTGGTAATAATTCACAGTGGACCTTTGTTTTGGTGAAATTTTGAGAAAAACCGTGTGTAAATTATCCTCCTATCAAGATGAACCAACTAATGAAGAAGACTGATATCAAGGACCAGAACCGCATCAGGAAATATGATAGATAAGTAAATATTGTATGGGGCATGTGGGTCATAATGTTTCCCATTATTGGGGTCGGATAAGTTTATCTCGATCATAAGCAGTTATGATAAAAATAGATATTTTAGGCATACCGGGCATGTTTGTGTAGATTTGTGTGTTTATCAGTAATGAGTATTTTTGTGTGTTTTATAACGTAATAAGTATATGAGCATCAAAGTGTTATTTTAAATATGGTTTTGTTTGGGATGTCATTAATCTTGTTGAATGCACAGTCAAGGTAATATTTGTTTGATAGTGCTTATGCACAATGTGATTGTAAAAGCTAAATGGGGAAGACCGCTCGATATTGTGACAAGACCAGTAAGTGACACTGAAATTATGAGAGTAATAAGTATGGTAAGTGATTATCACGCGAAGGTAAAAAGAGGTAAGACAAGAATGGCTAGAGGGTATTGTGAGATATATTCAGGTAAGGCTAAGAGTCGATACTGGGTCGAGCAGAATTAAAGCGGAGGTGATATTCCCGCGTTCTTCGATGATATAATGGTGAGTGAAAATAATAGCGGAGGTGATATTCCCGCATTCTTCGACGATATATAAATGGTAAGTAAAATGATTGAATTCATTATCTGATGAGAGTCCACTTTAGCTCCGTCGGAAAGGTATGGTATTGCTCGAGCCCAAGGCAGGTAAAAGGGAGTCTTTAAGAAACAGGTAGAAATATGGTTAGCCGTCTGAATTCTAAAGCAGCCAGGAAGGTTGTGCCGGCCTGCTGGTTATTACGGTGAAAGTGTGTCTGTCACAAGGTCGAGTCTGTCATTGTATTCTATGAAGGGAGGTAGTCCAACTTCCCGGGGTTTCTTTTTTGTGTACCGCTTCAGGAAGCGATGTATTCTATTTGTCATTATTTTTGGAGTGCATTCATTATGTTGTTGTTTATTAATAATCACGGCGCACCGGCTGCCGAAGTATTTATTTGATGCTTCATGTATGTTGACTTGTTTATTTTACTATAATTAACGGAGTTATAGCTCTGAGTGAAGTAATTGTTTTAAAGTTATAAAAACACACATGCCCGTAACCTAGAATAAATCTATTGCCTTCATTATCTGACTCTTGTGAGGAAGGATGATGATTGTACGAGTAGACATGTCCGATTTCCCAAAGAACAAGTTTTGCAAGTTATAAAAATGAGTGCGCAATATTTATTGTGATAGAATGGCTGGTTTATTTAAGCCATAGTTATTTGAATTAAGTCTGTTGACAATAACTCTTGGACTTGAAGCAGTGGACTGCAGTAAAATAGACTATTTTCTATTCCTGGTTTCAGCCAGTGTGAAACATTATTTTTGCATTTTTTGACGTTGTTGATTTCAGTAATTTAAGGGAGTTGATTTTGTTTTTTATTTGCCTATGGTTGGGAGAAAAGGGAGATGATGTTTTTGTGAAATAAATTATTTTATATTAGGAGTTCTCTGACCTACTGATTTTAAGATAAGCCTCCTGTGATCCTGTGACTATATTCCTAGGATGTTTAGAATAAGTTAGAGCCACCCCGAACAGAGCACTACCCGAGTAAGAGTCGGCATCCTAGAAGAACGCGGAAGGGTATATATGGATTGGTGATAATGATGTAGTTATTCATGTCCATATTAGTTTTTCTTTTATTAATTAGTGGATCACAGTGATGGAGAGTGTCAGAGAGTAGCTAGCCGGAGCCTACTGAAGTCTATATGCCGCCCTGAGGTCATGTAAACAGATGTAGAGCATCCCCTGTCATATCACCCTGTAGTGGGGCTTGAAGAGCTAGGTAGCATCATGGCGCCCAACGTGGGGCCAAATTAACAAGTAATTCAGGGGAAAGTAAAGCCAGGAGTTTGTTTAAAGTAAATAATCGAAAATGCTGAGTTTATTTTGCATAGTTAGGTAGAAGCAGCGTTTTCGTGGCGCCCTTATATTTGAATAATTAGTAGCAAACTCCAAATGTATGTTCTAGGACGGCATGAACCGTAAGAGTGATGTCAGTACTTTATTGACAGAACTGGGAAGTTAAAATTAACAGAAGGGTAAACTGAAAGTTTATTCACAAAAGCAAACATCAAATAGGCAGCTCTTCAAGCATATTAAAGTCATTAATGGGATTAACGTAAATTGGGATTAAGCGACTCATTTTATGATTGCAAAAGGTGGGAACGTGAGGCTCCATGCCCCAGTCTTCTCAAATAAGTATTATATTGTGTGATATGGCGTCAGTGGAGGAAATTCGACTTATTATTGAGAGTTCAGTAGCTAGAACAATGGAACAGTTCGAACACTTTAAGAGGGAATGTAGGGAACAGAGTGAATTAAACAATGCACGTATTGCGAAACAAATTGCAGAACAGAGTGAAATCAACAATGCACGTATAGCGGAGCAGAACGAAATCAACAATGCACGTATTGCGGAACAGTTAGCGGAGCAGATAACGGAACACAGTAAGACAAATAATGCACTACTCGCGGAACAAAATACAGTTACTAACACACAGTTAATGGAACAAATTGCAGAACAGGGTAGGCGGAATAATGAAGTATTAAAAGAGGAATTAACGGAACAAATTGCAGAACAGGGTAGGCTGAATAAGGAAGCATTAAAAGAGGAACTGACAGATAAATTAGCAGAGCAAATAGCTAAAATCACGCTTGAGACTACCACACAGTTAGGTCAGATGGAGACGAACTTGAGGCAATCAATAGCGTTCAGTGAAGAAAAGACGGCAGCGAAACTCATACAGCTAGAAGAAATATGTAACGCTAATACAGAAGGGATAAAGATAGAACAATTAGCAATCCAAGCTACCATAAAAGGAGTAGACAACGAGGTTAAGTCTGCGGCAAAACAATTGCACAGCTTAGAAGGAGAGATGATAGAGATTAGAACGGAAATAGACAAGGCAGCTTTGACTACAGCAGAACGATGGAGCATTCAGGAGAACGAGAATGATGCACTTAAAGAGAGTATCCGTGAAAGCAATGAGATGATAGGAGGCAGGCTCGATCAGCTGGAAAGCGAGAAGAAAGAGGGAAAGAGAAAAGAGGAAAATAGATATGAGGCAATAAGAGTGGAAATAAACAAGACATGCCAACAAATTGGAATTGACGGGAAAGAGGATAGAAAGAAACTCATAGAACAAATGGAAGAAAACCAAAAGAGGATAAAGGAGGTCGAACAGCAGTTACTTGGGAAAATGGAGGTACAAGAACGAAAGATTATTAAGACAGAAATACAGTCTTTGCAACAGCAGGAAATGCTTCTGGAACTAAAAGCCCACAATAGCAGCAAAGGGACAAGGAGTGTGGTTAATCATTTCAACACAAGCCAGACTCAGGTAGAAGGAATGAATGAACTTAGTCCGGGCCGTGCGACCACAGGTAGCGAGAATAATGAAGGGTTTCAAACATTTAGAGGACTTGCTTCAACACCTCAACAGCCGACTGGCAATAATAATAACAATAACCCAACTACACAGTATGTCCAAATAATTAGAATGCAGGAGGATCGCCCACGAAAATTTAACAATGATGGTTCACAAACGCCGAAAGCTTTTCTAAAAGACTTAGAACACTACCTTACAGACAATAACATTCCTGAGAATAAGAAACTCAGAATAACAGAGAAATTACTTGCGGATAGCGTTCTGACGTGGTTCAGAAGTTTTCGCTACACCTTTGAAGATATGGGTACCTTCAAGCATGCATTTTTACGTCGTTACTGGAGCATGTCTATACAACATAATTTAAGGATGGAATTATATAGTAGGAAGTATCATGCGTCACAGCCAACACGTTATTCAGAATATTTTTCGGCTCAGCTACTCAGACTGAAGGATATGGATATTTTACCACCGGAGTCAGAACTGGTGATGACAATTGGAAAGCAGCTTCCGTTGCCAGTACAACAGTTTTTAATTGCGGCAAACGTCTCGAGCGCACTGCAAGCAGAGGAGGTGTTACGTCAGTTGGATGAGACGTCATTAAATAATCAAAATAGACACGTCAGAGCGAGTGACAGCGCAGCGCTGGTACACCAAGCCGAGCTAGTCAAAACTAGAGAGCAGAGCACCAACACGAATGTTAGCCATAGGAGCGGGAATAATAACGGAAGGTCAGACTCGCCGAAAGAGGAGCAAAGGAGATATGAACCAAGGAACGAGAGGAACTGGCAGCCACAACAGTACTGGAGAGATGAATGGAGAGGGCGTGGTCGCGAAGGTCCATATCATCATCGCAGATATGATAGAAGAGATAATAGAACGTGGAACCGAGGACGAGATGAGAACCGAGGATATACGGAAGACAGTCGACGGGAATTGCAAAACAGGCATGAGGCACCACAACGATACCTAGATGAGTTGCATCGCAACCAAGAGACGGAAAAGGATCGCTGGCGAAGGACGATGGAGAATCGCGAGAACCCAGATATGGAAATCACTGGAGCAGAGAGTGAATTAGTGCAACAGCATCGCGAAAGCCAGAATGAGAAGAGGAACACAGGGGCTATTAAAAAAAATGTATTAGAGGGTGAAGAAGATAGGCTAGATTTCACGCCAGATAAGACACAGTGGTTGATAGCGAACATCGAGGAATGGGTCGCAACTCCTGAGGATTTTACACGTGAAATTATTCAACCGGAACAACATTGTTTGAGGAAATTACCAGTCATCATTACGAGGATAGAAGGACTAAGAGTAAAAGGATTAGTTGATACAGGGGCACAGCTATGTCTAGTATCAGAGGCATTAATTAAAGCTCTAAGCGAGAAACAGAGAATACCTACGATTCCAGTACCACAGGTCAAAATTAGAGGAGTAATTCCCGAAAAATCAGCCGTATGCAAATTTCAGGTACAACTGGATCTAGAAATATTAGGACACACTTTCGCACACGTATTCATGGTGATGAACAAGATGAATGTAAATTTGATTCTGGGGGCGGATTTCCTATATGAGCACCAAGCAGTGATTGACCTGCGCAACAATGTAATTAAATTCAGAAATATGGAAGGATTATCAGCAGTGGGACTAAACATGAATAACCACGGCTTAGATAGAGACGCTGACATATGGAAGCTGGAGACCATTCCTGAGGAAGAAGAAGAAGAAAGTCAAGCAGATGAAGAGGACTCGAACACAGGACTCCTGGAGGGAAAGCAAGAATTGGAAGATGAAATGTGGTCCATGGCAGTAGAAGAAGATGGCAACAAAGACAGTTTTGAGGCACTTTTGAAAGAAAAATTAAGAGAGGCAAAGCTAAATGATGATGAAAGAAATTGCTTGGCACAAACGCTATGTAAACACTCAGCAGCATTTAATACATTACCGGGAAAAATATTAAATTTCAAGTACGCTATGCAGGTAGATGACTGGACACCATTTAAGAGCCGACTCTACCCAATTCCAGAAAAGCAGCGTGCAGCAGTTAGAAAAATTATAGGTGAGATGCTTAGAGGGGGCATAATTAAGAAAGCTCCAACCCCATATTTGAACGCCATATTAGCGGTGGCGAAGCCAAATGGTTCAGTGAGGTTGTGTCTCGATGCTCGCACCCTCAATGCCAGATTAATAGATGAAACCGACCGGGCACCACTAATTAAGGATGTACTCAAGAAGTTCCATAAGAAGAAAATATATTCGTCTGTCGACCTTGCGAATAGCTATTGGCACATCGAGTTAGAAGAGAAATCACAGCTGTTAACTGGATTTCTATTCGACAATCAGAGTTTCACCTGGTGTCGTTTACCATTTGGAGTTAAGACAGCCGGATCTGCACTAATCCGAGCATTGGATCGAAATTTAACAGAAGAAGTGAAAGACATGACTGTCAGATATGTCGACGATATCTTACTAGCATCAGAGAGCAATGAGGAACACATGCAAAATTTAAGCAAGTTGTTAGAGAACCTAGAAAGGGCAAATTTCAAGATCAATCTAAAAAAATCACACTTTTTTCAGCACGAAATTTTATATTTAGGACATATTGTTGATGGAGAAGGGATCAGGCCCAATCCAGTGAAAATCGAAGCCATTAAAAATTTTCCTCGACCAACCAGAGTCAAGCACATAAGGATGTTCTTGGGAGCCACCAACTTCTTTCGTGAAAACTGTCCAGGATACACCGAAGTAGTAGCACCATTACAAGAGATGCTAAAAAAGAACAACCGTTGGGTTTGGAACGAAGAGTGTGAGAGGTCATTCACAGCCACGAAGGAATTACTGTCAAATAACATCAAACTGGGTTACCCGGATTTTTCGAAGGGGTTGATAATTCACGCAGATGCATCTTTAGTGGGCATCGGAGCAATGCTTTTCCAAGAAGACGCAGAGAGAACAGCAAACCGCTCATACCTAGCATTCATCAGCAGGAAATTAAGAAAACATGAGAAAAGTTATACCATCTCAGAGCTGGAGCTTTTGGCGATCATATACGCGATACAACAATGGCGTCGTATTATCTAAGGTTTCTCCATAACAATCCGCACTGATCACAAGGCGCTGACTTTCTTATTTAAGACCACCATGGTAAGTGAACGCATCAATAGATGGGCCATTTATGCGCAGCAGTTTGATATACAAATTGAGCACATATCAGGAAAATTGAATGTAATCCCGGATATTATGAGCCGAAATCCAGAAGAAGAGGCACAGCAGGAGGAAATGTTAGTGCAACACATTGAGCTGACAAACGAAGATCAAGATTTCTTACAAGAACTGAAGAGATTACCGCAGGAACAAGAAAAGGAGCCATGGATGATGCAGATGATTAAATTCCTCAAGAGAGAGATAACACCTGATACCCCAGCATATCGAGAGATTGAAGCTCAAGCGAGAAGTTATTCATACTTCAATAATATGCTCCATAAATTTATAGATGAGGATCATGTCAAGTTACGGATATTGTTACCAGCTTCGTTACAGAGGAAATTAGTGTGGCATACTCATTATACGCTTGGTCACATAGGGTTAGACAAGACACAAGCAACAATAGGTGAAGCTTTCACTTGGCCACGGATGAGGATTACTATACGCGATGTCCTGAAGACATGTGATATTTGCCAGCGCGCAAAACCCAATAACTTCCTCATGAGACAATACCCAAAGCCAATACTGCCACAGAAACCGTTAGAGCTCATTGCTACGGACTGTCTTGGTCCATTGCCAAAAGGACGTAGAGGAGTGCGACATGTCCTTGTATGTGTGGACGTCTTTTCTAAATTTGTTGTTCTATGTGCTATCCAGAAAACAACTTCGAAACAGGTCCTGAGCCGCATCAAGAATCGAGTTATACCTATAATGGGAAAGCCTGAATTTATCCTTTCTGATCATGGAAGTTATTACACATCAGCAGAATTTAAGCGCGGATTAAATGAGCTAGACATCAAGCATGTACTATCTAGCATACGCCATCCACAGGGAAATCCGAGCGAAAGAGTCTTACGTGAGGTCTCGAAGCACATACGCATGTTCATACCTACAGAACATCACCGTTGGGCCGATACATTGAAAAATATTGAGATTTGCATCAATATGACACGTCATGAGTCAACTGGACAAGTACCATACACGTTACACTTGAACCAGCAACCACCGAGATCTTGGACAACAGTACTAGATTGCCCAAGAGATCCGCAGCCAGCACCACAGCTGAGAGTCGAACAGACGATCACGTACATGAGAGAACAAGCTGACAGGAAGCTGAGAAGACTAAAAGGAAAACGCTTTCACAGGGAATTGAACGTCAATGAACTAGTTTTATTGAAGAGGCCACCTATCTCTGATCCAGCAAACAAAGTATTTCATAAATGGTGTTTCCCATACATAGGACCTTATCGGATCATAAGAAATTTGGGGAATAATGCATATAAGATACAGGACGTAAACGGCGGAAGCACATCAGTTGTAAATTGCTCAAACCTCAAATTATATTACAAAAGGGAACCGTTTGATCAACCACGGAATACCGTGGGTGTCAACATTATGTAAATCGAATAAAGATGAGCCAAATGCACGTGGAACGAGGAAGTAGCCAGTCATAAACGGACTCGGTGTTTACAGTGGAAGACCGTGAAGTAAGAGGACTGGGCGAGAGAGGCGGACAATAGCTAGCTACCTGCACCAGACAGCCGAGACTCTAATCTTAGCAAGAATGTGGAGAGGGAGACAAGGATCGTACCAAGGGAATCCCTGCGCGCGACAGCAGTGGCGAACCAAATAAACAATATAAGGAGTGACGACGGAACCTTGCAGCATCCGTGAGGCGGATCGAGATTGAGAAAAAAATCATACGTTCCATATCGATTTTTTTCCTTTGCAGAAGGGTAATGTGACCTTTATGCATCTCTGATAGCATAAAGTCTACATATTATTCCAACAAAATTTAATTCATGTCTCAAAGTCGATGTGAGAATAGAAGTTGCTTGTGAAACTAGAATGACAAAAGGATGGTTCGTACGTGACTTGAAGCAGCTTTCTCCCAGAGCGGACAAAGGTAGCAGGAAAGAGAAAATCCACATCTAGACACCAAATGCGCCAGACAACGCGCGGAGGTCGTTACACTACGCGGATAAAGGCAGAAAACATCAACGATTACCTACCAAATAAACCCCGCCCATTTGAAAGGAATTAGAGCAGTAATTAGAATACAGAAACAGGAATTATACCATCGTATGGGGGATTATCCCAGCCTCTCAGAAATATCGTCAAAATTTAAATCGGATTATTCTGTGATTTTTGCCAGAATTAAAATGAAATCAGGGGGTGGATTTGAAACGACCAATGGCAGTGAGAGACGCTTGACGCGACCGAATCCCGCCGAAATTAAGGGACAATGAAGCAAATTACGGAGCTCATTATATAAGGATCCAACGATCGGATTTTGAATAAAAAGGAGTCATTGAGACATTGGAAATGAGGACGTTCTAAGGAGCTAGTTCGCATATTCATGTGAGTGTTATTTTGGAAATAAATTCTGAAACTCCCCTACTCCACGTACCTTTAAGAGAAATCGTATAAATAATGGATCGAAACACAGCGAAGTCAGTCTACTTTGGGGCATCACGGTAGGCGGAAGCCCGTGCCTCGAGCCCTCAGAAATTAACGTGATTATTACAAGTTTTATAAGTTCTTAATACGCGCTGTAGAGGCGAGAGCCTGCGATTGAGGCATAAGAATAATTAACATTTTACAAGTTTATAAGTAGGAGCAAGTATACCTCCGAAATTCGAACATCGCTAAGTATTCGCGAGTGCGAAGTAGAACAGTGCATATCATAACAGTATGACGCAGTTGTAATGATAGGTATAGCCGCCCGTGCTATTAACAGCTAGACCAGTATTCTAGGAAGCTATGAACTGTCGGCCGAACTACATAAGTTGATGATAGCTATATGAGATAGGAGCTTCATGTGCGAGAACCGTGCAGTGTGTTAATGGTAATAATTCACAGTGGACCTTTGTTTTGGTGAAATTTTGAGAAAAACCGTGTGTAAATTATCCTCCTATCAAGATGAACCAACTAATGAAGAAGACTGATATCAAGGACCAGAACCGCATCAGGAAATATGATAGATAAGTAAATATTGTATGGGGCATGTGGGTCATAATGTTTCCCATTATTGGGGTCGGATAAGTTTATCTCGATCATAAGCAGTTATGATAAAAATAGATATTTTAGGCATACCGGGCATGTTTGTGTAGATTTGTGTGTTTATCAGTAATGAGTATTTTTGTGTGTTTTATAACGTAATAAGTATATGAGCATCAAAGTGTTATTTTAAATATGGTTTTGTTTGGGATGTCATTAATCTTGTTGAATGCACAGTCAAGGGAATATTTGTTTGATAGTGCTTATGCACAATGTGATTGTAAAAGCTAAATGGGGAAGACCGCTCGATATTGTGACAAGACCAGTAAGTGACACTGAAATTATGAGAGTAATAAGTATGGTAAGTGATTATCACGCGAAGGTAAAAAGAGGTAAGACAAGAATGGCTAGAGGGTATTGTGAGATATATTCAGGTAAGGCTAAGAGTCGATACTGGGTCGAGCAGAATTAAAGCGGAGGTGATATTCCCGCGTTCTTCGATGATATAATGGTGAGTGAAAATAATAGCGGAGGTGATATTCCCGCATTCTTCGACGATATATAAATGGTAAGTAAAATGATTGAATTCATTATCTGATGAGAGTCCACTTTAGCTCCGTCGGAAAGGTATGGTATTGCTCGAGCCCAAGGCAGGTAAAAGGGAGTCTTTAAGAAACAGGTAGAAATATGGTTAGCCGTCTGAATTCTAAAGCAGCCAGGAAGGTTGTGCCGGCCTGCTGGTTATTACGGTGAAAGTGTGTCTGTCACAAGGTCGAGTCTGTCATTGTATTCTATGAAGGGAGGTAGTCCAACTTCCCGGGGTTTCTTTTTTGTGTACCGCTTCAGGAAGCGATGTATTCTATTTGTCATTATTTTTGGAGTGCATTCATTATGTTGTTGTTTATTAATAATCACGGCGCACCGGCTGCCGAAGTATTTATTTGATGCTTCATGTATGTTGACTTGTTTATTTTACTATAATTAACGGAGTTATAGCTCTGAGTGAAGTAATTGTTTTAAAGTTATAAAAACACACATGCCCGTAACCTAGAATAAATCTATTGCCTTCATTATCTGACTCTTGTGAGGAAGGATGATGATTGTACGAGTAGACATGTCCGATTTCCCAAAGAACAAGTTTTGCAAGTTATAAAAATGAGTGCGCAATATTTATTGTGATAGAATGGCTGGTTTATTTAAGCCATAGTTATTTGAATTAAGTCTGTTGACAATAACTCTTGGACTTGAAGCAGTGGACTGCAGTAAAATAGACTATTTTCTATTCCTGGTTTCAGCCAGTGTGAAACATTATTTTTGCATTTTTTGACGTTGTTGATTTCAGTAATTTAAGGGAGTTGATTTTGTTTTTTATTTGCCTATGGTTGGGAGAAAAGGGAGATGATGTTTTTGTGAAATAAATTATTTTATATTAGGAGTTCTCTGACCTACTGATTTTAAGATAAGCCTCCTGTGATCCTGTGACTATATTCCTAGGATGTTTAGAATAAGTTAGAGCCACCCCGAACAGAGCACTACCCGAGTAAGAGTCGGCATCCTAGAAGAACGCGGAAGGGTATAATATACAGTATATATATATATATTTTTAATGGTTTACCCAGCGTAGGCTTAAATGACGCACGGACGCCAAGCTTTTTTCTTCGACTCGATTCACTGAAATCGTTACTGCTTGGCTCCTTTTGGACATAAATGATTGTTATTCTACAGAAACGTTCCTCGAGAAGTCCTTTACAGAATGGTGAAAACCGCATCAAAATCCATCCAGTGGTTTCTCAAGATTACCAGTTACATGTAAGAATCGGGGACTTTGTTTTCCACTAAGGGAAACTGTGAAGAATAAATTAGAAGAAGAATAAGTATGGCTAAGAAAGCACTGTCTAGTCTAACAAGAATATGGAAAGGTCATCATATTACCAAGGAAACAAAGAAGCAACTGTTTCAAGCTTTGGTATTTCCCATCGTCACGTATGACTTTGAGTTCTGGACCATACAAATGATGCATTTCGTAGGAGAATCGAAACCTTCGAGATGACGTGTTATATAAGAATGGTACTAATATCGTGGGTAGCAAGAAGAACAAATGAATCTATTCTGAAGGAGCTAAGGATAGCTCCTAAAGCACGCTTACTCCTAAACATTCAAAGGCAAATGTTGAGATTTTTCGGCCATATCATCCAACGAGATGGCATTGTGAAGTGTATCATCCAGGGTAAAGTGGACGGAAAACGACCGAGGGGACGTGCCCCAGACCGGTACCTTGACCAGATAAAAAGTCTGACTAATCTGCCACTTCATAAATTAATGCACACAGCATAAGACTGCGGTGCATGGCGGGGTATTGTCACGACGTTCGAAATCGAACTACGACCAAGAAGATGAAGGATACTATGCACTGATCTCTATACATGGATCGCTGATGGCAGCTCTCCGCTGCACGAGAAAGTACGCCAGGTTGAGCGCGCGGTCCGCCATGTTGGTCTACCCATTCTCGAGCCCTCCTTATGGGCAAGCAATGATAATCTAGTCAATTTTAAATCGAAATTAATGGTGCTTTGGAGCACATAAAAATATAGAGATATGTTCACTCATAACATAAAGGCATTGGGATCACTGACACGTCATTCCGAGGTCGGTAAATCTCCGGAATATCAATAAAAATAAATATATAATAACGGCTGACAAATATCAACTTAGGTGCTGAGAGCACGCAATTAGCGATCAGTAACCGAGTAACGAGTAAAAAACAATTTCTGGAAACATTCTTGTAAATTGTATATACGGTATACATGTATATATGCCACAAAATTATGCATTCTTCAAATGATGTAGGCCTACCTATAAACGTAGCTCACTATACAGGCCTGGATTCGACATATCATAATCGGTAATTGGTAATGAATTCCTGTTTCCATGAAATAACCAACACTTCCTCCAAGTAATCCCAGCACTCTACATCAAATACTACAGCTTTTAATCACGCTAGCAGCACAATAAACTTAATAATAACGGGAAGTAGATCAAAGCCAAAAATGCACTTGAAGCCAAACCAATTTCACTCCTCAGCTCCACATAAAACTTAACACAACTAAAAACCTACCCAAAATATGCTCTCCCCATCGTTTTACAACTATTAAGCGAACTATTCGCACCCAGAACCGAAAAACCCTGAAATGGGATCAAATTTAAACAAGCAATAGCCTAGCCCGATCACGTCTGCTTCAGCACCACCGCATATGTATACTTAACTTCACAATAACTTCAAAATTACGGCTAAGCGACCTATCTGCCTGAGAAGTAAAGGTATTACCGGCTTGCCTGGGATAATGGGTCACCAAATCGGTACTTAAAACTAAGATTTTACGCATTAAATAACCAAATTCAGCCCATTTTACAATTACAAGAAACAAAATATTTACTGCCAGTATAAATTCATGTATAACCTCAAACTACCAGTAACCAATCACAGAGCCGGATTCGCAATATTGCACCATGCGCTCGCTTCCATCTTGCTATACCTGTCATCGTCTATTCGGCTTACTGCTGCCATAGCTACCAGCCATCCATGTATAGAGATCAGTGATACTATGTGAAGATATTGTGTCGTTCCAATTTGTATACACGTGCATTATACTCATACGTACTGTAATTCACAAACCCTTATAAGAAAAAGAGACAGTTAGTCTGAAAGACTGGACTTTATATCATTTTAAATGCTACAAATGCTGAAAAATGCTAGAAAGGCTGGAGGCTTCTCGCTTCGCTCGAAGCCAAAGACTCTTGTCATGTTAGATGATCAAGAAACAATCAGAACGCTAGAAAGTTACAAGTCATGAGGGAGCTGGAGCGCGCGGTGAAAGGAGGGAGCTGGCTGGATGACGTCACGCTCGCCGTGTCGTTGCCGTCTCGTAACGCCAGAGCTCACCAGTGAACTCAGTACACATGCACCAAGCGGTACTATGACGTCACACACCTCAGTGCATTCTCGGTACATTTCGTGACGTCGCCGTAACGTAACGATGAAGTCGACTTGAACATTTAAAATGATAAAAAGCAATGTATAAATGCTCATAATATCGTGTTATTCTTGGATGAATATTTTATTTAATACTAGCTGTTCCCGGCATGCGTTGCAATGCCAATCAAAGAAAGTGTTGGCGTTGAAATTCTGTTTCTTGAAGTGCTTTTGGATACACAACATGTTAACTGCCTCTAAGCTATCATAAAATGGATTTTCTAATTTAGAACCATTCGTGGGAGCGTGCACAACAACTTTCAAAAGCTTCATCGCAATCGGATGAATGGCATATGAACGTATACGGGATTGTGTTTGAACGATTCGTGCGCTGTCACTCATTTGTTGAATCTACTCGTACGCTACCTATTGAGAAATGGATTTACTAAGTCGAAACCCTACCCTGGCCTGTACACAATAACTCATCAAGGTTTCATCACAATCGAAGAAGGTTATTTGAACGCATAGGGGATTTTGTTAAAACGCTTCGCGCGTCGTCACCCATTTGTTGCTTATACTCGTGCGCTACCTATTGTGAAATGGATTTACTAAGTCGAAACCCTTCCCTGGCGTGTACACAATAACTCATCAATGTTCCATCGCAATCGAAGAATGTTATATAAACGCAATAGGGGATTTTGTTGAAATGCTTCGCGCGTCGTCACCCATTTGTTGCATCTACTCTTGCGCTACTTATTGTGAAATGGATTTACTAAGTCCCCTTCCCTGGCAGGTACACAATAACTGATCAATGTTTCATCGCAATCGGATGAATAGTATATGAACGCATACCTGATTTTGTTTAAACGATCCGCGCTCCGTCACACATTTGTTGAATCTACTCGTGCGCTACCTACTGTAAAATGTATTTACTAAGTTTGAAACCGTCACGTAAGTGTCCAAAACATCTCATCCAAGTTTCATCGCTATCGGACTAATGGGATATGAAGACATAGGGGACTGTATTGAAACGCTCCGCGTGTCGTCGTTCATTTGTCGAATCTACTCGTGTGCTACCTACTGTGAAATTTATTTACTAAGCCAGAAACCTTCCTTGGAGTGTCCACCATATCTCACCCAAGTTTCACCGCTAACGGCAGAATGGTATATGACCTTATACGGGACTTGGTTGAAACGCTTCGCGCGTCGTCCCTCATTTGTTGAATCAACTTGTGCGCTGCATATTGTATAGTGGATTTACTAAGCCAGAAATGTTCCATGACGTGTACACAACATCTCACCCAAGTTTCATAGCTACGGACGAATGGTACATGAATGCATACGGGACTTGGTTGAAACGCTTCGCGTGTCGTCGCTCATTTGTTGATTCTACTCTTGCGCTACATATTGTAATATGGATGTACTCAGCCAGAAACCTTCCTTGGAGTGTACTCAACATCTCACCCAAGTTTCATCGCAATCGGACAAATGGTATATGAACGCATAGGAGACATTCCCACAGACAGACAGACAAATTATCACGTTACATTGATTTTTAGCCTACTATTCTCATTTTGCAACAAGTAGTTCCGTGAAGAACTATAGAGCCTATTTTCATATATCCTGCTCATGTTAATTGTCTCTATCAACATACAAAATTTCAGTTTAATTGCTGTAACAGTTTCGTAGATATTGAGAACCGTCTAAATATTTCATATGGTCGCCAGGATGGATTTTTATTTTTGTACTGATACATTAAGATTATTGTGTACGTGTGGTATTCAAACTTCAATCGCATGATTAGAAAACAAGACGTAAAAACGAGGTTTTAAAAGTACGCACACCAGCCATCTTGTGATTATGCAAACAATTGAAATAAAGTACATGCCAGTGGATCAACATTTGTATAAGCATTTAACGTGCAAGGTTTCACGGCATTCGGATAGTTAATTGGCGATAAACGTCCATTTAAATATTTATACTTCGCGTCGCCGCCATGTTGGATTTGTGCTCACCAGGTTACTGAGTCCTATAGGTGAACATATGTTCATAGTCTCTATGAACATAAAAATATCAGTTTAGTTGCTGTAAAAGATTCATAGATATTGAGAACCGTCTAAATATTTCGGAAGGTCGCCATTTCGGATTGTTATATGTATAGGCCATAGAGTTATGTACCATTCAAGGACAATTATTGCCTAGCTTCATTATTCAAACTTTCACTTCGATCGCATGATTACGACACAAGAATAAAAACTTAATTTTAAAATTTCGCACAACCGCCATCTTGAGGTTATGTAAACAATTGAATTAAATTAGATGGCAGTGCATTAAAATCTGCAAAATCATTTACTGTACCACATTTCACTGCGCTCAGAGAGTTAAATCACGAGAAAAGTCTATTAAAATATTTCAAATTCGCTTGGTCACCATGTTCGTTTTGTACTTTACAGGTTTATGAAATATACATAGGTAAACTTGTATCAGTGCCCTTTATCACCGTACAAAATTGCATGATGATATCTGTAACAGTTTCGGAGATATAGAATGTCAGTGAAATATTTCGCACAGCCGCCATTTTGAGGTTATGTAAACAATTGAACTAAATTAGACTCCAGTGCATTACAATGTGTATAAACATTTGCTGTACCAAGTTTCATTACGTTTGGATAGTTAAATCGCGAGAAATGTCTATTTGAAAGTCTCAATTTCGCTTGACCGCCATGTTGGTTTTGTAGTCACCAGGTTTTTGAAAGTCTCATAGGCGAACTTCTAGTAGTGCCCTTTATCACCATACACAATTTCAGGGCGATATCGGTAATAGTTTCGGAGATATTGAATGCTAGTGAAATATTTCGCACAGCCGCCATGATGGATTGATGAGACATAACAAAATTTGAAGGGCACGGTCGAGGTTGCCGGGAATAGTGCTATGAACTTACCGAGTTTCATTGAAATCGGTCCAGCTGTTTAGATTTTATTAGGGGACACACACACACACACCTCACACTCACACACACACACACACACACACGGACAAAAGGTGATCTCATAAGCCTATTTTTTCAAAATTGAAAATAGGCTAAAAATGAGGAAAAAGTAGACTTATGAGATCGATCCGGGAAAATGTGTGTCTGTCTGTCTGGCTGTGTGTTTCCCCCGCCCCCTATTAACACATAAACGGCTGCAGCTATCAAAACCAAAATTGGTACGAGTAAAGATCTACACCTGAATATCTCACGGCCATATTTGAAATTGACGTCAGTGCTACCAACTGCTGAAAATTCACAATTGAAATTTGAACTCTATGTTGGATATCTCAGAAGTTATGGATGCGAACTCTTCCAAAATTAGCACAAGAATAGACGATGACATTCCAGATTAATTTTCAGAAGTTAATACATGCCAGTGTTGCCAACATGATTCTAAGTCTGCCGATAGGTCCATAATATAAATGCATCTAACAACTATACTATCAATTGGATTTCAACCAACTTTCGTATGTACTATGTGTACTACAACATATATGACTGTACGTATTCTAAGGAGCCACCAGGGCTGCCAACTGTTGATAAATGTTGTCTCTATGTTTTAATATTAATATCAATATATCAGAAAGTATGCAAGCCAACGGCTCTAAACTTTGCACGCGTATAGTACCTGACATTCTACCCTAGTTTGGCGTAACTTATATACATCAGTGCTGCCAACACGATTCTATGCCTGTTGATAGGTCCAGTCTTTAAATGCATATAACTTCTAATGTAACAAATGGATTTCAACCAAATTTCGTAAGTGTCTTGTTTACCATAACAGTTATGACTAGACGTATTCTTAAGAACCAGCAGGGCTGCCAACTGTTAATAAATGCTCTCTCTAATTGTTGTTGTTTGAGTCTTCAGTCTTTTGACTGGTTTGATGCAGCTCTCCATGCCTCCCTGTCCTGAGCTAATCGTTTCATCTCTACATAGCTACCACACCCTACATCCGAGGCAATCTGTTTAACATATTCTAACCTTGGTCTACCCCTACAGTTCTTGTCCTCGACCCTTCCTTCCATAACTAAGCTTGCTATTCCTGGGTGTCTTAGTATGTGTCCTACCAACCTATCTCTTCTCTTCATTAGCAGTCGCCAGAAACATCTCTCCTCTCCCACTCGTCTTAATACCTCTTTGTTTGTAACCCTATCTACCCATCTGATCTTCATCATTCTCCTGTAACACCACAATTCAAATGCTTCAATTCTCCTCTTTTCTGCTGCACCAATAGTCCAAGTTTCACTTCCATAGAGCGCCACGCTCCAGACAAAGGCTTTCAAAAATGACTTCCTAATACCTAAATCTATATTCGATGTCAGCAGATTCCTTTTTTGTAGAAATGCTTTTCTTGCCTGAGCCAACCTACTTTTTATATCCTCTTTGCTTCGTCCATCACTGGTTATTCTGCTTCCTAAGTAACAGAAATCTCCTACTTCCTTCAGCTTTTCACCTGCCAATTTGATCTCCATAGAGGTTTCTGATTTATTTCGGCTGCATTCCAGTATTTTTGTTTTACATTTATTAATTTTCATCATGAATTCTTTCCGTAAGACGGAGTCCATACCATTCAAAAACTCATTTAAATCCTCAGGCTTGTTGGCCAAGATGACGATGTCATCAGCAAATCTCAGAGTTGAAATTATTTCTCCTTGAATCTTCACTCCCACTTTAAATTTTTCTCTAATTTCCTTCATTGCTTGTTCAATGTAAAGATTGAAAAGTATGGGTGATAAGTTGCAGCCTTGCCTTACACCTTTCTGAATACCAGCTTCTCTCTCATGTCCTTCAACTCGAATGACTGCTGTCTGGTTTCTGTATAGATTGTATATCACCCTCCTATCCCTGTACTTTATTCCAATCGATTTCAAAATGTCAAACAATTTAGTCCAATCAACGTTATCAAAAGCCT
This sequence comes from Meconema thalassinum, assembly GCA_946902985.2. Lineage (NCBI taxonomy): Eukaryota > Metazoa > Arthropoda > Insecta > Orthoptera > Tettigoniidae > Meconema > Meconema thalassinum. The sequence continues at coordinate 1,846,990,928 of OX336388.2, read as the reverse complement.
TTTCTAAGTCTACAAAAGCCATGAACGTTCTCTTATCTTTCCTTATTCTACCTTCCAAAATCAGCCTAAGACTTAGTACAGCTTCCCTTGTTCCTACATTTCTCCTGAAACCAAACTGGTCTTCACCCAACTCCGTTTCTATCTGGCTCTCAATCCTCTTGTAAATTATTCTAGACAGGATCTTTGAAGCATGAGTAATCAAGCTGATTGTACGGTAATCTTCACATCTGTCAGCTCCCACTTTCTTTGGTATAGGGATGATTACATTCTTCTTGAAATCAGGGGGTACCTCACCTGTCTCATAAATCCTACACACCAAGTGAAATAACCTGATCAGACCTTCCTCTCCTATGCAGCGTAGCAACTCAATCGGTATATCATCTATGCCTGGTGCTTTGTTCCTGCTTAAGTCTTCCAAAGCTCTATCAAATTCTGATCTCAATATTAAATCTCCTTTCGCATCCTCATCAATTTCCTCCTCCCTTTCCATTACATGACTCTCAATCTCCTTTCCCTTATACAAACTCTCTATGTAAGCTTTCCATCTCTCAACCTTTTCTTCCCTATCTGTTAGAGGCTTTCCATTTTTGTCCTTAATATTACAGCACTTAGTCTTCTTTTCCCCAAAAGTATTCTTAATCCTTCGATAAGCTGTGTCTACTTTTCCTAATTTCAGACAATTTTCTATACCAGCACATTTCTCTTTCAACCATTCTTCTTTCGCTTCCTTGCACTTCTTGTTAACCTCATTTCTCAGACGTCTGTATTCTGCTTTCCCCTTTTCATCTCTTACATTCTTGTGCTTCCGCCTTTCATCCATCATTTCGAGTATATCCTGAGAGATCCACGGTTTTCTACCTATTCTCTCTTTCCTACCAATGTTTTCTTCTGCGGATTTTGTTATTTCATTCCTCAAAAGTGCCCATTCGTCTGCAATTGAAGTTTGTTTAGGGTTTTTCATTAGTCCTTCCTTTATACTCTTCTTGAATCTTTCGTTTACATCCTTCTCTTTCAGTCTGTCTATTGCCCACCTTTTTGGCTTTTGACTTTTCTTCAGTTTCTTCAACTTTAATCTGCATTTCATTACAACCAGATTGTGGTCAGAGTTTATGTCAGCACCAGGATATGTTTTACAATCCAAAATCTGGTTTCGAAACCTCTGCTTGACCATAATGAAGTCGATTTGGTAACGCCCTGTATCTCCTGGTCTCATCCATGTGTATATTCTTCTATTGTGGTTATTGAATAAGGTGTTAGCTATGACCAACTCATGCTCAGTGCAGAATTCTACCAGCCTGCTTCCTCGATCATTCCTTTCACCTAATCCGAAATCTCCTACTATCTTCCCTTCTCTCCCTTTTCCTACCACCGCATTCCAATCTCCCATTACTATAACATTTTCATCACCCTTGATATACCTCAGAATTTCGTCTATTTCTTCGTAGACCTTTTCAACATCCTCATCATCAGCTTGACTGGTAGGCATATAGACCTGTACCACTGTGGTGCAGGTAGGTTTAGTATTTATTTTTGCTACAATAATCCGTTCACTATATTGCTCATAATATTCCACCCGCTGTCCAAGTTTCCTACTCAATATGAGGCCAACCCCTGCTTGGCCATTGTTTGATTTAGTGCTAATGACCCTATAGTCTCCTGACCAAAAGTCCTGTTCTTCCTGCCAGCGCATTTCACTAATCCCAACCAAATCCAACCTCAACCTATCCATTTCCCTTTCTAAGTTTTCTAACCTTCCATTTCCTAGCAGACTTCTAACATTCCACGCTCCGATCCGTAGAATGTCAGAGTTCCTCTTTGTCACTTCTGTGATGTTAACCCCCTCTCGAGTAGTCCCCACCCGGAGATCCGAACGGGGGACTAGTTTACCTCCGGATTGAAATTTTACAAGGGAGGAGGCCATCATCACATGTATTTATGCATAGAGAGGTGCATATCCTCGGGAATAGCAAACGGCTGTAGTTTCCCCTTGCTTTCAGCCGTGCAGCAGAACGCAGTGTAGCCATTAGTTGGCTTATATTATCAATATCTTAACCGTCTATAAGACTAGTAAAGAATTGATTTATTCTGAAAGGCTGCTACTCCCTTTCAGAATAAGTAAAGAGCAATTCTACTAACAAAAATACTAACCTTCTACTGTACTAACAATTAAATACCAAAATTCTACTAACGAAAAAATACTAAAGTTCCACCAACAACAAATACTACCACTAAAACAGTCTGTCACCAGACACACTCACATGCAATCACACATCACAGTCTACTGACACAATGAACTATAACTAATAAACAATGCAACTGTTACCAGACACACTCACACACCACAGTCTAATAGAACAATGACATATATCTAATAGACAAACTAACTACCTACTTACAACTAACTACATACTTACTGTACTGTTATTTGAATTGACAATATTTACAAAATGCAATTTAGATAGGAAATTGTTCAATCCTAATATCAATATATCAGAAAGTATGCAAGCCATCAACTCGAAAGTTTGCACACGTATAGTACCTGGCATTCTAGATTAATTTGGAGTCACTAATATACCTCAGTGCTGCCAACATGATTCTAAGCTTTCTGATAGTTTCAAATTTTAATTTCATGTAACTTCTATACTAACAAACTGATTTTATCCAAAATTGGCACTATATTAGATCACAACATTTCAGTTTAATTCTGAGCATCACATACATGACATTGTTCCCAACATGATTTTACGCGCACTGATAAATTCAATTTCAAACAGCATGTAACGTCCACACTATCCATTGGACTTCAACTAAATATTGTATGTGCATTCTATGCCTTAACAGATGGAAGTAAGAATATATTCAGAGACGCCAGGGCTGCCAACTGTAGTAAGTTACTCTATTAGGCTTCACTATTTCAGGTGTATTTCAAACTGTAGTTAGTATTACCAACTTGATTTCGTCATTATTCTAGATAGGTCTATATAGATTGGCATGAACTTATATTTAAAGAAAAGTAGGCTCTTTAGTTCGTCACGGAACTACTTGTTATATATATATAGATTTCTTTTATGTTAAGGTGAATAAAATTGCTTTCTTGCCTAATGTAATTCGTAACAATTTGTTTTGACCGACTGGAAAGTTCCCTTTAATAGAATTAGGCAACACTGAAAAATGGCTTCTAATACTTCAATGGTTTGTTAAAGTAATTAATTTACATTACTTGAATTATTATTGAATAAATCGATACGAACCATTTGGTATTCACGTGATTCAATCGTCAATCAGGAAAATATTCAATTTGATTAAGTTGTTATCAAGCGGCTTTGGAGGCGTAGTTGGTAGCATGCTGAACTGCTATGCCCAAGATCGCGGATTCAAACCCGGCTGAAGTCGTCGGACTTTTAAGAGTGTTAAAGTCCTTCATCACGACCTCCTTTGGGGGGGGGAGTAATGCTAGCGGGCCAGTGACATAGATTTATGGCATGTTAAGGAACCTACCACTACAATTGGTAGTGTGTAGCAAAATTTATAGGTTTTATTTAGCTGGTTAGATACGTTCCAACGTTCGCTGCTAGGTGTTAGTGACAGTGGCATCTGGTAGCCAAAGTTGGAACTACTTGAAATTGAACTTCTTAGGAGCCCCCGGGCGTTCAATTAAAATACCCTGCTATGGCCATTGGCTGCAATTCATATACAGGGTCTTTCATATAAAGTAAGAACGGCAAGCGGCAGTTTTGTTATTCGCTACTGTGGTGGCCTTGGCCGGGCTTGTGGCGCGCCATGGCCCCCTGCTTTAAGCGTGTGTACAATCCTGTATGAAATATTACCTTATAAAAGATGTTGGAAGTGTCGCCCTTCCTGGGTTATACAGGCATTGTATCTGGTAACCACATTCTGGCTAAAGCGAGTGAGTTCTGCCACTGTAATATTTCTGATTTTTAATTGTATGCTTATTTACAATTACGTGAATCTGTGCTAGTGAAGGTAGCACTTCATTAGGAAACTGCTGAACTACTGAATCACGTACCCGCCGAGCCGACTCGTACTTAAAATAAGTTTTACATACAAAAATACGATGTTGTAATGATAACTGTTTAGGGGCAGATGACCTCGTAGTTCCGCCCCTTAAATAACAATAACTAATGATAACTGCCTCATGTTAACATCTGAGGTTCCGACTGGCGACTGAACACCTGCACGTTTATTGCAAGTATTATGCGCGCGCTTTCAATACTAGAGCAGGGGGCCGTGACACGCCACAAGCCCGGCCATGACCACTAGAGCAGCGGTTAACAAAGCCGCCGCTCACCGTTCATACTTTATATGAAAGACCCTGTATAAAATTAAGTTCTTATTATTACGTTCTAGATTGTGTAAGTGAAACACAAGTGGAATCAATGAATACAACCCTGTTAGTAGCTTACTTAAGGTGATACGGGCTATCAACTTCGTAAGGTACTGTGTTTTGTGAAACAATACTGGTGATACATTCTGCTGTATTTCTGTTAGAAGTGTTGAACTGTTACTTTCTATACCTTTCATCTAGTTCGTTACAGAGAGAACAAGACAGTGCAATCTGCTAAGATAAATGATCTGAAGGATGTAATAAGAATCTAGAGAGAGTTCATAGATTGCGGAATGATGTAGTGAAAGGTAGGGGCAATTATTGTCACAACTTCGATACGCTGCTTCAGTTTGACAAAGAAATCGTGTAAGACTAGTGATTTGTGGTGGAGATAAATCAATTTGCTGCAATTCCAGGTTCTGCTGTCGAGCAAGGCATGACTGAGGCGTCAGCTCCGGTGTAGTCAGTGGGACACGAGGTGACCTCACTGATGCATTCCGGAGAACATATTCAAGGAATTCAATCAGTAGTTCCCGATTTTCCAAAGCATACGGCATATTTACCACAGTATAGGCTCTCACGGCAATGATAAAATACTGGCTTAATGGCTATAATTGTGGGTTACGCTGCTCAGTTCTTAGCGTTACCCGAGAAGCGCGGGCATTAACGATAATTAATACAGTAATATGCAACCCGGCATGGAACCCTGTTTGGCAAGTTAGACGTCACAGTTCCCACGATTGAAATGAAACATCGTCGTTGCGCCTGCAAAATACACTATGCAACGATGTCGTTCACCTCGACTGAATCCCCGAACTCTAGTCAAGCCTCCCTGGCTCATTCAATTCACCTCAGGTTATTGATGTGTAACATCTTTCCGCTCGGTTGCTGGATAGTTTTGTGGGAGTGATTTTGAAAATTGGGGACGGAAGTGAATCGGGCGGAAGTGGATCGAACGGAAGTGGATCGGCCGGAAGTGAAGACGCACTGCCAGAAAATTGGGACGGAAGTGAATCGGGCGGAAGTGGATCGAACGGAAGTGGATCGGACGGAAGTGAAGACGCACTGCCAGCTGGATGTACAATTGAAAATGTGTGTATTGGAAACAAGGCAGTGTGTGCTCTGTAGCGCGAGAATGTTATGGCAATACAGTAGGCAGTGCATTTAGCAGGCACTGGTTTGACGAGCACAGTGGCAAATGTTTCACCGACTTTCATTTGTCATTGAGCAGTTTATGAAGCATCACGTTCAAGGTTGAATATCACATGGGGTAGGACAAAGACGACAAATGACATTTAAGTAAGCGGCATTATTGTCAAGCTGTGGGTGAGTAGTCAAATATTAAATGCATAACAGAATGTTGTTATATGAGTGGAATAAGAGCTGTATTTTCATCATATGTGAGACTAGGTCATTTCTTGATTGTAGGAAGCCATGTTTTGATTGTTTACGACGAACTGTATGAGAGCCTAGAGAATAATGAATGTTTTACAGGGCGCCAGGAAATGTTCTCCGCAGTGACTGCCGGCTTCTGCCAGAGCTAGCATCAGCAGTTTAGTTGGCAGCACGGTGTCCTTGACAGGGTGAATCCCACACGTGTGGGCTGTAGGCTGTCAAAATTGTGAGTGCGTATTGCAATAAGCGAGCGTATGTGTCCATCAGCACTTCCAGCATCTGTTATGAATGGCTGTGGTGAGTACAAAGTTAACTGTTTGTTTGTTTTGATACAAGCAACAGTAGTGCTGCCAACGTAACTACTGATGCTACCTCTCACAGACTCGTGTACTGCTCGGGTCTAAGCTGCGTGGACCTGAGAGGAATGTGCATCGCAGACTATGAGTAGTGGTGGTGACGAGTGATGAGGTTTCTCAGTCCTTGCCTAGTAACAGAAGCAAATACATTAGTCGGTGACTCAGTCACTCATTCCCAACGCCAGACTGGTTTCAGAAAAGACCCATGTTAGCATTATTGGAATAGACGAGAATGTCAGGTAACACGGCGGGCTGTCGACAGGCTTCTCAATTCTCGCCTGCACCTACCCTGCCTCTGCCCTTCATCCCGCATGTTCACAGAGAACCGAGCAGTAGGCATTGCGGAGAACATTTCCTGGTGCCCTGTAGTTACTGAGGAATGTGCTCACAGTATTTGAGAGTACTGTCGACGTCGTGTATCACTTTGTTATTATGAATTATTAATGTAAAAGGAAGGAAGGAAGCTTGTAGTTTTGCGTGTCCGTTAATCTCACGATCATGATCCACGGTACCTCCCTTTTACGTGGAATGCGAACCACAGGACATGGCATTTCAATTCGAAAATCTCATATGTATTGACCGGGAATCAAACCCGGTCTACCTTGGTGAGAGACTAACTGCTTAACCGCTGCGCCACAAATGTGATAGTAACATATCTCCAATTCACTCTATACATTCATCATAGTACCAGTATGAAAATGAAGTGTAAATTAACATTTTAAGAATGTCCAAGCTGTGTACTATACGAGTAGGATAACATGTCAGATGTTACACATCATATGCGACTACTGTAAGGCTCGTATCTTTTTTTTTTCTGTGCCATTGATCACAGAAAATTTAACCTTACGAGAATAAAGATAATTTTGAAGCAATTTTTTAGTGTTGTCTTATTGACAAATACTATTTTAACTTTCAGTCGGTCAACACAAAATAATTCCAATTACTGGAATAGGCAAATGAAAAAAAAATCATGTGATTAAGATATACCAGGTGAATCAGCTGCTCCTAATAATATTGTTTTATGCAGCCCAACTAAGGTGTGTTAGTAGGGTCCATATTTCTCTGCCTGCATCGCTCATGGTTCTAATACATTGCAAGCTTGTCCCGCAAACGATTCTGAACATTATTGTTTTTCTTTCGATTTAATACAGACTAAAACGAGGGAAAATAAATAGTGACCAGTATCGTTTGCTGGATACACTTGCAGTGCATTAGTACCATACGGGATGCAAGCAGAGAATTATCGACCTTCCTGATAACACTCGTTATTAACAAGAAATGTACATCCACCTGAATCAATACTATATAGAAAAAAATAATTATTTAACTTGTTTTCAGTACATGTTTCGAGGATTATTTACATTTTATCCCCTTCATCAGCTATTGAAAAAAAAGCGTAGCACAGTAATAAGATACGTATTTAATCCTAATATGGTGCACCATAAAATTTAGGTTATAAGAACAGAATAAAATGAAATGAAATAGATGGTGACGGTGATCAGCTGCTCATGACAAATAGTAGTTCCATATTGAAGCTTGAAATGGTAGATATGTAACACCAATACTTCACCAATTCGTGTAGGTCTATAACTAATGAAGAGCCTGTATGCTTAAAGATCCAAATTTAGCCTTTTCAAAACAAAGTGGCTTTTAGAAACCCGACGTGATGGAAGGTAATCTTTAGGTAAAGAGAGGTTAGTTCAAAGTATATGATGTATGAGGTTTAAATACGTATCTTATTACTGAGCTACGCTTTTTTTTTCAATAGCTGATGAAGGGGATAAAATGTAAATAATCCTCAAAACATGTACTGAAAACAAGTTAAATAATTAATTTTTTCTTTATTATATTGATTCAGGCGGATATACATTTCTTGTTAATAACTATTGTAGCATATCAATACGGAATAATGTAACACTCGTTAGTTGGGCTGCATAAAACAATATTATTAGGGGCAGCTGATTCACCTCGTTTATGTATTTCACAATCATCACAGCAGAGTACTTGTACGTCATTTACGCATATTAGTTTACAATTCTACAGTAGTTTAGGACTTATTACTTAAGTGCTTTACTGCAATAGTAGTCGCACATTCATAGATTCGTTGAGGGAGGAAGACCGTTCTGTTGGTGGGGTCGTCATTTCTAAGTTTTGGAACATTAGAATAAATAGTTATCTTTTTCTGGTGCTTAATGCCTTAATATTTATTAGCAATAGTTACCATATTATTAAGTGTTCTAGTGTTTGTTTTGTTCTTGGAGGACAGAGAGAGAGTCTGTGGTTGTCACTGTCGGTTGGTAGTGTTTTGTAGAGATATTTGTTTTGTAGATTTGCATCTGATGATGCTCGCTTGACGAGCGAAACATGTTATCACTTTGTTTTCTCCTTCTTCAATAGTCCATAACAATCTTAATCACATGGCATTTATATTAGGTTATATTTCAGGTATTCCAGTTAATGGAATTATTGCATTTTGTATTGACCGACTTCAAGATATAATTTCAATTACCTTACAGGAATGTTACGTGGGGCTATACCAGGTAAATCAGCTGCCCGTAATAATTTTGGTTTATGCAATCCAACTAACGCGTGTTGTCAGGAAAGTCGATATTTCTCTGCCTGCATCCCGTACTGTAGCCTAGTAATGCGCTACAAGCATATCCTGCAAACGATACTGAACACTATTATTTTCCCACGTATTAGTCTATAGTCACATCGAGGGAAAATTAATAGTGTTCAGTATCGTTTGCAGAATATGCTTGCCGTTCATTAGTACCATACGGGATGGAAGCAGAGAAATATCGACCTTCCTGATATCAACGCTAGTTGGGCTGCAGGGCAGCTGATTCACCTGGTACACTCACGTGGTTGGGGGTGTGACTGGATTTAAGGCCAAGTGTGGAAGAGAACAACGAGTGGATTTTGTAGGCGTAGTGACGTTATGTGAAATGAAATGAAATAGGCCTATAACGGCAATTGTTCTGTGCATTTTTTATGTAAAAACTATGTTCATGCAAAATGTCACCTTCTTCGCGTGAGTACATCTTTGTGTGGAAGAAAAGCAGACAGGCAGACAGACACTCGTCTACTAGATTTTTATGGACAGTATTTTAAAGACGATGGTGATATCGGTGGGAAAGAAACACGAGAATATCAGATGCCAGGTAGGAGGAATGCATTGTAAATTAGTAACTAACACCACGAGAAAGCAGCAAGCATTTAGTGTTAAACACAGTTAAACCATCCTATAACACTCCCACACAGCCAACACAAATGACTTAAGGTTGAACTACGCCAGAAGTCCTTGTCTGGCTCTTTTAAGACGGCTGCCACAACCGGAAATACGTAAAACATGCCTCGGTTCGTCACCGCTCAGTGGCCGGTCAGTGCACTGCTCGATAACCGTCGATTATGCCAATCACCCTATACCTATGATATAATCTAAAGTGTTTTTACCGTAGACGAACCTCCTATATTTGAATTATGATTGCCATCGCCCATTCAGCCATGTCTGCATATAAATATACATTTATTCGTACTTGTATATACATGTATTGCTGATTTAGAGGGACAGAAAACACGACATTACATGCAGAATTTATATTCAGACACCTAATTTATTCATTGTTTAAAGCCTCCTTTCATTTCAATCTTGTAAGTAATTGTTATCCATTAGCTATAATTAAATTGTCCATTAATCATTTCGACAACGCTAGACTTGTTTGAATAAGTCGTATGATAATTGGGCATTACCGAAATCTGCTAAATGAAGTATTTTGCATATCTGGTTTCAGCGAAAAGTTGAAGATTCTACTTAAAAAGGAAAAAGCTAGAATTATTGCACTAAGACTACTGATCACCGCTTATTCATTATTCGAAAGATTGAAGACAAGTAGACCTACATGAATTCATAAATCAATTCACGAAGAAATGTCAGTAGAGCGGAATTGAAAACTAAACATATTTGTTACTTTTAGATGTAATGAGGATTAGGGCACAACCTGGCAGACCAGTGCAACCTACACGAATGGGTTACGTGCCGGGTGCGACCGTGCCGCATGCGACCCACCAAAAATAGTGCCAGTAGTGACCCTGCTAGTAGCTTACAGTGCCCCATGCGACCCATTGTTCGAGAGAATAATTTTTACGGTACGCCGTTTTAACTTAATTTACTCCTACTGTCGACCAAAATATTATGTACACTCGAGTTTGAAAGTTGTTTGTGAAGTAACCAATTGGCCTACAAAAAATCCAATAACATCATGTTTGTCGTTATACTTTGTTAAGTAATGTAAGTTTGGAGTTTTTAATTTATATTTTAATATTTTTATCGCAGCTGGAACATAAAGCGTGCTAGTTTTTAAGCGTGTTTCAACCATGCGTCACCTTTAAGAATTAGTTTCACAAACACCCGTCATCAGATCGAATCCAAGTTTTAACACAATGTACATTGGAATGTTTTATAACTGGTTTAATAATTTCAAAATGTTGTGTGTCCAAGGAACAAAGTTATCACTTTTGTAAGGTAACTTTTTCTCGGCTCGGGGTGGTTGAAAAATTACGTTCTTGGTCGCGTTGTAATCCTTATATATATCAAAAGGCTATGCTGTAGGACTGTGAAATACGTAAATGAATGTACTTATTTTATATTGGTTTGTATTTGTAAGGGATAAAACAATCCAAACACTAAAGATGGCTTTCCTTTTTTAGTTGTAATAACATAGGATTCTTCCATTGCACAAATCACTTGTAAAGTAAACTTAACACGGATGTTGACTGGTTGAAAGTCACAAGATAAATAAGGGCTCATAGTGTCTTCCAATCAGTCTACATGACGGGGTAAACCCTCCTCCCCCCAAAAGGTGTGTTAGAAATTCCCAAATTCCACCGATACATCAGTGCTTGGGTCGCTAGTGGCACGATGGCAAATTGGTGGGTCGCATGCGGCACGGGTCGCAACCGGCACGGTCACATCCGCCACGACACGAATGCATTGATGTACCAAAGAAAAAGAAAACTGCTTGTAGAAGAATGGTGACTGCGAATGCTTAGCTGTATCCTGCTACAATCATTGTATCTTTATATGTGCCTGAAAGATAACCATTTACATCGTAAATTTTCTCAACTGGCTTTCAGAATGAAGCCGCAACGTATGTCGATAAATGTCTATCAACGTTTCGGCTGACGTTGCAGCAACCTTCAATCATCAGTTCGTGTCCGTGTCTTCACTCACACTCCTCCATGTGACCACCTCACGGTGTAGTGGCTAGCGTTTTTGGCTGCGGCCCCGATTCTGCCAAAAAATTTCAATTCTAGTGTAAGGGCTATAACGGGGTACACTCAGCCTCGTTAGGCAAAACTGAGTAGAGTAAGGTTCGATTCCCATCTCAGCCATTCTGACAGTGGTTTCCCGTGGATTATCCCACTTCTACTCTATGCAAGTGCTGGGATGGTTCCTAACTTAAGGCCACGGCTGTCTCCTTCCCAATTCTATCCCCAATTTACAAATACACACAATAGTACCGTCATCACAATAACACAGGTTAACACACAAATTCCACACGCAACCAAAATACACGGGGATATATGACCAAGTAGTCGCAGCCCATAAAATAAGCAACAACAACTCATCCATGTGAGCTCTTGAACCATACTATGAAACTCCATTGTGGTTTGACCTAATATTTTAATTCATTCCTTCCGATGGAGGCACACGTGAGCACAATAATAAAACTCTCTAATACTAATTCTACATGATTAATGACATGGTGAATGCTGCAAATTGTTCACGAATAAATAGCTTGGGGAAACATAAAAACAGCAGGAAGAGGATCTGCAGGTGTTTTTGGCCAAGACAGGTGCTATGAGAGCTACTTCATTCTGCACCTTCCACCCTCTAGGGTAAGGTGTAATAATCGTTGTTTCGCTTACATGATGTTCTGGTCATCAAGCCCGTACTCTCATAAGGAAAGCTCATGAAAGTGAACTCTCCGATGTTGGTACAAATCTGGGTCAGATCATAAGAAAATCAACTTCAATGGTATTGTGTCCCCAAATTCACTAGGGTTGTATCTAGAGAAATCGAATTTGTACGAGTTTAATAATATGCGTGGGAGACATACAGTAGTACTGAAAAGATACACAAGTTTATCCCCTTATTTTCACTGTTCTATCGCTTGCCACAGTGGGTGAGTGGTTATCGTGTCGGACTACCAACCCCAACCTTGCAGGTTCTCTCCCGGCTGTGGTAAGTGATTTTTGAAATGCGACAAAAAGCAATTACGGGGCGTATTTTCCTACAGCAACAGTAACTGCAAATAGTAAATATTTTCAAAAGTAATTTTTTTAAAGAAATTATAGTTATTTATGAAATTAGAGTGCAATTCAACACTGTTATTGTATATTCTCTTTCATTTGAACGTTCATTTGTCTCGATCGGTCGCTTGTGAGCGCCGCAGGGGGGGATCTATACTATCTATACTATTGAAATCTCCCTGTATATAAAAATGAAAGTTTGTCTGTTTTTTCTGAATTTCTACGGAAATTTACGTTATATACGTGTTTCAGACTGTTTTATGACGGATGCGCGCGAAAATAATATTTTTTGTCAGTCAGTCTGTCTGTTTGTTTGTTTGTTTGTCTGTCTCTCTGTGGACAAAGTTCTTCCCTTATAACTCGAGAACGGCTGGGTGGATCAACGAAAAATTTGGTACAGATATCCTTCCGAGGCACGACACTAATCATTGATATAACTCTTCTCTGTACCTCTCATAAAAGGGGGCCTACCCCCTCAAAATACTTGCTGAAATTGGTGTAGAAGGGCGAGACTAAGCTCATTTTCAGCCCCTAAATGTGAGAAACGAAACTCGGGGGCCCTAACCATATTTTAAGGCCCTAAAACCAACAGTTTTTGAGATATTTCCAGAAAACTAATTTCCTTTAATACAATAACGAAAGAATGCAAGCCGGTAACCATGGCAACGGAATCTCACAGGTCCGCCTATCGCTGTAAGACGCAATACAATTCCATTTATTACATTACTGAGATAGTTTGCAAACGGCTATGAGGTTATAACGGAACCAAATTAAGCTGTAGAATTCATCAATGTCATATAATGCGCTTAAGGGGGTCAAGGGGTACTCTAGATTTTTTTAACGGGATTTACACGTGCGGGTGTGGTACGGAAGGTCTATTATATCCCTATCCCTATATTGTTATATTATTATTATAATAATTATTATTATACTACGGCCTACAACGACGAGACAAAGCATATTTTCAGCCCCTTGGTGTCAGAAACAAAACTCGGTGCCCCCAAATAGCCGTAAAGAGTCCCCGAAAACTACATTTTAAGGCTCTAAAACCAACAGTTTCTGAGATATTCCCAGAAAACAAATTTCATTTAATAAACTTATGAAGGAATGCAAGCCAGTAACCATGACAACAGTAGGCTACCTCAAAAGGTGACATCCAACTTTCCATCTATTTCTGCAAGAAGTAAAGCCACTTCACTTATTAAATTTCTGTGAATGTTTGCAAATGGCTATAAGGTTATTATGGAATCAACTAAAACTGTAAAATCATCAATGTGCTTATGGGGGTCAAGGGGTACCCTGAATTGAAATTGTTTTTTTTTTTTTTTTTTGCTTTTAGGAATTTGGGCCATTGGAGGCTAAAAAAAACCTGAATTTTCATGCAACACAAGCCTTTAAAATTTATTAAAGGGGTCTTCCTCTGGATGGGGACTTGACACAACGTGAAGGTCAGTTTTATTTGACGTGTATTGCGTTTCGTCTACGAGGTTTTCAATTTTATTTTCATGTCAGGAAGTACACGTTAGGTAAATTTCGTTTCAGAGCATATTTTAACTAATCATTTGTCTTTGTCGACAAACAGGTTCCAAGCCTCTAACCATTGCAACAGTAGCTCAATTGATTACGTCTGGTTATTAATACCGAAGACCGTTCGAAGAATGGGTACTTCTGCTAGTAATATATATGACTAGCATTAAGTTACCCGTCGCGGCTTCGCGCACGAATATTGTAGTTATAAAGAGTAGGCTACACTTAGCAACGTCTCAATCATGAATGCTACAACTTATTTATCATTTAATTTTGAATAATAATGATAATAATTTGGGTCTGAACGTAAACAATCAAACAATGAAGACACTATAACTGAACAATTGCATATAAATATCAAAATTTCAAGAACATCACGTCACATCGCATTATAAATTTCGACTCAAAATCACAACACGGTTTCCGACCACGAACGTAAATATAAAATAAATGAGATATATAATAACAATAATAATAATAATAATAATAATAATAATAATAATAATAATACCGAATGGCCTCGGGTGCGGGTGCAAATTTTGTTATTTGACGCCCAGAGGGCAGCTTGCATGCCGATGTTTGTCGTTCCATGGGGCACTATGAAAGTCATGGTCAGATATCTAAGCTCCTTGATACTATAGCGCTCTCTAGTAGAGAAAGGAGAAACTTATGTGTTGGCGGAAAATCCCGAGATTAATTTTGCCATTATGAACACGGCCTACTGAATTCAAATGGGTCATTAACATGCCAACAACGTATGACATGAGGGCCGTGATTTTTGTCGCATTAAAAAATTACTTAGCACGTCCAGGAGCAAACCGCAAGCTTGGGGTTGGTAGTCCGACACGATAACCACTCACCCACCGAGACAAGCAATGAGGTTTATTAAAGACACTGACTAAACACAAAATCAATTTACCTAAATTCCTATATAAAAAAGTTCACATCATAAAATTACACAAATCAAAATCTTCTACGCCCTCATTTTCCCCCTTTCACCTCATAATATAAACCACATCGAAAACCCCTTAGATACGTGTCTGCTTATTAGCCTATTTTCATTTTATGAAAAACTAGGCTTATGAGATCATAAGTGCGTGTGTGTGTGAGAGAGAGAGAGAGAGGTGTGTGTGTGTGTGTGTGTGTGTGTCCTTAATAACTTCTAAACAGCTGGAGCGATTACAATGAAACTCGGTAAGATCATAGCACTATTCGGACCGACCCCGTCCGTGCCCTTAAAATTTTATTGTGTCTCACCAATCCAACATGGCGGCTGTGCGAAATATTTCACCAGCATTCAGTATCTCCGAAACTATTACCGATATCTCCCTGAAATTGTGTACGGTGATAAAGGGCACTACTAGAAGTTTACCTATGAGACTTTCAAAAACCTGGTGACTACAAAACCAACATGGCGGTCAAGCGAATTTGAGACTTTTAAATAGACTTTTCTCGCGATTTAACTATCCAAACGTAATGAAAATTGGTACAGCAAATGTTTATACACATTTTAATGCACTGGAGTCTAATTTAGTTCAATTTTTACATAACCTCAAAATGGCTGCTGTGCGAAATATTTCACTGACATTCTATATCTCCTAAACTATTACAGATATCACCCTGAAATTTTGTACGTTGATAAAGGGTACTGATACAAGATTATCTATGTATCATTCATAAACCTGTAAGGTACAAAACGAATATGGCGACCAAGCGAATTTGAAATATTTTAATAGACTTTTCTCGTGATTTAACCCTCTGAACGCAGTGAAATGTGGTACAGTAAATGATTTTACGTAATGTAATGCACTGGCATCAAATTTAGTTCAATTGTTTACATAACCTCAAAATGGCAGCTATGTGAAATTTTAAAATTAAGTTTTCATTTCTTGTGTCATAATCATGCGATCGAAGTGAAAGTTTGAATAATGAAGCTAGGCAATAATTGTCCTTGAATGGTACATAACTCTATGGCCTATACATATAACAATCCAAAATGGCGAGCATCCGAAATATTTAGACGGTTCTCAATATCTATGAATCTTTTACACCATCAAACTGATTTTTTTAATGTTCATAGAGGCTATGAAAATATGTTCACCTACAGGACTTTCAGTAACCTGGTGAGCTCAAATCCAACATGCCGGCGACACGAAGTATAAATATTTAAATGGACGTTTCTCGCGAATTAACTATCCGAGTGCAGTGAAACGTTGCACGTTAAATGCTTATACAAGTGTTAATCCACTGGCATCTAATTTATTTCAATTGTTTGCATAATCACAAGATGGCAGCTGTGCGAAATTTCAAAATCTCGTTTTTACTTCTTGTGTTCTAATCATGCGATTGAAGTTTGAATGCCACACGTACACAATAATCTTAATGTACTAGTACAAAAATAGAAATCCAACCTGGCGACCATCTGAAATATTTAGACGGTTCTCAATATCTACGAATCTATCACAACCTTCAAACTGAAATTTTGTATGTTGATAGTGGCATATAACATGAGTAGGATATATGAAAATAGGCTGTATAGTTCTTCACGGAACTACTTGTTTTTAATGATTAGTTTATATGCCGAGTGTCACATCCCCAAATGAAACCACTCTTGAGATATACTTATTCAATGAAATGCAGGTTTAACCCCTGAAACGCCTATAGATCCTGAATATCCAATAATCCTTCCTTAGTGGACGTTCTTTTTCTAGAATTTCACCCCTCTCCATGGACCCCTTAAATTGGATTTATGAAAAATTTTCGAACACCTATTTACCTATTTTTTAAGCTGACTTCACCCCCCCCCCCCCCCCCCGAGTTTCAAACTTCTCGCCTATGTCGTTTTAGAGATACACGCTCCATTAGGAATCCTTCAATCCCCACTTTTCACCCCTTTCACCTCATATTATACACCACATCGAAAAACCCTTAGACACGTCTGCTTATTTTTAATGATTAGTTTATTTGCCGACTATCACATCCCCAAATGAAACCACTCGTGAGGTATTGTTATTCAATGAAATGCAGGTTTAACCCCCTTAACACTCCTTTAGAACCTGGCTATCCAAAAATCCTTCCTTAGTGGACGTTTTTGACATTCAACGAACATATCCCCAAAATTTCATGTTTCTAACGTCAATAGTTTTGGCTTGGCGATGACAAGTGAGTGATTCGGTCAGTCAGGACACTTTCTTTTATATAAGAGATGATGAGGCTTCTCTTATGCTAAACATATGAAACTTTTGTAGGCATACAACAACAATTGACAAATTTAGTGAATATGAAATAATCTTTTCACCCGTTGAAATAAAGACATATATTTTGTCGGAGGGATTTTTTGCTTCAAGTATTCAATAAGACGTAAGTTAGACGTTGTTGCTTTAACACTTTCCATCTTTCTATTTGACTAACCCTCACTTTTATACATTTGTCAGTAACACTGATACCTTCATTTCTGAATTATGGAGCATAAATTGTGGTCTAAATTCCCATAATTCTGAGCGAGACCGCAAGCCTCATACGTGACTAGAAACATGACCGCTGACTTCCTGCAAGGCCTCTATGTCCTTGTTTTACGAACCTGTCCGTCCATCCATCTGAAACTATCCAAGCCTTGGGTCAGGTCATTCTAGATGCTAATCGTATGCTTACGTTATGCCGCAAACACCCATTTATCATGCGATCAGTACAACGCCCCAGCATCTCATCTGCCTCATTTACAGATCAATTAGATAATGTGTTTTAATGCTACAAGAGTTTTCTTATATCTTAATAAACGTGGAGCTGCAATAATTACAGGTTAGGTGGCGGTTTACAATTTAATATTATAATGCATAATTCGTTCATAATTTGGCAGAAGTAGATGTCAAAACGTTGGTTCCGTGATAATTAGGGATATTTGTATCATGTCTTGTTAAGGTAGACAGTGGATGTATTGATGTGACCAGTATATAAATCACGCTCCTAGTGGAAGGTATTCAGAACTACCTGAACGAGATTTATGCCTGTCACCGGACATAAAAAGCAAGATTACCTGTTGCGTTATGGAGGCAAATCGTAACATAAAACGAACTTCCTGTGTACATTGAAATTTCAAATATATTTATTACAGACTAACAGACTCAGGCAAATGACACATTTCTCACAGGGGCTCACAATAAGTGAACGTGGGTTACTAACTAGAGCTGAGCCAGGTATTGCCTTTCCTTAATTGTATCAACCACCTCCCTTTTATATTTGCTCTCGAATTTTCTTGGTCAACTCTTTTCTCTTCTGACCCCGAAAGACTAGGGTACCCTTAATTTTGCTACCATACATGTGCCAGACACCTCTGTTTTATCTTTCATGTCGAATTTTCTTAGTCAACTCTTTTCTCTTTCGACCCCGAAAGACTAGGGTGTACATTATCTTACTACCGTACATGTGCCGGACACCACTGTTTTATCTTTCATGTCGAATTGCCATGGTCAACTCGTTTCTCTTCTGACCCTGATAGACTAGGGGTCCTTTTTCTTTTACCTTTATTGACCTTTATAATTTCTTAGACCATTTCATTGTGTGGCGGATAGCGTTCTTGGCTAACGTTCCGGAGGTCCGAAATCGATTCCTGGCTCTGCCAAGACATTTTAATACTGGTGTGAGGGCTGGAACGGGGTACACTCAGCCTCGTGAGGTAAACCTGAAGAGAGGAGGGTTCGATCGTCACTTCAGCTATCCTAGAAGTCGTTTTCGAAGGTCCCCCCTCCACTACCCACTTCTATCCCATTCAAATTCTGGGATGGTTCCTAACATAAGGTGACGGCTGCCTCCGTACCGATCCTATCCCCAATATACGAATATACACGTTACTACACTCATCACAATAACATAGGATATCACACAAATTTCACACAATCACACCTAAAATTACACGGGTCTATATGACCACGAGGTTGCAACCCCTAAATTAAGCAACTACAACAACAACAACAACAACAACAACAACAACAACAACAACAACAACAACAACAATGCATTATCTTGTCTAATATCTTCAATTTTTCGAAGGCACAGACGCCTTCATCTATTTTCATAACATCTCCTGCCTACTTTTAGGGCTCCCAAATGAGGCAAGGCATGTGGGGATTCCTGGATAACGCTGCTCCCTCAAGGGCGATTGGCGAGTACAGGAGTTGGCAAACACTGATAATTTCCGGGTTGGGTCCGTTTCCTACATTTTCCTGTTACTTTGGGGCGGACGATCTTCCCTCTCCCTTTCTGATCTGCCTTGCATTGCTCTACTTCCTTCCAAGTCATTTTTCGAAGTTAAATACATTTCTTTTATCTGTCTATTATTTTATTTCCCTTATACCATGTTTCGTGCTTGTTCTACTTTTCATTCATTCATTCATTCATTCATTCGTTCATTTGCTTTATTTGCAAATGGGGGTAATTTCCCGGTGGCAAATTGAAAAATTACAAGAAATTACCAACAATATCAAACCCACTTAATGTACACAAGTCACGATTTGGGAACTATAGTAATTACATGGGATTATTCACACAAAAATTCAGTCTTCTCTTAAACACATCAATATGTTTGGGGAAAGGCTCTACGACTGTGCCATGTAATGAGTTCCAATTATTAATACCACGATTAATGAAAGCATATTTCCCATAATTTTTACGCTGTGATCGGTCCTTACATTATGCGGATGATCTGCCCTGCTCAGGTAGGTAGGATTTCCCAGACGTTTGCTTAGTTTTCCCTAGTGCTTGATTTGTAAAAATAGAGGCCCCGGTACTGTGGGCTACTGGGTGGTGGTGGTGGTGGTGGTGGGGCTTTTTGGAATATTGAAATATAGAGTTCAAAAAACGATATTTTTACGCTTTTATGAACACCTTTAAAAATTAAGCAGTGGACAAATTATCATTCATATTTTGATTGCAATTTTAAATTAAATTGAGACTGTTGTAGCAACATTTATCTTACCATAGCCGTTGGCCTATATTAAATTTTAATGCAAGCGAGCTAGGCTACCATTCAAACAATGTACATTATTTCAATTTAATTTTTTACGTAATTTTAAAAATTAAATACATTCGGTTAGAAAATACACACAAGTTCACCAACAATCTTTTATTTCTTGTTTAATAATTCTGTATTTACAGTTTCCTGAAACAATTATGTATTATAAAAGGTACTGTCCTTAAACATGTTTTACCTCTCAGGTTTTAAAATTGTCCGAAGTTAAGAAAATTTTTGGTTGTATTTGCCTCCTCTCTCTCTCTCTCTCTCTCTCTCTCTCTCACCTTCCTTTTAGTATCCAGAGCGGAGTGCCGTCCCCGAAGCAGCCAAGATTCTACGTACTTTGAATGGTCAAAACGAGTGAGTGGTGGGCCATTCAGCTTCAGGAAAAGTAGTGAGGAGACTGTTTGTGTTAACAAAGACGCTCTAGAATTAGTTATGATGAGGTTCATTTGAGACAAATTATGTTCTAAATTCGATTTTTACCCCCGATCAGAGGTTTCGGTACGGCGTACCGGTGCGCACCGTCACAAATCTAGCCCTGGTTCTCCCCATACTGGCCGATTAGTGCAAGTGTTAAACATAGTGAAATAGGAAATTAATACCGTAAGTCAATAAATATGAATTCTTGACTACGATTCTCGGTTACAATTTATCCACTTACGGTATTATTTTACTAGTTCATTTAACTTTGTGTAGAAAGATTTTGGGCAGACATAGCCTTTATTCTTCAGGGGCAGGTGATCTCGTAGTTCCACCCCTTATAACAACAATAACTAACTAACTAACAGTTTTTGTTCATGTATTATACTGTTAAACATAGCGTATGGATATAAGGACGAAATCCAGACAGTACGCTATGTTTAACACTTTCACTAATCGACCGGCTTGGGGAGAACTAAGCAAACGTCTGGGAAATCCCACCTACCTGAGCAGGGTAGTTCATCCACATGAAGTCAACGTCCGATCACAGCGTACAAATTATGGGAAATATTCTTTCATTAACCAAGCCTCCGTGGCTTAGGCGGCAGCACGCCGGCCTCTCACCGCTGGGTCCGTGGTTCAAATCCCGGTCACTCCATGTGAGATCTGTGCTGGACAAAACGAAGGCAGACAGGTTTTTCTCCGGGTACTCCGGTTTTCCCTGTCAAAATTTCATTCCAGCAACACTCTCCACTATCATTTCATTTCATCTGTCATTCATTTCATCATTGCCCCAGAGGAGTGCGTCAGGCCTCGGCAGCCGGCACAGTTCATATCCTCGCCGCTAGATGGGGGCTTCATTCATTCCATTCCTGATCCGGTCGGAGACTGGAAGCAGGCTGTGGATTTTCATTTTCATTCTTTCATTAACCGTGGTATTGATAATTGGAACTCATTACCTGCCTCAGTCTTGGAGCCTTTCCCCAAACATATTGATGAGTTTAAGAGAAGATTGAAATTTTGTGTAAATACTACGCTGTAATTATTATAGTTCCTAAATTGCGAATTGTGAATATTGTGTTTGTTGTTATTGTTGGTAATTTTCTGTATTTGTACAATTTGCCATCGGGGAACTACCCCATTTGCAAATATTATATATACTGTATTAATAATAATATAGTCTGGATATAGTCCTTCTACAGTATCTTCCAGAGTTTCCGCCTTAGTTTTCCTATCATTCGAGTAACACTATTACTGGGATTAAAATCGTTGAGCACAAACCTAGCAGCTTTCCTTTGTACCATCACCAGCTCATTGATGAGCCCTACTTGATGTGGGCCCCAAACCGCTGAGCTGTATTCCAATATTGTCCTCTCCAGGGTCAAATATCCTAATTCTTTTGCGGAAGAACTACTGCCTTTTAATACCCTCGTTACAAAATGAAGTGATGTGTACGCTTTGGAGACGACACAACCCACATGGGTTCTCCATTTCATAATCATTCCTTACATGGATGCCCACGAGCCTTCTTCTACAAGTGTCTTCGAGCTAATATTATATTCAAAATCATGCCTTAGCCCTCACTCTATTCTCATGGGACTACATTTACTCGTATTTATCTTCATTTTATTGTCAATCGCCTATTTATGGACCAGGTGGAGGTCAGATGTTAACTGAGCGTTGTCTTGTGAACTATGAATTTTTCGGTACATTACACAATCATCCGCAAACAATCGGCAGACACTTCAAATCCCAATCGGTAAGTCAATAAGTGTCATAAATTACAGGGGCCCAATCACACTACCTTGAGGGACACCTGACGTTTTCAAAATGCCCTTCTACAGTAGAATGTTAGATGTAAGTCAGTAGTTAGTAGTAGAGGCAATATTCATTTCCATAACCATGAGTGGCAGATGACCTAGATTGTTGAAATTTGAATATTTAAATGGACGTTACTCGCGATGTAACCATCCGAGGGCAGTGAAACTTGGCACGGTAAATGCTTATACAAATTTGAATCCTCTGACATCTAATTTATTTCAATTGTTTTCATAACCACAAGATGGCAGCTGTGAGAAATTTTAAAATCTCTTTTTTAATTCTTGTGTCCTAATCATGCGATTGAATTTTGAATAACACACCTACGCAATAATCTTCATGTAATAATACATTACTCTAAGGCCTACATAATTAAAATCTAGCATGGCAACCATCCGAAATATTTAGCTGGTTCCCAATATCTACGAATCTATTAGAGCACTCAAACTGACATTTTTATGTTGACAGAGGCAATTAACATAAGGGGATATATGAAAATAGGTTATTTAGTTCTTCGCGGAACTACTTGTTACTCAATTACTTACCATCACTGGCCGTTACTATTAAACCTAGAGCTAGCCCAAGTGTTGAAATCAGTCGATGCCGCTGGTCGTTAGGCAGACAGAAGCAGTGAAGACATGATCTTGAGATGAGACTAGTCTTGCAGTGTCGCCATAAATGCGTGGGACGCGACGGGACGACCTCGCTCTGCTCTAGGGCGATCAGTGTGCAGTGGACGCGAAGAAAGTGAGCCTTATGAAGCTACTTGATAAGCTGCCAAGGTATGCGTATAGCCTGCCTGGCATTGTTATCGAGCGAAAGCATTAATAGCCCACAATGGGACAACTGTCTACCTCGCTACATTTTTGCCTTTCAGTGTGTACTTCATCTTCGTGATGTATTGGATCTCGTTTAGCGACGCCTCGATACTAAGGAATGTGTAATTAGTTTGTACGAGGACAGAGCTCGCCAAATACAATCCATTACAATAATAAGTACCGCTTCTCGTTCCTGTCTCAACACCTTCTGGTACCGGGTGATTTAGCCGTGGTCGTTACGGCGTGGCTGCTGGCAGTCGCTCACATCCGAGAGGCGAGGAGGTTCGAATCCCCCCGCCGGCAACCTTGAAGATGGTCTTCTCTGGTTTCCCATCTTCCTTCCAGGCAAATGCCGGGGTTGGTCTAACTATAGGCAACAGCCGCTACCTTCCAACTCCTCATCTTTACATTCAAACTTTCCTCCCCAGACAACACTCCACACGTGACGGTACTTGTAGCTCACCCCAGGGGTGTCCGCCTAGAAGCAGCTACAAACTGGCGAGCCGAACATGTCCTCGGACACTCCCGACACTAAAAGCCATTCGCTTAAAAAAAACTTCTGGTATACCGGCTAGCGTTCTTGGCTATCGTCCCGCAGGGCTGGAACGGGGAGTGTGTACCGTTGTAGCCCTTTCACCAGAATTCAAATTTCTTGGCAGAGCCAGGAGTTGAACCAGGACGTCCAGGGCGACAACTAAGAACGCTAGTCGCTAAACGAGGAGTTGGTGGAGTTTGCTTGTACCTAAGTACAATGTTAGACCAGTGCTTGACGACCTATACAAGGATAATCGTTAAGATTGTGCGGCTTATTTGCAGGACAGTTGAAACCAAGAGCTTCGTAAACCATGCGGGTATTTTGTTTTTAACAAATGTGGTCACGAGGTTTTGCGATGTAACTGTAAAGTAGGTGCCATTTGTTACTAATGGGCAGTAAGTTATTACTGGAACTTCCAAAAACGTAATCAATATGGTATTGGTGAGTGCGTTTTCTTCGTAGTAAGTTTGGTCCCTATCAAGTACGTTGGTTGCTGGATTTTCAACGGTAATTGCCAAGTTTGTAATCACTGTTGCTAACACTGAATTTTTGAAACTGTTTAAATAGTGACTTAGCGTTGCATCATTTTTTTCGTACAATGTTTAATTCAAATCAGTTCAGTCTTTTTCGAGATCTTTTATGGTAACTGCAAAGTAGGTATTACTAACACCAGAGAGCGCTGGAACCACATAACATTTTAGGAAATTTTTAAGTTTAATAGGGGAGTTGGTATCCATTCATTATGACCGGTACGCAGCAGAGAAATAACTTGAACTTTCATAAATCGTGTGTTCGTAAGAAGTATTTGGTTCGTATCATGTTAGATTCATAGTTGAGTTAGTCGTTTAAAAGCTACATGAGTGCAAAAGTTTAGTTGGTACTATGTATTACTTAGAATTGTATAGAGTGATATCAACAAAAACAAGAAGTTCCGTGACGAACTAAACAGCCTACTTTTCTTAAAATTTAAGATTCATGCAATGATAAATCTATATGGATGGATCTATCTAGAATAATGACGAAATTAAGTTGGTAATATCGAAATTTCTAATTAGTTCGAAATACTGTATACCTGGCATAATGTAGCCTAATTGAGAACTACAGTTGGCAGCCCTGGTGACTGAAAATATTCTTAGCTCCATCCCTTAAGGTACAGAATACAAAATTTGGTTGAAGTCCCATGGATAGCATGGATGTTACATGCAGTTAAACATTGGATCTAACAGCGCGCGTAAAATCATGTTGGCAACAATGACATACATGAATTGGTCAGAAATAGTCTGAAATAATATGATCTATTGTTGTGCCAATTTTGAATGAAATCCATTAGTTAGTATAGAAGTTACATGCATTTTAAAATTGGACCTATCAGCGGGCTTAGAATCACGTTGGTAGCACTGACGTATATAAGTTACTCCAAATTAATATAGAATGTCAGGTACTATACGTGTGCATAGTTTAAAGCTGTCGGCTTGCATAATTTCTGATATATTGGTATTTGGATAAAATAAATTAGGAGCATTTATTAACAGTTGTCAGCTCTGGTGGGTCTCAAGAATACGCTCAGTCATATCTGGTTATGTACACATACATCATACGAAATTCGGTTGAATTCCAATTGATAGTGTAGAAGTTATAGGCATTTAAAAATTGGACCTATCAGCAGGCTTATAATCATTTTGGCAACACTGCCATCTATGGCCTCCTGGAAATTAAACTGCAATATTATTATCTATACGTATGCCAATTTTGAAATAGCTCCCATTCATACCTCCCAAGGTATCCGACATGGAGCTCAAATTTCAATTGCGATTTTTTAGCAGTTGGTAGCACTGACATCATTTTCAAATATGGCCGTGAGATATTCGGGTATAGATCTTTACTCTTACCAAATTTTGTTTCGATTGCTCCAGCAGTTTATGAGTTGATAGGGGGGGGGGGGACACACACACAGCCAGACAGACAGACAGAAGGACAGACAGACAGACAGACAGACAGAAGGACAGACAGACAGACACACATTTGCCCGATCTCATAAGTCTACTTTTTCCTCATTTTTGCAAAATGTGAAAAGTAGGCTAATAACAAAATTAGAATTAACTAAAGCACAACTAGCACCACACAAAATTGTGCTGTGTTTGGAAAACCACTCAATAGCTACTAGGGGTACAAACTGAGAGAACGACAGATATGGGTGCATCACACCTCGTTTTATCTCATAATCCTACTATATTGTAATTAGGGAAGAACGTAGGATTATGAGATCAGTCTTGGAACAATGTGCGTACGTCTGCCAGTCTGCTCCCCTATCAACTTCTGAATAATTGATAAGATTGCAACAACATTTTGTTCGGAGATATTCTTGCCGAGAAAATCCTGGTATAGGTAGAGTAGAAATTTGGAATCTATCACACCTATTGGAGAAGGCTGAGTTTCTACCTCTAGAAGATTGAGAATAGGAAAAGCCAGAGAAGATTGTGAAAGTAGGGATATGAAGGAAGCTCCAGCTTTCGGACAACCCGAACCCTCGTAGCCAAAGAGAATAAGAAATGACCATGGAACGTCGGGAAGGAATGATAAAATAGATCCTGGGATAAGTTAGTGGACCATGAGAGACATTGGAAAAGAGGTCGACGTTTCTTTAACAAAACTTGGCATAGGTGGACCACAAACATTTCTTGGTCCTCCGCTTCTTCATTGTGTTCATGATCTTCTCAAGGTATTTGTAGAGTTCTTTGTTTTTCCTCATCCTCCAAGTCCCATCAGCAGTTTTCTGTGTTCCGAGTATTTTCCGTCGAATCCTCCCTTCTTTCTTTTCTTGTTATTTAGGCTCCCCCTTTTTATTTAAAACAAGTCACTCTGAAGAGTACAATCCTTCAGGTTGTAACTACCGATCTATAGTGTCTGATTTTGGCCTTGTACTTTATTTGTATACAAATAAAAGTTGTAAAGAATGGCTGTCAAAGAAATGTCTGTTATGGGTGATGAATAAAGAAATGGTAAATGTTGGCCAAAGTTGACTACTTCAAAAACCCTTATCTCGGAAATATATTAACATTTTTGCTTGAAACAAACTTCCTATGAAATTTCAATATGGTGACTACCCAAAACATCAAAAAAGAGTAAATTAATTTTTTTCCACCGAAACCTAAGTTGGCGCCAGCTTAAGAGAGATGACGACAGTAGGGTATCTCAGCATCTTGAAGGAACATGCCAATCACTTTCCCTAGGAAGAATTCTGCTGCCAAGCAGAGATTTTTAACGGGTGTGAGAAGTGGAAAGTAAGATTACCTTCTTGTAATGTATCTGGAACTCTGCTAAACACATTTGGGTCTCCTATTTCCAGTTGGTTATCCACGCATAAAGATCAGTTCTTCACCACCTTTCATAAGATTTGATGAGATCCATAGACTGCTAACAGAGAGATGAGACGGGTGGGAAATCTTATCTGTGGCAAACTTTTTAGGACAATGAGTGCCATAAACACTTTACTGTAGCCTATGTCAAAAGTGGTCATTAAAAACAAGCCAAATAGGTTTTAGAGATTTCTTAATGGGCCTCTGTAAATGCATTGTATACAGTAGGCCTATACGTATTTCTATGTCTTATTCCAATCTCTATAGGGTAGGTGATGAGGTAAGATAAGTCTTTCTGCGGCGAAGATATACTAGCGGTTTGACGCCCTACCTGGCACGAACCTTACTGTATAGGGTAGGTGATGAGGTAAGATGAGTCTTTCTGCGGCGAAGATATACTTGCGATTTGACGCCCTACCTGGTACGAACCTCACTATGGGAGTTTATGGGAAGTGAAATGAATGAGAAAACAAGATGTTCAGTAAAGAACATATAGCCTACTTTCTCCTAAATGTATGAGTATAGTTATAACTCGTTGTTATTATCAAAGAATATAATAGAACTATTCTTTGTTGAAGACCTTAGAAACGATTTACCTCTACCAAACGCCACAACCTAGATAAAAACTGCTACCATCATTGAAGAAAGAAAGATAAGAAGTATATCAAGAATGTTATGGATCTGGAGACATAATCGACCGGACTGGCTACGTGGCTCAGCGGTAACGTTCTCGCTTGCTGGGCCCTAGGTTGCAGGTTCGTATTCTGGCGCAGTCAGCTGGCATTTGAGGGTGCACAAATGCGAGGGAGCCGTGTCAGTACATTTACTGGCACGTTAAAGATCCCCTTCGGGCCAAAATTCCGGCACCCCGGTGTCTCTAAAAGCAGCAGTAATTAAAAGGGATGTAAAACCAATAACATTATTATTATTATTATTATTATTATTACATATACGACCTGCCGTGGGCAACATCCAACTTTGAGTTGAGGCATGTCTTTACACGTCTGGTTGTGCATGGCTTTCACAACCCTAATTGAAAAAAAAGGAAGGAAGATTGTAGTTTTACGTGACCGTGAATCTTGTGATTATGAGCCAGGGGACCTCCTTTTTACGTGGAATCCGAACCACAGGACATGGCATTTCACTTCGAAAATCTCACATGCATTGACCGGGAATCGAAAACCCTAATTGAATTAACAAATCTTTCCATGACCCTACAGAGACGTGTGTATACAAACTATGTGGATATTTTCGATTGCTATTTGTCTGAAATAAAAGTAGTAATTAATAAACTGAACTAACACCAACGGCTTGAATTCAGTTACTATGTGAAATCGTTTTGTTTTTTACTTCAAATAACATATTTCAAGTTACGCAAAATAGGCTGTTACAAACCCTTTAAAATAAAAAGTAAAAATGTATCATAGTATCATCTTGTCATTCTTCAAATTCGATGCGCATAGAATGCCAATGGTATAGTAATCAATGGAGCCCCACGTAGACTAGTCGTGATATCTAGTGGTGAAATATCGAACAATATAATCCTAACAGAGCGAGTGCATTCTACCGGCCAGAAGAAGAAACTTTTCAATAAAATCTGGAAGTTAATAAGTAGGTCAGCGTGCAGTTACCTTTTTGGCAGCTAGATGTCTCGAGTAAATCTGCTGGCGAATTATGTTTTAATTAAATATATATTTTACACCATAATATGCACAATATAAAGCTTAATTTTAAAACGTCTGAGTCATTACAAAACAATAAACATGTAACATTTCAAGCAAAAAACGTAGCTCTGATCGGGTTTGAACCATAGGCATTTGAGCGATAAGATAACGCTCTACCACTGAGCTAATTGTGTCAACGAATATCGTTCTATATAAAATGACTTACATAGAACTTGTTAGCAAATAATGATTTATACTAAACGATTTCATCACTGGAGTATATTATTTATATATAAAGCATTTCATACAAAGTTTATTTATTTTGTATCAGTACGCTATATTGCATGCAATACTCAAATTAGTGAAATATAAGTCAGGCACAAGATATCCGCTGCCATCTTTACCCCAGATGTAAACACAGACAGTGATAGACAGTCAGCTGGTTACTTAAAGAAAGCCACTTGCAATTGACTTTTATAAGTTTCGCAAGGGGAATATGAACCCGAAGAGGTTATGCTGACTGGAATCGAACGTGGTTCTCAGAGACTGTGATCTCAGTATAAAGGTTCCACCAGGGAACGAACTCGAAGTCTGTGGAGGGAGTTTCATTGTAAAAACCCCTAGAGAGAAGTGTATATTAAATCACTTGTGTGATTTCAGTTGCAGTGACATTATTTACTAAAATAATGAAGGGAAATTGAGCAGAATACTGCATTATTAGACTACTTGGTGTAGGCTATACGAGGCTTGGAACACTGCAAGTGCAGAGTTGACATTTTTACAAATTGGCCCAGAATTGTGGGAGGTGTTCAGTGGAGCCACGTCCATCTCTCTGACCTCGATATGTCGTCTGGGAGAGGGTGAGGGCCTGAATAATGACCCAGTTCTTCCCCGACGGAGAATAGCATTGAGTTTGGTGGGGAGAGATAGCCAGGAAAATCATTGATTACTCGTGATTGGAGTAACGGATTGACTTGAGAGTTGTCCACAGGTGAATCTTTTGCCAAAAGGCTAATTTTAGAGCCTTTAATCTGCAAAATTGACGCATATTTAAGGAAGTGCGGAAGGACCGTAGAACTATCATTGTTCGCGGCGAGTTTTGAGAAGGTTGCCTGGGATTCCCAAGAAGATAGCGTCCCCAAGCCATGGAGAAAGGAATTAATATTAATTAATTGGACGAGCGATTCTTCTGCACGCAGGTAGTTCTGGGATCTGTTATGACAAAGGAAGCCGATGATCATGGTTTCGAGACCAGAATCACGCTGTGAGAGGAGCCGAGATGACGCGGGAAAATTTCGCCCTACTTTTCGTGGGAATCCAATATAAGGGAGTCGACCCTTGAGGGAGCGCTCAGTTGAAGTCAGTCTGGAGGCAGTCTTACTCAGTTTTACACAGTCATCATGCCAGGCGCACGCCAGTATTGCAGCCAGTCTTAACGCAGCTTACAAAGTTGGACATAGTTTGTCACCGAGAGTTGAAAACAGTCATCGCTACACAGTTTTGTAAACAGTATGAACAATGTGTGTTCATTTAGGAAGCAACGTGTGAAATAAGTTGCAGAACGATTGTAAATAATAATCCATGTAAAGTTATGCACAGTGTTAGCGCAATGTGTAAAATATTGACTGATCGTATATGTGTAATTACGATGGAATGCACTAAAAGAAACGTTACGAAGCAGTTGGTAATGTCATAAGGATACCAAATAACCACGCTCAGGACGGTAGTTAGCATATTTATGCAACGCAGGGAGCTTACCGTAGGAGTATGGATAAGAACTGTTGGTGAATTCCGAGAGCAGGTAAACCAGACTTTCAATCAGGAGTTGATAGGAGCACGGGGGATGCCATCGATACCTGCAATTTTGATCTTTGCTAGGGAATTTCAACAATGAAAAGTGTATAAAGTGTCGTGTGTTATGTGTAAAGCATATGTAAAATATCTTTTAAAGTAGTGATTGAATAAGTGTTATAAAGTATCACATGTGTGGGAGCGATAGCTTCCTTAGAGAAATGCAACGTGCCGTGTTGTTAACAGAAAATATGTGTCATAAAATGTGTGTATTCAAGATAAATATGTCACGTTAAACCTGCAAATGGCAGGCCAACTGGAAGAATATGATTGGTTGGAGCCACCATAAGGAGCCTGTAGAGATATGTGAGTACCCCACAAATTATGTTTAATTAATGAACATAGGACACTGCATGTTGGTGATTTCAGTAAAGATGCCAGTAAGAATTAGATTAGGAGGTAGATCCTCCAGGTTTAATCATTATTGTGTTGATTTGCATAAAGTTGAGATGTTAATTTGCATCATTAAGTGGAGTAATCGTTACCATTATCAATTAATAATGGCAATCAGTTATGTAAACGCAACGAACACGTTTGTTCGAGTTTTAAGACGTTTAGTTGTGTCGGATTCTTGGTAATTTATGTGAAAATAATAGAAGGAATGATTTTGGTCATTTATGTCAGTGAGATTAATGATAATAATAATAATGAATATTAAAAGCAGGAATGAACGCATCAGGAAATAATAAATGTTGTAAGCGAGAAATAGTTACGCTAATTGCAAGACTTATCGATCTAAGCAGTAAGATGATACAGTAAGATTACATTACGGTAATTAAGGAAAGAAGTTTTATATCAGAATATTGTATTAATATTCAATAATTAGGCCAGGAATGAAAGAGCTTTTAGTGAATTGAACTTGCAGCTTATATGAGAAGCTTATAGAGTAATTGATAGATTTCTCTTAATATTAGAAGGCGGAGGTCGTACATTAGTTAAGGGGGCCAGGTGGTCTATTCTACGTATGAAATCTCCTATGTCATGGGCATAAGTGGAGATATAATTTATGCCAGAGTTTTAGTGTGGTACCCTAGCTCTGAGGAAGGATATGAAAGTGTTCCGGGTTGGAATCCTGTGGTAGAGACGAGGAAAACGAGGACACCTCGAAACTCTATGGATCCCCGAGAACTTATTGATGAGTTATTCAGCTCGTGGGAGCGAAACTCATGGCGACAGCTTGGACTGAGCACCTATTTTATTTGAGACACCGGTCACCCGTCAGACTAATGTATTACGAACCCCGAACCTTCATGTTGAATGGACCTGTGTGAGGCCAGTAATTATTATATCCTCAGTGTAGGAGTAATTTAAAAAAGCTCATTCAATACCTGTTTGCATAATAGTCAATTAAGATCCTTTGGGATATGTGTGTCGTTCAGACAACAGTATTTGTATTGTACATCTTCTACTGCTTAGTGAAGGAAAGCATTCAAACCTTTAGGGAGGGTCGAGATAATTGGTGGAACCCCCATCCCACATTCTATTGTGTGCCGACTCCTCGAGCAGAGGGTCTGCGGACGGTCACCTGAACCGTAAATACAAGTTGAAAGGAACAGATTTAGACCCTGTAATGACATGTATTGAAAGATTATGTTGAGTAATGTAGCCATGTAGTTTAAGAACACATGGATAATTATAGATCATCCTGATGGTTCATTATTTTAGCTATCTGACGAATGGTTAGACGATGTATTTGCACTGTCACTGACGCCAAGTTAATGAAGTTGGTTACCAGATGCCACAGGCTGCGCACGCAAGGTAGTCTTATTGTACCACCCGACACAGCTATAATTTAACGTCTTTAATATGAAATCACAACAGCATGCAGTGGGACTATATAAATAGTGGAGTAGGGGTAGCTTACATAAATATGGAGTTGCACGTAATTTGCGGTGCAACACCAGAATAGGCTAATGCATGACGCATTTGGTGGGAAGAGAATGATCAAAACACACACGGTACACATATTTGTCAAAACTAAAGAGGTTTAAGGAATAATTAATTTGTGAAATTAAAGAAGTCACAATGGATGACAGTAGTATGTCAATGTAAAAGTTGTTTGTGAAGTTGTATGTGCATCAGCGCACTAGAGTATCTTTGTGAAGCTCACATAAGGGTAAAGCTTTGTGGTATGATATGATTTTTATTATGATTATATTTTTGCTCATATTAGTGGATTGTGGAAGTAAAATTTTGTTTGCTTTTGTTTTATGGTTAAGGGGATTGTTTTATTTGTTAAAGCCATGATTTTATTTACTGGATTAAAGTTTTAGAATAGAGTTGTGCCTTATTATTGTAGAGTTGATACCTGGTAGCCTCAAATCCAAAATATGCACTGCTCAATTGGGGAGACGGTACACGCCTGAGACCTGAAGCTAGCTGGAGGCAGAAGCATATTTTCCATCGAGATTATACGCATGGGTACACTATCAGGCAGAAAGAAATATATTTTATATATTTTTGTGAGTTATCAAAACCCTGTCGCACTTCTAATTTATATGCTTTAAGACATACAGTCACTTGTATTTTTCTAATATGAATATTTGTGTACAGGAAATCGAAAAGAGAATTCCTACGAACTTTACTGACATGAAATATTGGTGTTAGAATATTTTGCGGCGCATCTACGTGCATTGATGATGATGATGATGATGATGATGATGATGATGATGATGATAATTGTTGTTTTAAGGGGCACTGTGCACCATGAGTGTAAGGGGGAACTGGTGGTCCGAGAATTAAAGGTTCGAATCCTGAAACTGAGAATGACAATCCCCAGATTTTTCACACTCACTCAAGGCAAATGCCGAGATGGTACCTAATTACAACCCCAGATTTTAATAAGTAGTTCCGTTACAAAATAAAGAGTCTAATTTTCTTAAAATTTAAGATTCGTATCAACGATTGACTTACATATATCTACCTAGAATAATGACGAAATTAACTCTGTAATACTGACATTTATGATTTGTTCGAAATTTGCCTGTATAAATGTGCCAATTTTGTAAGAAATCCATTTATTAGTATAGAAGTTGCATGTGATTAAACATTAAACCTATCAGCACGTGTAGAATTATGTTGGTAGCACTGTCGTACATCGGTTACTCAAAATTAATCTACATTTGGAGGTACTCCACGTGGGCAAAATTTACAGCTGTTGACATGGATACTTATGATATAATGGGATTAGGATAAAACATTAGCCTATACAATGCATCTTTTAACACATGAAAGCCTTATTGACTATAGGGGAAACATATATTCATATCTGTTTTGGTGCACAAATAACATACCAAATTTTCGTTGAAATCCAATTAGTAGTATGGAAGTTAGTTGTATTTAAAGATTGAATCTATCAACAGGTATAGAATCAAGATGGTAACACTGTCATGTAGGCCCATGGGATCCAGTAAATTAATCTGATGTAATATTATCTATCTGTGTGTCAATTTTGGAATAGTTACCATGCATGCCTTCCAAGATAACCAACAAAGAATTCAAATTTCAATTACGATTTTTCAGAAGTTGGTAGCACTGACGTCTTTTTCATGTATGGCCGTAATATATTCAGGTATAGATCTTTTCTCATACCAAATTTGGTTTCGATAGCTGCAGCCATTTAGGAATTGATACGAGGGGACACACACACAGACAGATGGACAGACAGACAGACACACATTTGCCTGCATTGATCTCATAAGTCTACTTTTTCCTCATGTTTACAAAATTTGAGTCAACCTGACATAAGTATCCTATAACCATACACTTATTCAATTTGCTTACTGTAATAGTTTCGGAGATGTTGAGAACCGGCGAAATATTTTGAGTGTCCGGCAAGTTGGATTGTTTTATATGTAGGCCATAGAATTATGTAGCAGTAAATTAATATTTCAGTAGTGGTTCATTATACGACATTTCACTTCGATCACTTGTTTTAAAAACATGTTTTAAAAACTTAGCCCAACTGCCATCTTGAATTTTTCGAAATACTTTGAAGTACATTAGTCGACAATATATTAAGTTCTATTTAAATACTGTATTTACGATGCCACGTTTCAGCGCACTCAGATAAATAAGTCACCAGAAGAGCCCATTTACATTTTTGAAATTCACTTGGCCACCAAGTTGGTTAAGTGCTTTTCATTTACTTGAAGATCACATATTATATGAAGTTACATACTTTATAGTTTTCTATCATCATACTATGTGTCAGATTTATCGATAATTTCGGAGATATTGAGAACCGGTGAAATATTTCGCGCGGTTGCTTTGTTGGGTTGGTGGATATTATTGAAATATGAAAAGCACGGTCTGGGTTGTACGAAGAAGTAGACTAGTAAATCCTTACCAAGTTTAATTGAAATTGTTCCATCCAATTAAAATGAATTGCGTGACTCATACACACACAAAGTCAAGTATGATTTCTTAAATTTGTATGCTTTTCAGAAAAAAGAAAAAAAACCACTGTGGCACCACAGCCCATGATGGGCCTTGGCTTATCAAGCGACCGCAGCCCAGCCATTTGGCCTAAAGAATGTGGGTGATGCATGGTCAGCGCGACAGGTCCCCTTGGCCATCAATCATGTTTTTTTCTTCTCTGTTATATGTATTTTATATACCGTAATAAAAATAATCTAATAGTGTAAGTAAGTCCGACAAAATGATAGCTGCGAAACGAAACCGATTACATTTTGGCGATAGGAAGCTATGATTGGTTGAACATCATAACTCATACCCGACTGTTCAATGTTTATTGAAGCTTGCCACGGTGGGTCAGTGGTCAACGTGTCAGTCTACTAACCCCAAGCTTGCAGGTTTGCTCCTGGCCGTGGTAAGTGATTTTTGAAAGGCTTCAAAAATTATGACACCATGTCATACGATGTTGGCATGTCAAAAAACCCATTTGAATTCAGTAGGCCGTGTTCATAATGGCAAAATTAATCTCGGGAGTTTCCTCCAATACAAAGTTCCTCATTTCTCAACTAGAAAGCGCTAGAGTGTTTAAGGAGCTTGGATGTCTAACCTCCTTGACCTTCATAGTGCTTCAGAGAACAACGAAATTCGACATGCAAGCTACCCTTTGGGTGTCAAATAACAAAGCTTGCACCCGGCACCTGAAGCCATACGATATCACTTCTCTACTTAGTATAAAACCATGTCCCCGATTCTTGGATGTTACGGGTAAACTCGAGAACCACTGGAAGGATTTTGATGCGGTTTTCACCATTCTGTAAAGGATATCTCGAGGATGATTTCTGTAGAAAATAATGTATTTATGTTCAAAGGAAGCCGAGCAGTAACGATTTCAGTGGAAAAGGTGAAATAAAACTGGCGTCCGAGTGTTTGTAAGCTTACGCTGGGCAAACCGTTAAAAATATCTAAAGATTATGAGTGTAAGAATTGTTCGCATGAAAATTTCTACAAAAAAAAGTCCGCGAGAGCATATGTCTATCTTCAATACATCGCCCACTATAAGTGTTTTTACGTTTAAATTTCTTCCAACCATGTCCATTCAACTACTGAGGCGTCAGTTTACGAGCTAGCTAAGAGCGAGTCTATCAGCCCTGTTACAGCCTAGCTAGTGGGCGAAACTATTGCCCCAGAAACAGCCAGCAGCAAACCATCGAGTCGTGTTGAGTTAAGACTTCTGAGAAGGGTGGTTGTGTCTGGAGTTTCCCTGGAAGTGCAATCCCGTTTTCTTCATTTCGCCTGTGAAAAACAGTCACGTTAAGATTCTACGGAAGGGGGATTTGAGTTTCATGCACCTCGCCATTCTTAAATTGCGTCTGACAAGAATTAGTTGCACATGCATCTCCATGATAATATAGTTAATAGTACAGTCAGTGATATTAACCCGTCATGCCGAGACGTACAACGGATATAGATCGTAGTTCATTGACATCGTAAAGAAGCGCTTATCACGTAATGCATTCACAACTGTTCCCGGGCGAAGCCGGGCCGGGTTGCTAGTTATTATTATATACTGGTTATTGAGTTAAGAAGACGTATTGAATTCATAATAAAAGATGAATGAATGTCGCACGTATTGAGGACAGTCTCTGTTGTGTTTGTCGGGGGATGTCTCACAGGTGACGTCAGGACAACAACTACAGCCTATTGGGGACGTGCACGGTAATGCAGTTTAGAGAATCAGGAAGTAAATTGGATCCGTGAAAAGAAAGGTGCGAAACGGACAGTCAGCAGAAAAAAAGCTATGAACTACTCAGGAAAACAATGCATAGCTTGAAAGGCATATCACCGTTATGGGAAGAAGTTGACCCGAAACGACAGCTCTCGCTCTGTGATCGTCTCTTGTTAACACACTTGTATACATTGTCTAACTAAATTGCTTTCACACCGTGGAAGATTCAAACAATGACGGGAATGCTAAATATGAATTGGAATGTGTGACTTTGTCATAAATATTTTGCTGGCTTGGGTCAGTTACTGTTATGACGTTCTGAAAGACACATACAGTAGTTGTTATTGGGTGTATGATTTATGGTAAATATTATTATTATTATTTTATTTAGTCAATTATACCCTCCAGGTTGGTGGCTCCCACGGACTCAGCGAGGGAACTCACCTCCACCGCCATCCCAGGCAGTGTCCTAGAGCTGGGAACATCTGGTCGGAGTGGATACAACTGGTGAGGTGTGATCAGCACCTCGCCCAGGCGGACTCACCTGCAAAGCGAACAGGGGCCTCATGAGGGAAGGGAGGAGGGGAAGATTAGGATGGATAGGCAAGGAAGAGGGAAGGATGAGGCCGTGGCCCTATAGTAGGAACCATCCCGGCATTTGCCCGAAGACGAAGAGGGAAAACACGGAAACCCTCTTCGAGGATGGCTGAGGTGGGAATCGAACCCCCCCTCCTTCCCATTTGGACCACCCGAGGCTGAGTAGACCCCGTTCCAGTCCTCATACCACTTTTCAAATTTCGTGGCAGAGCCGGGAATCGAACCCAGGACCTCCCGGGCGGCAGCTAACCATGCTGACAATTACGCTACGGAGGCGACATAATTATTATTATTATTATTATTATTATTATTATTATTTATTTACCATAAATAGAGCCTCCGTGGCTTGGGCGGCAACACACCGGCCTCTCACCGCTCGGTCCGTAGTTCCAAACCCGGTCAATCCATGTGAGATTTGTGCTGGACAAAGCGGAGGCAGTCAGGTTTTTCTCCGGGTACTCCGGTTTTCCCTGTCAAGAATTTCATTCCAGCAACACTCTCCGCTGTCATTTCATTTCATCTGTCATTCATTTTATCATTGCCCCAGGGGAGTGTGACAGGCTTTGGCAGCCGGCACAGTTCATGTCCTCGCCGCTAGATGGGGGCCTCATTCATTCCATTCCTGACCCGGTCGGTTGACTGGAAGCAGGCTGTGGATTTTCATTTTGATTTACCATAAATCATACTGGGAGTATGGAAGGCCTAGTGAAAAAGGGCAAGTCCCACATATATATTTTATTACAATATGTTAAACAGATTGCCTCGAATGTAGGGTGTGGTAGCTATGTAGAGATGAAACGATTAGCTCAGGACAGGGAGGATTGGATAGCTGCATCGAACCAGTCAAAATAATGAAGACTTAAACAACAAAAACGACATAATTAAGGTTAGATACAGATGAGTTCTCTTGGTCGAGTGGCTTGCATTCTTGGCTGTTGCCGGGTTCGATCCTCGCCTCTGCCAAGGAATTTCATTTTGGTCTGAGGGCTGGAATGGAGTACACTCAGCCTCCGGAGGCAACACCTCGAAGCGGTGGGTTTCGATTACCTCCTCAGCCATCCTGGAAGTTGATTACTGTAGTTTCCAACTTCTACTCCAGGGAAATGCCGGGATGGTTCCTAACATAATGTCACACCCACCTCCTTCCAACCTCACCCAAATTACAAATACACACGCTACTGCAGACACCACCATAACACAGATTGTTAGACGAATTCTATACACACACTAAAGTGCACGGGGCTAAAGGATTACGATGTTAAAGTCCTTCAAACGAAACAACAACAGATTAAGTACAGTAACAAATGGACAGTTATTAAAGACGAGTGAGGAGATAAGTTTTCGGCGAATGATAAAGAAAAGAAAAGACAGGAAGGCAGGGCACGTCATTCATGGGGTGGGTGGTTTCATGGCTGGTTGCCCTTCATGGTGCCAACTTCATGAGAGGAGTTAATAAGAGATAACTTAATGAAGATAAATTAAACTGGGCAAGGGGATGGAAGGTACCGTCCCGGAATTTACCTGGAGTTGAAAATGGCAAATCCATTTCAAAGGAGATCGAAGGAGGTGTTCGTACACACATCTACCGAGTCTGCCGATAGCTTGCACTTTAGGGGGCTTAGGCACTGCTGTTGGTAGATTGCCTCCGTTGTAGGGTGTAATAAATAAGTTCAATAGAGATTAATTGACTAGCTCAGGACAGGGAGTCATGGATGGCTGCATCAAACCAGTCTAAAGACTGAAGGCCCAAAGACAAACACACATTGTTGTTAGTTCAAACGAAGGGCAGTTTCCTTGCATGATGTTGCTGGCTTCCTTTATTTCATTTAGGCAATCATTGCTGATTACAGTACTTAGACAACATATGCTGGACCGCCACTCGCCTTCGGCAATTACCGGCACAAACATCTGTTGGTACATCTCGCCTATCCTGGCTACTTGAGTCCGTTGTTGTTAAATCAACATCTTGGTCACCACGTCTGGATTTGGGGGTGTATTAAATGTGTGTGATAACCTGTGTTTCTGTAGTGACTGTACTAGTGTGTATTACTGTGATTACGGGATTTTAAATAATGTACCATACCAGCATTTGCCAGGGGGAGTGTGGAGAAACAGGAAAAAACACAATGAGGATAGCCTCTGTCAGCTCCGGTATTCGAACCAACATTACGGTCGTGGGGAGCGACTTAACTTGCACGGTTACACCGATTGGTAAACAACAACAACAAAAACTGCAGAGCACGGAGTCGAATGGAAACTGCCGTGGTCCTTTTAGAGTGTCCTACGGTGTAACCTTCAATCGTGCACCACGGCCACGGAGGCTGCTGCAGCAAGTCTGGAAATCGTAGGTTTGAATCTCGGGGTGGTGACAGAGGCAAACCTGAGTGTAGATTTTCCACGAACTTTTCCACCCTCTCTCCAGGCAAATACAGGCCGGACGTTTGTTTTAGACGATTGCCCTTGACCTTGAAGCCTGCGGATGAGCCTGTACACAGTCACTCTCTCGCCCTATCGCTTCACATTTGTCACCACCGATCTAATGTAATGGAATTCCAGACTTGAGCACGTGGCGACACTGACTTGCAGACAGTACAGTCAACGTCGAAGTGTTGTGTGACGCGGAAATACACGTTACGTATTTACGAACAGACCGTCATTATATTTGCCAATAACTGTACTTCAGTAGGAGTGTGAGACCACTTTGTCAATGATCGGACCGCTTGGGGCAGCTGATAACAGCACAGGTACTGGAGTAACTCGCCTCCAGGCTTCCATTAGGATTTTTCACTCGTCTAAAATAAACGTCCGGCCTGTACCTGGATATTACCTTAGTTCGCATACTACGTAATCAATTTTATTCTATTTTTGTCCTCTTCCCAAGTGTAATCAAGCGTAATAATAGTAGCGACCTCCCCCCCCCCCCCACGCATTACGTAATTAAAAAGCAATGCCTAATAATTATGATTTCGTCACGATTTTACCGTATACATAAATTAAACAAGAAACACAATGTCAATGACTCACGGACATAAATCACTGTAAAAATATAACGCTGCAGTTTCATGAAAAAGAAAAGAAAAGAAAAGCACAATAAATGTACGAACAATTAACCAATCCGGCATTTGCGTACAGTTGTAAATACGATTCACAGAGAATTATTTTAAAGATGGACAACGGTGGGATTCTGAGTCCAGAGATAGCCGCTAAAGACAAAGACGCTATGAAGTACTGTATTGTAATTACACGCCGCGCCGCGCCGTGGAGCTGCGATGTACCTCCAGTGTGTTATTTGAAGTAGCCTACTGTACAGTACATCCATTACGGGGTATAGAACTCTTGTATGCTTGACTGTGTCGGCTGGCTGGCAACCATTAATTTAGCGTTTCAATAATCACAGATGCAATTTTTCTGCCCATTAGCCGGTTGATCAGCCGATCAATACAATCATTCCCCTGGCTTGGCTGGCGAGGCTGTAGCTCATATGGCTTCACAGAGCTTCACAAATACTCATTTGGCTTCACAAAGACTATTCTATTTTGTTGTGTTTCAATTGAGGGTCTTGGACATCGTAGTCATTTCAGCTCCGTGTACTTCAGTGTGTGCATATAAAAAAATAAAATTGAACAAGTCTCAAGAAAAGAAACAATAGGGAAAAATGGACAGAGGATAGGAAGAAAAACACGGTGAATTAATGAAGAGGTTTTAGGAAGAAAAGAGAAGAGTAATAGGAAATGAAGCTGTGATTGGCTCAAGTTCGCACGCTCTATCAAAGAAGAAAAAATGATAATAAAATAAAAAAATAAAATAAATAAATAAATAAATAAATAAATGTATGTATGTCTACCCCTTATTTTTCCCGTTTCCCAACGGGGTCGGGGATGAGATGCGATGGAAGTCTTTGTGGCGATGGTTTTAACGGCCGGATGCCCTTCCTGACGCCAACCTCATGAGAGGAGTTAATGAGAGATGAAATGAATGATGGTGAATGAAACTGGGCAAGGATGTGGAAGGAAGCGGCCGTGGCCTGTCAGAAGGTACCGTCCCAGCATTTGCCTGGTGTTGAAAATGGGAAACCACGGAAAACCATTTCAAGGACGGACGACGGTGGGGCTCGAACCCACGCGTCTACCGAGTCAGCAGAGAGCTTGGCCCCATGACCTAATGCTGCGCTTTAGCCAGCGTAGCCACTACTCTAGGTAAATAAATAAATAAATAAATAAATAAATTAATTAATCACCGTAATTAATCATTTGTCTGATAATCTGTGTTATTGTGGTGCCTGTAGCCGTGTGTATTTGTAAATCAGGTGAGAGTTGGAGAGGAGACTGCCATGGCCTTCAGTTAGGAAGCATCCCGGTATTTCCTTGGGGGTAAAAATGGGGATACCACGGAAATCCACTTCTAGGATGCCTGAGGTGCGAATTAAACCCACCTCTTCTCAGTTTTGCCCACTTCTATTCCTGGTAAACGCCGGGATGGTTCCTAACTTTAGGTCACGACCGCCTCCTTCCCAATCCTCACCTGCATTGCAAATACACACACTAATACTGACACCCCAATAACACAGGCTATCATATAATATGTGCACACACCAAGTAGTTGGTTGGATCCTCAATTTTGGGGCTTCAACAACGCGGTCATACAGTATAGCCCCTTGTACTTTGGGAGAGTGTGGAATCTGTCTGATAACCTGTGTTAATTGTGATGGCAGCATTAGTGTGTGTTATCTGTTTTTAATTCAATTAAGGACTGCAGACATTCAATTTTCAAGTAGTTCCTACTTTTGCTACCAAACGACCTCGTCAACGACAACTAGTTCTAAACTTGGTTACTAGATGCCACAGCAGTGGGCTCCTGGCGGCGAACGTTGGAACCTAAAAGCGTTGGTGAAATCTAACCTATCATTAAAGCTTCACATGAGTGAAATTAGTGTAAGGTTCTTTTATATGACATGAGACCGCCGGCTTTACGTTCCCTCGAAGGAAGGCATACTGAGGGTATTTTAACGCTCTTAAAAAATCCGACGACTTCGGTCGGATTTGAACCAGTGACCTGGAACATAGAAGCTCAGCATGCTGCCAACTATGCCACTGAAACTGCTTCACACCAAGTATATGGGGATAAATGACCGAAGCACACAAATGAATTAACAACTGAACCACAAATCAACACACATGACTATAGACATCTCAATAACACAGGTTATTAGACAGATTTCGCACACGTACCGGATCTGAATGTCCACGATGTCCAAACCCCTCAGATGAAAAGACAACAACAGCAACAATCTTTTAG
Organism: Meconema thalassinum; assembly: GCA_946902985.2. Classification (NCBI taxonomy): domain Eukaryota; kingdom Metazoa; phylum Arthropoda; class Insecta; order Orthoptera; family Tettigoniidae; genus Meconema; species Meconema thalassinum. Next base: position 1,846,948,484 of record OX336388.2, on the reverse strand, counting down.
TGTGGAACTCTTCTGCCGGCGCAGTTCATTGACCAGGCTTTAGTTGTATGAATGGCCATGGAGAAGCTCAACCCCTTCTTGTTACATGATCCTCGTACGAGCTAGCCCGACTGGTGTAGCTCTTAGCGTGGCGTGGGAAGCGATTGTGGTCGTCTAAATCAAACAGTTCAACAACAAAATTAGGCATGATGCCTGAAGGTTAGGCCCGGCCGACTGCTACAAACAAGGAACGCACCACGCCAGATGAATCGCCGACCAAGGTCATCTCGAGTAGGTATAAGAAGGAAAGAAGAAAGACAAAACATAGAGAAAGAAATCAGGTGGGAGACCTTCTGATCTCAACTCGTCTGTCTGGATCTCTCCATCTCTCTCGCGCTCACTCAACAACTTATAACACAAAATAAAACCTCCAATGTGGCTGCTTAGTTGAGCATCTGCCGCCATATTTCCGACCGTGCGTTCGTCTCGTACTTTGCTTTTTTTGTTGTTGCTGTTGTTTGGTGGTTGACCATCTCCCCTCCAACATTTTCTCTCTCCATCTCTTTCTGTCTGTCTCGGCAGCCACCAGAATCTAATCGTCAATTCGAAGAAGGTTCACTCGGCGTGGCTAATGGACCAGACCAGTCATGTATTATGCAGTAAATTGTTCTGCCTCTTGTTTTCAAAACAAAGTGTGAATATATGCGAAAATCTACATTGTTGCAACGTAACGATCTGCAATTCGCAATCACCAACTGATTGATTGGAAGATTAGGCTGCTGTTGTCATTTTGTTAATGTTGTTGTTGTTGAATCAAGGGGCCAATGTGGTCATGTATCCCCGTGTACTTGGATGAATGTAGAATTTGTCTGATAACCTGTGTCACTGCGTGTCTGAACTAGTGTGTGTATTTGTAATTGAGGTAGGATTTGAGTAGGAAGTGGCCGTGGCCACTCCAGGTATTTTTTTTTTTTTGTCGTGTGGCCTCCTGAGAGGCCGAGTGCAGGTCTTGCTATTCGACACCCGTGGGCGACCTGCGCGTCGGGATGAGAGATGAAATGGATGAAGATGAATGAAACTGGGCAAGGATGTGGAAGGAAGCGGCCGTGGCCAATCAGAAGGTACCGTCCCAGCATTTGCCTGGTATTGAAAATGGGAAACCACGGAAAACCATTTCAAGGACGGTCGACGGTGGGGCTTGAACCCACGCATCTACCGAGTCAGCAGATAGCTTGGCCCCATGACCTAACGCTGCGCTTAAGCCAGCGTAGCCACTCCTGTCGGTTAGGTATTGTGATGGCTGTTCTAGAGAGTGTGTTTGGGGATAGGACTGGGAACGAGGCGGCCGTTGTACAAGGTTGGGAACCATCCCAGAATTTTCCTGGAGTAGAAGTGGAGAAACCACGGAAAACATTTCCAGAATGGTTGAGGTGTGAATCGAACCCTTCTCTTCTCAGTTTTGCCTCACGACTCTGATTGTACCCCGTTCCAGCCCTCACACCCGAATTATAGTTTCCTGGCAGAGCTGGGAATCGAACCCGGACCTTTGGGGCGAGAGCCAGGAACGCTAGATGCTACTCCACGAGGTTGTGGTAGTGTTCTCTGTGCCCTAGGTGATGGGAAGGAATTCCGGGGCACTCAGTTCGTATTTGAGAGATTTTAAATGTGAAAGATATACAGGTAATTCTGATCACTTACAGAGTGTGACAATGGCAGCACACTGGCATCATTAAAGCCGCGTCATTTATAATAATAATAATTATTATTAGAATTATTAGTTTGTTTTCAACAACTGTCAATAAATTTTGTCGTAGTTGATTGATTGATAATGCCTGACATATATTTGTGTATTTGTAAGTAGCGCTAGAATATGGTAAGACGGTGGCCGTGGCCCTAATGTAGGTGCCATGACGAGATTTTCCTGGAGTGGAAGTGGGAAACCAAGGAAAAACACTTCTAGGTTGTCCAAGGTGGGACTTGAGTCCACCTCTTCTCAGTTCTGCCTCACGAGTCTGAGTATACCCCTTTCCAGCCCTCAAACTCGAATTGAAATTCTTGGCAGAGTCGGGGATCTAATCCGAACATCCACGGTAACAGCCAAGAATGTTAGGCACTACACCACGAGGTGGATGGCATAGCCTAAAATGTTTCAAAATGCACAAAATACGATTTGCTGTGAAACTAACAGACAGACCAGTAGATTTGTATTTATGTAGATTTTACAGAATGCCAAGGGTACCCACCCACATTCTTATGTGTCTGCCAACGATGGGCACACATGCATTCAATGTTTAGGCATTCTCTTTTGTTAATATTGAGTTTACTGAGATACACCAGTGTATAATTTAACGTTTATTGAATACCCCTTCGTCGCCTCCGTAGCGTAGTGGTCAGCATGGTTAGCTGCCGCCCCTGGGGTCCTGGGTTCGATTCCCGCCTCTGGCACGAAATTTGAAAAGTGGTATGAGGACTGGAACGGAGTCTACTCTGCCTCGGGTGGCCCAAATGAGTAGAGGGGGTTCGATTCCCACCTCAACCATCCTCGAAGTGGTTTTTCGTGGTTTCCCACTTCGTCTTCGGGCAAATGCCGGAATGGTTCCTACTGTAAGGCCACGGCCGCCTTCTTCCCACATCCTTGTCTAACCGTCCCACTCTTCCCATCCCTTCATCAGACCCCCTGTTCGCTTTGCAGGTGAGGCAGCCTGGGCGTAGTGCTGGACACACACCCCAGTTGTATCCCTGTCTCAGAGTTTCAAGCTCCAGGACACTGCCCTCAGTGGTGGTAGAGGTGGGATCCCTCGCTTAGTCCGGGAAAAGCCAACCCTGGAGGGTAAAACGATAGCGAAAAAATGGCGAATACCCCTTTATTTGGGTCATCATCAACTTGGGTCGCTTCACTATAACATATGTATTCACTACTTGGTAATTTTCTATGAAAAAACAATAAAATATCCAATTTTGAACATGCAAGCCTAATAGAAATGGACGCCTTTACAAAAGTATTTTATGTAAATTGTTAAACATGTGCTTGAGCTCGAATAGAAGCAATTAATATTAAAAATTTATCAAATATGCTGTACTAAAAATTTGTAATATTTATTTAATATATCTTGACGTTTCCATGTCAGTGCCAACTAACAAGACCAACAGTGTCAGAGAACATCTGCTTATTAACGCCAAACATAATGAATGTTAACACACTGCATCATAATGCACAAATATTTACAAGCTATTTACTATTATTGGTGCTGATGAGTGGGAAAATTCCGCGAGCTGGTTGTGTTTTACCATTCTATTGAACAGGCACACCCAATAATAACATGAACGAGCTAAATACAGACAGGCACATTGTTACACAAACAAAGAGGTTAAATAATTAAGCAAAAGGTGAATTAACTAAATCAAACAAAATGGAACAAATGGATTAAATAACACAATTATTTAATGAGGTAGAAAACAGTATAATTGGTATAATTACAAAGTGGCCGTGATGATGTGATCTATAACGGACAAGCTATCAGGAAATTCTATAGTAGCCCAATTATTTTTATGATCAGGTGTCTTGCAGTACACGGATTGGTGAGAATCAGTCTTGAACATTCAGTCAGCTGTGAGATTCAATCAAATTTATTAACGTACCGTATTCTCTATGTCTATCATGGGGCACAACGAGAGTAATTCTCCATTGTTAGTAGAAGACCGTCATTACAAGGGTAATTAAATAAATCGGTCAAACACTGAATGCTAGGGAATCCGGACTCGTAGTCAAGAGTTTGGTTTTCACTTGTTTAGTTTCAGAAACGAGATAGCTCAATATCTAAATGGAATTACAATCTGTAGACTACGTCAATGTAGTACTCACTGGTTATTAACGGGTAGTTTACTGAATCCCGACCATAATGAAACAGAAAAATACTAAATGCCAACACTTATTAATACAACATTATAAATACGTACATTTATAATGCTACAAAAATCTAATGATAAAATTAATAATACTGCAATAATAAAACATACCAAGGATCATAAGCTTCATTCTTTGTCAATACCCAATTATAACACCACAAATATTGCAAATTGCTAAATAATGGCAAAAGTGGTTACATACTAACACCAATAATGTAGAAATCCTGTAAATGATTCTACAAAACATTAAATAATAACATCAAAATTGTTTCAAAGTTCTAAATGTCGCTATAAAATGCTAAATGCCAGCATCAGTAATGCTGCAAAGCTCTAAGTGATGCTACAGAAAATAAATGCTAACATCAATAATGCTGCAAACCACTAAGTGATGCTGCAGAAAATAAGTGCTAACAGCAATAATGCTGCAAAGCTCTAAGTGATGCTACAGTAAATAAAATGCTAACATCGATAATGCTGCAAAGCTCTAAGTGATGCTGCAAGAAATTAATGCTAACATCAATAATGCTTCAAAGCCCTAAATGATGCTACAGAAGTAAATGCTAATATCAATAATGCTTCAAAGCTCTAAGTGATGCTACAGAAAATAAATGATAACAACAATAATGCTGCAAAGCTCTAAGTGATGCTGCAAGAAATAAATGCTAACATCAATGATGCTACATAATGCTAAAATCTAACATCAATAATGCAGCAAAGCTCTAGATGATGCTACAAAAGGCTGCTGCTAACATCAATAATATTTCAAAGCCCTAAGTGATGCTACATAGTGCTAAAAGCTAACATCAGTAATGCAGCAAACCCCTACAGTATGAGATGATACAAAATGCTAAATGCTATCATCAATAATGCAGCAAAGCCCTATGTGATGCTACAAAATGCTTAACATCAATATTGCAGCAAAGTCCTAATTGATGCTACAAAATGCTGAATGCTAACATCAATAATGCTGTGAAATGCTAACTGCTACCACAAACAATCCTGCCAAATGCGAGTATTAAGTGCTTGTTGAAATTATTAAAGCCACAAATTGATGATAAAATTGTACCGGTCCATTATATTTTATTTTGAAAATTTTAGGTTTGTTTTTTTGCTCTCGTGTACAATCTCTGGTGTTATTTTATTAAAGGATTATAGTAGGGCCAGTACATATTTTCATTTTGATATTCCATTTCTGTTCAATGCTGATGCTTGGAACCTCCAAGCATTCACGATCATATGCATGCATGAGAGTAGAACGTGCCTTAATCTCGTGAACCAGAGCCGGGTCAGGCAAATAGAGTCAAGGACTATCCGTGGCATACGTGACATTCCATCAGTGTATTACTGGAAGCATGTAGCAACTGTTACAGTTATTCTACAAGTACATCACCCCAAAGTCTATTGCAAGTCAAAATGGATAACATATAATTTGTTGATTATTATCAGGAGACCCGTTTGAATATCATACATCATTATTTTCCAATTTTGGTCATACATAACTGCGGCAGGGCGTTTATACAATGTGGAAATGAATGTCAAATAGCTGCTTGTTTTACACCACATAGCAGCTAAACTGAAATATTTTTGATCACTGTTTAAGTCATAACTTCATCCAGGTCTGGGATGAAGAGCACACAGACATAGAGTTTATTATATATATATACTAGCAGTAGTACCCGGCTTCGCCCGGTGGAATGATGATAATGTTTTAAGGTCTCGTTAGAAATATAATGGACTTAAAATCTAAGTCATTTGCCCCCAAGACAATGAGGGAGTAATATCTAGGTCATTTGCCCTTTTGATAAGGATGATAATAAAAACTACTGTTGAATTGACACGTCAAACTTACAAACTACCGTAATAGAAATACATATTTCAAAATTCACAGGCGAGGAAGACTTATTGTGTGTGGTGATTAATGGTGTAATGGGCGTAACATCTACTGTAGGTCATTTGCTCTTATGATGAGGATGATAAGGGAAACTACTACCGGTATTGAATTGACACTTCAACGTATAATGTACACAATGTACTGTAATAAAAATAACTATATGGCGGCTTCGGTGGCGTATTTGGTAGCATGCTGAGCTTCTATGCCCAAGATAGCGGGTTCAAACCCGGCCGAAGCCGTCGGATATTTTAAGAGCGTTAAAAATCCGTCAGTATGCCTTTCTTCGGAGGGGAAGTAAAGCCGGCGGTCCCATGTCAGATTTATGGCATGTTAAAGAACCTTCCACTAATTACACCTGTGTGAAGCTAAATTGGATAGGTAAACAACGCGCATAGATGTCTACGTCCGTTGCCAAGAGCCGACTGCAGTGGCGTCTAGTAGCTAAGTTGGCCTAGTAGTCGTTGACGGTGGCGCTTGGCGGCAAAAGTACGAACTATTTGAAGAATTCTAAGTTGCAGTTTGTACTTAAATTAAAAAACAGATAACACACACTAATACAGTCATCACAATTAACACCGGTTATCAGACAGATTCTACACACACCCAAAGTACACGGGGCTACATGACCGCGTTGTCGCAGCCCCTAAACTTAAGAACCAACCAACCAACCAAAAATAAATATTTTAAAAATCACAGTCGAGAAAGACTTTATGCGGCGGTGATTATTGGTATGATGCGCGTAACATCTAGGTCATTTGCACTTATGATGATAATAATAAGGTAATGAAAAAATGACTACTAAACGAACATGGTGCTATTTTAAAACTGATATAGGTAATTCAGGTGTCTAGCTTCGATGTCTTCCAAAGTCTCAACCTTATTTTCTGGCTTAGGCCTGTACTGGATGCGTCTAGTGAAAGAGCGTACTGCTCGGCAAAGACAAAGAATATAGGTCCAAGTTGCACGAACCTGAGATGATCGCAAATGATGACGAAATATGATGACACACGTTCGGGGTTCCCCGTCCTATACAGATTGACCGGGAATCACTCACTGTTTCGCAACGGCCCTGTGCTGGCATCAGCATAGACAGCAGGAGATAACACGGCGGGCTCCGGAAAGTACACTCAAGTCACCTCGCGATGAATCAGCAAGCTATTCTCACAACTGACCCCCCCCCCCCTCAGGGTCTCACAACTTGTGGGACGTGGGTTGGCGACCACGGAACCCCAGCTGAGTCTGGCATCGCTTCTACTTCCTGGTGCCGGGCTCATTTCAGTTCTCTTTCCTGTCGGCCTCCCTTGGTCAACTCTTGTTGTCTTCCGACCCAGACTGTATTAGGGTATCCGAGGGCTAGGGAGTCTTTCAATTTCCCGCCTTAATTGACTTTGTCTCATCTTTCCTGATACCCTCATTCTTCGAGGGGTCTGCCTTCTTTTCCTTTCCATAATATCTCCTGTCTTCTGCTCAAGGCCCTCAAAGAGGCAGGGTGTGTGTAGACCCACCACTTCTGGTACACCCTCAAGGGCTCATGACTGGTGAGTTAGGAAGCTGGCAACCCCGAGGAATTCCTGAGCTACATGCAGGGAATGGAGTGGTAGGCCTATGTCAGAAATTTCAAGTGGACAGTGTTACGCATCGGGTTCCAAAGGGTAAGTAAGTATACACACTTTGTTTTCGATCGGTGAACGATGTAGATTTGTGCCAAAGGGCCTAAATGCGTGAAATGGAGTGGTCTGTCCGAAATTTCGAGTGGACAGTGTTACTCGTCGAGTTCCAAAGCGTAATTATGTAAAATCTGGTTGAGATCGGTGAAACGGTGTAGTTTTCTGCCAAAGGGCCAAAAAGCAGGGAATAGTGTGGTCTGTCCGAAATTTAAAGTGAACAGTGTTACTTGTCGGGTTCTACGGGTAAGCATATAAAATTGGGGTCATATCGGTGAAACGGTGTAGATTTGTGCCAAACAGCCTAAATGCGAGGGATGGAGTGGCCTCGCCGCAATTTCAAGCAGACAGTGTTAGTCGCAGTGTTCCAAAGGGTAAATATACAAATTTTGGTTGAGATCGGTGAAACGGTGTAGATTTGGGACAAAGGGACTAAATGCAGGGAATGGAGTGGTCTGTCCGCAATTTCAAGCAGTGTTACTCGCTGGGTACCAAAGGGTAAGTTTCCGAATATTGGTTCTTATCGGTGAAACGGTGTAGATTTGTGCCAAAGTGCCTAAATGCAGGGAATGGGGTGGTCTGTCCGAAATTTTAAGTGGACAGTGTTACTCGCAGGGTTCCAAAGGGTAAGTATACAAAGTTTGGTTCAGATCGGTGAAACGGTGTAGATTTGTGCCAAAGGGCCTAAATGCAGGGGATGGAGTAGCCTCTCCGCAATTTCAAGCAGACAGTGTTAGTCGCAGTGTTCCAAAGGGTAAATATACAAATTTTGGTTGAGATCGGTGGAACGGTGTAGATTTGGGCCAAAGGGCCTAAATGCAGGGAATGGCGTGGTCTGTCCGAAATTTCAAGCAGACAGTGTTACTCGCAGGGCACCAAAGGGTAAGAATACGAATTTTGGTTCTGATCGGTGAAACGGTGTAGATTTGGACCAAAGGGCCTAAATGCAGGGAATGGGGTGGTCTGTCCGAAATTTTAAGTGGTCAGTGTTACTCGCAGGGTTCCAAAGGGTAAATATACAAATTTTGGTTGAGATCGGTGAAACGGTGTGGATTTGGACCAAAGGGCCTAAATGCAGGGAATGGGATGGTCTGTCCGAAATTTCAAGTGGACAGTGTTACTCGCAGGGTTCCAAAGGTTAAATATACAACTTTTGGTTCAGATCGGTGAAACGGTGTAGATTTGTGCAAAAGGGCCTAAATGCAGGGCATGGGGTGGTCTGTCCGAAATTTAATGTTGACAGGGTTACCCGCAGGGTTCCAAAGGGTAAGTATACAAATTTTGGTTCAGATCGGTGAAACGGTGTAGATTTGTATACATAACAGACAGACAGACAGACAGACAGACAGACAGACAGACAGACAGACAGACAAACTTTGTGCTTTATATATATAGATATGCTAAACCGAGGGGATTGGGAGGGGGGGGGGGGGGCAAGTCCAGGTGGCCAAGTCCGCAAGCTAGGTGCCGTGGACGTTAGCATTTGGTACAAAAAGCAGGAAATACTTAAAATTAATATCTTCAGTCCTTACTTGAATTAAAAGCAGATAAAACACACTAATACAGCCATCAAAATATTACCACCGATTGTCAGACAAATTCTACACACACACCCAAAGTACACGGGGCTACATGACCGCGTTGTCACAGCCCCTAAACTAAGTAACCAACCAACGAACCATTCGCCCAGGAATTTTATGTGGAGAGTAAAACAGTTGCAATTGGGAATTTTCCGTGATTTCTCGTTTTGATCTCCTGGCGAACGCCAGGACTACGGAAAATTCTTTCCCACTCTTTCCCAAACTTCATTTATCTTAATTCACATATTTTCGTGTTGGAAGTAATTTTTCAGCGTTGCCTTAGACATTGAAATGTAATGTTTTTCGATCGGTCAACACGATTATACACAATTGTAATGGGTGTACACTGTAGACAATGGTTGGTAGTGGCTGCGCGAGAACGGATCTCATATCGTTCAAACAACCAGCTAAGTTCACAATCCACGCCAACATGACCATTTAATAACAATCGCATAATCACACTAAGGAAGGACACTTGAAGGTCAATCACCACTTACAATGTCCTAACAAAAAATCACATATAACTAACAAATCTTGACAATTTGTGCAAGTTTATAATAACTGATGAAACTAAATATGCATATATATTAAATACCATCTTCCACATACTTGTAGACATAGATTTATTATTATTGTTATTCTTGGATATCCAAAAAATAAACAATACAGGAACCCTATTTTACCAGAGGTACATTAGGGTTGTAGATTAAAAGCAAAGCAAATACAAATATTACTAACATAGATTACAAAAGAAAATTGTTTTTGAAAGTGAGAAATTGTCCTAAACAGCACTGCCTCTTGAAAATACGAAAATCGTATATTACAGCGGTTTTGAATGTTCCAGATTACAGCTATTAAGGTGGCAATGTAAATAGTATCTATCCTTTTCAAAAACAGGACAGTCAAATATAAGGTGACACACTGATTGAGGCAATCCACAAAAACATGAATAGTCGTCTGTTGCTATTTTAAAACGTTCAAAATAAGACTTGAAATTTTCCTTGACCAGTTAAAAATTGTGTGAGGATAAAGTTTGGCACCAATAATTTTGATAACAGTCGATTTTGTACTTCAGGGAAGAATATTTCTCTTGTTACAGATACTTTCAGGCAACATGTCCATGCGATATTCCATTCGTGTAATATGTATTCCTTATCTGGCTTTTAACGTAACATATAGGAGACTTAATATATGTTATTTCAAGACATAGATTTAATAGCCTACGAGTAAAGGATATGATTGTTTATTTATCGAGTGGATATATATCAACAATGTACACAAAATAATGTATACTAGCGGACCCGTGCGAGAACACTCGCATAATGGGTTGTGTGCGCCCCATGTGTACAGACTACCCGCCCGGACCTAGTGGTATGCGGGCTTTATGCTACACAGTTCTGTCAGGGGCTATCGTCTCGTTTATTTGTTTAAAAGCACTTTATAAACAGACTAGCAGTAGTGTCCGGCTTCGCCCGGTGGATTTGTTTGTTTTATGTATGATAATGAATACTACTACAGAACTGGCACATAATACTTAAACTAACAGATAAAAATATTTTAAAAATATAACTTTTTGTGGTGGTGGTCGTCGTGGTGGGGGTTATAAGTAGTACAGAATAATGGACGTAACATTCAGGTCATTTTCCCGCAATGATGATGACAATAATGAATAGGGAAACGGCTATTTGCTAACTACAAATACAAATATTTCTAACATAGTTTACATAGTTGATACATGTAATTTACAAACGAATTAAAAATATGATTAGAAAGAGGAGTACGTGAAATAAAAGACACTGCCTAGGGCCTATATCTCATTGGCTGTTAGAAAAGTAGAGATCAATTGTGTCGTCTTTTGTCACATAGTGCCATAGGAAAATAATCAGAGCACTTTGGAAAACTTCGGCTGTCCCGAGCTCCTGAAATAGCAATAGTGTCATTTATCGCCACATACCGCTCAAGGATAAGGATCTGAATAAATGAAAGTAAATTTGAAAGCACCTATGCTTATTGCAGCTGATTACCTCCATGTACTGCACCAACACCATCGCACTTATACAGAGGCATAATATTTTCTTGATGATAACTGTTTTAAGGGGCTTAAGAAATCTTCTTGCAAATATTTACTCCCAGTGACTCCAATTTATAAGCAGCGCAAGTTGTAACTATTTTCGCAATTCTGGTAGGGGTGACGTGATGCAGCTCACATTGCCAGCCAACTATTGACTTATTAAAGTATTCTTACAGTTACACTATACGGACACGAATGGTTCTAGGACCTTAAAACGTAGTTTTCAAGTTCATTTTGTCTGTTGTTCTAAATGTAGGGAATGGAGAGAGTTGTCCAAAGTATCAAGTGGACAGTGTTACCTGCAGGGTTCCAAAGGGTAAGTACATTAAGTTTGGTTAAGATCGGTGAAACGATGTAGACTTGTGCCAAAGGGCCTAAATGCAGGGAATGGGGTGGTCTGTCCGAAATTTTACTTATACAGTGTTACTCGTCGGGTTCCAAAGGGTAAGTACTGTATGTAAAATTTGGTTCAGATCGATGAAACGGTGTCGATTTGTGCAAAAGGTCCTAAATGCAGGGAATGGAGTGGTCTGTCCGAAATTTAACACAAGCCTAAACTATACCTCTTGAATATTGCTATCATATACAAAAATAATGTTTCGAATCCGACTGGTAATTCCAGAGATTAGCGCGTTTAAAGACACAAACACACAGACGAACTCTTCAGCATTATTATATTAGTATAGATAAATAGATTTATGTTCGACCCCGGCGAATTGTAAATATCTTATGTCAGAAAACTGTACTATAATGAGGCTAATTATAGTACAAGTTTTAATTATGATACAGTTTCTCCCACCAATCAGAGTTCAAGAAACAGTTGTGTGACCAATTAGGCGAGGATAGCATCGCACCTGCGCTCACTTCCATGGCCCCCTATTTTAAATTTCACCTTGAGACAAGTGTCATAGTCAGGTATTCCAGGAGGCCATGGTCAAATACAAGGTATTGTATGTGTCCCATGCGCTCTGTTCAGTAAATAAAACTGGTGAAATCTCGACAGATATTTATGAGTATTTATGTATGTTCGAACATAGAATAGTTATAATTATCGTCGAACATACACAGTCGTATGCAACTCGCCTATAATGGTAATTAATACACTCGTATGGAAATTATAAAACTCGCTACGCTTGTTTTATAAACATACTGGTGTCTTAATTATTGCAATTATAGGCTCGTTGCATAATGTACTATTCTGTTGACTTTTCAAGAAATGCAAGATTTTTTCCTGTACTATTGAGACGATTTTGAAGATTTTGGTGGAAACACCCTCTGGTTTAGGAGCTTCAGTTTTGTGAAACGTACACCTTGGCGTATTATATAATAAGATAAGGAATATACAAGAGCTCTGGTCTTTTAGAGTGATATCGAGTAAGTCTATCCATTCAAATGCTGTTGGAGAGGCATTGATGACATCCTTCCAGTCACCACTGAAACGTCTTTTGGGACATTCCTCTACAATGTGGTCTATGATCTGCTCTGAAGCTTCACAGTCCCACAATGGGGAGTCTGAGAGTCCCCATTTGTGCATGAAGTACTTAGTTCTTCTTCCTTGTTCACACCGGGTTCTGTTTAGTTGACACCAGGTTCTTCTAGGCCAGGCTGTTCCAAATCCACGAGTTTGAGTATGCATACACGCGAGTACTCAGCAGTGATGCTCGGAGCACGGTTGGAGAGGGACTGGGGTGATAGCCTATACGTCACTGGGCGAAGGTCATAGCAGAAGTCCATGCGCTTACTGCCAGTCTTAATGTATCCACCGCGCAGTGACGGCAGCCCCCACAGCAGAGCTGTATTGCATTTTGCAGGTTTACTCACACAAGGCGGCGAGAGTCCACTCCACACTGGCGAGCAGCTCGGCTGGAACAGCCTGTATCTAGGCAGTTGCAACTCTGATATATGTGTGGGGCTTTCCAGGCCGTGATGATGCACAGTATACTGGCGTTGCTTTTCCATTTTTCCTTCCACACATCTTCTATCCTGAGTGGTTGCATCTCACGAGATGTCCAGAATGGTTTCCTTGATTTTAGGCGCATGTTAGGTGGACTGAGCACTATTTTCTGTACAGGTAGCCCATTCACTGGTCACTGCTTCTTGTCGTCTCAGATGTGGTGGAGCAATGTTGCTGAGTGTAGACAGCTAATGTATTGATCTCAACATCTGATGATGATTGCTTGATGATGGAAACTGGTCATTCTAGTGAATTCATTAATCTTATCTAATTAATCAATGTAGTCATTTTTCAGGATTACGGATACACCCATCATATTTGGGTGCATGCGTGTTGACCGACTGAATAGCATTACATTTTGCTTAATTCATTTCATCTTTCATGCACTCCTGTGATGAGATTGTGTCAGAGAAGGCATCCAGCTATAAAAGCAAAGCTTGTAGTTTAGCATGCCCATTAATTTCGCTATCAAGAGCCACGGGTCATTTCATTCGTGCAAACCACAGGACGTCACAGTTTACTTCGAAATTCTTGCAAACATTAAGGGTAATCGAACCCGGTCCACATTTGTGAGAGGCAAGCTTGTCTAATGTATCATCCCACTCACACCCCTAGCTATAAAAGTAATTTGCCACATAAAGATGCATCTCATTCTGTCTGCGACCTTGAAGAAATGGAAATTATGTGGAGAAAATGCACACAACGTGGAATAATTGAATGTCAATTGTAAGGAGTCAAAATTGTGCCCTTATTTATGATACAAGTATGAAACGTAGGCCTAAATACCATACCATCCTGTGGTGCATGTTCAATACCTTGCTCTGTCAAATATTTCAAAATTTTGGTGAGGTTTTATATGGGGTCTCCTAGTCTCGTGATACCAAATGAGAATTGGTGTGATAGAGGAAGATGAGTGGAAATGATCTGGTTACCCTACGACACATAAACTCTTGATCTTGATGCCTGTTAAATCATCGATAAGCGGCTTTGGTGGCGTAGTTGGTGGCATGCTGAGCTTCTATGCCCAAGATCGAGGGTTCGAACCCGGCCGAAGTCATCGGATTTATTAGGAGCGTTAAAATACCTCAGTATGCCTTCCTTCGGAGGGGAGGTAAGCCGGGGGGCCCATGTCATAAATTTATGGCATGTAAAATAACCTTCCACTAACTACAATGGTGTGAAGTAAAATTAATAGGTTAAATTTGTAACGCTCTATCAAGTTCCAACGTTCGTCGCCAGGTGCCAGTTGTGGTGGCAAGCCAAGATCACAGCTAGGTGTCGTTGACGGTAGCATTTGGAAGCTAAAGTAGGAACTACTTGAAATTGATTGTATGCAGTCCTTACCTGAATTACAGATAACACATACTAATACAGCCATCACAATTGACACCGGTTATCAGACAGATTGTACACACACCCAAAGTACACGGGGCTACATGGCCATGTTGTCGCAGCCCCTAAACTGAGGAACCAACCAACCAACCAAATGATCCACGTCTGAGTGAAGGCCATTTATCAGGTTGCCGATATGGCATATTCTCCAGGATTACGACGTAGAAAGGAAATAAAATAAATAAATAAATAAATACAAATTTAGAATTTAGAATTAACCGATTTTGTGCGGTAATTACCGAATGTGGTCGGCAGATACTTTACGGTCAGACCTCCTACGACTCATGACTGAGAAATCTTTGGATATTTCCGCCCCGCCTCCATAAAAAGTCTACTTCCTCGGTCGGAAATCGATCCAATAATCCCGTGATCAGGAGGTGGCCACACTTCAGTTGATACACCGAGAAACTGAGTTGAATACTAGTGCTGTAGACGATAATGCCGTGACGATTACGATACATCTGAATGAACTTTCAGAGTCCCTCATAAAATATAGGACATGAAACGGCGAACTTTCAAGCGCCCTTGCACTCTTCAGTAGAAAAACAAGGTAACGGTTCCTTCTCCTTTTTCTTGTTAGCATGACGTCAATTAATACAGTGCATTCGTACTGGAGAATCGAACTTTAACGGACTGGATAAGTAGCATTTGAAGTACATTGAACGAAGGTTAATGATCTGAAATCAGTAATAACTTTATGGCCTATTTGGCTCATCACCCACGGAGTACCGTTGCTATTACCAGCGCAGCGCAATTGTGAGAACACATCTTATTTCAGTGATAAGCTCTAGCTAAGTAAAGGTCACGCGTTTGACCCACATCGCTACTGCACGCAGGGCCACTTGTAACAATACATTTGAAGCAGGAAATTGGCCAGGGAAATGGTTCAGTTAGTCTACCAACATATGACTACATCATATTCAAGCAGCGCAGCGTTGCCAATCAACCAGCAAAATATTGTGTGATTGACGTCTAATAATTATAACAATTTAAAAAAAAAACAATTATCGTTGTGGAAGCCATTAAACAATAGTGTTGACCGACTGAAAAACATTACATTTTGATTAATTTCAAGTCTAAATGGTATTAAAACCACCATTAGTCAATAAATGTATTATTATTAGTTGCTTAATCTACAATGACTAGTTTTAACGACAGTGTGGTCAGCATCAACAATCATGCTGTTTACTGTCGAGCTGTTGCACATTGATGGGTGCCAATGAACCGTATTATATGCTATCGAGATTAATCACGAAAACGTGTAGTTTTGCTTTATTGTTTAATTTTGAACCCCCATAAAGCAAAAACAGAAATTAAAAAGAGAAAGGAAGAGAAGACAAACACAAAACCAAAAAAACACGAAGCAAAAATAAAAAAAATAAAAAATACGAAAGCAGAAAACTACAAGCACTAATGAATAAGCACAAAGCAAAATAAAAACAAAAGAACAGAACAAAACCACAAAGCAAAAATCAAAAATTAAAAAAAAGCCAAAGCAGAAAAGAGGAAACAAAAGACAGAAACAAAAAACATTAATATAGCAAATATTAAAACAAAACAAAAACAATAACAAAAAAGTAAAAAAAAACACAGGAAACCTTAACTTAAAACAGTGGAGAAAAACAAACAAAAGAAAACATTACGAAAACATGAATTTCCGTGAAAAACTAAAGAGCCTACCTATTTTTCTTAACATTTAAGATTCCTGCCAATGCTTAATCTATATTGACCTATCTAGGATAATGACGAAATTAAGTTGGTGATTTTCAAATGTTTAATTAGTTCAAAATATACCTGACATAGTGTAGTCTAATAGAGCACTACAGTTGGCAGCCCTGGTGACTAAATATATTCTTAGTTCCATCACTTATGGTACAGCATACAAAATTTGTTTGAAGTCCAATGGACAGCATGGACGTTACATGCAGTTAGACATAGGATCTATCAGCACGCGTTAAATCATGTTGGTAACAATGTCATACATGTGTTGGTCAGAAATAATCTGAAATATTATGATCTATTGTTCCGCCAATTTTGGATGAAATCCATTTGTTAGTATAGAAGTTTCAAGTATTTTAAAATTGGTCCTATCAGCAGCTTACAATCATGTTGGCAGCTCTGACGTATATTATATACTTCAAATTAATCTAGAATGGCAGGTACTATACGTGTGCAAAGGTCACAGCTGTGGGCTTGCATACTTTCTGATATATTGATATTAGGGTAAAAAATAGAGACAGTATTTATTAACAGTCGCCAGCCCTGGTTGCTCTTAAGAATAGGCATTGTCATATCTGTTATGGTATACATAGCGAATACGAAATTTGGTTGGAATCCAATTGATAGTATAGAAGTTACATGTATTTAGAAATTGGTCCTATCAGCAGGCTTAGCATCATGTTGGTAGCACTGACGTATATTAGTTACTCCAAATTAAGCTAGAATGTCAGGTACTGTACGCGTGCATAGTTTAAAGCTGCCGGCTTGCATACTTTCTGATTTATGGGTATTTGGATTAAAAAAAGAGAGAGCATTTATTATCAGTTGGCAGCGCTGGTGGCTCTTAAAAATACACTCAGTCATATCTGTTTATGTACGCATAGTACATACGAAATTTGGTTGAAATCCAATTGATAGTGTAGAAGTTATATGCATTTAAAAATTGAACCTATCAGCAGGCTTAGAATCATTTTGGTAACACTCCTGGAAATTAAACAGAAATATTATTATCTACAGTATATGTGTACCAATTTTGGAATAGCTCCCATGCATACCTTCCAAGATATCCTACATGGAGCTCAAATTTCAATTTCGGTTTTTCAGCAGGTCGTAACACTGACATCATTTTCAGATATGGCCTTGAGATATTCAGGTATAGGTCTTTACTCATACCAAATTTGGTTTCGATTGCTACAGCCGTTTTGGAGTTGATAGCGGGGACACACACACAGACAGACAAACATACATACACACATTTGCCCGGATCGATTTCATAAGTCTACTTTTTCCTCATTTTTGCAAAATGTGAAAAGTAGGCTAAAAATTATTCTGTTCTATAAAAAGTATAGACCTAGCCAACGCTCTTCATAGCTTATTATTACAGCGCTCATTCCCTTCCAGAAGCAAATCCTAGTTACGCCACTGAATAGTATTAATTGTTTAATGTACAAGGACTAGTTTCAACCACAGTGAGGTCATCATCAGCAATATTTACAAGTTATCGTAAGAAACTATTAAAAATATAAAGGTGCAAGTAATTAAATATTGATTAGTTCTATTGAATTATGCTGTTGTTTAGCATCAAATGTGTCCCGTCTCTGAAGATAAATTTAATAATTCCAAAACTGCGGAAGATTTGTATGTGAAGATTGTCTGTAAACTATGACAGTTGTATTTTTGAGATGATCTCAAAATATTTTAATACTGTCGAAAACTGATCTGAATACAGAGAAGGAAAGTTTTACTAACAGGAATGAAATTATATGAAAATAATTTAAGTATCAAATCAAGTAAACAGTATGCTGTTTCTAGTAAATTATCTTCCGGTTTTCCCTGTCACGATTTCATTCCAGCAACACTCTCCACTATCATTTCATTTCATCTGTCATTCATTTAATCATTGTCCCAGGGGAGTGCGACAGGCTTCGGCAGCCGACACAGTTCATATCCTCGCCGCTAGATGGGGGCTTCATTCATTCCATTCCCTGACCCGGTCAGACAACTGGAAGCAGGCTGTGGATTTTCATTTTCATCTTCTTAAATAGGCTTACTTATAATAGAACTGTGTGCTCTCAAGATTTAATATCAAATTGAGTATGTAATTTTTACACATAAAAGGAATATTTATTAGGATACGACAAAACTAAATAGAAATGTTTTTCTAATATTTATGGCAAACATTAGAAGCGTTGGGTATGATTTTAATCCATACATTGAACAAGCCATGAAGGAAATTGGAGAAAAATTCAAAGTAGGAGTAAAGATTCAAGGAATAATAATTTCAACTCTCAGATTTGCTGATGACATCGTCATCCCAGCTCTGAGGATTTGAATGCGTTTCTAAATGGTATGGATTCTATCTTGAGGAAATAATTCATGATGGAATGAAAACACAAACAATGGAATGCAGCCAAAATAAGTCATAACCTCAATTGACGTCAAATCTTCGAATGAAAGGCTAAATAAAACAAAGTAACCAATGATGGACAAAGCACCGGGTGAGTTAGCCGTGGCCGTTACGGCATGGCTGCTGGCAGTCGCTTATATCCGGGAGGCGAGGAGGATCGACTCCCCCCGCCGGCAACATTGAAGATGATTTTCTGTGGTTTCCCATCTTCCTTCCAGGCAAATGCCGGGGTTGGTCCTTAACTAGAGGCCACAGCCGCTACCTTCCAATTCCTCGTCCTTACAGTCACACTTTTCTCCCCAGACAACACTCCACACGCGACGGTGCATGTAGCTCACCCCATGGGTGTCCGCGTAGAAGCAGCTACAAACTGGCGAGCCAAACATGTCTTCGGACACCCCCGGCACTAAAAGCCATACGCTAAAAAAATGACAAAGCAAAGAGGATATAACAAGTAGGTTAGCACACGGAAGGAAAGCATTTCTAGAGAAAAGGAATCTGTTGACATCCAATATACTGTAGATTTATGTATTAGGAAGTCATTTTTAAAAGCCTTTGTCTGGAAGTAAATCTTGGACTGTTGAGCAGAAAAGAGGAGAATTGAAGCGTTTGAAATGTGGTGTTACAGGAGAATGACGAAGATCAGATGGGTAGATAAGGTTACAAATGAAGAGGTATTAAGACGATTGGGACAGGTGAGATGATTCTGGTGACTGCTAATGAAGAGAAGAGATAGGTTGGTTGGACACTTACTAAGGCATCCAGGAATAGCAATGTTAGTTGTGGAAGGAACGGTCGAGGATAAGAACTGTAGGGGTAGACCAAGGATAGAATATGTTAAACATATTGTCTCCGATGTATGGTGTGGTAGCTATGTAGAGATGAAATGATTAGCTCAGAACAGGGAGGTTTGGCGGGCTACATCAAACCAGTCATAAGACTGAAGTCTCAAACAACAATAACAACAACAATTATACACATTGGAAAAGGAGAACACGGTATCAATAGTTTAATCTGACATGGGGGGACCACTAGTATTGTTACGAATGCTAGACAGTTTCGTCGCCCGCGCGTCACTCTGGCCATTCCAGACTGTGTGTTACCAGCGCCTTACGCAACGGGCCTGTAAGAACAAAAGGGCACGGTCTAGAACCTACGCAGCCCACCCAGAAATGGAACTCTCGAGAAACCGTGAACCCTGGTCCGCTCTAGAAGCATCCATTGAGTCATCAGCTCCGATATACACACATCAAAAAAAGTTTTGCATCACCTCGGTTCCAAGAGTTCCGGAACCTTTAAATACAATGGGAATAGAGATCAACACAAACAACATTTCAGCTCGTTTTATTGCTCATGAGACCCACACATTGCATGTTGTACCATCATACAGCTAGACTTTCAGCATTTGTGGTCCAGATTGCAGTACACACCACTACCTCTAATACCCAGTAGCACGTCCTCTTGCATTGATGCATGCCTGTATTCGTCGTGGCATACTATCCACAAGTTCATCAAGACACTGTTGGTCCAAATTGTCCCACTCCTCAACGACAATTCGGCGTAAATCTCTCAGAGTGGTTGGTGGGTCAAGACGTCCATAAACAGCCCTTTTCAACATATCCCAGGCATGTTCGATAGGGTTCATGTCTGGCGAACATGCTGGCCACTGTAGTCGAGCGATGTCGTTATCCTGAAGGAACGCATTCACAAGATGTGCACGATGAGGTCGAGAATTGTCGTCCATGAAGACAAATGCCTCTCCAATATTCTGCCGATATGGGTGCACTATGGGTCGGAGGATGTCATTCAGGTATCGTAAAGCCGTTTCGGAGCCTTCCATGACCACCAGTGGCGTACGTCGGCCCCACATAATGCCACCCCAAAACATCAGGGAACCACCACCTTGCTGCACTCGCTGGACAGTGTGTCTAAGACGTTCAGCCTGACCAGGGTGCCTCCAAACACGTCTCCGACGATTGTCTGGTTGAAGGCATATGCGACACTCATCGGTGAAGAGAACGTGATGCCAATTCTGTGGGGTCCATTCAGCATGTTGTTGGGCCCATCTGTACCGCGCTGCATGGTGTCGGGGTTGCAAAGCTGGACCTCGCCATGGACGTCGGGAGTGAAGTTGCGCATCATGCAGCCTATTGCGCACAGTTTGAGTTGAAACACGACGTCCTGTGGCTGAACGAAACGCATTATTCAACATGGTGGCATTGCTGTCAGGGTTCCTCCGAGCAGCAATCCGTAAGTAGCGGTCATCCACTACAGTAGTAGCCCTTGGGCGGCCTGAGCGAGGCCTTTCATCGACAGTTCCTGTATCTCTGTACCTCCTCCATGTCCGAACAACATCGCTTTGGTTCACTCTGAGACGCCTGGAAACTTCCCTTGTTGAGAGCCCTTCTTGACACAAAGTAACAATGCGGACGCGATCGAACTGCGGTATTGACCTTCTAGGCATGGTAGAACTACAGACAACATGAGCAGCGTACCTTCGTCCTGGTGGAATGACTGGAACTGATCGGCTGTCGTACCCCCTCCGTCTAATAGGCCCTGCTCATGCATGGTTGTTTACATCTTTGAGCAGTTTTAGTGACATCTATGAACAGTCAAAGGGACTGTATCTTTGATACAATATACACAGTCAACGTCTATATGCCGGAGATCTGGGAACCGAGGTGATGCAAAACTTTTTTTGATGTGTGTATAAGAGCGAGCCTGGCCGGTGAGGACGGACTGTGGATTTGAGGAGTGTGTGTGTTTGACTGTGCGACAGAAGTATTGAGGCGAAGTGCCAATACAGTGTGTTTTCCAGTGCGACGGAGGTTATTGTTGTGGATTGTGAAACGCAGTGGACTGTTCCCTAGCCTGCGGACGGCAAGACTGTGGCTTGTTTACAAGATGAAGAGTGCAGTTATTTCTCTCAAGGACACGGGTCTACCTCATTAGATAGAGATTAACTTCTGTGAGTGCGTGAAAGTAGGTGAGTGAACTCCATAAGGGAGGAATTGACTGAGACTGCTAATTGGTTTCCAAGTTTTGATTGTGTGGTGTAACTTTCTTGACCTGCAATAAAGCTATATTTCTTTAAAGGACCCAACTGTGTTGTGCTTTTATCCACTGTAATCCAAATAACGAACGTGCTAATAGGGGTAACACGGAACAGTATGTAGGTTACACTATAATTCCTTATACATTCAACTTACTTAGATAATGTAATAAAACTGTGATCATTAGACTGCGAATATCCAGGCGTTCACAACATTGGACACTTCTTCAACAAATGGTAGGGGTTTAATTAGATTAGAGAAGTGTGTTAACGTGTAAATACAGACGACGTTTGATGTCTTGAATCGTTGGGGGATGTCAAAATAAGTTCGACTTATTGGAAATTTGAGATACTTTACGCAGGAAAAATGGCAACACTTGTGATGTATTGAACGAGGCAGTCAAGGCCCATTAGGATGTACAGTACTATCTCCATATTTTCCTGGATTTGAAGTCGGGAAACCATTTCAATTTGGCCGACGATTGGATTCGAACCCATTCGTCTTCTGAGTCCGGATATAGCCTGGCCACGGTCTTGTGGATTTATGCGAAAAGGCTGGTTCCTTCCCTTGTTGCTAATATTATGGCACAGGCTAGAGTAAAAGGTGGCTTTTCACCGATGTCTCAGTCTCACTCATGGCTGTGATTATATGGAAGCTACTGAGGTATGGGTGGTGCTTAGTAATGGCATTCGGGGCACAGTCAGTGCCTGTGAATGCTGTGAAAGGTTCAACTCATAGGGTTAGGACTACTGTTCTGACTCAGTGAGGAAAGCAATGGCAAACTACCTCACTCCTCTTCTTGCCTAGAACGCCTCAAAATAGTGCTGCCTTGGGTTTTTGTGGGTATCTACTCACATAACGTAACGGCGGTACTTTTTGAGGATCCAACCAGCCTTCGGGCTGACTACCTAACAGACAGACTTATTATATAATACGCTAAGGTGTATGTTTCACAAAACTCAAGCTCCTAAACTAGAGGGAGTTAGAAGGTGCTGTTTGTACCAAAATCTTCCAAATCGTCTCAATAGTACAGGAAAAATCTTGCATTTCTTGATAAGTCAACGGAAATATATTTATTTGTTTATAGAGGGCTTTTACACAACTCAGCTATGCCGGTCCAAAGCCCGGGGCCTTGTCACGTACCTTAAGTGACGAGGAAGGAGAAGGGGGAGGAGAAACAACCTCGTTAAAAATCAGGGTTCACTTGGCCCGAGTGATAGCACCCTTTGAGGGCTCCTTGCTAGGATTACAGCGAAGACCACAACGGCAGTGAAGGCGGAGAGAATGGATCTCGGTACGGCAGATCTTGCGGAAGAGGCACACCATTCCGCGAAATCCACATTGCGTCTGACTTGAAACAAGCGGCAAGGTGGTCAGCGTCTGCACCAAAATCTTCTCGAACTGAAAAATCGAGTCGTATACCTGTGGTCTCAACCGAGATCACCACAAAAACCCAAACTCAACTTGAGCGCATGGTGGAAAAGACGATCACAGAATCACTACCCCGGGCACCAGTCGACAGACTGGACTCAGCTGATCATCGGATTCTGGGGGATCAGGGACACCATGCGGAGAAGAATCGGAACTTCTTAAGCACTCTTCACACACTCGAAACTCGACGTAAGAATTTTATTGGCACAATCAATGTGGACGCCCTCACTAAAACAGGCAAATTAAAACTTCTCACTAACGCCCTCGAAAAAATTGACCTCAAAATCACCCTCACTTCAAGAGACACGATTCACGGATGATGAACGCTTTAATACGGAGAATTTCAAAATCTATAAAGGCAAACCTGCCATAAAAGTTGGAGGCAAACTACTACTCCTGGGAATCGGTTTCGACATACACAATTCCGTACTCGACTCAATCATTGATTTCTCTTCTCCCAACGAAAGAGTATCTCTGCACTCACAAAGCTTACACAATGATCAACGTCCACGCTCTCATAAATGCACTCAACAAATCCGACCCTGAAACTATGGACAATTTCTGGGAAAATCTCGAAGAAACAACCAACAAAATACCAAGGCACCATGTAAAGATCTTATTGGGTGATTTTAATGCCCTGCTAGGTAAGGAAATAAAATTTAGTGATACCACAGGCCCCCATACTAAGCACGAGCGTACCAACGGAAATGGTGAAAGACAAATTAACTTCTGCAGAAACTTTGAACTTAAAATCATGAGCACACAATTTCAAAAACCTCCACACAAGTTAACCACGTGGAGATCACCCAATCTTAGACATGGTGAATAGCAAATTGACCATATCGCAATTTCCAAGAAAAATACAAAATAAATGTTAAACGTCAGAGCTCGCAAAGGCGCCTTCTCCAAATAAAGACGACATTCGAACCCAATAGAAGGCAAAAAGGCCCACCCAAAAATATCAAACCAGATCAAGAGTACCTGAAACTCCACAAAGAAGAAATAATAATGCAAATTAATCAGGAGACATCAACAGACTGGCAGAAAATAACGAAGAAAATTCAGGAAGTCATGAAACTAGGACAACCTCCTCGAACAAGGGAACATGGCTGGTGGAATGCAATTTGCGATCGGGCAGTTGATAACCGAATTATTGCGTGGAAAAAGTTTAACAGTCACAAAACTGAGGAAAACTGGGAGAACTTTCTTACAACCAAAAAATATGCTTCCAAAACAATTAGGAAAGAGAAACGAGGATATGACAACAACAGACTCCGTTAAATCCAGCAGGATTTCACCCAACATAATACTATAAACTCCTACAGGACATTTAGAGAAAACCTAAAGGGATATCAGGCGCCCAGCGTGTGCTTCAAAAAACCCAATGGCACGTTGGAAACTAACGCGAAAGGAAACTGTAAAATATTAGCCCAATACTTCAACTCCCTTCTTAACTGCGAATCGCCCCAAAACTTGCCTTCACTCCCCCGGCTTCCACACATCCGGACTCACGAGCCCCTGGCCTAGAAGAAATTCAGGAGATCATCCAAAGGCTCAAAAATAACAAAGCACCAGGAGAAGATGGGATCACTGCTGAATTCTGGAAACTGAACGATCCTACACTTACGCAGAAACTTCATCACGTCATTTCAGGCATATGGATGATGGAGCGAATACCAGAAAACTGGAAATGTGCACTAATTCATCCGTTACACAAAAAGGATGATAAAACAGCAATCAGTAATTACAGAGGAATCTCCCTGCTCCCGATTGCTTATAAAATCCTCTCCAAGGCACTTTTAAACAGGCTAGAACCCCAGGCGGATCCAATAATTGGTGACTACCAAGCCGGATTCAGAAAAGGGCGATCATGTGCTGAACAGGTATGGAGGCCATTTCAAAAATGCTATTACAAATGAGAAAATGTAGAAATACAGTAATTACATTCGTCGACTTCTGAAAACCGTATGATACAGCAGACCGTGAAACCCTTTTTATGATCATGGAAGAATTGGGGATAGACAGAAAGACTCGAAAAATCATTGAAAAGACGCTTACAGGAACTATAACCAAAGTGAAATTCATGGGTGAGATATTGGAGCCCTTTGTCATCAAAACTGGAGTTCGACAGGGGGACAGATCATCCCCAATGCTCTTTAATATTGTTCTAGAAAAGATCATTAGGTAATGGGAACCTCATGTGAAAGGCATTCAAATTTGTATCATAAAAGAGAACCGTGTTACAGTCTCGCTTTTGCGGACGATATTGCCATTCTCACTAACACCAGACATGAAGCCATACACTCAGTGGAAAAATTACATGAAATTGCGCAAAAAACCTGACTACAAATTTCTTATGAAAAAAAAAACACTGTATGGAAAAACGACCAGAAAATAACTCATCTTTAATCACACAATACGGTAAAATAACACAAGTCCCCCATTTTAAATACCTTGGTGAAATCATACAGTCCTCGGGACTAAACCGAATCGCCAATAAAAAAAGAATCACCAAACTACAGAAGGGCTACAAGCTAACGTGGGCTCACTACAACAAGAAGTGCATCTCGCTAGACGCAAAATTAAGGCACTATAAAACGGTAATTCTTCCGGAAGTAACTTACGCAGCCGAAACAATGGTGATCGACGGCCATTTCAAAATTAAGGATATAGAAAAACAGGAAAGAAGAATTCTCAGAAAGATTTACGGGGCAGCTAATAATAACGGTATATGGATGAATAGATCTTTAAACGAACTCTACCAAAAGATCCACAAGATAACGGGCGTGATTAGAAAACGCCGAGTACAGTTTTATACACATATTTACAGGATTGAAAACTTCAGAACGGCGAAGAAATTGCTCAACGTTATAACCCAGAGTGAGTATGGCACGGAGTGGCTGATAGAGGTTCAGAGGGACCTAAACCAGGTCAACATACAAAATCTTGAGGACCGCACCGAGTGCCGGAATAAAATCAACAATGTTGAGTTCGAGCATAGACCATCACGACAGCCTGGAAGAAAATGGACAGCTGAGCGGAAGAAGGAGCAATCTGAGAGGGTGAAGAGATTTTGGGAAGAGAAGCGGGAAAACGCCAGAAGATAAATTAACGATATATTCAAGTTCAATCGCTCTCCTATAGAGGAACAATCGATTAAATACATAAATAAAGAGCTTTTAATAGTACATTATGCAACGAGCCTATAATGGCAATAATTAAGACACGAGTATGTTTATAAAACGAGACTATGCGAGTTTTATAATTTCCATACGAGTGTCTTAATTACCATTATAGGCGAGTTGCATACGACTGTTTATGTTCAA
Source organism: Meconema thalassinum (assembly GCA_946902985.2). Classification (NCBI taxonomy): domain Eukaryota; kingdom Metazoa; phylum Arthropoda; class Insecta; order Orthoptera; family Tettigoniidae; genus Meconema; species Meconema thalassinum. Next base: position 1,846,922,111 of record OX336388.2, on the reverse strand, counting down.
CGATAATTATTATAACTATTTTATGTTTGAACATAAATATTCATAAGTATCTGTCGAGATTTCACCAGTTTTATGTACTGAACAGAGCGCATGGGACGCAGAGAATACCTTGTATTTGACCATGGCCTCCTCGATTACCCCACTATGACACTAGGCCACGCAGTGAAATTTAAATTAGAAGGCCTTGGAACTCAGCGCAGGTGCGATGCTATCCTTACCTAATTGGTCAAACAACTGTTGCTTGAGCTCTGATTGGTGTGAGAAACTGTCCCATAATGAAAACTTGTACTATAATGAGCCTCATTATAGTACAGTTTTTTGACATATAATATTTACATTTCGCCATCGTCGAACATAAACAAATAAACAAGACGATCGCCTCTGGCAGAACTGTGTCGCGTATAGCCCGCATAGCACTAGATTCGGGCGGGTAGTCTCTACTCACAGGGCGCACAGAACCCATTATGCACGAGTTCTCGCTTGGGTCCGCTAGTTTAGTTAATCTATACTAATATAATACAGCTGAAAGGTTTGTTTGTGTGTTTGTGTGTTTAAATGCGCTAATTTCTGGAACTACCAGTCATATTCGAAAAATTATTTTTGTATATGATTGCCTGAATCAAGAGGAATAGTTTAGGCTATGTAGAATTAGGCTACGCCTCTCAGGTAACCTTAAATATGGATTTTTGTTCAGTAAGTCGGAAGACCAAGCGCTCCAGAACAGCTTCAATAATACCTACGTCTATTGTTGCCTTGTAATGCGGGCTGCATCACGTTGCCCCAACCAGTGTTCTGGTGCAGAATTGCGAGCTGCTTATAAATTGCAGTCACGGGGAGTAATTAGTGCAAAAATCATCATGACAATAGTACGCCTCTGAATAAGGGCGATTATTCCGATCCTTACCCTTGAGCGCTCCAGTTCTGTAGTAGTATTCATTATCATCCATAAAACAAATAAATCCACCGGGCGAAGCCGGGCACTACTGCTAGTTAGTCTATTAAATTCTAAATGTCTGATACGCTAGGAGTTTTCCAGTAGGGGTAGAGGCTATACGATCTTTGTTCCCGTTTCGGCTCGATTATCACGATGGAGTGAAGTGGCAGGACGGCATGGCACGCAACTGAAGAGCAGCTGATGTGCCTACTAAAACGTAGCGATGATAAGAGCTCAAAGAAATGTGGGTCATGGCTATTCCTTGGTCAATACGCGCTCTGTTTGCCTGTAGCAGGTGCCCTTGAGCTGGTCGCATAACAAGTCAACCAACATCCTCGAATTTTCGGCGGTTGGTTCGAGTTAACTCGTGTAACCCACTGCACTGGTCTGGTGGAAGCCCTCGAAATTGACACCACATGTATGTCAACGATACCGTTCCTGTACATCAATTCAGAATTAAATATCTTGTCAAAGCTGGGAATCAAACCCGGGTCTCCAGAATGCCACTCAATTATGCTAACCACTACGTTACTAGTGGTCAATTGATGGGTAACTTTCAATCGTACTCTAAGTTCGGTTGGTTGGCTGGTTGGTTCCTTAGTTTAGGGACTGCGACAACGCGGTCATGTAGCCCCTTGTACGTTGGGTGTGTGTAGAATCTGTCTGATAACCGGTGTTAATTGTGATGACTGTATTAGTGTGTGTTATCTGTTTTCAATTCAAGTAAGGACTGCAGACGATAATTTCAAGTAGTTCCTACTTTCGCTACAAAATTCTACCGTCCACGACACCTAGCTGTTAACTTCGCTACTACTAAGTGCCGTCGCAACCAGCGTCCGGTGACGAACGTTGGAACTTAAGAGCATTAATCAAAACTAACCTACAAATTATGGCTTCACACATGTGTAGTTAGTGAAGGTCCCATAACATGGGCTTTACTTCCCCTCCGAAGGAAGACGTACTGAGGGATTTTTAACGATCTTAAAAAATCCGACGACTTCGGCCGGGTTTGAACCCGCGATCTTGGGCATAGAAGTGGGATAATAGAAGGGGCGAAGTGGAGGAAGGACGGAATCATACAGAAAGAAGGTAGACTACTATGAAGATAAGGAAGGGAATATGTGACGATGGAAGATTGAAAAAAGAAAAAAAGAGAATCAGAGGAGGGAAGGAAGGAAGGAAACTGCACTTTGGATCAGTAACATTGTCATCTTGTCTCCGTAGCAGGCCACTTACTTATCAAACTACACCATACCGGAGGCTTGATCTTTGATTTACATTAGCGGAGGTAGACGTGCATAGACAAAGTATAATGTAACAAGGAAATTAATTATTGCAGCATTGGCAACACTGCGCAGCCAAGTTGACATCCAACAGGTTGCAATGGAGTTGAAAGAGCTGTGGAGCAGATAACTTTCAACGCTCTCACTTTGACAGACTTGGAAGACGAAAGTAAAAGCTTATAATTCCCATCCCACTAGATGGAATATTTTGCTCCGAGAAAGGTGAATGTTTGTTTACACTCTTGGGCTGGAGATCATCCTCCAGATGGAAGTCAAGCGAATCTCGAGCCCCCTTCAAACTTTCTGAGCTCTTCTGAACGACCCGAAACTAATTTAAGATCGGTAACAATGTTGGCAAGAATGCAAAATAAGAGAATTCAACTGAAGAGCTGCAATTGAACCACAGCATACCTTGAAGGATATGCTATGATGTGAACATTTTCAGCGTTAGCAAATAATGACAAGTTCTCCCTCTGTAGATATAGTAGCCAAACTTTGAAAACAGCGACAACACGTTTGCAGAATATTATTAGGGGATGACACATCTGCCGAACTGAGCGAGATGCTGTATTTGTGTAAAACTCTCTAAATGTCGTAATAATTGGAGTTTTTAACATCGGTAAGACGACTTCCACCGAGCTTATCCTACTGTCGACCAAAATATTATGTGCACTTGAGTTTGAAGGTTGTTTGTGAAGTAACCACCAATAGACCTACATAAAATCCAATTACATCATCATTTTCGTCGTTCTATTTTACGTTAGTTCATATAGGTTTGGAATTCTTAATTTACATTTTAATATTTTTTATCGCAGTTGGAACACAAAAAGTGCCCGTTTTTAAGCGTGTTTCAACCATGCGTCACATTTAAGAATTATCTCACAAACCCATCATCAGACCAAATTCAAATTTTAACACAATATACATTGGAATGTTGTATAACTGGTTTATTAATTTCAAAAATTTGTTTGTCCAAGAAACAAAGTTGTTATCATTTTTGTAAGGTAACATTTTCTCGGCTCGGGGTCGTTGGAAAATGTAGTTCTTGGTCACGTTGTAATCCTTACACATCTAAAAGGTATGCTGTATGACTGTGAAATACGTAAATTAATTCAGTTATTTTATATCAGTTTATATTTGTACGGGGAAATAAGACATGGTTCACCAGCTAGCCGCTCCGGGAAAAGCTGTACAGCGTTGCCAAATGGAGCCCATCACTTCCGAGCGAAGCGCGCCATGACGCGTGATGGGCTCCATTTGGCAACGCTGTACAGCTTTTCCCGGAGCGGCTAGCTGGTGAACCATGTCTTATTTCCCCGTACAAATATAAACTGATATAAAATAATTGAATTAATTTACGTATTTCACAGTCATACATCATAACGTTTTTGATATATAAGGATTACAAAGCGACCAAGAACTACATTTTTCACGACCCCGAGCCGAGAAAAAGTTACCTTACAAAAATGATAACAACTTTGTTTCTCGGACACACAAAATTTTGAAATGAATACACCAGTTATACAACTTTCCAATGTATATTGTGTTAAAATTTGGATTCGGTCTGATGACGAGTTCGTGAGATAATAATTCCTAAATGTGACGCATGGTTGAAACAAGCTTAAAAACTGGCACTTTTCGTGTTCCAACGGCGATAAAAAATATTAAAATATAAATTAAAAATTCCAAACCTACATGAACTAACGTAAAATAGAACGACGAAAATGATGATGTTATTCGATTTTATGTAGATCTATTGGTTACTTCACAAACAACCTTCAAACTCGAGTGCACATAATATTTTGGTCGACAGTAGTTATCCTGCTTACGCAGCTGGCTCGTAGCCCGCACGGAGGGTGGCATCACGAGGTAATGCTGGATCTCGTGATTAGACGGAACTGCATTGTCGGTCACCTGAATTCAAAATATAAATAAAATTATAACATAAGTGTCATGACGCATCCAAAAATGATTACTACAAGTTATTTCATATTACTCATGGATATGATACAGGAATAAATGTCAATTAGGCTGCAAGTTTAGTCCTTTTATGAAATACTAGCAACTTGTCCCGGCTTCACCCGGAAACAGTTATGAATGTGGAACGAATTCTTGTCAGACTTAATTTAATAAGAATGGCGAGGTTCGTGAAACACAAATCCCCCTTCCGTCCGATCTAAAAACTCTTATAGTGGGTGATGTATTGAAGATAGCGATATGCTCTCCAGAACATTTTTGTAGAATTTTTCATGCTGAACAATTCTTTCACTCATAGTATATTGATATTTTTAATGGTTTGCCCAGCGTAAGCTTAAAAAGCGCATGAACGCCAGGTTCTTTTTTCGACTTTTCACGGAAATCGTTACTGCTTGGCTTCCTTTGATCACAAATAAATAATTTTCTACAGAAATGTTCCTCGAAATATCCTTTACGGAATGGTGAAAACTGATTCAAAATCCATCCAGTGGTTCTCGAGATTACCCGTGACATGCAAGAATCGGGGACTTTGTTTTATACTAAGTAGAATTTCTTTATTGCAAACGCTGTATCACTCGTAATTCTCCAGAAATAATAATAAACAGAATATGCTGGATCCCACCACGCTTAGTAAATACTGGTACTTGTTTTCCCGCCTAATGTAATTGGACTCAATTTGTGTTGACCGACTGGAAAGCTTTCTTTAATAGAACTAGGCAACACAGAAAAATGACTTCTAATAGCCTACTTTATTTAACCAAATTCTGTTTCATAAAGATTCATGAGCACTGACAACTTTATTTTGTACATTCATATTACTGGTTAATTAGTAAGCTGATCAAATTTGAGTATAAGAGTGGTGTTGCCTATGATTGACTCAAGTCATTTTGTTGTTATCATTATTTATAGTTTGGAGGTTTTTAATTGAGAATATCAAGTTGTTTTCGTTTTGTTTAGGCCTTTGAATGTGTAAAATGAGCAAATGTTGTTTGAGTCTTCAGTCTTTTGACTGGTATAATGCAGCTATCCATGCCTTCCTGTCCTGACCTAAGCGTTTCATCTGTACGTAACTAGCACACCTTACATACGAGGCAATCTGTTGAACATATTTTAACCTTGGTCTACCCTTATAGTTCTTGTCCGTCCTCGACCCGTCCTTCCAAAACAAAGTTTGCGATTCCTGGGTTTCTTAGGATGTGTGCTACCAACCTATCTCTTCTCATTATTAGCAGGCAACATAAACGTCTCTCCTCTTCCTAGCATGTTAACAGCTCTTCATTTGTTACTCTATCTACCCATCTGATCATCATTATCCTGTAACACCACATTTCAAACGCTTCTATTCTCCTCTTTTCTCCTGCACTAACAGTCCATGTTTCACTTCTGTATAGTAGCACGCTCCAGTCAAAGGCTTTCAAAAATGATTTTCTAATACCTACATCTATATTTGGTGTCAACAGGTTTCTTTTCTGTAGAAATGCTTTCCATGCCTAGATGAGCAAAGGCACAGAAAATAATACAATAAAACTAAGTTTCTTGCGAAAAGTGCGAAATACATGTTTGGACGGAACTGGAAGAATATGCGGTATCCAACCATAATCTCTAATTATACGCATTTTATATTATGTTACTTTCATAATTATAGCTTGTTCTCCCTCTAAAATTACTAATATACACTTGATCTCCATCACTATTTGAATGTGATTAATCCATTTCCCAATTTACTGCATCACAAGATTACTGTACGAGTATATGGTAAAATAAAAATCCCGTTCAAGTTTTCTCACGAATAATGGGGAACATTAGACTAAAAGACTCAAAAAAAAGTATATTTTAACACCCTGCTTTGTTTATGAAAGAGTTTGCTAAACATATATTAGAAACCGGCAGTAGTAGCTTGAAGTCATAACATACCAAAACCTTTGTTGCTGAAATGGCACAGATCAGTGGGAAAGTCAAGCTACAGAGCTGCTAGTTCAACCCTGGATTGTTGTAAGAAAATGTTGCACTACCAACAGTATTGTTAAATCAGAATTCCACAGAACAGAACAGCGGGAATGGCAAGCAACAGAGCTGCTAATTCTATCCTGGATTGGCGTACGCTTTGTGTGCATGACCATGGGAGTGCGAATAATAGATGACTCGTCGAGCTCGGAAGCTGGGAGGAAATACGGGAATCGATCCTGGTCCCCCCAACAGCAAACACATATGAGCCAATTATGAGCGTTTCACTAATGCGGTATGGAAAGTATGATCCATTCCATTCGCATCCGGATAAGCGGAAGTTGGTGGAGTTCAGTCCTGCTTCCTGGATCACTGCAGCTGAGCTTACTTTCACCGCTAGTTGTCTTCCTTGGAGTGTAGCCTTACAAGGACGTAATGAATATCTTTCAGAGCCCAGAAATCTTCCAGCGATTCAAGCTCGAACCTTGCGGATCTCTTATGGAGAGTGTTATGCCATAGGGAACTAAGCGACATAAAAAAAAAAAGTTAAGCACGCTATGTGACTGACATAACTTATGTGTTCTTTGGGAGCTGCCATATCGAACTAAGTCGAATCGATATCTGTTTCGGCTACCGTGGTATCGCTGACTGCAGGTTGGCTATTACAAAGTCGTGAAGTTGTAAAATTCATTGCCTTGTATCTCAAAACTGGTACTGAGTCGCTTAGTTCGCTATGGCATAGAATTCCCCTTATCTGTTTTTATATCCGACCCAACATATTCTTGTATGCAGGGCTAGATTTGTGACGGTAGGCACCGGTAAGCCGTATCGAAACCTCTTTGCGTCTTTGTTAACACAAACTGTCTCCTCACTACTTTTCCTGAAGCCGAATGGCCCTCCACTCACTCGTTTTGACCCTTCTAAGTACGTGGGGACGGCACTCCGCTCTGGATACTAACGGCAAGGAAGCACATACAACGAAAACTTTTCTGGACTATGGACAATTGTATAAACTGTGAGGTAAAACATGTTTAAGTACAGTACATTTTATAATAAATAATTGTTTCAGAAAAACTGTCAAGACAAAATTATAAAACCAGAAATAAAAGATTGTTGGTGAACATGTGTGTATTTTCAAATCGAATGTAGTTAATTTTTTAAATTGAGTAAAAAAACATAATTGAAATAATGTACATTGTGTGAATGGTAGCCTAGTTGGCCTACATTAAAATTTGATACAGGCCAACGGCTATGGTAAGAAAAATGTTGCTACAGAAGTCTCAATTTAATTTAAAATTGCAATCAAAATTAAATTGCTATTTTGTCCAGTGATTAATTTTTAGAGGTGTTCAGAAGAGCGTAAAAATATCGTTTTTAGAACTCTATATTTCAATATTACATATAGCCCCCACCCCCCATCACCATCCGGTAGTCCACAGTACCAGAACCTCTATTTTTAACCTATTTCAATTTTATGAAAAAAGAGGCTTATGAGATCACATTTTGTCCGTGTGTGTGTGCGTGTGTGTGCGATGGTGTGTGTGTGTCTCCCCTTATAACTTCTAAACAGCTGGAGCGATTTCAATGAAACTCGGTAAGATCATAGCACCATTCTGGCCGACCCCGACAGTGCCCTTCAAATTTTATTGTGTCTCACCAATCCAACATGGCGGCTTGCGAAATATTTCTCTAGATTCAGTATCTCCAAAATTATTACCAATATCACCCTGAAATTGTGTACGGTGATAAAGGGTACTACTAGAAGTTCACCTATGAGACTTTCAAAAACCTGGTAACTACAAAACCAATATGATGGCCAAGCGCAAATGAGACATTTAAATAGACTTTACTCGCGATTTAACCATTCAAACGTAATGAAACTTGGTACAGCAAATGTGTATACACATTGTAATGCACTGGCATCTAATTTAGTTAAATTGTTTACATAACCTCAAAATGGCGGCTGTGCGAAATATTTCACCGGCATTCTGCATCTCCAAAACTATTACAGATATCTCCTGAAATTTTGTACGGTGATAAAGGGCAATGGTACAAGTTTATCTATGTAACTTTCACACACCTGTGACGTTCAAAACGAACATGGCGGCCAAGCGAATTTGAAACATTTTAATAGACTTTTCTCGTGATTTAACTCTCTGAGCACAGTGAAATGTGGTACAGTAAATGATAATACATATTGTAATGCACTGCCATCTAATTTAGTTCAATTGCTTACATAACCTGTGCGTAATTTTAAAATTAAGTTTTATTTCTTGTGTCGTAATCATGCAATCGAAGTGAAAGTTTGAATAATGAAGCTACGCACTAATTTTCCCTTAATGGTACATAACTCTATGGCCGATACATGTAACAATCCAAAATGGCGAGCATCCGAAATATTTAGACGGTACTCAATATCTACGAATCTTTTACAGCAATCAAACTGCATTTTTTTATGTTCATAGAGGCTATGAACAAAGTTCACCTATAGGACTTTCAGTAACCTGGTGAGCACAAATCCAACAAGGCGGCGACGCGAAGTATACATATTTAAATGAACGTTTCTCACGATTTAACCATCCGAATGCAGTGAAACCTTGCTCGTTAAATGCTTATACAAATGTTAATCCACTGGCATCTAATTTATTTCAAATATTTTCATAACCACAAGATGGCAGCTGTGCGAAATTTCAAAATTAAGGTTTTGTTTCTTGTGTTGTAATCATGCGATCGGAATGAACATTTGTATAATGAAGCTACGTAATAATTGTTCTTTATGGTGCATAACTATATGGCCTATACTTACAATCCAAAATGGCGACCATCCGAAATATTTTGACGGTTCTTAGTATCTACGAATCATTTATAGCAATCAGACTGTTTTTTTAATGTTCATAGAGGCCATTAACATAAGTTCATCTATAGGACTTTCAATAACCTGGTGAGCACCAATCCAACATGGCGGCGATGCGGAGTATACATATTTAAGTGGACGTTTCTCGCGATATAACCATCCGAGTGCAGTGGAACTTTGTACAGTAAATGCTTATACAAATGTCAATCCACTGGCATCTAGTTTATTTCAATTGTTTTCATAACCATGCGATTGACGTTTGAATACCACACGTACACAATAATCTTCATGTCATATTATAGTCTATAATGAACCCTTATTAATCTATCGATGAATAAGTCTTCATGACTTTATTATTATTATTACTGATGCCCAGGCAGTACATGTTGAAATTGACAAAGGGAAGGCAAGGTAGTGTGTTGCAATGATTACAACAGAAGCAAGCTTGGTAGTTATTCCTGAAGATGACCGGTTAAGCCGAGTTCAAGGACAAATTCTTTACCAACGCGCACCTAAATTGGAGTCATTATGGGAGTGTCACGACTAAAGTGTCAACCGATCCAGGATTGAATCAGCCAATCAGAAGAGACGACGCCAAAGCCACGCGGTGAGTTGCGTACCCTGGAAAAATGCGCGGAAACGCATATCTAAAGAACCGCCGATCCGAATTAATTCCGCATACGTGCATTGAGACTTTTGGATAAAATGAAGAAGATTGATACTAGTCCCAAGTTTGTGAGGTGAAAACTCCAGATTATTTTTACAAATTCTCCCCACTCTACCTCATTCTGTCAGTTTCCAATAAATTGTTCGGTGATGAGCTGTTTAGGACACAACTTTATTGAGCTCTGGTGAGCAACGTTCAAGTCAGTCTGCGTCACGATTTTTCAAGCTCTAATGAGCATACTTCACTAACATTTCATTTTGTGCTCAAGGGAGCAGTGTTCACGTGTAGCAGTGGAGATATCTAGGCGAGATAAGTGCTGCATGAGAGACATGTTTAAGACTTGTTTTCAAGCCAGTTGCGATGAGTTTGAAGTGTGTAATTTTATGTAAATTTTTGAATTGTATTTTTGAGTGATATTTGTGCGTGTGTTAAGCAAATGCTCAGATAGGGCAAGTCTACGATCAGTAATCGCATAGGACATTATTGTGAGTGAAAGTAGTAGCTCACAGCGATTATAGCTAGGCATATTATTAACATTGAACATTTCTGTTCAAGAAACTACGCCAAGATGTCTGATGTATGGTCGTGTGATGGATTGATGTGCATCGCCTCTACAACTACGTCGACGATGGAGGGCTAGATTTCCCGTAGGGAAATGCGCCGGGACGGAGGTTAAGTTCTGCAAGCTGAAACGGTGATCTACAAACATTGATTTACTCAATATGTAGTTAGATAAGGCGCGGGAACGTTGTAAATATTTCATTCTTTGTTTTTCTTGTGTTTAGATTTTTGTGTGTGCCGACACTATCGTCTTTAAATGTACGTTGGCGCGTGGCCAAATTTGTTTGTTGTATATTTTTCTTTGGAGTCATTATTAGTGTACACGGCGTGTGTATTTGATTTTATACATGCGAATGCGAAACTCGTTACATTCGATAAGTGGTGCTTTATTTAAGTTCATTTTTTATAGGAAAGGGAGGTAATTATTGTAATTTGTTTTATGAACAGGTTTTTATTCATACTAAGGTTGTCGAGCGCAACAAATTAAGATGTAACTGTAGAACACCTTAAGTCTAATTTTTAACGATTTTTTTAGTCCTTTTCAGGTTCTTTAGTCACGGACCAGATTGGAAGCGCAAGCTGGTGGAAAATATTTTATGTCATTTATTTCAGGTTCCTTTCCAACCCATACGTGTGAATCTGTGTGTGTTCTTGTGTCAGGTGTGTGTATTGATTCTTCGTGATGAGGGGTAGGATGTGCTACCGCCCTCATTTTGTTGTTGTAGTAATTTTTGATGGAAAGGCAGAGCGCTCTTGGAGGCTACTGTACCTTGTCCAGTGCTGATTCTTGGATTTCCTAGGGGAAATGCTGATATATTTTTATTCTGACACACACACGTATATTATGTGCTTTGGGAGCACGCTTCATCGAGACTCGAACCCATGCCACGGCAGGTCGAGGTTATTGACACGTGGGTTGACAGATGTGCAGATTTCCACTAAGCGCCCGTCTAGGTCTGGTGACTCAACTTTTAGGCAGTCCAGCTGACCGACTGACCCCTATAAGCTATCATTAGCAAACCTGTTCTTTTGTGATGGTCATTGGACCATAATTAATTGGGGAGTTCGCCATGTTTGTTACGAATTATCGCATATCGTATGAATGGAATATTGTTTTAATGATGTAAATGTTGGCTTTGAGCCTAGTGATTTTTTATGACTCAGTTCATGTTAGTTTTTCTGTTGTGACACCTGTTGGTGTAGTGGTTTTTTACTTGTAAAAATGACAAGCGGTCATATGTGTATTTTCTTTTGTTGGTCACGTGTTAATTTACTTGTGTTGATTTGAAAAGTCCTAATTTTAGGCATTAATGTTTGCTACGGCAGTTCTTTGAGTCCAATTTCATGCGGAAATTATTTGTTGTTTATTTAGTGTAGGAAGTGTCGGTTTAATTTAGGTAGTGAATAGTTGGTTCCCCGCGTCTGTCTAGCTCTAGACAATGCAGATTCGTCCTCTGAAGGTTTACCGGATGGTGACGAATCTCGCATTTATTTGTACACATCGTTAAGCATGTAGAACAGCCGCACACGTACACAATGTCATTGAAGTATTTGGGACATTTGGTCCAGTTACAATCTCTCCTGAGAATAGGCCTAGTTATGGCAAGTAATTAATTCAAGTGGGAATCATTTGGGAAATCTTGTTTGTTTATTTTTTTATTGTAAATAGTTGATCTGTTATTAAATCCATTTGTTTTAACCCTGATATTCACTTCTTCCTGCATGTTATTTTGTTATGTGTTACCCTGCATGTTATAGTAGCGCTTTAACAACAACTTACGAAATGGACTGTTACACCCCCCGAAACTGAGTCTCATAAGCTTCTTTGCAAGGGTTCATATATCAAAAATGGCTGCCCAAGTGGGGATTGTTGTTGTTGTTGCTTTGCTGACCTCATACTTATTTCGCTGAGAAATGATGCCAGGTCAAGCGGGCAAGAGTAAATTCAGTAAATTGAGGCGAAGTTGTACCGCCATGTGCATTAGTAAAATCACTGAGTTCTTAAAGTAAGAAATATCTAACAAGGTTAGAAGTTGATATTGTATTTGTTGTTAACTTGTTCTGGCGCCCGGCATAAAATTAGAAATTTTGCATATTAGTGAATTCAGTCAAAGCAGGAATGTGTTGCCCTATTTTTACATTTAATTAACTTCGGTTAATTGGTGTTGTTCGTAAATTCTGTTGGTTAGGAATTTAAAAGTAGATCACAAGGCAGTTATTTTATTGTTTGGAAATACGAGTCATTTATTCAGTAAAATTTTGATTACTGAAACTTTAATTAAATTAGAATCAGTAATATTTAAATATCGAGACATGTGTGCGTGTGTATGACTGAAATCCCAGTGCATGACCCTGTTCTTCTCTGAGTATATTTGTGTGTGTTGTGCGATGGCTAGCATCGAAGAGATCAAAGTGTTGATGGAGCAGATGTCCGTGCAGTTGACTGCGCAATTGTCTGAAAAAACGGAAGAACAGTTACAGGACATGAACAGTAACATAACTACACAATTGCAAACCCAGAAATTAGACAGTGATAAACAATTACACGAGTTGCGTGAGCACAGTGATAGACAATTACAGGATGTGAACAGTAACATTACGGTACAATTACAGATCCAGAAATTGGATAGTGACAAACAATTACACGAGTTGCGGGAACAGAGTGATAATAATAACAAACAATTAGCTGAATTAAACCATAAATTATCAGAGCAGGCAGCAGCACAAACAGTTCAGTTTGAGAAGATCACCCAGGAAATAAATCAGAGTACTAGGGTAGAATTAGAGAAACTGACAGGAGAGGTAGCGGAAAATAACTCGAAGCAATTAGGAGAGATTAAGAAGATAGAATCTAAATTCGACAATAAACTTGTACAATTAGATGAAATCGTAGCCGCCAAATTGAAACAGATTGAGACAGCATGCGTAAACAACACGGCTGGAATAAAAAGCACGCATGATGAATTACAGGGGCAATTCGACAGGATAGAGGCGAAGAACGAAAACATACAGGAGTAGATTAATTCAGTCGATAATAATGTACTAGAATTAATAAAAGAACTTGACAAGCTGGAAATAAAAACGGAGAAAGAACGGATGCACTTGCGCGAAAACCTGGGAGACCAGTTAACTAAAAATCAGGAAGAGATGGGAGAACAATTGGTTAAAACTCAGCAGCAAATACGAGAAGAGGTAGGAGAACAATTAACTAAGACCCAAGAGCAAATACGTGAAGAGGTAGGGGAAGAATTAATTAAAACCCAGCAGGTGATACTAGAGCAAATACGAGAAGAGCTTGAGAAGAATCAGGAAAGGAGTGAAAAAAAATTAGTAGTTTGAAGAACAGGATCCGGAAAGATTGGGAAGAGCAGGTGAATGAAACTAAAGGAGATAGGCTGACGATATTAAAGCGGCTAGGCGAGTACAATTCTAGAATGCAGGCTTTGGAGGAAAATATGAAGTCCAAACTCCAAGAACACGCAGACCTCATAGTTAAGAACGAGATAAGGTCCTTAGAAAATGCTGCTTTATTCTCTGCAGATAACACAGTAGGCAAACAGGGAAGTATTGGAAGTCCGGTGGGCTCGAAGCTGGCTGAGGATACGAGCCGAGGTCAGAGTCCAAATATAACGTGCGACACATTCCAAAACTACAGAGGGGAGACATCAACTCCACAACCCGGCTTGGCACCTGCCCAAGTGATACAAGTAATTAGGGGAAACGACTTTAAACCCGAAAAATTCAGGGAGAATTCAGGATCTACTCCTAAAGCATTTTTGCGCCAGCTGGACGATTACTTTAATGACCAACACGTCAGTCCCGCAAAACAGCTGCGACTGGTTGAACAATTATTAGAGGGCCCAAGTTTAATTTGGATCCAGAGTTTCAAGTAAACATTTAATGGCATGGCCCAGTTTAAAGAGGCATTCTTGAGGAAGTTCTGGAGTCCGTCATTGCAGCAGGGCTTGAGGATGGATTTATACACCAGGAAATATCATAGCACACACCCCACAAGGTTTTCCGAGTTCTTTAGCCAACAGCTGGTTAAATTCCGGGATTTTGACGACCCCGCTTCAGAGGAAAACATGGTTTTAACCATCGGTAAGCAGCTTCCGATGAATATTCAGCAGTTTTTAGTGGCTGGTATCATCAAAACCGCAGTTCAGGCCGAGGAGATACTCCGCCATTTGGATGAGACGAGTATGGTCAGTCCGCAGACAGGGAGACGGAACATGGAGTGTGTAAACACGGCTGAAGTTGTTCAAGGGCATCAAAATAATCACAATCAGAGTAATCAAACGAAGACACAGTCTACCGGAACACAATTTACGCCCAGACGGCAGGAGTTCGATGGCCGAAACCAATACAATAACAACAATAGGAACTTCCAGAATCGCCGTGATAATTATAATAATAATAATCAGATCAATTACAATTAGAGGATGTACCAGCGAGATAATAATAACTGGAGAGGAAACCAGAACCAGGGCAGGCCATACCAAAGGAACGGGGAAGGAAGATGGAACGACCAGAGGAATTATCGGCAAGATAACCATGGAGATTATCGCGATGAATGGAAGAAGCGTTACATTGAGACACAGAAATATTTAGACGAATTAAACGCTGAAGAAACAGAGAAAGAGAAGTGGGGAGAGCCATGAAAAACAGAAGTCTAGATAATCACCAGGATGTAGAAAGGGTGACAAGACAGGAGGACACGCGGGAAAATAGCAGAGGGAATTCGCGGGACGAAGTTTCGGGGAAGGGCCTGGAAATATGGTAGCGGAAGAAGAAGAAGACGGTAGAAGAAGAAGGTGGGAGAAGAAGAAGATGGGAGAAGAAGAAGAAGATGGGAGAAGAAGAAGAAGAAGAAGGGAACCTTTTGATGAGTAATCAGGACTATGAATGCAGAATCATTATTGCAAATTTTAATTTGAGAGCCTACACTCAAATATACGTGGCCATGTACCTGGGAAGAGCGAGCTTTGTTTGTAAACAAGACAGCTGGTCCGGCAGAAGTTGTAATCGTGTGAGTGAGAGGGGAGGTCTGGCGAGACGTGTGAATGACATTGTTGCGTGGAGCGCGCACACTAATTGGGTCAGTGGAATGTACACTCAGGCAGATGAGTGAGGTACTTAAGAGATGTTATCTATACTACTGTGGATATTGTTTTTAAAATCCAAATCAATCACTTGCTTCGAACTTCAAAACCTTGCTGAGGATAAATGAACCCTTATTATTCTATCGATTTATAAGTCTTCATGATTTTATTATTATTATTACTGATGTCCAGGCAGTACATGTTGAAATTGACAAAGGGAAGGCAAGGTAGTGTGTTGCAATGATTACAACAGAAGCAAGCTTGGTAGTTATTCCTGAAGATGACCGGTTAAGCCGAGTTCAAGGACAAATTCTTTACCAACGCGCACCTAAATTGGAGTCATTATGGGAGTGTCACGAGTAAAGTTTCAACCGATCCAGGATTGAATCAGCCAATCAGAAGAGACGACGCCAAAGCCACGCGGTGAGTTGCGTACCCTGGAAAAAGGCACGGAAACGCATATCTAAAGAACCGCTGATCCAAATTAATTCCGCATAAGTGCATTGAGACGTTTGGATAAAATGAAGAAGATTGATACTAGTCCCAAGTTTGTGAGGTGAAAACTCCAGATTATTTTTACAAATTCTCCCCACTCTACCTCATTCTGTCAGTTTCCAATAAATTGTTCGGTGATGAGCTGTTTAGGACACAACTTTATTGAGCTCTGGTGAGCAACGTTCACGTCAGTCTGCGTCACGATTTTTCAAGCTCTAATGAGCATACTTCACTAACATTTCATTTTGTGCTCAAGGGAGCAGTGTTCACGTGTAGCAGTGGAGATCTCTAGGCGAGATAAGTATTGCCTGAGAGACATGTTTAAGACTTGTTTTCAAGCCAGTTGCGATGAGTTTGAAGTGTGTAATTTTATGTAAATTTTTGTATTATATTTTTGAGTGATATTTGTGCGTGTGTTAAGCAAATGCTGTGATAGGGCAAGTCTACGATCAGTAATCGCATAGGACATTATTGTGAGTGAAAGTAGTAGCTCACAGCGATTATAGCTAGGCATATTATTAACATTGAACATTTTTGTCCAAGAAACTACGCCAAGATGTCTGATGTATGGTCGTGTGATGGATTGATGTGCATCGCCTCTACAACTACGTCGTCGATGGAGGGCTAGATTTCCCGTAGGGAAATGCGCTGGGACGGAGATTAAGTTCTGCAAGCTGAAACGGTGATGTACAAACATTGATTTACTTAATATGTAGTTAGATAAGGCGCGGGAACGTTGTAAATATTTCATTCTTTGTTTTTCTTGTGTTTAGATTTTTTGTGTGCCGACACTATCGTCTTTAAATGTACGTTGGCGCGTGGCCAAATTTGTTTGTTGTATATTTTTCTTTGGAGTCATTATTAGTGTACACGGCGTGTGTATTTGATTTTATACATGCGAATGCGAAACTCGTTACATTCGATAAGTGGTGCTTTATTAAAGTTCATATTATTTATAGGAAAGGGAGGTAATTATTGTAATTTGTTTTATGAACAGGTTTTTATTCATACTAGGGTTGCCGAGCGCAACAAATTAAGATGTAACTGTAGAACACATTAAGTCTAATTTGTTACGATTTTTTTTTAGTCCTTTTCAGGTTCTTTAGTCACGGACTAGATTGGAAGCGCAAGCTGGTGGAAAATATTTTATGTCATTTATTTCAGGTTTCTGTCCAACCCATACGTGTGAATCTGTGTGTGTTCTTGTGTCAGGTGTGTGTATGGATTCTTCGTGATGAGGGGTAGGATGTGCTACCGCCCTCATTTTGTTGTTGTTGTAATTTTTGATGGAAAGGCAGACCGCTCTTGGAGGCTACTGTACCTTGTCCAGTGCTGATTCTTGGATTTCCTAGGGGAAATGCTGAGATATTTTTATTCTGACACACACACGTATATTATGTGCTTTGGGAGCACGCTTCTTCGAGACTCGAACCCATGCCACGGCAGGTCGAGGTTATTGACACGTGGGTTGACAGATGTGCAGATTTCCACTTAGCGCCCGTCTAGGTCTGGTGACTCATCTTTTAGGCAGTCCAGCTGACCGACTGACCCCTATAAGCTATCATTAGCAAACCTGTTCTTTTGTGATGGTCATTGGACTATAATTAATTGGGGAGTTCGCCATGTTTGTTACGAATTGTCGCATATCGTATGAATGGAATATTGTTTTAATGATGTAAATGTTGGCTTTGAGCCTAGTGATTTTCTATGACTCAGTTCATGTTAGTTTTTCTGTTGTGACACCTGTTGGTGTAGTGGTATTTACTTGTAAAAATGACAAGCGGTCATATGTGTATTTTCTTTTGTTGGTCACGTGTTAATTTACTTGTGTTGATTTGAAAAGTCCTAATTTTAGGCATTAATGTTTGCTACGGCAGTTCTTTGAGTCCAATTTCATGCGGAAATTATTTGTTGTTTATTTAGTGAAGGATGTGTCGGTTTAATTTAGGTAGTGTATAGTTGGTTCCCCGCGTCTGTCTAGCTCTAGACAATGCAGATTCGTCCTCTGAAGGTTTACCGGATGGTGACGAATCTCGCATTTATTTGTACTCATCGTTAAGCATGTAGAACAGCCGCACACGTACACAATGCCATTGAAGTATTTGGGACATTTGGTCCAGTTACAATCTCTCCTGAGATTAGGCCTAGTTATGGCAAGTAATTAATTCAAGTGGGAGTCATTTGGGAGATCTTGTTTGTTTATTTTTTTATTGTAAATAATTGATCTGTTATTAAATTCATTTGTTTTAACCCTGGTATTCACTTCTTCCTGCATGTTATTTTGTTATGTGTTACCCTGCATGTTATAGAAGCGCTTTAACAACAACTTACGAAATGGACTGTTACACCCCCCGAAACTGAGTCTCATAAGCTTCTTTGCAAGGTTTCAATACATAAAAATCCAACATGGCGACCATCTGGAATATTTAGACGGTTCTCAATATCTACGAATCTATTACAACAATCAAACTGAAATTTTGTATGTGGATAGAGGCAATTGACATGAGTAGGATATATGAAAATAGGCTGTATAGTTCTTCGAGGAACTACTTGTTACAAATCAAGCACTGCTTGTATGGATTTGCCTTGTAATACAGAATAGCACAGAATAAGATTCTAAAAAGATGTTGTTGTTGTAGTTGTTGTTCCATTTTAGGGGCTTGAACATCGTGGTTATTTAGCCCCGTATATTTTGTGTATGTGTTAATAAATAATAAATAAATCAATCAATAAATAAATAAATAACTACTGTCTGAAACCTGTGGTATTGTGGTGCATGCATTAGTGTGTGTACAGGGTCTCCCAGGTAAAGTCAGACCGTCAGGCAGCGTTTTCGCTCTCCGCTACAGCAGCCTCCCCAGCCGAGTTTATGTCGCGGTCTAGCCGGGCTTGTGTCGTGCATTTACAATCTTACTTACAGTTCTTACTGATACTGAGCTACCGTAGATTATTCAAGCATATAAAACAATACCGTGTTACCGAATAACAATTTCAAAGCAAAAAATAAAAAATAAAGTTCGCATTGTTTTCATTCAATGCCGCCAGTTTCTCTTACAGGCAGTATTGTTGCTGTGTTCTTGCCAGTCTGAATCGCAAGCCACAAGAGAGTGTGAAGTGTCAGTGCAGATAAGAAGGTAACATAAACAACAGCTGCCTGCAAGATTAAATTAAAGAAGCACAGATATTTCTTTGAAGTCTATATGACCTCACGTCACGAGTTAAAGGTTTTAAACAGGGCAGAACTTACTCGCGTCAGCCAAAATGTAGTTACCAGATGCAATGCCTGTATAACCCAGGCAGTATAATTTAATATTTTTGTGATGAAAGATAAGAGTTGTGCACTGTAATGTCTGGCTTCGTTTAATAAGTTTCGTTGTAATTCTACAATTGAATCCAGAGGAATTGATTATAGCATGAGAAAAGTACGTCCATCTACCATTTTGAATATTATGAAATCGTTGATCTTGTGCCTTATACAGAGAAATCCTCTTATCTGAGCCTAAATACTTGCTGCGTTTTGTCATTGAAACTGTAAGAAATAGTGGACTAACTATATTACTCTCTTTCATTTTAAAGATGGCCGCTACGAGCTATGAGTAATGGTAGCAAAGTATTTTGTATGGTACTCCTCTTTCACCAAATTTCCCGTTAAATATTTCATAAACTAATGATACTAATGTGTGGAGTATGTATAGAGTCACTATGCTTTTGACTTAGTCATAGGATGCCAGATATAAGTTTTCACATTCCTACTAAATTTCGTTATAGTAACACTAAAATACTTTGAGTTATTCATTATCACATTCTAAAATTTCAAGATGGGCACTGCGCGTTGTATTTACTCTGTTATTTTATGGCTTATTTCAACATTACCCCTCATATGGTACTTTGTTGTCACTAAATTTCGTTTTAATTGCGCAATTTCATTTTGAACGTTTCAGTATTATCTTTTAATAGTAGGCTACGCCCAGCTGCTATCTTTAAAATTTGGAGTTGCTGTTAGTTTGCTCTGGGCATACGAAACCATATAGCTTATAATGTTCTACATTATCTGTAATTTTCATGATTTTAGTTCTAAAACTTAGAAAGTTTTTTTTAGATTGTTGATTTTCAGCATTGTTCTTTTGTTTTGGGTATACAAAGTGACTTATCAAGTCCTATTTTACCACTAAAATTTGTTATTATAGCTCCAGTGTACCAAAGGTTATTACTTTATTTTGAAATTTTAAGAAGGCCACTGTGCGCTATTTTCAGTATGATAATCTTTTGATGAACGCAATTGAGAACCCTTGTATAATACTCATCTCTCGGTAAGATGTGTCATAATTACCCTGATTCATTCTGAGTTGTCGATTTTGATGTTTTAATAGCATGATTAACGCGAAATTTAGTGAGAGACGAGCACCTCAGAAGGAAGCCACTACCATTATGCAAAGTAGTATGACATTGAATTTAGCGCGCATAAACTATACAAAGAAATAATTCTATATATTCTAGAGATACAATATCTCAAATCAAAATTATTGTAGAACCATATACAGACTTTATGTGATAATGGTGAAGAGCACCCATGGACATATTTTTCAAGATGGTGGCTGAGCATACTAAACCTTCAAATCAATAATTTATGGTCAAATTGAGCAATTAACACGAAATTCTGTAAGTGGGGAGAAACAGATCAGATACCTCACTTGCATGAATCCTAAGACTATCACACTGCATATTGCACGTAGTTGTGATTTTGAATAGACGAGACAATCGTATTTTTTCTAAAAGAAATTTAATGGGTACTCTCAGTTGTAGTCAACTAAACATCACATTCTTGCAATTTTCTGTAATTTGCAGAGTCTGGTTAACACTTTTCGGGCTGAGATGTGTGCCGTCTGGCCTTGTTCGCAGATGTTGTCGCAGTGGAAGTGTGTACCTATTAGTCTTGCACTGGGCCCATGATACATGACTAGGTGATGAAAGGATAATAGAATCAGAGGCGGTGGACTGAACGTACATCCACATTGATGTGATTGCAAGTTCAATTCGAATCAAGTATCTACGAAGAACCTAGGGCCTAGCCTAGCCTAGTCTAGTTGCTTAAAGAATTAAGAACTAAACAACGTGCGGAATAAGGTACACAAATACGCCGCATAGGTAATGGAATGGACATGTATTATCCAAGGAAATAGGCCTAAGAAGGAATTGCAAGAAATCACTATAACGAACCTTGATCAGCAATTATAGAAATGTCCACTGATCTGCTCGGCTACCCTGGCCAGTAATAACCAAGAGGAAAAGAGAACAATTCCAATAATTGACACACACCAGGGAAAAAGAAAAAAAGGAAGTCAACAGGTGGAAGAAAACGGTTCAGATTCCCTCACACTCCACCAAAATTTCTGTTACGTCCAACTAACTACACGAACAAAAATTTTATAAAACGACAAGGAGGAAGGAAGAAAGGAGGAGACCGGATACATCACGAAAATGTGACGGGAAGGTCTCTAGAAG
Organism: Meconema thalassinum; assembly: GCA_946902985.2. NCBI lineage: Eukaryota > Metazoa > Arthropoda > Insecta > Orthoptera > Tettigoniidae > Meconema > Meconema thalassinum. Next base: position 1,846,900,792 of record OX336388.2, on the reverse strand, counting down.
TAAGAGGAAGATGGGAGGACTCAAAAGAAGAGTACTTAATCAGAGAAAAATATAAAAAGCAAAGAACGAAAATTTCACAATAAGTGTATAATTTAAACCAGACAAATAATATAATAACATAAGAAAACCTAGCTTCCTCGCCAAAATATATATAAAAGTTTCAAAGTCACAATATATAATAATCATAGATATATCAAAAGTAGTCTTCCTTAGTCTCCCAAGGTAGGATGGCAGAGAGCCGAAATCTATAATTGCTTAAAAGAAAAAGATTAATTGAAAACGATTGACAATAATGGCATCTTGCGTCCTCGCACGCTAACTTGAAGAAATAAGCTGGAAAACATGTCACAAGAAAAAATAAATAAACACTTAAGAGAAAAAGAAGATACTTGCTGCAGGCTGTCAATACTTACAAGTTCCACGATACGCCCCTGCATTGCTCACAGGGTGGAGCTCACCAAGACCTAGTCAATTACCTGAAAAGTAATGGCATACCTTCCTATGTTGAACCTATCTTTGTGATGGGTAGAAAATCAGTCATCATAAATCTTCTTAGTCTGGCGATTGGATTCATTACCGCAAGGCTTCACTAGTTTTCTAAGTGATTAGTAGCATTGCAGCGAGGACAGATTGGTTTGGTTACTCCTTGCAGACCACAGCCAAAACAAAACTTTCCTTCTTGCGGTTCTAAACATTCACGGTAGACATAGGACCATTTTAAGCAGTTCCAGCATTGGACCGGGGACCTGGAAGTATTCACGTGAGGAGGGGCATTCGCATCAAGGTTGTGAGAACGGGACGTACTATGTTGGACATGATTCACGGCATTAACGCGAACATTAGTTCTATGTGAACTAACAGAGGCTGAGGTATTGCCCCGATTGTTACATTGTAGTGTAGTCCAACGAGCGGGTATAGTGTTCTTACGTTGCTCACGTGCAGGGATATTGATCTTATCACTACGCTCATCCATGCTGAACGCTAATTCAGGAAACATAGATTCCGAAGGCAGTGGGGGTGGGGAATATCGATTACACAATCGAGCAGTTGCTTTAATTTCACGCCCATGGATGAGAATATCTTCAATGTCTAATACTGATGAACGACGAATAAACTGTTTATATGACGGGTGTAAATTACAATAAACAGTATTAATAGTTTCACGAGAAGACAGTGAAACAGGGAGGCGGGATATCAGGGTACGGATCGCTGTAACATAATCGTCAATATTTTCTCCGTGTGCTTCGGTGCGTGAGAAAATCTCTTGCTTTAAGGCATGCTCAAAGTCAGTTGGCGTGAACCTCTCCTTCAAAGCATTTACAAATCCAGTCCATGAACTAAAGGGGGACTGAACAAGACGGTACCATTTCAAAGCGCTTCCACATAATAGCATGGGAATACATTGTATAATACTTTCAGGAACCAAACTATAACATGCACATAGTTCCTCAATGCGCGTGGTAAACTCTAAAATTGAAGAAGAACCTTCTTCCCCTGAATATCAAATATTCCATTTATTTACGGTATTTGCGACATTTTCACCTTGAAAGATTGAATTACATACTTCGGGAATAGGTAATGTAGGAAATAGAGGGTCAAATTCTAACCATTCAAGTTTCGTTGAAGCATTGATGTTGGATAAATGTTTCACTTCACTGTTGATAGGTGAATCGATTTCACATTTGATGTTGCTATTCATATTTGTCATCACACTCGTAGAAAAGGCACGAAAATATATTTAATGCAGACCTTACCTTTACTTTGAAGTCAAAGCTGCTTACTATGGCATAAAATTATCACCTGGATAATAATCTTCAAGAACATATCCTCGATCAACACAACAGTTTGTTTTTGTTATTTTACAATAATCCGCTGCCATCTTGCATTCTCGACACATGAAAACAACAAACAAACGATATAGTTGGTTATTGCCAAATTACACAGACAGTTGGACGTATTCATAGGGCTAAGCGGTACTCCTATGTCTTTTTGGGAAATGAAACTAGGTGTAGTTACATGATTCGACGACCAGCGATGCTACCATTTGTGCCGTCCGGCCTTGTTCGCAGATGTTGTCGCAGTGGAAGTGTGTACCTATTAGTCTTGCGCTGGGCCCATGATACATGACTAGGTGATGAAAGGATAATAGAATCAGAGGCGGTGGACTGAACGTACATCCACATTGCTGGGAATGTAAGTTCAATTCGAATCCCGTAACTACGAAGAACCATGGTCCTAGCCTAGCCTAGCCTAGTTGCTTAAAGAATAAAGAACTAAACAACGTGCGGAATAAGGTACACAAACACGACGCATAGGTAAAGGAACGGAAATGTATTCTCCAAGGAAATAGGCCTAAGAAATGACGAGGAAGCATTACATGCCAAGAGAGGTTATGTGGTTGTCAAACATAAGACATAAGTTAAACCGACGATACAAAGGACCGTGACGTTAAGGTAATGGGCGATAGGAGGTAAAGGTAAAAGGGAGGGGGATATATGGGGAAGGAATATACTCGTAAAGAGTAAAATTACATTGTGAAATACGAAAGATAAAAGGGCTAGATAAGGTGTCAGGAAAAGTGAGTCTACAGCCAAAGAAGCGAACGGTAGTTCTAATAGCCCAGAAGAAATGGAGAAGGTGAGGGATATGACGAAGATAAGTAAACAATTAAAATGAGGGGCAAGAAACTGAAATAAAATAAACACAAGGTACGTTACGTTACACTAAATAAAAGATATCCATCAAAATAAGTTACGCCAGAACGGGATTAAGCCATACTCATAGACTTGCGTAGGAAGACGCAATCTTAAGATAAGGGAGGCAAACAAAAGATAAGAGGTATGGTAATGGTCTTACTGGTGAACGCACTATAGAGTAAACCGAACCAAATACCCACACAAAATATACGACGATAGGAGGACAAAGATAACGTGAACGAAACAAGCTCACAATGGACATACTAAAAAGGCCATACGCCATAGTATTCCATAGAGTAAGCAAATACATAGACATGACCTACCTTAATGGAATCTGCTTAATCCGGCATCACGGAGTTACATTAAATAAACTAGATTCACACCTATACGCACACCTTTATAATAAACACTAGAATAGGGAGTAAAAACCGAAAGAAAAATACGGCATCTCGAAGACGAGAGCAGGAGCACAAAATATAAAGTTCTACATGGGAGAGAAAAACAGAAGACCGCCTGAAGAGTAACAAAGGGTTGTCACTGGTGACCGAAAAGAGAAGATAAAAGGGAAGAGGTGTCACTAATCACGATTTGGCATAGCAAGAAATCACTATAACCAACCTTGATCAGCAATTATATAAATATCCACTGATCTGCTCGGCTACCCTGGCCAGTAATAACCAAGAGGAAAAGAGAACAATTCCGATAATTGACACACAGAAGGGAAAAAGAAAAAAAGGAAGTCAACAGGTGGAAGAAAACGGTACACATGTTAAATGAGAGGTTGCATTGGGTTGATTTATTTGTGGTCAACAGGTCAAGGTGGTAACTGCACTCACTATTTCTATCATTTTACCGGCAACAATTTATACTTGCTGCAATATTCCTGCAATTTCTCCAAATCCCAGCATTCGGGAATGTCTTCCGTCCCACTGTTACACGCGGTTGAAAGCTCTTTCTTGTGATCTTCCTTTGCATCACCACATGACACTGTTGGCGTTTTTCCGTCATTGTTTATGTTCGAATCAGTAACTTTCAGCTTCTTCGATGCCTGGGTGGATGTTAACTTGTTCGTTATTTTCTTCATTCTTCAAAACTAACCACACGCACAAAACAAGAACCTACCCCGACTCCAAACACTAGCCTGCGTGCTTATAAGAACGGAGTGCCGAGTTGCCGAACAAAGGAAACTGATTCGATTTAAATCAAGGATTATTGGAAACCTCCTCCAGCTGTTGTGAACAGAGCGTTGACGCCAGCTGATCGATGGACTTTTAAGTCGAAATTTATATTTGCTGGACTAGATACAAATATGTTTTCTTAAACCGTTTTCAAATGTTTAAGGGGTACGCGTACCCCCGCGTTCCCCCGGAATAAAAGCACGGAATTACATTTACAATGACGAACCCATCGAATATGTAGTCTCACAAAAAGGCTTTCTCTGCGGAAGATCACATTCATGATGGTGGATGGACGAACTGTTCTGATGTTTCAATCAATTCTTCTATGTGAAAATCGGAATTAAAACGAAACATAGTAAACGGGGACTGTTTTGTAGGATGCAGCACATAACGTTCATCAAAAGAACTTTCAATTGTACTCGTTGATATGTCTGGCCGTATGTTCAAAACGGTAGATGAGCATCATCAACTTGAAATTTATGAAACTTGAAAATACCCTCAACAGAAGACAACGAAATGTCGGTTAAATCACACGGACGAACACCCAATAGAAACTGTAATTTTATTTCTATTGAATGTCTTCAATAAAACTAAAATATAAATGGTGTTTTCATTAGTGTGTTTAGCCTACCTTTTAGATCCGTCTCTTGGACTTGGCAATTTCATAGATTTTCTTCACAACTGTCATATCAAGTTATAAATAATCCTCTGTCTAAATACAATTGGTAGTACGTAAGAGTAGGATAGAACGTTATAAGTTTGGTAACAAACAAGAGCTAACAGCCTATTTATTTATATCAAATGATACTCGAAGTTTGTGATCATAAGACGGAGACATATACTATTAGCTACATTTTTCAAACTTGGAATTGGAGTAGTTGTATCAGGACATAACACATTTTCTTCAGGGAACGTGTAAAAAATAGAGAAACACCACACACTCCGGATAGCTGCTGCCAACGCAGAGGGTTTGACATTTGGATCTCGGAACGAGCTCCTACGCAGTCCATTTGTGGAACAGATCTTCCGGTTTAAGCATTTACTATTCCCGAGGAAATATGTGGGCATAGGTTGATGCGTGGGTGGCACAAAGGTCACGTCAGCCGCTCACTTGGTGCTAATGATTGATCCATTGATTATGTACCTTAAGTTTGGGGATGAGCTTCAGAAGCCCTCTGACGGGATAATGTCCCAACAAATCTGTACACACACCCATGTTCCCGCCCGTCTTCATGGCTTGCCTTTGGTCCGAAGGGCTTTGAATTCGTTTCCCTGTCAAGTGTAAAATTCGTTAATTCCTCTGGACTAATCGCTAAGAAGCAAGACCATAGAAGCAAGGAATCTCCAGACGAGGGGATTTTCCGCAGCTTCCCATTTTAAACTGTAGGCAAGTGCCGAGACGGTAACTTCTTACAAGTGTTTCTCGCCCCGCAGTGGGAGTTGGCCCTTATGTTCCTCCTCTACCACGAGGGACCGGTCAAGACATCTGGTGTCGAGAGAAAGGAGGCTGATACTAAACCCTTATAATCACTTAGGTGTGACTTCAGCGGCAGGATTCTGAGAACGAAAGGGTGTCGACTGGGAATGCGTTGGCTGTCCCAACTATATCTTCCCCCTACCTCTCACCTTACAACACCACACATCTCTGTTACGCTATCAGTTTCGCTCCGCGCGCTCAGTTGCCAAAAGAAAAAGCTTCGACACCCGGTCTAGAGTTCCACGCGTGACCAAATTTATGTGTCTCTTTTACTAGCAAAATATCCGTTCGTGAGTAGTTAAGGTTGTCTTATTAGCTAAGTGCAGTTTTGGTTTGGTTTCCATCTTTCGATTGCTATTTGTGGTAAAATGGACAAGAGCGGTTCAGAAAACTGCTTCTAGAATCCAATTCCGACTCTGAGTATTCGGCTGAAAACAGTGATGGTGGAGATACAGACGAGGTAGGAGTAAGTGATCGTAGTACTCGTAATCAGCAGTGAGAAAACGAGGATGAACAGACTATCCCGATATAAGACGTAAAATATCAGTCCACTTTTATTTTGGGAAAAGATACATACTCAATGGTATTTTCGCTCTCCACCTCAAAGGTGACCGCCAAAATAAATTTTACTCATCCATTTACCAGATGTTCGAAGACCGGAAAGAAGTCTGCTCCAGGTAACCGGATATTGGCATGTATTTTTTACCCAGCATATGATTGACGAAATTGTTCGATGCTCGAATATAAAGATTGCAGAGATTAAGAGCAAGTATGACTGAGAGAGGGGTGCCGAGAACATTAACGTCGCACACATAAAGGCATTTTTCGGACTTTAATACAAGGCAGGTGACCTTAAAACAATATCTGTGTATTGATTACATAAATATCTTTCATAACTAAGCTTCATTGTCTCATTTGTTCTTACGTAATGGTTCACAAATAAAAGAAAGACGTTTCAATGTCACCATTCTGCCCTTAATAATGCCCGGTCTTAATACCATGTGCGACCAAATACGTTTAATTTTGTACGTGACCACACAAAGGCTAGAAACGTCTTTAGTCATCAGCCCTATAAACTTGGGTTTCTTTCAAATTTATCTAATAACCAACATTTCTGTGGTGACTATAATTGTGTGTGTAACTGTAAGTATCAGGTTCGGGGATTGGAGCAGGCCATCTCAGCATTTGCTTGTAGAAAGTGCGGAAATAGCAGGAGACGATTCAATCAAAATGGTCTCTACTAGGATCAGAATTGGAATCCCTGATCTCCGGAATTACTACATCTCCCCCATTGCAGTGTCGGAGTATGATTATATGTGCTCCGATAACCTGCTGGGATCTAATACCTCCATATTACTATTCCTATACATGAAGTACGCTTTTTTCCAGAACATTGTAATTTTTCCTCTATCTCTACATGTCTACATAGACACTAGTATAAAACAAAGTTCCCGATTCTTGAATGTAACGGGTAATCTTGAGAACAACTGGATGGATTTTGATGCGGTTTTCACCATTCTGTAAATGATTTCTCGTGGAAGGTTTCTGTAGTAAAACATTCATTTTATGACCAAAGGAAGTCGAGCAGTAACGATTTCAGTAAATCGAATCGAAGAAAAACCTGCCGTCCGTGCGTCTTTTAAGCTTACGCTGGGTAAACTGTTAAAAAATATGTAGGGGTATGTATACTATGGGGTAAGAATTGTTCATCACGAAACTTTCTACAAAAAAGTCTCCGACAGCATATCTCTGTCTTTAATAGGCCTACATCGCCCACTATAAGTGTTTTTACGCTTTCATTTCTTCCAACAATCTCAATTCAGAGGAAATTTAAATAACTAGCTTAGGAGAGAGTTTACGAGCTAGCGAGCGAGCCTGTCACCCCAGTTTTGCCCAGCATTAAACTGTCCAGTCGTGTCGAGTTAAGACTTCAGAGAAGAGTATTTTGTGTTTGGAGTTTTGCTGTTCACTTCGGCTTTTCTGAATTGGGTCTGAGACCTGCAGTCCGTTTGCATTTTAAGCTTACGCTGGGTAAACCCCTAATGATAGCGTGCTAACTATAATAAAAAGTCCTCTCGGCACGCCGGAAGGCGGAGGTAGATTTCACCGGACAAACTTGGGGATAGGCGAAAATAGGCAGAATATGCAGGTTTTCGTAGAAGGATCAGACCTCATTTATTGCGAGAAGGTATTTTATAATTGGAGCTTAATTAACTTTGTTTTTCGTCATTTTATGCTTATTTTAAACATTTTATTGTCTTATGGGAACGGTAACCTTCTTGTCATTTGGGGTCCATTTTTATACTTGTGGTCACACTGTCCTTATGCAAGGTTTCGACACTGATGTGTAACTATGTAACGGTCTGTTACTTCTTCACGCAAAATTATATCTCCCGCAGAGATTTTGGATGGTTCCTCAGTTTAGGGGCTGCGACAACGCGGTCATGTAACCCCGTGTACTTAGGGATGGCTGTATTAGTCTGTAATTCAGGTAAGGACTGCAGACGGTCAATTTCAAGCAGTAGTTCCTAATGTTGCTACCAGGTACTACCGTCAACGACACCTACCTGTGAACTTGGCTACTAGATGCCACCGCAACCAGCAACTCGCAACGAACGTTGGAACTTCCCCTCCAAAGGAAAGCATACTGAGGGATTTTTAGCGCTCTTAGAAAATCCGACGACTTCGGCCGGCTTTGAACTCGCGACCTTGGGCATAGACATTCAGCATGCTTGCTACCAGTTACGTCACCGAAGCCGCTTCACACTTAGTCAGATGGAATTCTGAATATGATCTCGTGCAAGTGCGTTATCTTGGCAACGTCTGATGGCTCATCCCTCATCAATTTAGTAGTGTTGCCATGGCAACCACTGATAGCTCTTGGCATTTTCTTATAATTCCGAAATCATTTTTCTCATCCCTTGGCATAATGGTGGGTCATATCAAAAATTCTTTCAGACAAAATTTTAGGTAATTATTAGGGGAATATTGTCCATTTTGTACGGTTTTGATATTGTGCCTATTAAGAGAGATATCATTAATGTTTCCCAAAAACCCACTTTTTCCCACCCCTTTGGTCAATGGTTGGTGCTATAAAAAAAACTCTTCAAACATACATTTTTGGGCTTTATCCGACACATAGTATGAACGTTGAACGGATTCGATATTTCACATATTAAGAGAGTTATAGCAATATTTCACTTTTTCGAAAAAAAGCCCTCCATTTTCACCCCCTTCGACCGATTTAGCCCAGTAACGAACTCGACCGAGATTTTATAGGTATACATATTCGGTAAAAAATTCAAAGTGATTGGTGCAAAATTACGGCAGTTATCGTGTCTACAAGAACTGATATGTATATACACATATACATTCATAAATTATATATAAACTTTTGAACTGACGGTGGTTTTGGGGTCTGGGGGATGTGAAACGCGAAGATATGTCGAAATTTTCCGGAAGTCGAAACATGGTACCCATTGCAATAGTTAGCTTTCTAATGAAATCTACCTCTGGTTGGTTCCTCAGTTTACGGGCTGCGACAACGCGGTCATCTAACCCCGTGTACTTTGGGTGAGTGTAGAATCTGTCTGATAAACGGTGCGAATTGTAATGGCTGTAGTAGTCTTAATTCAGGTAAGGACTGCAGACGGTCAATTTAAAGCAGTAGTTCCTAATGTTGCTACCAGGTACTGCCGTCAACGATACCTAGCTGTGAACTTGGCTACTAGATGCCACCCCAACCAGCAACTCGCAACGAACGTTGGAACTTCCCCTCCAAAGGAAAGCATACTGAGGGATTTTAGCTCTCTTAGAAAATCCGACGACTTCGGCCGGCTTTGAAACCGCGATCTTGGGCATAGACATTCTGCATGCTACCAGTTACGTCACCGAAGCCGCTTCCCACTTAGATGAAAATACTGAATCTGATCTTGTGCAAGTGCGTTGTCATGGCAACGTCTGATGGCTCATCCCTCATCAATTTAGTAGTGTTGCCATGGCAACCTCTGATAGCTCTTGGCATTTTCTTATAATTCCGAAATCATTTTTCTCATCCCTTGGCATAATGTTGGGTCATATCAAAAATTCTTTCAGACAAAACTTTTAGGTAATTATTAGGGGAATATTGTCCATTTTGTACGGTTTTGATATTGTGCCTATTAAGAGAGATATGAATAATGTTTCCCGAAAAACCCACTTTTTCCCACCCCTTTGATCAATGGTTGGTGATATAAAAAAACTCTTCAAACATAAATGTTTGGGCTTTATCCGACACATAGTATGAACGTTGAACGGATTCGATATTTCACATATTAAGAGAGTTATAGCAATATTTCACTTTTTCGAAAAAAAGCCCCACATTTTCACCCGCTTCTACCGATTTAGCCCAGTAACGAACTCGACCGAGATTTTATAGGTATACATATTCGGTAAAAAGTGATTGGTGAAAAATTACGGCAGTTATCGTGTCCACAAGAAACTGATATATATATATATACTTTTGAACTGACGGTGGTTTTGGGGTCTGGGGGATGTGAAACGCGAAGATATGTCGAAATTTTCCGGAAGTCGAAACATGGTAGCCTACCCATTGCAATAGTTAGCTTTCTAATGAAATCTACATCTGGTTGGTTCCTCAGTTTAGGGGCTGCGACAACGCGGTCATCTAACCCCGTGTACTTTGGGTGAGTGTAGAATCTGTCTGATAAACGGTGAATTGTAATGGATGTATTAGTCTGTAATTCAGGTAAGGACTGCAGACGGTCAATTTCAAGCAGTAGTTCCTAATGTTGCTACCAGGTACTACTGTCAATGACACCTAGCTGTGAACTTGGCTACTAGATGCCACCTCAAAAGCAACTCGTAACGAACGTTGGAACTTCCCCTCCAAAGGAAAGCATACCGAGGGATTTTAGCGCTCTTAGAAAATCCGACGACTTCGGCCGGCTTTGAAACCGCGACCTTGGGCATAGACATTCTGCATGCAACCAGTTACGTCACCGAAGCCGCTTCCCACTTAGTCAGATGTCAAAGTCAACCCCTGGCACCATCCAGCCCATGACGGGCTAAGGCCGACCAAGCGATCGCTGCCCAGCCATTTGGCCTGCAGATATTGGGGTGACGCGTGATCAGCGCGTCGGGTCCCCTCGGCCGTTAATATTGGTATTCGTGATCGGGGTGCTGTCTCACTGTCAGACAGCTACTCAATTGTCCTCACGAGGCTGAGTGCACCCCGTTCCAACCCTCACGTCAGTTTTAAAATCCCTGACGGAGCCGGGGATCGAACCCGGGGCCTCCGGGTGAGAGGCAGGCGCGCTACCCCAACACCACGGGGCCGGCTTAGTCAGATTGAAATACTGAATCTGATCTCGTGCAAGTGCGTTGTCATGGCAACTGCTCATCCCTCATCAATTTAGTAGTGTTGCCATGGCAACCTCTGATACATCTTGGCATTTTCTTATAATTCCGAAATCATTTTTCTCATCCCTTGGCGTAATGGTGGGTCATATCAAAAATTCTTTCAGACAAAAGTTTTAGGTAATTATTAGGGGAATATTGTCCATTTTGTACGGTTTTGATATTGTGCCTATTAAGAGAGATATGATTAATGTTTCCCAAAAAAAACAAACACTTTTTTCCACCCCTTTGGCCAATGGTTGGTGCTATCAAAAAACTTATTTGACATAAATTGTTGGCACTTATCCTACACATATTATGCACTTTGAATGGATTCGATATTTCACGTATTAAGAGAGTTATAGCGAAATTTCAATTTTTCGAAAAAAGCCCCCCATTTTCACCCCCTTCGACCGATTTTGCCCATTAACGAACTCGACCGAGATTGTATAGGGATACATATTATGTAAAAAATTCAAAGTGATTGGTGCAAAATTACGGCAGTTATCGTGTCCACAAGAAACTGATATATATAGATAGATACATATATACATAAATTATATATAAACTTTTGAACTGATGGTGGTTTTGGGGTCTGGGGGATGTGAAACGCGAAGATATGTCGACATTTTCCGGAAGTCGAAACATGGTACCCATTGCAATAGTTAGCTTTCTAATGAAATCTACCTAAAATGACCAAATATCCTCACTTAAATTTTTGTTTGTTTATCTGTTTGTTAATGGTTTGCCTCAAAACTACTGGAGCAAGTGGCATGAACATTCGTAGGTAAGTAGAAAGCACCCATTAAATAAAATCAAACTACAAATAGCAGTATTTATGTAATACAGTGAAGACCTTTCCTACAGAACAGGGCTTCTTCTGTGCCGTGGGACGGGTGAACCGCATTGAGTCAGCGCCACTTGACTAGCATATACCGTTACACATCAGCTAGTCGGGAAACCCCGAATAGCATTACATTTGTTACATACGGAGCTGGCAAGATACTTAAGTTTAGATAATGACGACTTGTGGTGAAGTATTGTAGTCTATCACGTATCCCGTGAACCTCGCATTTCCTAATGGAAACTTAACAATCCGAATCCGCGTAATCTGGAGGCTCTCGAGAACGAAATAACTGCACAGATACGAAATCTCAGTGAGAATGAATTACAGCGAGTGTACCAAAACTTCCTATGTTGGTGCGATGTGTGTTTAGAAAATGAAGGTCAGTATTTCTAGCAACTACTCTGAAATTCAAGTAAGTAAATATGATTAATAAATACGTTAAAATGTATAATTTTGTTGAATTAGTAGGGCGCTATGCTACTGCTAGCGGCAGTGCTTTGCTCGACAGGCGGCTAGCTACAGTGTCCCGGCTGCCACGCGCCCTCTGTGAGTCTCGGTTCGATAGGGAGGGTCCTCACTGTACAAGAATATGATGGTCTTTGGTGGAAGGTTCAAACCCCGGCAGCAAGGCAATTTCGTAATTTGTAACCATAGCTTGAAATGACAAGGCCAAGCGTGAGGATCCTTGGTGACTAAATTGCTACCGCTAATCTGATAATATTGTGTGGTGTTAAGGACACTTTCCTGACTTGAATATCGCACAATATAGTTCGAATGCATGTGTTTCATTCACGCATATACGAAGTCGCACGATATCCGTCATTCACTTCACGCGGAGTGAATCCATACGCATGCTACGTACTTAATATCTGTCTTCTGGCATGAGCAGAAGTAATATTGATATTTTCCATAACTATGTATATGTTTATTGATGTCTAACTCCACTGGTATTTATCAACAAAGGATATGCAAACACAGTTTTCTTGCCAACGATTCCAATGTTAGTAATTTATTCTTCATGGAACATCGTGTTAGTTTAATTTTCTCATCTGTTAACTATTTGGGGGTCAAGACTATCCTCCATTTTACCCTCATTAGAATTGTCTTCAGTGGTAGTGATGTGTCCTAGAAGTTGTCATAACTGAATTTCTGTTCTCTATGAACCCATTCATTCATTCATTCATTCATTCATTCATTCATTCATTCATTCATTCATTCATTCAATTATTTGCAATTGGGGATGTGTCCCCCCGGTGGCAAATTGGATATACATAAAAAATAAATGAAAAAATGAAAATCCACAGCCTGCTTCCAGTCTCCGACCGGGTCGGGAATGGAATAAACATAACAAATAAATAATTATACATAACAATTCAATAACAATTAAACTGGAGTATTTATGCAAATAGTCAGTCTTTTCTTAAACACACCTATATGTTTGGGGAAAGGCTCTAAGACTGCGGCAGGTAGAGAGTTCCAGTTATCAATGGAACGGTTTACGAAAGAATATTTACCTTAATTTGTTCGCTGTGGTCGGGCCTTATCTTTGAAAGGATGATCGCTCCTACTCATGTAAGTGGGCTTTCCCATAGGTTTGCTAAGCTCACCCCATGCTGGTTGATTTGTATACGTGTTGTACATAGTGCAGAGTCTAGATTTCATCCTCCTAGCCTCAAGTGATTCCCACCCAAGTTTCTTTAACATTCGGCTCACACTGCTCCTGGGATTAAAGTCACTGAGCACAAATCTAGCGGCCTTTCTTTGTACTATTTCCAACTCATTTATGAGCCCTACTTGATATGAATCCCAAACCACTGAGTTGTATTCCATAATAGGTCTTACAAATGACAAATAACCTAATTCTTTAGCAGAGGTACTACTTCCTTTTAATACCCTCATTACAAAGTGCAGGGATTTGTAAGGTTTAAAAACTGCACATCCTACATGACTACTCCATTTCATATCATTCCTTACGTGAACGCCCAAATATTTGCAAGAATCTTCTTCTACAAATATTTCCTAGCCAATGTTATATTGAAAATCTTGCCTTCGCACTTACCCACTTTTTAGGAGACTACACTTTATTGTGTTTATTTTCATTTTATTTTCAATCGCCCACTTATAGACCAGGTTCAGGTCCAGTCAAGGATGGGCACTGAAATCTAGTCTGAAAAAGTATAACCTAACAAAAACATATTTTAGCCAACACGTTCAGTCACAAGCCACACAAATTTCCATCTGACTGAAGCTGAGCTGTGTTTATATTCCTTGAAGCATTGATTGATCAAATGAGAGAAATAAGCGTGGTCTTTGCCTTCTCTGCCCAGGAGCATCGGTTTTATCGCAATACCTGTCAGTGACTATTTGGACAACACATAGGACACTGCAATAGCAGAGCCTGTAGCAACTATGAATGCTGAGAGGTATTTTTGTAGCAAATTACAAATACAAATAACATATTTCTCTCAAACAGAAGGCATGCAAGCTTAAAGCCACATGTCGATAACATGCAAATATCATCGCTGTTTCATTTGTTTATTTTCATGATGCAGAAAGGCAATTGTCACATCGTATGAGAGAACAGTAAATTCGCAGCATGCTTTCATAGACTTGTTTAGAAATTATTAGCCTATTTTCAATTTTGAAAAAATAGGCTTATGAGATCACCTTTTGTCCGTGTGTGTGTGCGTGTGTGTGTGTGTGTGTGTGTGTGATTCGTGTGTGTGTCCCCCCCTAATAAAATCTAAACGGCTGGAGTGATTTCAATGAAACTCGGTATGTTCATAGCACTATTCCCGGCGACCTCGACCGTGCCCTTCAAATTTTGTTACGTCTCACCAATGCAAAATGGCGGCTGTGCGAAATATTTCACTAGCATTCAATATCTCCGAAACTATTCCCGATATCGCCCTGAAATTGTGTACGGTGATAAAGGGTACTACTAGAAGTTCACCTATGAGACTTTCAAAAACCTGGTGACTACAAAACCAACATGGCGGTCAAGCGAAGTTGAGACTTTTAAATAGACTTTTCTCGCGATTTAACTATCCACACGTAATGAAACTTGGTACAGCAAATGTTTATACACATTGTAATGCACTGGAGTCTAATTTAGTTCAATTGTTTACATAACTTCAAAATGGTGGCTGTGCGAAATATTTCACTGACATTCTATATCTCCGAAACTATTACAGATATCACCCTGCAATTTAGTACGGTGATAAAGGGTACTGATACAAGTTTACCTATGCATATTTCATAAACTTGTAAATTAGAAAACGAACATGGCGACCAAGCGAAGTTGAGACTTTTAAATAGACTTTTCTCACGATTTAACCATGCAAACGTAATGAAACTAGGTACAGCAAGTGTTTATACACATAGCAATGCACTGGAGTCTAATTTAGTTCAATTGTTTACATAACCTCAAAATGGCGGCTGTGCGAAATATTTCACTGACGTTCTGTATCTCCGAAACTATTACAGATATTACCCTGCAATTTTGTACGGTGATAAAGGGTACTGGTACAAGTTTATCTATGTATATTTCATAAACTTGTAAAGTAAAAAACGAACATGGCGACCAAGCGAATTTGAAATATTTTAATAGACTTTTCTCGTGATTTAACTCTCTGAGCGCAGTGAAATGTGGTACAGTAAATGATTTTGCAGATTGTAATGCACTGCCATCTAATTTAAATCAATTGTTTACATAACTTCAATATGGCGGCTGTGCAAAATTTTAAAATTAAGTTTTTATTTCTTGTGTCGTAATCATGCGATCGAAGTGAAAGTTTGAATAATGAACCTAGGCAATAATTGTCCTTGAATGGTACATAATTCTATGGCCTATACTTATAACAATCCTAAATGGCGAGCTTCCGAAATATTTAGACGGTTCTCAATATCTATGAATCTTTTACAGCAACCAAACTGAATTCTTTTAAGTTCATAGAGACTATGAACATATGTTCACCTATAGGACTTTCATTAACCTGGTGAGCACAAATCCAACATGGCGGCGACGCGAAGTATAAATATTTAAATGGACGATTCTCGCGAATTAACTATCCGAGAGCTGTGAAACGTTGCACGTTAAATGCTTATACAAATGTTGATCCACTGGCATCTAATTTATTTCAATTGTTTGCATAATCACAAGATGGCTGCTGTGCGTAATTTTAAAATCTCGTTTTTACTTCTTGTGTTCTAATCATGCGATTGAAGTTTGAATACCACACGTACACAATAATCTTAATGTAATAGTACAAAAATAAAAATCCAACCTGGCGACAATCTGAAATATTTAGACGGTTCTCAATATCTACGAATCTGTTACAGCAATTAAACTGAAATTTTGTATGTTGTTAGAAGAAATTAACATGAGCAGGATATATGAAAATAGGCTGCATAGTTCTTTACGGAACTACTTGTTTTTCTGTCTGTAAATTTTTCTCTCTCCCTCAATCCTAAGGATCGAGATATCTGAGGAACCCATCCACATTTCACGACTTTCTGTCAAACGTACTGTTTCCAAGAGAGTTGCTTGGTTGGTTCTTTAGTTTAGAGGCTGTGACAACGCGGTCATATTGTCCCGTGCACTTTGGGTGTGTGTTAGAATCTGTCGGATAACCGGTGTTAATTGTAATGGCTGTATTAGTGTGTGTTATCTGTAATTCAGGTAGGGACTGCAGACGATCAATTTTAAAGTAGTTCCCACTTTTGCTACCAAATGCTATCGTCCACGATATCTAGCCGTGAACTTGACCACTAGATGCCATCGCATTCAGCACCTGGTGACGAACGTTGGAACTTAGAGCGCTAATCAAATCTAATCTACACATTTTAGTTTCACACAGATGTAGTTAGTGGAAGGTTCTTTCTCATGCCATAAATCTGTGACATGGGCCCGCCGGCTTTACTTTCCCTTGGAAGGAAGGCATACTGAAGGATTTTAACGCTCTTAAAAAATCCGATGACATCAACCGGGTTTGAACTCGCGACCTTCGGCATAGCAGTTCAGCAAGCTACCCACTACACCAGCGAAGCTGCTATGGAGTAGATTTAGGATTAGGCGTTTTGACCTTCAAGGAGTTCATCAACTGCTCTTGATCACTTGGTTGAGGTTTAAATTTCAATACAAATGTTATCTAACTAGAACTTAAAGCACTACACTCATTGTAGTTAGATAATTTGCACTGTACATACATTTAAACCTCAACACAGTGAACAGGATCTGTTGCTGGTTGCTTGACTAAAATACAGTGGAACGTCGTTTATCCGGACTAATTGGGACCGAAAGTATTCCGGATAACGATTTTTCCGGATAATCGAACATGTGTTTATTTCATAGCACAACCATACTACAATAGCGCAGTTTCTAATGCAGTAAACGCTTCTCCATGACTTGGTCCTTCTTCATATTTCCCATCCAAGCTTTCATCCTTTTCGTCTTCCCCACTTACTTCTTGCACCAGAGAATCAATTTCATCATCATCTAGGATTTGGAAACCTGAGTCACTGTCACTTGCCAACCAAGCTTGTGCGCCTTCTCTATCACAGTCGGAAAATTCAGCAACTTGGGGAATAACTCATTTGTCACTGCATCCAAATCTTCATCAACAGTGTCTGTGGTCTTAACAGTCTCTTGTTCTCATACCAATTTATTCAATGCATTTCGAAGATTCTGTGGTGTCAAATGGTTCCATCCATCAGCTATCAAGTTACAGTATTCCTTAAGAGAAAGCTTTTTTGAAAAAATATCACCCTCTCCTCATCTTCTGCCAACAGTAAACGACGTTAAACTTCCGTCTTGTACATCCGCCTAAGCTTTTTCCCCCCCGTCCGGATAATTGACGTTCCAGTTGTTTGACGTCCGGATAAACGACGTTCTACTGTAATAGTAATCATAACTAATGCATGTAATTTTCTACAGGAGTGCCATTTACTTATTAGGCTTATCATATACTAGCAGTAGTGCCCGGCTTCGCCCGATGGATTTATTTGTTTTATGGATGATAATAAATACTAATACAGAACCGGCACATGATACTTAAACTACCAGAAAAAAAAATTAAATATAACTTTTGTGGTGGTGGTGGTGGTGGTGGTGGTGGTGGTGGTGGTGGTGGTGGTGGTGGTGGATGTAGTGAGGGTGATAAGCAGTACAGTATAATGGACGTAACATTTAGGTCATTTTCCCCTAATGATAATATTGATAATAATGAATAGGGAAAAGGCTATTTACTAACTACAGCACTGACACATGTAATTTACAAACACATTTCTAAAAATGATTAGAAAGAGGAGTAAGTGAAATAAAAGACACTGCCTAGGGCCTTTATCTCATTGTCTGTTAGAAATGTAGAGACCAATAGTGTCGTCTTTTGTCGCATAGCGCCGTAGGAAAACAATCAGAACACTTTGGAAAACTTCGGCTGTCCCGAGCTCCTGAGGTAGCAATAGTATCATTTATCGCCACATAGCGCTCAACGATAACTTTCGGAATAAATTAAGGTAAATTTGAAGGCACCAACGCTTATTGCAGCTGATAACCTCAATGTATTGCACCAACACCATTGCACTTATACAGATGCATAATATCTTCATGATGATAATTGTTTTAAGGGGCAAAATAAACCTTTTGGCACTAATTACTCCCCGTGACTGCAATTTATAAGCACCGCAAGATTTAACTATTTTCGTAATTCTGCACCAGAACACTGGTATGGGCGATGTGATGCAGCCTGAATTGCCAGTCAACAATAGACTTATTAAAATATTCGTACAGTTACACTACTATGGACATGAATGAATCAAGTTCAGTTTGTTTATTATTTTAAATGTAGGGAATGGAGAGCGTTGTCCAAAATATCAAGTGGACAGTGTTACCAGCAGGGTTCCAAAGGGTAAGTGTACAAAATGTGGTTCTGATCGGTGAAACGGTGTAGATTTGTGCCTATGGACCTAAATGCAGGTAATGGAGTGGTCTGTCCGAAATTTGAAGCAGACAGTGTTACTCGTCAGGTTTCAAAGTGTAAGTATATGAAATTTGGTTCAGATTGGTGAAACGGTGTAGATTTGTGCCAAAGGGCATACCGGTACATGCAGGGAATGGAGTGGTCTGTCCGAAATGTCATGCTGACAGTGTTACTCGCAGGGTTCCAAAGGGTAAGTATACAAATTGTGGTCCAGATCGGTGAAACGGTGTAGATTTGTGCCAGAGGGCCTAAATGCTGGGAATGGAGTGGTCTGTCAGAAATTTCATGCAGAGAGTATACCTCGCAGGGTTCCAAAGGGTAAGTATACACATTTTGGTTCAGATCGTTGAAACGGTGTAGATTTTTGTCAAAGGGCCTAAATGCAGGGAATGGAGTGGTCTGTCCGAAATTTAAAGTGGAGAGTGTTACCCCCAGTCAAAGGGTGTGTATACAAATTTTGGTTCAGATCGGTGAAACGGTGTAGATTTGTGCCAAAGGGCCTAAATGCAGGGAATGGAGTGGTCTGTCTGAAATTTCATGCAGACTGTGTTACTCGCAGGGTTCCAAAGGGTAAGTATACAAATTGTGGTTCAGATCGGTGAAATGGTGTAGATTTGTGCTAAAGGGCACACTTGCAGGGAATTGAGTTGTCTGTCCGAATTTTATGTAAACAGTGTTACTCGCAGGGTTCCAAAGGGTAAGTATACACATTTTGGTTCAGATCGGTGAAACGGTGTAGATTTTTGTCAAAGGGTCTAAATGCAGGGAATGGAGTGGTCTGTCCGAAATTTAAAGTGGACAGTGTTACCCCCAGTGTTCCAAAGGGTGTGTATACAAATTTTGGTTCAGATCGGTGAAACGGTGTAGATTTGTGACAAAGGGCCTAAATGCAGGGAATGGAGTGGTCTGTTTGAAAGTTCATGCAGACTGTGTTACTCGCAGGGTTCCAAAGGGTAAGTACACAAATTTTAATTCAGATCGGTGAAACAGTGTAGATTTGTGCCAAAGGGCATAAATGCAGGGAATGGAGTGGTCTGTCCGAAATTTCATGTTAACAGTGTTACTCGCAGGGTTCTAAAGGCTAAGTATACACATTTTGGTTCAGATCGGTGGAAAGGTGTAGATTTGTGCCAAAGGGCCTAAATGCAGGGAATGGAGTGGTCTGTTCGAAATTTAACATAGCCTAAACTATTCCTCTTGAATCTGGCTATCATATAAAAAAGAAGAATTATTCGAATCCGACTGGCAGTTCCAGAGATTTAAAAACAAAATCACACAAACACACAAACTCTTCAGCTTTATTATACTAGTATAGATTATAACTAGCAACCCAGCCCGGCTTCAACCGGGAACAGTTGTGAATGCATTACGTGCTTTTTTTACGATGTCAATGAACTACGATCTATATCCGTTTTACGTCTCGGCATTTCCCAATTAATTGGGGTCGCCGGAGCCAACCAAGCTCATTTTGGTTTTGGCAGGGGATTTAAGGCCGGATGCCCTTCCTGACGCCACGTGATTTTTCAGGTGAAAATTCCACCCCGCTGTCATCGGGATTCGAACCCCGGCCGTCCGGGTGAAAGACGAGCAGCTAAGCCACTGCGCCATCACACTCCCCCGTTTTACGTCTCGGCATGATGGGTTAAAATCACTAACTGGAATATTAATTATATTATCATGGAGATGCATGTGCAACACATTCTTGTCAGACGTAATTTAACAATAGCGAGGTGCATGAAACACAAATCCCCCTTCCGTCCAGTCTAAAAACACTTATAGTGGACGATATATTGAATATAGAGATGAGCTCTCACATACGTTTCTGTAGAACTTTTCATCCTGAACAATTCTTACAATCATTGTATATTGATAATTTTAACGATTTGCCCAGCGTAAGCTTAAAAAGCGCACAGACGCCAGGATTTTTTTCTACCTTTTCTCTGTAATCATTACTGCTTGGCTTCCTTTGATCATAAATAAATAATTTTCTACAGAAACCTTCCTCGAGGTATCCTTTACAGAATGGTGAAACCCGCATAAAAATCCATGCAGTGGTTCTCGAGATTACCCGTGACATCCAAGAATCGGGGACTTTGTTTTATACTAAGTAGACATTATACGCCAATCAGTATAATTTAATATAATATAAGACCCCTTCCGTCCAATCTTAAATTGACTGTGAATTATGCGGAATGAAAAGTTTGAAATGAGAGTTGCACTTCCAGAGGGAATGGCGAGGTGAGTGAAACTCAAATCCCCCTTCCGTCCAATCTTAACTTGACTGTCTTTCACAGGCGAAATGAGAAGAACCCGAGTTGCACTTCCAGGGAAAATCCAAACACAATCACCCTTCTCAGAAGTCTTAACTCAACACGACTCGACGGTTTGCTGCTGGCTGTATCAGGGGCAATAGGTTTCCCCGCTAGCTGGCTGTAACAGGGATGATAGAATCGCCCTTAGCTAGCTCGTAAAATGTCGCATCAGTAGTGAAAAGGACATGGTTGGAAGAAATTAAAACGTAGAAACACTTATAGTGGGCGATGTATGGAAGATAGACATATGCTCTCGCGGACTTTTTTGTAGGACTTTTCATGCCGAACAATTCTTACATTCATAGTAATTAGATATGTTTAACGGTTTGCCCAGCATAAGCTTAAAAAACGCTCGACGCCAGTTATTTTTCGACTTTTGCACTGAAATCGGTACTGCTCGGCCTCCGTTGATCATAAATAAATTATTTTCTACAGAAATCTTCCTCGTGATATCCTTTACAGAATGGTGAAAACCGCATCTAAATCCATCCAGTGGTTCTCGAGTTTACCCGTAACATCCAAGAATCGGGGACTTTGTTTTATACTAAGTAGAGATAGAGATAACACTCCTGAAAACATTACATGTGTTAGTTATGATCACTATTACAATTACTATCACTATTACGTCGCCACACTCGAATGCCCCGAGTGGGTAAGAGATTTCACGAGCCATTCATCCAGGAAAGCCACCAAGAGCAAGGAGGTTCAGTCATGTTTTGGGGGTGGCATCATGTTCGGTCGACGTACGCCTCTAATTCCTACCCACGGTAACATGACTGGTCTGGTGTATAGTGTACCCATCTGTAGAATTAATACATGGCCACACTTCGGTTAGCTCTGTGGTTCTCGAGGGTGGTGCGTCCATTCCCCCAGTGTGACACATATATTTAGGATCATAATCAACAGGTCAACACATTAAATAAACTCAAAAATCACAATTTTAGACATATTTAATACTAGCTGTAGTACCCGCTCTTCGAACGGCTTTTAGTACTTGCTGGCCTAAATCATTCATATAAACACACATTCGTAATGTAGTTATGTTATTTCCATGATACCAACAAAATCCATTTCCCATCTCTCGATGAATGCAGTACATTTGCATTTGTCTGTTGGCACAGGCTAGAGTAAAATGTGGCTTTTCACCGATGTCTCAGTCTCACTCATGGCTGTGATTATAATATGGAAGCTACTGAGATATGGGTGGTGCTTAGTCATGCCATTCAGGGCGCAGTCAGTGCCTGTGGATGCTGTGAAAGGTTCTACTCATAGGGTTAGTACTGCTGTTTTGACTCAATGAGGAAAGCAATGGCAAACTACCTCACTCCTCATCTTGCCTAGTACGCCTCACTATAGCGCTGCCTTGGGAATTTGTGATTATCTACCCACATAACGTAACGGCGGTACTTTTTGAGGATTCAATCAGCCTGCAGGCTGACTACCTAACCGACAACCAGTGGAACCGGAATAAATAGTATTAAAACAGCTCAATACTAGTGATTTGATTATTTTCCGTGACATTGATGAAGTAGAAAGTGAACCATGTTAGTCTTCAAACTAAGCGTAAGTGCAATAACCAACACCCAGGACTATCCTATAAACAAAAGCTGAATATACTCATTGGTATTACAACAGAGAACACCTCAGTTGAAATTGCACGATATGTATTTACGAAGTATTCGAACAGAACAGATTTTTTAAATGAACAGTTTGCCACGTTAATGTACTGTTCCATTCGTCAACACTGACGATTAACTCAACGATCCCTTATAGCATACCACTGAATGGAAGCGTGAGATTTAATGTCATCGTTAATGTGACGTCTTAAACAACAGGACATCTTTCTTACTTAATCACAGAAAATTTTCAAAGTCTGTGCTGTGTCTTGTGCGAGGTTTCGCCTCGTAACTCCGAGATGACTCATCAGCGAGCTCTTGTTGACCATTTGCGGATTACCAAAGGAGCATCAAACTGGGCGCTACCTTAATTCTTATCTAGAATACCTCCGGTACTTTACTGCGGGAGCTAAGCGCTCAACAGTCTTTCACCTCCCTATAAAGGCTTCCAAAATGATTGTATGCTGAATTTCAGGGCCAAGCAATTAAAACTCAGCAACTATTCTAGGTTTACGCCGGGTTTTGTGCGGAGTTTCAGTGGCCGTGACAGGCAAAATACCAACTTTATTGAAATAAGTTTGCCCAGTTCGGCAGTAAGATTATGAAAACTAAATAAACTAATGTGACAGTCGGTAGACTTCGACACATTCGTCTATGAATTAGGGTCTCTGATCATGGTAAAAAACGACAAAAAGCAGATAAATATTGGCCAACAAAAATATTCAGTTAACAAAAAACAAATCTATCAAAAGTAAGAAAGCGTTCCGTGCATAGTAGAAAGCACTATAACACTGTAAAACAGCGTAAATATCCTAATACTCACATACAATAACCGGCACAAAGAGTATAAAATTAGACCGAAGATCACGCTCCGTTTCAGACCCCACAATCCCTCTCTATAAGTAAAACAGTTCATGTAGGGATATAAGATTTGTACATTCGTCGCATATTCATTACCTCATTGAACCACTTACGAGGTGGCTAGGATCATGAAATTTGGCATGCATGTGAGTGATGTATGTGTTAAATAGCATGCGAATTTTCACGATCCTTGCTGTCATACAAGTACGGAAAAACGAAATGAATACACTGAAATGTGCAAAAGAAGACTCCAAAATGTATGGCAATCTGAGGCGTAATCGTTGGAGGTACAACAAGATGTCATACAACCAAACTTGTAGAAAACGAACGGATTTCGAGATATTGCCAGAAAACTATTCCAGTTCTGCGAAATTGCAGCGGTTGTCATCTGTTTCTCAGAGGGAACACAGTTTTCTGGGAATATCTCCGAAACCGTTGATTTTAGGACCTTAAAAAGTGTGTTTCGGGATCCCTACAGGACCTCCGAATATTGTTTCTCGTATCTGGCGGCTTA
The DNA here is from genome assembly GCA_946902985.2 of Meconema thalassinum. Taxonomy (NCBI): domain Eukaryota; kingdom Metazoa; phylum Arthropoda; class Insecta; order Orthoptera; family Tettigoniidae; genus Meconema; species Meconema thalassinum. The sequence goes on along the minus strand of OX336388.2, from coordinate 1,846,876,914 downwards.
AAATGAGCTAAATCCAATCTTTGTACCGTTTGTCCATGCTCAGTGCCAAAGGGCCGTAAAAACTCACTTACAATTTGAATTTTCAAAAACCGTTTCTTAGTGAGCCCCTACAACGTAGGATCAACCAACATGCAAAATTTCAGCTTTCTAGGTCAAGTGGTTTCAGAGCTGCGATGATGAGTCAATTTTGGATTATATATAAGAGATTTACATTGTGCCCCGCTCAGACATTAAGCGAATTTGTGTTGACCAACTGAAATGTTAAAACTGACAGTAAATCTTGTTCTCTTATATAGTTAAGGTAGAAAATACCAACAGAGTACAAAATAAAGCCTTCGATTGTGTTTGTCTGTTTGTTCGGGCTAATCTCGAGAACAACTGGATGGTTTTCACCATTTTGTAAATCATTTTTCGACAATGGTTCGTCATGTAGAAGCATTCATCTATCACCAAAGAAAAGCCGAGAAAAACAATTTTAAGCAACCATGCTAATTTCCAACTTTTCATTTATCTTTTCCTCATTAACTACTAACAAGAAAGTTTCAATTTTTTTCAGGATTGTTCTTCAAGACATTGACGCGGATTTTTCTTGATTTTTTTTTTATTTTATTTTAATTTTTATTGCATAATTTTAACAGCACTTTCGTGATCATTTTCGTCTGACAAAATTAAACTACTGTACAGTAAAGTAGATTTTGAAAAACGGTCGTGTTAAAATATAGCAAACACAAGAGGGAATTACATCTAAAAGATTCAGCTTTGTATGTTGAAAAGTTCTAATAGGGAAATATTGTATCTAGAAAATAATTTTAGTCGCCTCCGTGGTGTAGTGGTCAGCATGCTTAACTGCCCCCCCCCCCCCGCTGGAGTCCAGAGGTTCGATTCCCATCTCTGCCACAAAATTTGAAAAGGTCTACTCATCCTCGGGTGGTCTAAATGAGTAGAGCGGGTTGATTCTCACCTCAGCCATCCTCGGAGTTATGTTCCGTGGTTTCGCATCTCGCCTCCGGGCAAATGCTGGGATGGTACCTAACGTAAGGCCACGGCTGCCTCCTTCCCTCTTCCTTGCATATCCCTCCCAATCTTCCCATCCTTTCCCATCCCCTATGAGACCCCTGTTTGCTTTGCAGGTGAGGCCGCCTGGGCGAGGTGCTCGTCCCACCTCCCCAGTTGTATACCACGATCCGATGTTTCAAGCTCCAGAACACTGCCCGTAGAGGCGGTAAAGGTTTTATCCCTCGCTGAGTCTATGGGAAAAGCCTACTTTGAGGGTAAACCGGCTAAACGAAAAAGAAGAGTAACATTCTAGCGAGAAATTGGAATAAAAGTTTTTTTCTGGTTGATAGAACATGTCATTACCATAAGATTCCTGTTCTTCCATTTGAAGTTACTAGCATCCATTTTGCTGTTGGTCCAAGTCCCTTTGCCCAAGCTTATCGCAGCAAATTAATATGTGGTTAGAAACGGGGTTAATTTCCGACATTGCAAAAAGTTTACTAAACAAATTGAAACTCAAAAACTGATTGGTTTGGTGCAGGTGGAATATCTAAATGACCAAATTATTTTAATATTATTACTAGAAGACCCGTGCTGCTCCGCAGCATTCACTTCAACAATCCTACAGCACTTCTGTCCATATGACATTTGCATGTCTTCATGCTAGTGACCTGAAGAGACATTTACGGTACCGTCGCTTTTGGGTAAATGATGAAGTAGACTTATGAGATCAAATGTGTGGGTGCCTGCCTGTCCTCTGTGTGTGTGTCCCACTATTTACCCTGCGTAAGCTTAAAAGGCGCACGGACGTCAGGCCGAGGTCAACAGCTAACTCCAAACACAATAGCCATACTCTTCTCTGAAGAATTAACTCGACACGACTCGGCAGTTTGATGCTGGCTGAAGCTAGGTTGATAGGTCGCTCGCAAGCTCGTAAACTCACTCTCAAGCTAGTAGGCCTAATTTAAATTTCCACTGAATGGAGATTGCTGGAAGAAATGAAAACGTAAAAACACTTACAGTGGGCGATGTGGGAGCTGTCGCGGACTTTCTTGCAGAAATTTTCATGCTGAACAATTCTCAGAGAATATCGATATTTTCTTCAACTCAATTCACTGAAATCGTAAATGCTCGACTTCTTTTAGTCATAAATAAATGTTTTTCTACCTAATCCTTCATCGAGAAATCCTTTACAGAATGGTGAAAACCGCATCAAAATCCATCAAGTTGCTCTCGAGATTACCCCTTACATCCAAGAATTGGGAACTTTGTTTTATACTAAGTAGATAGAGATATCCACACAATTTAAGGCTACAGCGGTAAAATTTGGTGTTTTTTGTACTTATGAACAATGGTATAAATTTAAAATAAAAGATGGGTCTCTTATATTTGAATTTAGAGATGTAACTCTTGGTTAACATCTAGAGGTGTGCAAATTAATAGAATTAAATATATAATTTTAATTAGTCGTAATTACATGTATTGAAAATCATTTTATTGACCAACTTCTTTTGTTGTCCTACTTAGTAGTTTCCTCTCCCGTGGAATTACACCTTTTCCCATAAGGAAATGCGTCTGGAAACTTTCAGATTATTGGAATCCGAGGGATATCTGAGCTGGGTCCATTTTCAATTTTTCATTGACTTAAGAATTCAAGTCAGGTGATTTCAATGCATAGTTCATGAACCTTTGAATAGTTCAATAGCTCTAAATTCACACCTAAAGTAGAGTGAAGTAATAAAAACGAAACGTGTGGCATTTTGCATTTGCAAGGCTTCTCTGTTAGTGGAAATTCTAAAAAAAAACATTTTTAATTTGAGTTTCTTAAATGAAAAGATAATTAGGAGTCTTGGTTAAACATCTGACGTAATTTCATCGCCTTGTAAACATACTTAGTGCATTAAACCGTGAAAAGAAAAAAGGCAATTTTGGAAAACTGACATCGAATCTAATAATTTGCACATCTCTGTAAAAACAGCTATCGCCTCCACCCTTACAGATAGAACAGTAAGTAAAGGCGATTGATGAGAAATGAAATGATAACTCGCACAGAAGGAATTAATATTTATTAAGCTGTAAATTCGATTGAGTATATCTTTGTTATAGAACTGAGGGAATGAAATAACAGGATGTAGGATAGTAATCACCGATGTAGGACAATAGTATATTTTTTACCATTACCACAGGACAGTTATCGTATTAGGGATAGGCGTCTCTAAAAGCCAGTGTAGTTAAAAGGGACGTAAAACAAATAACATTATTATTAGTATTAGGGATGCGGACGTCCTTGTATAAATGTTATTTAATCTGTGCCCCGTTTGCTGAGGTCTGTGCTCCTCCGCAACATTCGTTTCAAAATTCTAATAGTACTTCCTTCCGTTCGACATATGCTGTTCGCTTGCCTTTTGGTTCTATTTGAACTTTGACGTCATGGAAGGATTTTGCTCGCGATAGTGCGGCATACAGTAAAGTTGTCCGTGGCTAAACACTGGTTGAGATAAATAAAATCCTATTTGATCTAATGTTTGACTTTGAGCTTTATTGATAGTTATACAAAAAAGCCAAACGTACTGGAAACTGCCTCCTTTTGAAGAAAAATGGCATAGAAGTATCTGATGGCGTAAGGTCAAGGCGAGGGAGTAGGACATTGTTTCCAACATTTACGCCAGTAATAACTTCCAGGTGTAAGCAATAATTGTCATGCATCTTCCAAACCAACAGTCTAGTACCGTTCAACAGACCTTGGGTAACAATAATATTTCTCAACAATATCACAAATAAGCCTTCTTTTAGTGAAGGATATGAGGTGGCAATCCACTTATGCCTATGCTGTCTAAAAATTCTATTGGGAATTGTAGAAGTTCACTCTCATCTTCAGTAATCAATTTATTCACACTGATGTAAGTTCTCGATGATCCTGGGATAAGGTCTAAAACTTTGTCATTGATCTCTTTACAATGTTCATTTTTAGCCTACTTTCGATTTTTGCAAAAAATTAAAGTAGACTTATGAGATCAACATAGGGCGAAAAAAGTGTGTCTGTCTGTGTGTGTGTATGTGTGTGTGTGTGAGTCTCTGTGTGTGTGTGTGTGAACACGGTGAATGCGAATTGAACGAAATTTGGTACAAAGGTAGCACTAGCAAAGGACACCTCAGTGTCATGTTTTATATCGCCGCCATCTTGACGGAAACGTAATGGCGGCCACACAAATGTTCAAAGCTTAAATCAAATTACGATTAACCTAATCATCCGATCTCTACCAAATTTTGCAACAACATGATGAACCCGCTGAGCTATGGTTCATGTGATATCTTTGTGACGGAATAATTATTATGGGATGTAGTACTTTTGAACATAACCAGAATACCACGTGGAGCAGAGAGCTCATGCTATACTCTTTGAAGTAGCGCATTTTTGACTTTGGAGGTCTTGTTAATCACTTTTATCCTTTCATAAGACTCAGAATATTCTAATTCGTCATTCTGTATTATTGAATCATTTTGGTGAATGATTAATACGTTTTTGGTAAGGTATAACACTTGCAGATACGCAAGGAGCTATGAAAGTAGTCGCTCAATGACTTCGTTTTGGCGACCTACTTCCGAGTGAAAGTCAGTGACGACACTACATCTGGAGATCTGACGCCAGACAGGCGTGTTTCGAGTATCCGTCCGTCGCGACGTGGACATTATAAATATTTTTGTGCTCAAGTGAGCATCCGACTGCATCGTGTGTTGAAAATAACTATACTAACGTGGTCACACATTGTGGACATATTATTGTTCTACGAAAAGGCCATATTAGGCAATATTTTCTACAAACTGTAATTGGTGCCATACGCCAGATATTTTTCCCACGTGTAAGTGGAAGGGCAAAGCGCCACGCCGAAAATATAAGAGTTATCGTCTGATAATTGTGCCAAGACGACGTGATTATTACTGCCAACGATCAAAACATTATTGCTACGGAAATTCTGAATTGAAAATATCAATTTTATCGCGGATGCCACGTGATTGATAAAACGTGATACAATTGCACGTGCTAACAAGCAAAGCATCGCATCGTGTTGAATCTTGAGGATCAACAGGCTGAAAACTACAAAATACTGTGGAGAACACTATTATTTGCATCGTCCACAATAATCACGCCAAAACGCCGAGAGGAACGAGATATTTCGACATTTTCGACATCATGCAAGACATTGAACTTTTCCACGCCATGGTGAAGAAGATGATTATGGGCTAATACCATTCCGGTATGAGGGAGACGTCGTGATGGAGACCACCAGCTTGATGGAACGTCAGGATGCCGAGGACGCAGACGAAGGAACGTGGATGCCGACTTCCAGGCACATTCCAGACCTTTTTGGGAGACCATCATCCGGAGGCGAACGAACCCTGGTGGCTTGGGAGGTCCAGATTGGTGAATCCGTGGAGGACAGGACCATGCTGGAGATCCAAGCAGAGTTTTTCGCGACCCTGGTCGATGAATGTCTGAGCCGATGTGAGAGCTACCAAAAGTCGTGAGTTTGGGCACCCTTTCTTTTGTAATAGTCTGCGGTGGTATATTTAGATATCGTAGTTTTTTTTTGTGAATCAACCGCACTTATGTGTCAGCCATTTGCTAGGTAGGGTTGTAATTAGTATAATTGTTGTTTATTTCAGTCATTGTGAGTCACCCTGTGGGGTAGACCAGTTTTGGTTAACCCTGGTGCCGTCCTGATGGACGTCGTACCACGTTATAGCCGACCCACTGCCAAACATGACTGTAATCATTTGCAGCTATTTTGCTCAGCCATGTGTAGGATATTTATCCGTGGTTTCATTCAGATGTCATCGTCACTTTATTTAACTGCAATCTTTGCAACCAGTCTGTTGAGACTTATGACCTCGTTAGATAGGTCGTATCGTTAGGAAACCAACTGTAGTTTCCAGTTTTATAAAAATATGCTGTATTTTCATTTTTGAAAGCGCTCAGAAGCCGATTTATAGTCAAATACTGACAGATTTATTATTTTGGAGAAAGTGTAGATGTCAAGCATCGAACTAAGTGCACTATCGCATCATTATGCAGGTCTAGAGTTGCAGATCTGTGCCATATTTATCAATTTGTTACTACTTTGTTTCTGTCATGAGGACACAGGTGTTAATGTTATACTGAGAACTTAATAAGTGTTATATCTTTGATGAGCAAAGAAGCTCGTGAGACATGCTGTTATGTCTGTGATTTACTATTCTTTGAAATGAAGGACTGCGATACTTTATTGTACAGTTAAATTGTAACGTGTTTAGCACACGGATTCTATAAGGTTTTTGAACCAAGCATATGCTAAGAATGACAAGGCCAAATATTACGGTATTATATAATGTTAAAACTAGCCGGCCTTGCCTGTTGAAAAATGTGGTCAGTGAAGGACTGCAATTTGTGAAGTTGTCACCAATAAACTGGTTTGTTGACCCAGTAACCTTGAAAACAAATGCTTGAAAGCGAGACAGAACTACGATAACATAGGACAGAATGTTGATTTCATTCATCTCTTTCTTTCAATGCAGCTATTGCTCATGAAACCCAGTGTTTCTTACTGTATTTTTGTTCATTTGTTTTTCTTGGATTTTCATACTGTTAGTTAGATATTTTGCTGCGAGGAATGTCATTTCGACATGTCCAGGGTTGTCAGGTTTCTTTATGCATTGTTGGCGATGCTCTTGAGAGAGGCAAATTATAATGAAGGCAATTTGGTTATTAAATGCGAGGTTTTTGCCGCAGGTAACCCATGATATTATGTGCCTTGAGTGAGTAAGACGTGCCATTGTTGTAAGTCGCGCATCTGTTGTTGTTATGAGGCATTATTATGAGAGCTGTTGAAAGCGAGGTATTTACCGCTGATAACTCGTGTTATTGTGAGTCCGAGCCGAGTTTGCTCGTTGAGTTTTCCGACTATTGAGTCGATGTTTTGCTGCGGGAGAATGATCTTTAGAAGACTACTCCTTGTCAGGCCTTTGTCAGAATACGCCATAAACCTACGGAAGGAACATTAACCGACATAATAAACATCATCCGCATAATTGTTTTAAACAAGATCTAACTAACATATTGTTTCCATTTAAACTTTGACATTCTTACATTTGAACCTGCTGACATGGCCGTGCAGATGAAGGGATTTCCTTTATTGGAAACGACGAAGACTGTAGACATTTTTGTTGTGACCTGGCGCACACATGAACCATTAGTTCATAGTGTGTGGAGCGCAGGCCATGTGATTGTCAGACGTGGTTTTAACTACGCTATCACCGACATTACTATCAAGCTAGATGACAATGGTTTACAAAGAGTTAACCATGGGGCAGGAAGGCATTATAATAAAAACTGTGTTGTACTATAATTATTGATGTCATGAAACTGTATTTTTCCCCATGTTACCTTTATTGCGTGCTATTTAGCACATGATTGTTGATTAGATTAATTGTTTTTAAATGGCTGTACACTTAGCTTTGTATTGTAACTGTTTTGCTATTACGGACGTCACCGCCGTAACTTTGAATGTTAACTGATAGGACTTAGCTAGAAAAGTTAAATGTAAATGTGGAAATGGTACCACCATAACTTAGCTTTGCTTTGCTCCTTCACTTAAATGTAACTTCATATTAGCTTGATCATGTAACTTGTATTAGGGATTTGGCGTCGTACCATTTACCCAGCGTTGTTGCTGTTGCTTACTTATTGTGTATTAGATCTTTCGCGAGGGTTAATGTAACTTCATTGTTAGGGACTTGAACTTTTATTATCATTAACTTTTAGCTCGCGGATTAGCCGAATATAACCCTCCGAACTAGGATAGGGGTTTGTGGAAATCTACAATAAATTTTCACGGTGTTTTACATAAGCCTGGATGTTTAATTTCACAGTCTAGTTTTTGAGGTGAACCTTTCCTTAGGCCGTCTTTGACCATCGCAACCATGTACCACGCTCCCCGTGGACTATAGAACCTCGTGCCGCATTGGCCTATTGTTAGGAAGTTCACCTGATCCTCACGGCAAACTTTTAAAGGTCCGACGGGGGAGATGTTAGGAGAGTCATCGCGGTTGTTGGCTATCCCGACAGCCTTACCGGAGGACTTCTGAAGGTCACTCACAAATATGTGCCGTTGCCACCCGGCTGACGGTCACAATACCTTTATAGAGGAAGCATCCTTTGACCAAATGAATAGGTCATTAGCCTAATAGTTTGCGGATGGCGGCCATCTTTGTGTGAAAATAAATTCCCCCTATTAATTCAAACACGGTGAAACCGAATGGAACGAAATTTGGTACAGAGGTAGCACTAGCAAAGGGCATCTCAGTGCCATGTTTTATATCGCCGCCATATTGACAGAAATGTAATGGCGGCCACACAAATGTTCAAAGCTTAAGTTAAATTACGACTAACATAACCATCCGATCTCTACCAAACTTTGCAACAACATACCTTTATGGACGGAGCATCCTTTGACCAATCTAATAGGTTATTAGCCTAATAGATTGCGGATGGCGGCCATCTTTATGTCAAAATTGATTCCCCTTATTAATTCGAAAACGGTGGAACCGAATGTAACGAAATTTGGTACAGAGGTAGCACTAGCAAAGGGCACCTCAGTGTCATGTTTTATATTGCCACCATCTTGACTGAAACGTAATGGCGGCCCCACGAGTGTTCAAAGCTTAAATCAAATTACGATTAACCTAATCATCCGATCTCTACCAAATTTTTCAACTACATATCTTCATGGAGGGAGCATCCTTTGACCAATCTAATAGGTCATTCGCCTAATAGTTTGCGGATGGCGGCCATCTTTGTGTCAAAATCGATTCCCCCTATTAATTCAAACACGGTGAAACCGAAGGGAACGAAATTTGGTACAGAGATAGCACTAGCAAAGGGCATCTCAGTGTCATGATTTATATCGCCGCCATATTGACAGAAACATAATGGCGGCCACACAAATGTTTAAAGCTTAAATCAAATTACGACTAACATAACCATCCGATCTCTACCGAACTTTGCAACAACATACCTTTATGGAGGGAGCATCCTTTGACCAATCTAATAGGTCATTAGCCTAATAGTTTGCGGATGGCGGCCATCTTTATGTCAAAATTGATTCCCCCTATTAATTCGAACACGGTGGAACCGAATGAACGAAATTTGGTACAGAGGTAGCACCAGCAAAGGGCACCTCAGTGTCATGTTTTATATCGCCGCCATCTTGACGGAAACGTAATGGCGGCCACACAAATGTTCAAAGCTTAAATCAAATTACGATTAGCCTAATCATCCGATCTCTAGCAAATTTAGCAACAACATACCATTATGGAGGGAGCATCCTTTGACCAAACTAATAGGTCATTAGCCTAATATTTTGCTGATGGCGGCCATCTTTGTGTGAAAATCGATTCCCCTTATCAATTCGAACACAGTGAAACCGAATGGTACGAAATTTGGTACAGAGGTAGCACTAGCAAAGGGCACCTCAGTGTCATGTTTTATATCACCGCTATCTTGACGGAAACGTAATCGCGTTCACCCAAATGTTAAAAGCTAAAATGTAATTACGACCAACCTAATAATCTAGTCTCTACCAAATGTTGCAACACCATATCTTTATGTGGGAAACATATTCTGACCAAACTGCAAGAACATCAGCCCAATAGTTTGCAGATGGTGGCCACGTATGTGTGCAAATTGATTCCCCCTATCAATTCAAACACGGTGAAACCGAATTGAACGAAATTTGGTACAGAGGTAGCACTAGCAAAGGGCACCTCATATTCATGTTTAATATCCCTATAGCACGTTGTATTTCAACAAGCTACTACAACCAACATTCAATCATACTCCTTGAAAAGGACAAAGAGTTATAACAATACCCATTCATTTAGGATAAAGTAGGCTATATGTTCTTTCCTGAACATCTTGTTGATAATGATAATTTTTACTCCGAAAGGCACGTCGTTATTCATGATGTCCTTGAGCAACCGATTTACACACATCAACGCGTGCTTATTAGCCATAGGGGGTTCATCCCAGATGATAAGTTTTGCTGAACGAATATAAAAAGCTTCCTTGCTGTTAACTTTTATTCCTGATACAGAACTTTCATGTAAATGTAGAGGTAACTTGAACTGGCTGTGTACAGTGCGCCCCTGAGGTAGTAACATTGCTGCAATACCAGTCCATGCAACAGAAACTACATTTAACCCCAAATTCGTGCAACTGTGAATCAAGCATTGGAAAAGAAATGTTTTCCTATTGCCCCATGGACCGTCAATGAAATATGCATTACTCATCCTTTCATTGCTGTTTTGTACTAACCCCAAAATTTCTGTAATTATAGCCGTGTGGTTTCCATTTGCTTGGTTTATCATCCGACTTTATTGATCCTCATTAATTTTGGATAATTCATTGATAAATTTGTCTGAGGGAAATTATCAATAATAGCTGGTAATTCGAGAGAAGTAATGAGAAGACCATGGAGCTTTAATGTATTAGAAATATGTATAAGAGAGACCTGATATGCAATGTTAGGTTCGTGAAACTGCAGATAATCTTCTGATACTGAATTCTTGAAAATGTTCCATAACTATCTTAAATTTGAAGGGGTCTGAAAGATACATATGTAAGTAAACAGTTGTCGTAACTGAGAAGGCATCTGAAGTTTTGACGCTTCGGCAAAACAACGCTGCCATTCAGAATCGTCAATCAGCAAACCTCGCTCCTTAGCAGTTTCTTTAACGTAGAATAGACAACTGCTTTGTATGTTCGTAGATCCTGGAAGCTGGTAGCAGCTATGAAGTGAAGCAATAACAGGCGTAAATTATATCTTTCTGTTTCTCTAGGGTAAACATTATACATTCTGCCTATAGTTTTTGAAACATTTTTTTCTTTTTTGCCACTGGCAGTTGCTCTTATTCCAGACGTAATGTACTGGTGTTTCAGGATTTATATACGGACTTCTGGATTGCGAATCTTGATTTAACTTGAACCACGCTTGTAATTCCGTGTTGCACAACTGTGCTTGAAGTAAAATATCAGGAGCGTTATCATTTTAAAAATAGATATTTTGCAAGTTTGGCAAGTGAACTGGAGATCGCACGATAGAATGTGACTGTTCATGCATGTGAAATGAAAATATCCTGAATGTGGCTTCTGTTGGACCAACACATCTAGCATTTAGGAAAGAAGTAATTTCATCGTAGTTCACCGTTTCGCCTTTAGGACATATTTTAACAATGCAGTGCAGTCATGACCTTTATACACATACTTGTGGATTTTAATATATAAGATACTTGTGGATGTATTTAACACTCCGAACACTTGAGCATATTTCAACATTAATATGAGCTTGCAAGTAAAGTAAAAGAAATGGATTGTAGGGAACAATGAATAGACTATCGATTTCAGTGTCAATGCCTCGAATTGTTCCTATAATAATCCGTCCATTATTTCTTCTCCTATACGAAGGATAACCATTGGCATTATCTTTGGTCTCTTGCTGAAACTGTTTTGGGAAATCTTTCTTACATACGCCATCTTTCATACAGACCGAAGAAGGATTCAAAGATCCGCGAGGACCATGTACCATATGACGCCTTACCCACTCGTATAGCGCTTCATCCTCGAGATCTGGTATTTCGGCTGACACTGTCAATGTCAGAAATTTCTCGAAACTTACAACCTTCCGTTAATGTTAAGAGTAAATGGATGTGCGGGAGACCTCGTTTTTGAAATTCCACTGTATATAGATATGCTTTTACCGAAAATTTCCTTAACATTAATCAATCGTAGCAATTCTTTTACTTTGCAATGGAAAACTCTCACTTCAATATCAGGCCCATTATTAGCCGTTTCCCAGAGATGAATGCTGTTAAGTATTTCTGGCCAGCCCGCATTATAGGTGAACGTAATGAATACATCTGGCTTTCCAAACTTCCTCACTATCGCCATCGCATTCTGATAATTTTGCAATATTTTTCTTGGGCTACCTGTAAAAGAAGATGGCAAAACTACAATACGACCGACTCTGAGATTTTAATTTTGTGCTCGTACATGCAAGGCGTCTGCTAAACCGGCATATGTATCAACTCGTAACTTCGTTTGTTGATGACGTATATATTTTAACCAGTCACCTTCCATACGACAGTAGTAATCCACGAATAAATATCCATTTTGCAAACTTGAGGAGCTACAACAAACTCAACATGACCTCCATGAACAGCAATCATAGACATATACATTTTGTAATCATCGCTCTTATTGATAGCAGTTTCGTACATATCGCTGTTGCCAACAATAAAGGAAGAATAATTATTCCACTTGTCTGTAACATGTTTTACAATTCGCTTTCTAACCTGTGTAAATAAACTCTGATTGTTGTACTCACAATATGCCAATGACCTGAACAGACAATTACCGTCAACTTCAATCTTTATAACATTTGAAATTGAGTGTCACCTCTCATTCATCATAATATGATTCATTGTATTGATTGAGCACACAACCTATAAGGACGAATGATGAAACGAAAAGAAGACAGTTTGTAGCTGGTGAGACCAAAGACTATATAACAGAAAGATCGGATACACAATACAAAATGGCGGTTCCAACATTCGACTGTAGCGGCATCTTCGTGAAATTAGTTGTCTTTCGTATACAGTATTTGTTGTCATTCAAAGAGATGTTGACATGACAGTGTCATTAGCAAAATGACTGCTGATTGTGCGTGAGCATTTCAGTCTCAAAATAATCCATTCTTTGAGAAGTTTTAATAAAATTATGTGCACAGAATCCCCTTCTACTTCTTGCATGGATACATGTGACATTAGCGCCCGAGTGGAACAGGTAGAAGTTAACGATATCATGTATGGATACATGCGACATTAGCGCCCGAGTGGAGCAGATAGAAGTTAACGATATCATGACGTAATTAGGGAACTCTCTGTTAATATAAAGTTAGATTTTTACTGCGGTGGTGTCTAGTAGCTAAGTTCTGAACTTGGCCTAGTAATCATTGACGGTGGCGCTTGGCGGCAAAAGTAGGAACTATTTGAAAAATTCTAAGTTTCAGTACTTAAATTTAAAAAACAGATAACACACACTAATACAGTCATCACAATTAACACTGGTTATCAGACAGGTTCTACACACACCCAAAGTACACGGGGCTACATGACTGCGTTGTCGCAGCCCCTAAACTTAAGAACCAACCAGCCAAAGTTAGATTTATTATTGGGGTGGCGTTAAATATCATGATACAGTGTTAGTCGTTGTCGCCTAGCGACAATATGTCCGTCAATTCATTCGATTCTATTTTCGTGAGACCTTGAAGGAAGTAATATTCGCAATTATTTTAATACACGAATGATATAATCAAGTAAAGTGGGTATCAAGCGACGGTGCTTGAAGGGCATTACATTTTAAGACAACAAACGTCGTCGTAGCGCAAATACTTCCCGAGATATTTCAGTTTTAGTAAAGGGTGAAAAATTTTGAAAACTATTTTAATATATAAGATATTTTTGGTAAGATTTGTAAGAAAAGTATAAGGTCAGCAAGTCTTAGTTGAAATTAAGTTTGTGGTCTTAAATTATTGTTGTGGACCTACTAAATTATCAGTAGGAACTGTATAGCAAATTATCATGCGTTGAAGTTGCCTGATTTAGTGTAAGCCTATACGTCTCATAGTTACAGGAAGAAGGGCAGGGAGATCCAGCTCAGACCTCAAATACTTTCCTTATACTTGTCCACAATCGCGAGTCCTATTTTAGTGAACCCACCAAACTACATATATACTTTTATTAGACGATAGATATAAAACAAGCAATTCCGTGAAGGACTAAATAGCCTATTTTCATATATCCTACTTATATTAATTGCCTCTATCATCATCATATATATTACCGGGTGAGTTAGCCGTGGTCGTTACGGCATGACTGCCGGCAGTCGCTCACATCCGGGAGGCGAGGAGGTTCGAATCCCCCCGACGGCAACCTTGAAGATGGTCTTCTGTGGTTTCCCATCTTCCTTCCAGGCAAATGCCGGGGTTGGTCCCTCACTATAGGCCACAGCCGCTACCTTCCAACTCCTCGTCCTCCCATTCCAACTTTCCTCCCCAACGGTGCTTGTAGCTCACCCATTGGGTGTCCGTCTCGAAGCAGCTACAAAACTGGCGAGCCGAACATGTCCTCGGACACTCCCGGCACTAAAAGCCATACGCTAAAAATATATTATTTCAGTAGTATGCATCCCTCCTGCGGCACTCACAAGCGACCGATCGTGACAAATGAGCATTCAAATGAAAGAGAATAGACATTAGAAGTGACTTATTGCACTATATTTCATAAATAGGCCTATCTATAATTTCTTTAAAAAATGACTTAAAAAATGTACGAAATGTGCGATTTGCAAACACCGTTGATGTAGGAAAATACGCTCCATAATTGCTGTCCACGGGCCGCTGTGACACCTGTTTCATGTCATATTAACATTGAGGTCTTTCCTTTTTCCTGAAATGTAAATAGTGTTCTATAATCATATGGTTGAAATTAAAACATAACCTTTCTCCTTAAGTGACTCATTATAAACCAATTGGGGAAAGTGTGGTTTATGAACATGCGAGATTTCTCGCACGGGTCCTCTAGTCGTACAAATTTTCAGTTTGTTTGCTGTTATAGATTAGTAGATATTGAGAACCGTATACATATTTCGGATAGTCACCATGTTGGATTTTTATATATAGGCCTTAGAGTTATGTACTATTACATGAAGATTATTGTGTAGGTGTTTTATTCAAACTTCAATCGCATGATTAGGACACAAGAAATAAAAACAAGATTTCAAAATTTCGCTCAGCCGTCATCATGTGGTTATCAAAATAATTTTAATTTATTAGACGCTAGTGAATTACAATTTATATAAGCATATACCGTACCAAGTTTCACTGAGCTCGGATGGTTGAATCGTTAGAAACGTCAATTTAAATATTTATATTTCGCGTCACCGCCATGTTGGATTCGTGCTCAACGGTTATTGAAAGTCCCATAGGTGAACTTAAGTTCATAGCCTCTATCAACATACGAAATTTCAGTTTGATTGCTGTCATAGATTAATAGATATTGAGAATCTTCTAAATATTTCGGATGGTCGCCATGTTGGATTTTAATATATGTAGGCCATAGAGTTATGAACTATTAGATGACGACTATTGCGTTGGTTCAGTATTCAAACGTTCACTTCACTCACATTATTAATACACAAGAAATAAAAACTTTATTCAAAAATTTTGTACAGCCGCCATCTTGAAGTTATGCAATCAATTGAACTTAATTAGGCAGAAGACCATTACAATGTGTTTAAAACGTTTAGTGTACCATATTTCTCTGCGCCCAGATGGTTAAATCGCGAATCGCTGAATCAGAAGTCATAAAGGAAAGCTATGCATAGGGAAATATTAACGGGTCACCCTACCTCAAGTCCATAGTGGCTTAGTATGCTCCCTTTTTGTACCTTTGTTTAGTTGTGGAGGTATTGTCTACGCACCACGAGATGTCAGCTGAGTGTGAACTGCAGATGTCTTCCCACGTACTGCGCATTCCAAAAAACATCAAATAACACGGGGGGCTGCTGACAGTCTCATGCCACCTTCTCCTGGCGCGCAGACAATAGCCTATACGAGTATTATCTCAGTCGCCGAAATCTAAGTATAAAATGAGACAGTTGATGTGGCCTGAAAGGTATCGAACTTAATTCTCATCTCAGCTCACACATGTAATGAACACATAACCAATTTAAAATTGGGCTAGAACTAAACGCTAAATAAATTAGCAAACTTTTTTAAACATTAGACTGGCTACCCTTCGTTGATGATCGTTTGTATAATCGAAATCCTTGAAATATTTTGATGTCTAATCATTCCTTAATTTCGTAATGTTATCGTTCGATATTTACAGTACCGTATATAGAACTAGCTATACTCGGCAATCGTTGCAATACCAATCAAAAACATATAGATAGAAAGAAAGGAGGACACCGTAATAATAATGTTATTGGTTTTCCAAGCTTGAGTACAGTTTTAAGAACCCCCAGCCAAAACCCGTGGCGTAAACTGAATTGGAATAGACAGCAATACCACGATGAATCAGCAAGCCATTCTCATACCTTGCGTTGTTGTGTGATAGTATACAGATTGTACAATTGGGTTACTGTGGAATTTAAGGGATACTGTTACGTCCCTCACCCTTTTGTGGTTCAAAAATAATTTGCAGCTAGAACATTCCCTGGAGTGCACACAACAACTCACCCAAGTTTCATCGCAATCGGGCGAATGGTAGGCCTATATGAACGCATAGGGGACATACATACAGACAAACTATCACATAACATTGATGTTTATATACGGTATATAGATGAGTGATGTGAAGTAGAGAAACCCCAAGGAGAAGTGTAAATACTTTCCAAGAAGTTGGCTGCTTCTTAAAGAACGTCTCACACCTAATCACTCTCGCCTCAGGCGTCTTACTTCAAAGTCGAGTATGTTGGCTATTGTTTGCTTGTCTTAATTATTGTACTGCTTACTTAATAAGCGACGCCAAAAGACTGGCGCTGACTTGCATAAACACTTCAATCAAATCGCTTCACCTCTGTTGCACTTGGCGAGACAGTGCTGTTCTCAACAAACAAGTTGAAGAGAAAGAAAGAGCGAGAAAGAAAACCAACAAACAAACAAACACACAAACTGATCAAGAATTATATTCGACGACAAGCGATGGGTAGAAGTACGGAGTTCTATATAGCTAGAACAATGAAATGAACAGATAGGATGCGCACCTGGACATGGCCTATTGCGCATGCTCACTGCTGCACGGGTCAATAATGGCGGGAAAGGAAGGAGGCATAGAGTATTGATCAGCTTGCAGGATATAAGGGAGGGGTTGGCTCTTGGCTACAGCTTCTGTTCTGCTCACAGCAGTAACAGGCGTTACTCCGCTAATCTACACTGTTTAGACTGCGGAACCTCTTCCTCATCGCTCCGTTACAGATAAACACATGAATAGGGAGTACCGGAGTAGGCAGCCATCATCACTTGGCAATTATTGAAGAAACCTAGCGAGTGATGCCATTACAAGTCACATAATCAAATAGAACTTCCTATTTCAAACAATAACTGCAAGCACTTATTAGAAGGACCTCCTCGTGGTGTAGTGGAAAAGATTCTTTGCTGCCAGCCCTGAGATCCAAGTTCGATTGACGATGTCAAAGAGTCCTTAAATGAATCAACTACAACAACATTAACATACATTTGTTCTTCGTACACATGCTTATTCCAACGATGTATTTACACGCTAACCATTAAATGTTTCATGGCTAAGAATATTAATATACGTCGAAGATTAGATTGAATAATCTGAAAAAATAGAAGCCTGGACACAAATTTTCCTTACAAAAGATACTCAATCGAATGTTTATATTAAGAAATGATTCGAGGTCATACAAACCTATGAATGGTTCAGGAATGGCTTATATTAGGTAAATGTTTCTAAATATTGTGGTTTCAACCTGATTGAGTTGTTGACTCTTGTAGCAGTAAGTTTGAAATCTGAATTACTTCCGCTGAGTATGCTCGATGTATTATTGAAGCTAATTCTAATGCTGTTATACTACTACCTTATTGTTGACTATAGCGACAGTTCGTTTTGCGCGCGGGATGAAGAGCTGTGACCGTCACAGTTGTTCCGACCTGCGCACTGGCTGCCTAACATATTTTCTCATCTCTCTCGGGCTCCAGAGTTCGGAGACTCCAACCTCAGATGATAGACTAAATTTTGTATAAGGGTTGCTCAAACACTTCAATACGAGACATAACGCTCTCGATGGTACGTGTCCTTATTTTAACCGCCAACTGTTGGTGTCCTCTCCACAATTGATATTACAATAAGCCCAAATTAGAATTCTATTTTGGGGCTTATTACTTAAGTTAAGTATATCACAAGCAAAAGTAGAGCTACACTTTCATAGATTGATTGGTAGGGAGACTGCTTTTTGATGGGATCATCATTTCTCAGCCTTGAACATTGTAGATATTAAAATTGATAGTTCCTTCTTCGAGTGATTAATGCTTTAGTAATTATTAGTGATAGTTGCCACACTTTCTAATTTACTGGCGTGCTTTTTGCTTTTGGAGGACATTGATCGTTCTTAGGTCCTATTGCTGGTTTGGTAGTGTTTTGAAGAGCTATTTTGTCTTGTATATTTGGATCTGATGATGCTCGCCTGACGAGCGAAACATGCCATTCTATAGTTTCTTCTGTAGTCAATTACAAATATATACAGGTGTATCAATATGAATATCGGTGTTTTAAGGCTTTGTAGTATTTATTACAGTTAACATACAATTATAAATAATACATCAAATAAAAGAGCAAATCAATCAGTTTGATCTACAAATGTTCAATGTGAGCACCATTCGTCACACGGCACACATCGAGTCGATAGCCGAGTTCGTCCCAAACCTTGCTCGGTGTCTCTGGAGTAATTGTTGCAAAAACTGCTTCATTCCTGTTTCTTAAGTCGGTTAGGTCAGCTGGTAGCGGAGGCACATACACATGATCATTTATGAACCCCCAAAGGTAAAAATCGCATGGCGTCAGATCGGATGAACGTGGAGGCCATGCGAAACAAACTCTGTCATCTGGAACGTAATACGATACGCACGTTGCACTGTGACTGCACATTCAGTCCTTGCAAACTGTAAAACAGAAATAACGTACTGCTCCCTACTCGCGATCTTAGCTACTAGCGCTTCTAACGGAAGACGGAGGAACCAGTGCATGCGCATGCGCACAGGTACGAACACTTGTAGGACAAACTGTTTGAGTTGCTCTTTCATTTGATGTATTATTTATAATTGTACGTTAACTGTAATAAATACTACAAAGCCTTAAAACCCCGATATTCATTTTGATACACCTTGTATATTGAGCCAGTTTGCTCCGAGATAACATGAGGTCAAGTGTCAAAATCGACCACCATTAGGTTCCATTGCATACAATCTTCACAGAGATACCAGACATGCATTCGAACTAGTTCCAGCACGAGAGGGTTAATCCCAGGTAGTATCGGGTTTGGGTTAGGAGTTGTTACGAAACTAGAACAAAATGTACATCCGAAAAGTAAAAGTATAAAGCAAAATTCAAAGAATAACACAAAATAAGATAAAACGCTCCCTCGACATTATTTGTCGTCAAAGATCCCTAGCCAACTCTATGTTGGGGATCTAGTGGCTATTCCACATGCTATCTAACAATTGTCCTCCTGTAAATAATTGAAGCACTGTATAGCTCACTTTTTGGCAATTTCAGTTTATGGCCAAACAATGATGTATGAGGCATTCTCCGTGTGCTGACGTGGAAAACATGGCCAAATGATATTGTTACGTGCCACCCCCTAGTGGCACTTTTGTTAACTGGATTACGGTGGGCGAAAACACAACACAGATTGTTCCTTTAAAGAAATAATTAATTTTATTGCGGCCAGAACATACACCACTCATCAGCAAAAAAAGCAAGTATTACCTTACTCCAGTTTCCTCAAGTCTCTTCCTTATGGAGAGCTCTTGACCTCTTTCACTTGTCAACAGTTAATCTTCTCGCTAATGAGTCTGGTGGCCATGACAGAACTACATAAAACTCTCCCCTATGTACACAAACTACAGTTACTTACGAAAACCTGCTACACGCTGCTTCGCTGTTCACGAGCGATGACACAAACTCACAGCCGTAACACCACCCCCTTCCTAAAAAGGCTGATCGTCCCGATCAATCATTGGTCCGTCTGTGTCCCTCCGTAGGCTGCCAGGCGATCTCGATGCACGATCTTCATCTTCGCCCTCGGGCACCGCTGGATCCTGTAGACGACATCGTTGATCCGTTTCACGACTCGGTACGAGCCCTCCCAGGACTTCTACAGTTTGGGTGACAGGCCTTTCTTCCGGAATGGGTTGAAGAGCCAGACCAGGTCGTCCTCGTGGAATCCGCCGGCATCCGTCTGCTGGTCGTATCGGGTCTTCATTCGGTCGGTCTCGATCCGCAGTTTCCTCCTCGCGAACGCGTGCACGTCCTCCAGTTGGTCGACCAGTTCTTGAAAATACTGGCTTACCGGGACCGGACCATTCCCAGGTCGGCCGAAGGCAAGATCGACTGGTAGACGGAGTTCCCTCCCAAACATGGCCCGGGCTGGTGTGCACCCGGTGGCTTCATGCAAGGCGGCGCGGTAGGCCAGGAGGAAGATGTCTGTACCAATCTCTCTGGTGCTCGCTGACGACTATTCGGAGATGGTTCTCGATGGTGCGATTGAATCGCTCTACCAACCCGTCGGACTGAGGTTGTAGCGGCGTCGTCCTTGTCTTCCGGATTCCCAGCAGCTGGCATAGGTTCTGGAACACCTGTGACTCGAAGTTCCTCCCTTGGTCGGAGTGCAGCTCCAGGGATACTCCGTACCGGCTGACGAATTCCTTCACCACGGTCTCTGCGATCGTCGCGGCTTCTTGGTTAGGGAGCGCATACGCCTCCGGCCATTTGGTGAAGTAGTCGCTGACGACCAATATGTAGCGGTTCCCTGCCTCGCTTAACGGGAATGGCCCAGCAACATCGATGGCCACTCTCTCCATGGGGCCGCCCGCGTTGTAGGTCTTCAGTGGACCCCGTCGTATTCGTCCTGGGCCCTTGCTGGCTGCGCAATCGTGGCACCTTGCGCAGTGGTTCTCCACGTCAGTTCGGCATCCGATCCAGTAGAACCACTCTCTCAGCTTCTCCAGGGTCTTCTTTATCCCTAGGTGTCCACCAGATGTTCCTCCATGGACTTCCTTCAGGACTTCCTCCGTGATAGCCTTTGGAACGACGACTTGTTCCCGAGATGTCTTCCCGTCGGTGCTCTCCCAGGTACGGCATATGAGGCCATCCCTCACCACCAGCGAGTCCCACTGCGCCCAGTAGGACTTAAACTTTGGGCTGCAGTCACTCACAATGTTTCACCCGGGTCTGGGGACACAGGCCCTCTTCCATTCGACTATCAGTCCCAGGTCATCATCTTCTTCTTGTGCCCACGTGAAAGATTTGCGGCTCCAGCTCCCTTGAAGTTCCACGGTAGTCCTTCGGCACTGTATCCCGGTGTTCTCCTCCCTCCTAGTACAGAAGGTGCAGTCTTCGGGGTACGGTCTTCGTGACAGGGCGTCGGCGTTAGAATGCAGTTGGCCTTTCCTGTGCTGAATCTCAAAGTTGTACTGTTGAAGCCTCTCTAACCACCGCGCGAGTTGACCCTCGGGCTGCTTGAAGTTCAGGAGCCACCGCAGGGATGCATGGTCGGTCCTGATGAGAAATTCTTTCCCGTACAGGTACTTGTGGAAGTATTCAATGGTCTTCACGATGGCGAGCAGCACCTTCCTGGTGACGCAGTAGTTCCTTTCTGGCTTTGACAAGGCCTTGCTGAAGTAGGCCACTACTCTCTTCTCGCCGTCCACTACTTGCGACAGGATCCCCCCCCCCCCCTATGCCAAAGTCGCTAGCATCGGTATCGACGATGAACCTTGTTCCAGGTCTGGGGTAAGCCAGAATAGGCGCGGTGCACAGAGCCTGCTTGAGTTGTTCGAAGGCATTGTGGCATTCTGCTGTCCATGTGAAGAGTTGGTCCTTCTCAGTCAGTCGATGCAGTGTTTTGGCGATGTCGGCGAATCCTCTCACGAAGCGATGGTAATAAGTGCAGAGTCCCAGGAAGCTTCGTAGTTGGGACTTGTCCTTCGGAACTGGGCACTACCTCACAGCTGCGGTCTTCTCTGGGTCGGTGAGCACCTCTTCCTCGGAGACAATATGCCCAAGGTACTGGACCTGTTTCTGGAAGAGCTGACACTTCTTGGGGCTCAAATTCAGCTGGGCAGCCCGTAGCTTCATCAAGATCTCCTTCAGGTTTCTGTAGTGTTCCTCGAAGCTTCTCCCCAGAACGATGACGTCGTCTAGGTAGACCAGGCAGGTCTTCCAGTGTAGTCCCCTCAGGATGGACTTCATTAGCCTTTCGAAGGTCGCAGGGGCGTTACACAGACCGAATGGCATGACGGTGAACTGCCAGAGCCCGCTGCCCACAGAGAACGCTGTTTTCTCGCGGTCCTTAGGGTGGACCTCCACCTGCCAGTAGCCACTCTTCAAATCCAAGGTGGAGAACCATCTTGATCCTGATATGGTGTCCAGCGTGTCGTCGATCCAGGGTAGAGGGTAGCTGTCCTTCTTCGTGACGTCGTTCACCCGCCTTAGTCCACGCAGAGCCTGGTGGAACCGTCCTTCTTCTTCACAAGCACGACCGGAGAACTCCAAGGACTATGTGATGGCTCTATCACCCCTTGCTCCTTCATCTCTTCTACCATCTGGTCGACTTCGGCTTGCTTGGAGAGCGGGACACGTCGGAATGGGGCCCTAATCGGTGCGCTGTCCCCAACGTCGATTCTGTGCTGGACCGAGCTTGTCCTGCCGAAGTCTTTGCTCCGCACGGAGAAGACGTCCTGGAATTCGCGTAGCAGGTCCTAAAGTTGGCGTGATTGTTCCTCGTCTAAATGGTCCTGGGATCCTTGGTACAGCTTCTGTAGTTCTTCTGGCAGTGCGCGTCTTCTTCGGTTGTCCGTCTGCAGGTGTCCGTCCGTCGTATCTGTGATGCGGGCAATCCAGGTAACGGGCTCGCAGACTCCTAGGTTGGTGTCCCGGTGAACCGTAATGTCGTAGTTGTTCAGGTTGGACAGGCGGACGTACGGCCGAGACGTCGTGTTGATGAGAGTCTTGGCAACTAGCAATCCTTTTGTCTGGATGTCCTCATATTTTGGCTCGATGACAGCCGCCACTCCCCCCAGCAGTTCCGTCGACAATTACGGCGGCGCTGACCTCAATCCTGGCGGGAACGATGACGTTCTCTCTCAGCCTTACTCGTCGTGCAGTGACGGCCTCGTGTGCTGGTTGCAAAGCAAGTTCCTCACTTCCGAAGTGCAGAGTGTTGGTACTCAGATCCAAGATGATGTTGTTCTGGTCCAGGAAGTCCAGTCCGATGATCACTTCATTTGATACGTCAGCCACAAGCACTGGATGCTTTATCGCCCGTCGACCAATCACGAACTCCAGTGATGCTTCGCCATGTACCGGTGCGGTCTCACCGGTCGCGGTTATTAGCTGGAGGTTCCTTTGTGTGGGTTGCACTCTCCACTTCGGGATCACGGTGGGACTGACGATGGTCCTCGATGCTCCCGTGTCGATTAGCATGGGCCAGCTCTCTCCGTTGACGACTCCGTCCACCATCAGGCTGCTATTATCCCACCGTAACTGCATCACACGAACTTGGACTGCCGGGGCTTGACGACTGTCACAAGCCAACCTTTGCCCCCCAAGGCTGGCTGATACTTGCTTTGCTGGGCCGCGCGGTTTCACTACGACTGACTGTCCCGACGGAAACCCTTGGCGGCGGCGATCACCGCAGTCCTTGCTCAGGTGGCCTCTCTTACGGCAGGTCCAGCAGGTCGGTAGTCCTCTTCCGGGCCGCCTCTCCGGATGTCCTTCGGCTACGTTTTTGTTGGTGGTACTACGACTCTTGAAGAACCGGCCTAGCGCCTCCATCAGTTCATCGGCCAGGGGCTTGGTCTTGTCGACGTCCACTTGACGCACCCGCGCGTGCCTTCTAGATGCCTGTTTAGCCGTCCCGAACTCAAGTGCGTGGCTCAGCGCATCTGCCAGGGTCTTATTGCGCGCGAGTCGCAGCGCCTGTTGAGTGTCCGAGTTCCGTAGCCCGTCGGTGAAGGTCTGCGTAGCAATCTGTTCCAGAAAGTCGGCCGGCACTCTTGGATAGGCGAGTCTTACGAGGCGTGCGATGTCCATCTCGAACTCCTGCAGGGTTTCTGCGTTCTTCTGTACCCGGGTCCAGAGCTGTATCTGGTAGGCCTGCTGAAGATGGCTATCTCCATATCGGGACTCCATATGGGCGATCAGTGAAGCGTAGTCCTGGGATCCAGTCGGGATGGCCTGAAGGACGTTAAGGGCGTCCCCTCTCAGTGCTACAATGAGAGCTGTAGCCTTTTCCGTGCTGTTCCAGTTGTCTATTGACCAGGCTGCCTCGAACTGACGTAAATAGGTGCTCCACGGGACCTTTCCGTCGAAGATTGGGGTCGTCACTCTGCTCTGTCCCATTCCTGATATTCCCGGTGTACCTGTGGGCGGGCGTCGGCGTTGAATCTCGCTTCCATCCCCGTCGACGGGCGTTGGTTCAGCTCAGAAATGTCCTTTTGTAAAGCGTTAAATGTTTCTTCCACCCCCGTCAGTGGGCGTTGGCGCAGTTCGGCAACTTCCTCTTGTAAGGCGTCGAACTTCTTTTCTACTGCTGTGACTTCCTCACGTAGGCCCTGGCAGACGGTGTTGACTTCCTGTCGCAGACCCTGTTCCAATTTCTTTTGACTTTCCTGTAATTTCGTCAGCAGACACTCTTCCAGATTTTTCTGGCCATCCTGGAATTTGGCGGTTAGGTCCTCTACTAGCTTATTCTGACCGTCTTCTAATTTGGAAGTTAGGTCCTCGGCTAAACTTGTCTGGCTGTCTTCCATCTTCTTCAGGTCCTCCGCTAACTTATTTTGACCGTCTTTCATCTTCTTCTGGCCGTCTTCTAGTTTGGTAGTTAAGTCCTTGGTTAAATTCTTCTGGCCGTCCTCCATCTTCTTCTGGCCGGCTTCCATTTTGGTTTCCATGCCATTTAACTTTTCTAGCAATGCTGCCAATTGCGCCTCCATTTTAGTTGTTTGTCTTGTAAAGGGCATGCACTCACAGGAAAATTAGAGAAAATGACCTGCTCGGGTTTTGAAACCAGGACCGTCAGGTGTTGTGCATGAGTTCGTAATCCGGCTTCTGACACCAGTTGTTACGTGCCACCCCCTAGTGGCACTTTTGTTAACTGGATTACGGTGGGCGAAAACACAACACAGATTGTTCCTTTAAAGAAATAATTAATGTTATTGCGGCCAGAACATACACCACTCATCAGCAAATACAAGCAGTTATTACCTTACTCCAGTTTCCTCGAGTCTCTTCCTTATGGAGAGCTCTTGACCTCTTTCACTTGTCAACAGTTAATCTTCTCGCTAATGAGTCTGGTGGCCTTGGCAGAACTACATGCAACTCTCCCCTATGTACACAAACTACAGTTACTTACGAAAACCTGCTACACGCTGCTTCGCTGTTCACGAGCTGGGAAACAATGTCACTGGGTTTCGTAACTCACCACACTTCTGTCGCTCAGGATAATCGCACGCACTCGCTCGTAAAACACAACAGAACCACTGCTTGACATGTCGCTCTTATATAGCAGGCCAGTGACTCAATAAATGATTCTAGACCCATCCAGGGTTCACGGCTTCTCGAGGCTTCCTCCACTGGCTGAGTCACGAATATTCTGGACCAACCCTATGTCCTAGTAGTCCTGTTGCATAAGGCGCACGCAATACACGAGGCAGGGCACAGCCCAGCTCTGGGGCAGTTGTGACTCATGCGGCGAGCGATGACACAAACTCACAGCCGTAACAATATTTTGAAGCACCTCGTTGCTAGGCTATAAGTTTGGCACTAGGACGGAAAACGCTGTACAGCACAATGGTGAGTACACCATGGCGAACGCGGGAGATGTATTGAGTACTAGTAGTGTATGTTGATTGAACAGATCAAGAAAACGTAAAGTAAACGTGAGTAGAAAGATATTAAACGAAAGAAGTCGAGGGATCAGAGAAAGGCGTATATAAGCCGATGTGAGAAGAATATCACTGCTAAACAGCCTCCAAACCAGGTAAGTGGAACAACGCTGTATGGTACTGTCATAGTGGTTAATGCAAAGCCGGGTTGGTTAGTGTGTGTTGTTGTTGATTTATTTAGGTGCCCTGAGACATCATGTAGCCCCGTGTAGTAGGTGTGTGTGTGAAATTGGTCTGATTACCCGTGTTATTGTGATGGCTATATTAGTGTGTGTAGTTGTAATTCAGTTGAGGATTGGGAAGGTGGCGGCCGTGGCTGGCATTCGCCCAGAGTAGAAGTGGTAAACCACGGTAAACCACTTCCAGGATAGGTGTGTTGGGAATCAAACCCACCTCTTCTCAGTTTTGCCTCACGATGTTGAGTGTACCCCGTTCCAGCCCTCAGACCAGAATGAAATTTCTTGGCTTTTTGTAGGGACACTATTTTTACTAGATTACAAATTGGTAATTATAAATGTTATGTAGATGGAATAAAAGCATTCTCTGCGTAATGTCCCGTAGGGTAGCAGAGCTAGTTAAATCGTGCACCACGGCTGCGAAGGCAGTTCAAACAAGTCCGGAGTTCGCAGCTTTGTATCCCGGCGCCGACAGGGACTATCCTGAGTTTGGATTTTCCACATTCTCTCCAGGCAAATGCAGGGATAATAGGCTACATTAATTCAAGACCCGGGGCACCTACCTCATCCTTGTCTCCAATACAGTTACAGTCGCCACATAAATACAGGTTATAAGACAAGTACAGAAAACACACAACTATACGAGAATGATGACCAAGATGACCCAAGCTCCTAAAATGCATTAACAACGAATCTCAGTGTAATCGAATAGAATAGAAAATTATTTCTGGCATTATTGTTTTAAAGTCGAAAATTAATGTACCTGAATATGTGATGAAGAAATGTTTTTCTTTGTTCCTGTAAATTTTGATAAATGTCGTAAATAGGAATCTCTGTTTCGCGGGCTTATAGGCCGTGTTCTAAGGACATTTTGTCGTCCTGACGTTTCGCTGAAAACTGCGTTCAACATGTTCACAGGTTACATTAAGCGAGATAAAACAAGTAAATAGAAGATATATAAATAGTCAACACCCCACGCATAGAGGCTACCATAGCTTCTGTTTACTTGTTTAATCTCGCTTAATGTAACCTGTGAACATGTTGAACGCAGTCTTCAGCGAAACGTCAGGAAGACAAAATGTCCTTAGAAAACGGCCTATAAGCCCGCGTAACAGAGATTCATATTTCAACGCCGGTCGTGAAAGTCTGAATTTTTGTCGTAAATAGCCTTGTTGATTGGCATGCTTCAAATAACAACCTAGCATAATATTGTCCTATATCCCCTCAAGAATTCCTAAACAACAAAACGCGCCAAAATAATGCTAGGAAAAAGGTACGTAATTAACTCCCTAATCAATACAAATGTAAATTAAAAACAGTCTGTAATTTTAGTGACATCGCTCCTAAATTCGGTTGCTGTTGGCTGTCTCTTGACGTTGAAAAGCGTTCAAAAGGATCCAACAAAATAACAATAAGCTGTGTTATGATGGCACTATTTCCAACATTTGAGTTTATAATTCCGGTCTCGCTAAATTCTATCACAATACCTATTTACAAACACCCTGAACAATTAAGCCTACTAATGCATAACTTTGTTATCATATGAAAGCAGAAGTGAAGTAAAATGTTCGCAACAATACAATTAGCTGTTTGATAGTGTTAAAGAATTACATGAATATTAAAGAAGGTGCACACAATGTAGGTGTCGCACGAATAAAAGTTGGCCCAATTTCCCGCTTCGTTATATTTATTGTAAGGGATGTTGAAGACGTCATGGGGAGATTGCCATAGACAGTCAAGTAACATGACAGGTGATTCATGAAGTGAGTTGTATTGTTATCGCAGTGTGTTGATCAACTACAATAATCAAGCACATAGGCTAAATAATAAGTAGTTGAGAGAATAACACAATATATTAAATGCTACCGTAATTAAAACTAGATAATCGAACAACTAAACCTTAACCTCCATGTGATAAATATTACTGAATTATGACATAAATTTAATAACATAAAAATTGCAGGTATTAATCCTTTACAATAAACAAGAGAATGATGATACTCGCTAATTACCTAAAATGAAACTTAAATATTTGTGAGACAACTTTGATTGTATTTTGAGATGGTGAGATGCACATGAGATGTTTTTGACACAAAAATATGGTTAGACGCAGATGACAGGAGCGTACAAAGAGTTCAACCTTTGTGTAGGTATGGGCGTACAAAGTGTACACGCCACTTGCAAATAAGTTTTGAGTACAAGGAGTACTATTGTTTATTTTTGTAAATATTTATTGTTCATTTTTTCTGCAGTCGGTATTAATATATCAGCGACTTAATGATGTTATGAACAGGTTCAATATACATATATATTTTTAGCCTACTTTTCTCATTTTGCAAGATTGAGGAAACAGTAGACTTACGAGATCGATCCGAGAAAATGTATGTTTGTCTGTCTGTCCGTCCTTCTGTGTATCTGTCTGTGTGTGTGTGTCCCCCTATCAACTCTTAAACGGCTGAAGCTATTGAAACCAAAATTCGTAAGAGTCAAGATCCATACCTGAATATCTTACGGCCATATTTGAAATTGACGTCAGTTCTACCAACTGCTGAAAAATCACAACTGAAATTTGAGCTCTATGTTGGATATCTCAGACGTAATGCAAGTTAGCTATTCCAAAATTGACACACATATAGATAATAACATTCCAGATTAATTTTCTGAAGTCCATACATGCCAGTGTTGCCAACATGATTCTAAGCCTGCCGTTAGGTCCGAGTTTTACCAGAGTGGATTCTTCAAACCGATTGCACGCTACAAGTGTCTCAATGTCGGTGACAACTATGTCGTAATATAGTGTAAGGTGTATAGTTCATGACGCCATGGCGTATGTCAGTATGGCAACAAAGGGTCCATGGTAAAATTGACGTATCATAATTTAGGAACTACCCTTGTAAGAGCGAAGTCGTCGGATATTTTAAGAGCTTTGAAAATCCCTCAGTATGCCTTCCTTCGCAGATGAAGTAAACCGGCGGGTCCATGTCATAGATTTATGGCATGTAAAAGAACCTTCCACTAATTACACTTGTGTGAAGCTAAATTATACGTTAAATTTGACCAACTCTCTTGTGTTCCAACGTTCAACGCCAGGAGCCGACTGCGGTGGTATCTAGTAACCAAGTTCAGAACTAGTAATAGTTGACGGTGACGTTTGGCAGCAAAAGTAGGAACTGCTTGAAAATTCAAGGTCTACAGTCCTTACTTGACTTAAAAACAGATAACACACACTAATACAGCCATCACAATTAACACCGGTTATCAGACAGATTCTACACGCTCCCAAAGTACACGGGGCTACATGACCGCGTTGTCGTAGCCCCTAAACTAGGGAACCAACCAACCCTTGTAAGAGCTTCAATACCGCCCACCTGTATTGAAGCCGGGATCTTAATTCTCGTGAACTAGGGATTTCAGTTTCTCGCTCAATTCGAAGTTATGACTCATTTGCACAGGTACGGTATTACTTTGAAGCCAACTTGACTTGTTTAGCTAAACTTTCACGTTGCGATTGACGCTGCTTGCTTACGTGGGGGAGTTATGTAACTTCTGTGAACAATAAGAACTTGCAACATAATTAGTGATTAAAAGCAAGCTTTACCCCACCACGGCCAAAATATGCAATCACTGCACTGCGCCGCACCGAATAGAAAGCTCGTGAACTGATCTTCCTTCCGACATTTGCAATGGTCAGGGACTGTGCTCGTCCAATGATGTAACAGTATCTCAGTACCAACTTTCTCGGTGGATCAATGGTAGGATGTCCTCAAGAACCCAAGATCGCAAGTTCGATTCACAGCACTCTGAATCATACGATGTCGGTTCGTAAAAGATCTCTTGTATCACATTTGATCATTACTAGAGAAAAATAATTAAATTTCAGTCACAGGTCTTCCAATATAATTTCGACTTTTTTACCACATAAAAGGGCTAAAGGGAACGTTGAAATTGGAGAATAGATAGCCTAAATGATCCCAACTAAAAAGATCTTACTTAGACTTAGTTCCTCCAATGCTAGGTAGCATATCGGGCAACAAGCTTCCTCCAGCGAACTCTATCAGCTGCCAGGTTTTCAGCTTCCTCTCAGTTTATATCCATGCATTCAAGATCCTTTGCAAAAGTTCGTTTCCAGGTGTTACGAGGTCTTCCTCTACTTCGGTATCCTTCCGTTGGTTTCCACAACAGTGCTGATTTGGGTATCCCTCTGTCATTCATACGTAGAACATGTACCGCGAACTTCATTCTTCTTTGAGCAACGATTTTGTGCAGGCTGCGTAGACCAGTTCTTCTCAGTACTTCATCATTTATATGTGGTCACGATAACTGATTTTCAAAATTCGCCTCAAGCATCGTTGGTGAAAAACGTTGAGCTTGTGTGCTGATTTTACTGATATTTGCCAGGTCTCACATGCATATGTGGCGATCGGTAAGATGATAGCGGAATATAGGCGAATCTTTGTGGACATACTTACAGAGTCTAATGCCACATGGATCGCATTCGTTGAAAGACTGCATCACGTAAATGAGGCCGTATGATTATCATCATTATTTTTATTTATTTATTTATTTATTTATTTTAAGTGAATTCTCCCAATAAAAGGAAGACGTTAAGCAAATGACTCAATCAACTGTTATCTTGTCTTCTTGTAGTTCCAATAGGCTTTCATTCTTTCCGAGAAGGCTTGTTTACGTTCTTCCGAACACATTGGTCTGTACTGCTTTTGTTTTGGTTGATCTGGTGTAACTTCCCATTTGTTTACTTAGTGTCTGAAGGTGCCCCTTTCTGAAATGTATGTTGAACATATGTTTGCGTTTTTGAGGTCCTTTCGAAGTTCTTATAGCCAAGGTGTTGAGTTCTTGAGTGAGGTTACATCGATTTTCTGGCAGTCTAGTGAGATGACCATAGAATTTCATTCGTCTTTTCGTAATATTAATTTCCATGTTTGAATACTGTTCTGTTGTTTTGATTGATTGTAACCTGTAACCATCTTGGGTATATATTGCGCTTAAAATGTTCCTGATGATCTTCCTCTCTACTTGTTTTGATTTCTTCATGTTCATGTTTATTGTTAAGTGTCAGTGTTTCGCTTGCGTAAAGGATTGTTGGTTTTATGACTGGGTTGTAGTGCTGACTTTATTATTATTATTATTGTTACTTTTACACCATTATGACCATCTGTAGAACGTGGTGGAACTTATATAGCCTAGCTGATGATACTTTTTTCTTCTCCCAAAATCTCTTCATATGGACATTGAAAATCTTCCTCCGTTTTTCAGTCCATGATTTATTGGTCCTAGTATTTATTTTCTCAGCAAAATGATAGTTGTTGATTACTGTTTTGAACTGGAGTCGATCTTCGTGATGCCAATTTCTTGAAGGTCTTTTCTGTTTCACTTAGTCAGTTGTTCGTTACTTTCATTGAGAGAGCAAGGTTGAGAATCCTTTTGGTGAGCCCGTCATTGTTCATTCTGAGAATGTGGCCGTAGAACTTCAATTGACTTTTCCTGAATGTGCCAGTGATCTTTTCAGAACGCTGATAAAGCTCTCGAGACTTCCGTTTCATCCCGATTTCTTCTGACCACACTGGACCAAAGATTTTGCTAAATATTTTTCTTTCTTGTTTCTCTACGTCTGTAATAAGAGATCAAGATTTTCTAGGCATAGGCCCATAGTACTTTAGGTTTGATGTCTTAATTTAGCGTTCATCGATATTGAATTTTTGTTTCATCTGTTCCTGGGTACTCTTCAGGCCTTTTGTAATTTTGAAATACTCTCATTATGTGCCTCATAATTCATTCCTGATGGCTGTATTAGTTCTCCTAAGTGAAAATCCACAGCCTTTTTCCAGTCGACCAACCGTGTCAGTGAATAAAATGAATGAAGCCCCCACCTAGTGGCGAGGATATGAACTGTGCCGGCTGCCGAAGGCTGTCACACTCTCCTGGGGCAATGATTCAATGAATGACAGATGAAATGAAATGACAGTGGAAAGTGTTGCTGGAATGAAATTTGTGACAGGGAAAACCGGAGTACCCGGAGAGAAACCTGTCCGCCTCCGATTGGTCCAGCACAAATCTCACATGGAGTGACCGGGATTTGAACCACGGACCCAGCGGCGAGAGGCCAACGTTCTGCCGCCTTAGCCACGGAGGCTGCTTAGTTCTCCTAAGTACTTGAAGGTATTTCTTTCTTCGTTTTACCCACTTAGGGAGCGCGCTTGAACTTGTTGACTCGGATTGATGGAGCTTTCCTCTTCTTCTCCTCCCAAAATCTCCTCATGAACTCACTATGCCCCTTCTTACGTTCCTCCGTCCATTTTTTCCAGTGGTCTTTTTAGCTTTTTCGGCGAAAGAGTGATTTGTAACTCGGGTTCCAAAAGTCTTGCGATTCATGATGCTATCTTCTGTAATGTTTATTTCCTTTAAGTCCTGTTTGATTTCTTCTAACCAACTGATTTTGACCTTCTTTGAATTAAGGTATTTATTATTATTAATATTATTATTATTATTATTATTATTATTATTATTATTATTATTATTATTATTATTGCGGCCACGGAGGCGGATGCGCTAATGTGATAGCTCGTGCTTCATCGGCAACGGGAGAGCAAGGGTTTGAATTTCAATTTGGCCATCCTGTAAATGTTTTTTGTTGTTTCCAATTTTCACAACGAAGCAAATGCCGGTACGGTTGTTCTCAACAGGTCCACGCCAGACTTCCTTCCAAAGACCTAATCTGACTCTTCCCTAACTACACCCAATTAACGGTCACCTTACCGATCGGCCTCATACCATCTCCAGTTGTATCTGCTGTCAGAATGTGTTCAGCTCCCAGACACCTTCCTCCGACGGTAGAGGAATGATCCCTTGTAGAGCATGTGGGTGAATCTGGGCTAAGAGGTTCAGGGATTTAAAAAGTATATAAATATTATTATTATTATTATTATTATTATTATTATTATTATTATTATTTCTAAATTCATTTCACCACTATGGCTAATTCTCTTAAGGCTGTGCGGTCAAAAATTAAAATTTTATTTTTATTTTTATTCTTAATCTCTAATGTAGATCTTTGTGAGACATTATATGCGTTTTGCAGAAAATAACGACGGCTCGTTTGCTGAGGACATGGCTTCAAAGTGGCTTTTTTGAGCGTTAAAGGTACGATCACCACGACGAAACTAATTATCGGAAAACACCGAAATTTCTCTACAACAACCCCTGTAGTAGTACCTGCAATAGGAACAATTCTGATTTCGAAATTCAAATTTTGTATTAACCTCTTCAGATTTGAATACCATTTTTAGTGAGATTTTTTTTTTAATATTAACTTCAAAGTTATATTAATTTGAAGTGGATCTTATTCTGAGCAGTAGAAAAGTTTGATAAAGAAAATTGGTTCAGCGATATACCCGTGGTGCATGTACCTTTCAGACTCTAAAAAACGCTGGCTGAATCAGTCACACACACATTCACAGACGCGCGCACACATACAGCGACAAGACAAGGTCTTGGGCAAGAGCGCGCTCGGGCACCTGCATTCCCCTCTCCTTCGACACACATTGGCACATTGAGAAACGAGCGAACAATGGAACAGGTCTCCAAGATGACGGCCTTCTGCATGGTGATATGTAGACCAGGATGTATTCCCAATATTTGTAGATTGCGAGCCAATGATTTGGGAATGATGCCGGTAGAAGAAATTACTATGGGCAGAACCACTACACTTTCCTGTCTCCACATTTGCCGTATTTCCTCAGCCAAGGGCAGATATTTGGTGATCTTATCACAGCAGGTTTGTACCGGGTGAGTTAGCCGTGGTCGTTACGGCATGACTGGTGGCAGTCGTTCACGTCCGGGAGGCGAGGAGGTTCGAATCCCCCCGCCGGCAACCTTGAAGATGGTCTTCTGTGGTTTCCCATCTTCCTTCCAGGCAAATGCCGGGATTGGTCCCTAACTCTAGGCCACAGCCGCTACATTCCAACTCCTCGTCCTTCCATTCCAACTTTCCTTCCCAGCGTTACTTGTAGCTCACCCATTGGGTGTCCGTCTCGAAGCAGCTACAAAACTGGTGAGCCGAACATGTCCTCAGACACTCCCGGCACTAAAAGACATACGCTAAAAAAAAAGGTTTGTTGCAGATTATGGGAATTGGGCACTGCAATATCAATTAGGAAGGCTCTCTTCTGCACCTTGTCCACAAGAACGATATCTGGCCGGTTTGCTGGTATGGTTTTGTCAGTAATAACTGATCGGTCCCATAACAACTTGTGACTTGGATTTTCTAAAACGACGGTAGGAACATACTGATAGTAAGGCAAAATATTATCAGATAATAGGCTAAGTGCTTTTGAGCAAGGTGTAGGTGCATTATTTTGGCCACTTGGTTGTGTCTTTTCATGTAATCAGTACAGGAGATTGCTTGGCAGCCTCCTGTGATATGTAGAATTGTTTCCGGTTCTAGTTGACATCTTCTGCATTTATTATATATTTAAGATAGTTTTTGGTAGCCACAACTTGATCCTGGATTGCAACCATGAATCCTTCAGTCTCAGTGAATAGGTCCGCATGAGTCAACCAGCTGTTCGACGCATCAATATCGACATGATTCTGGTTGAGATCATACGGACGACGACCATGCAGAGCTTTCTGCGTCCACTGCTGAAGCTTGATGGCTGAACATTCCTCATCAGTGGCTAACTGTATATCCGTTACGTGAAGAAGATCCAGCGGTGTGCTTTTGTCATCTGCCTTCACAGCGGCTTGATGTATGGGAGAGTCATGTCTTCCCAGGAAATATATCTGAAGGTTCCTCACTTGCCTTGCATGCAATTGGATAATGTCCGTGAGCCCTCGTCCACCTCTTTGACGCGGGATTGTCAATCGCTCAACTGCTGACTTAGGGTGGAGACATCTGTGTTTTGTTAAGATGGTACGTGTCCTAATTAGGATGTTCTCCAAGTCAGTCTGCGTCCATTTGATAATACCGAAAGTGTATGTCAGAGCAGGAATAGCATAGGTATTAATAGCCTTAAAGGTGTTCTTTCCATTCAACTTTGATTTTAAAATCTTGTTAAGGCGTTGATTGTAGATAGCTACGGTTCTATCTTTAATACCTTTATGATCAATTCGATTAGATTGCAGGAGACCAAGATATTTGTAGGTCTCATTACCTTCCATAGGCTTTATGAAACAACAGTCATCAAGTTGAATTTTCCACGCCGAATGGTGAGGGTGCGACACTTATCTAATCCGAAGGACATTCCAATATCAGAAGAAAATGAAGCAGTTATTGCAATTAGATTGTCGATGTGTTTCTCAGAGGATGCATATAGTTTAATGTCATCCATACACATCAAATGAGAAATGTTGTATTTCACTATACCATGGTGCTTAATTGGAAAACCACACTTTGCATTGTTCAGCAATGATGATGGCGGATTGAGCGCCAAACAGAACCAAAGAGGGCTCAAGCTGTCACCCTGAAAGATACCTCTTTTGATTTGAATAAATCCCGATTCCATACATGTGTCTCCATTAGTCATTAATAAATTGGTCCCCCAATGGGACATCATATGTTGCAGACTTATAATGATGGCAGGATCAACTTTATATATAAGGTGCGTTCAAAACGTAACGAGCCGGAGGCTGGAATGCGCAAACTGGTGACGACATCAGCTAATCGTGGCGTGTGTAACGAGGCGTGGTTCCGACCAGAGCGTGGAAGGTCACAGCCCGTCGCTAGAGGGCACGCGTGCACGTCACGTGACGATACAAAGCGAGCAGCAGCATGCATCAATCGTCCAACGTTGCCAGTCGCATTGCAAACAGTGACATGGAGGCGTCAAACGAAGAGCAAAGAGGTGTTGTTCGGTTTCTAACAGCGAAAGGAGTAGGGAGGACGGACATTCATCGCCGAATGTCACAAGTGTACGGCGAACACTGCATGTCCCTTGCAAGGGTCAAGGCGTGGCAAAAGCACTTCAGGAAAGGACGGGTGTCGTTAGCCGATAATGCCCGGTCTGGGGCACCCCCCTGCATTACCGATGACAACGTCCAGCTGGTTGATGCACTCATTACCCAGGACCGCCGAGTGACAGTAAACGCCATAGCTGCCGTGGTCGGATTGAGCTTCGGAAGTGTGCACACCATCATGAAGGAACGACTGCACTTGCGGAAAGTGTGTGCCCAATGGGTGCCCCACAGTCTTCAACCACACCAGGAAGCATGTCGAATGACCTACTGTCTTGGTCTTGGTTGGACGATTGATGCATGCTGCTGCTCGCTTTGTATCGTCACGTGACGTGCACGCGGGCCCTCTAGCGACGGGCTGTGACCTTCCACGCTCTGGTCGGAACCACACCTCGTTACACACGCCACGATTAGCCCATGTCGTCACCGGTTCAGGCATTACAGCCTCTGGCTCGTTACTTTTTGAACGCACCTTATATCTTCAGGGTTTGGATTTACCAGGAATGTGGCACTGAATCAAAAGCTTCCTTGTAATCAATAAAGGTCATGTAGAGGTTACGCATCATCTTTCCTGCATGTTCCATAGAAACTGCATCGATTACAAGTTGCTCTTTGCAACCTTGAGACTACTTCATGCACCCCTTCTGCTCCTCAGCCAGGATGCTATGAAGATTTATGTGTTCACAAATCGTACGTGCAATGCAAGATGTAAATATCTTATACAGGGTGCACAGACAGGTGATAGGTCGATATTTGGAAGGATCATTGGTTCTTTTGGCAGAAGGTATATTTTACCTTGCATCAAGTAAGAGGGGATAAGCTGTGGATTTTGGATGAAATCTGTGTAGCAGCGGGCAAGATGCTCATGAGTACAAGTGAAACGTTTGATCCAAAAGTTGTGGATGTTGTCTGGTCCTACCGCTTTCCAATTTTGTGTCTCCTTAACCACACGGGTTACATCTTCAGTCATCGTGTCAATTTCTGACATTCTTTCCTCCTCCTAGGTAATCCATTTAGCGCTGCTGTTATAATCTCCAGCATTGGACTATAGGGATGACCAGAAATTCTCTACCTCTTCTTTTTGCGGTGAACTGCCCATTTGTGTTCCAGGATCGTCAAGATTCCTATAGAACCGTTTCTCATTGGTTACAAATAGCTTGTTCTGTTGCTTTCGTTCGTTTGATTCATTATATCGACGTAACCTCTGTGCCTTAGCCTCAAGTTGTTGCTTTAATGTGTCTAGGATCTCAAGGGGGCTACAGTTCGCAGGATTATACTTTGCATGTTTACTCTTCGTATGGCTCAACATTTTAACATATTGAACAACCTTCTTACTTCTATTGCCTGCAACATACTGATGCATTCTTCCAATATTTACTCTCAGTTCATCAACAGACTTTCGTGAACGCATCTCCCAAGCTGGCATCTTCTTCTGTCGACCTGAGGTATATTTAGGTCGCCATAATCTACCTCCTGTCACTCGTATCACAGCTATCGCTCCAGCGTAAATTGCAGTCTGAACATGGTTGAAACAATATGATTTCTGAGAGAGAATGCCGTTCATTATTACAACAGCGGTAGCAAGTTTCTTAGAACAATGTTGGTTCGTGATCATGGGCCGCTCGATTGGATCAGTCCCTTCAAATTCTATGAGAGCCTTCCCAAATTCATCTTCGAGTTGTTTCCGCACTTGTTCTCCGAGTGCTTCCGGCGATATTCTTACATCATTGTCACCTGAAAGAAGATCGGCGTGCCTTTGTTCATTGACCAGACGTGTACTCTCCAGATCTATGGATTCGTCTACAGAGGTATGAGTATTGTCGGTAGCTACGTCAACCATTAGCAGCTTGAGGTGATGTTCTGGGATAAGTTTCTTCAAAACTATAGCACGGCGCTGATCTGCTATTCTCTGTTCCGTAACATTAATATCTGGGAATTTTTGGCAGAAAGCAGCGTGAAACTTCTGTCTATATGCAGTAGTGTCAGTTTCCATATTCGTTATCTGATAATATGAACGCATGATGTACATATTCATTTCATTTGTCCATTTCACGCGCTTTCTCAGTTTGCCTGCTCTTGTGGTATCCTGAGTATCAGAAGAAACACTACGAGTAGGTGTAGCGTTGAATGCTGTTAGTAAGCTACTATCAACATCGGCTGTAACATGTTCGGGGTGTTCCCCGACCAGGGCCCGCCTGTTCAGCTCCTGTCACCCCCAGCGATGCTACAAGGGTGCCCCGACGCTCCTCGGGTAGCGCCTTTTATTTCCACTTTTCTTATTTCGTCTCATCATGATGATGGTGTGCCTTTTATATCTACGGCCAGGATATGATTTCGACCGCCCCTAACATGGGGATCAGATGTCGTTTGTAGCCGGCCGCTGCGGGACAGACGCTGCTGCAATGAGTTTGAATTCGGGGTTTTCATCCCCTAGGCAGGTTGCCTTCACTACGGCTGAAGAGTCATACCAAACCCTAAATGATAAATAGTCTAGTAATTATTATTATTATTATTACAATTATTATTATTATTCTTTCTCCGATTCGGCCAACTAGGGGTCACGTCAGTTCAACTGTCTCTTCTTCCGAGCTCTAACTACCGCCCAGTGTTCCCGCATTCGTCTTCGGTGTTGTTATTTTCTCTCTTGGGACCAAGCCTTCCCTGTCTTCAGCTTCGGCTTTTCCTGGAAACCTTTGTGCGTACGTAGTTTTTCCTGAAGTGGAAGACGCTCCTGGATATCTTTAGGGGAAATTTCTATGTCACGTAGATCTTTCTCAAGTTCCGTAAACCATGCCCCTTTGGTTTTCTTATCTTGGAAGTACGTCAATATCCGTTTTGATATCCTGCCTGGGCTCATTCGTGTCACGTGGCTATAAAAGGCAATCCTTCTTTTTCGAATCGTGTCACTGATCTTCTCCACGTGCTTGTACAATTCGTGGTTGTGACGCCTTCTGTACTCGCTGTTTTCTTTGACGGGACCCAGGATTTTCCTCAAAATCTTCCTTTCTTTAGCCTCTAGTTTTTCCATCAGACATTTCTTGTTCATTATTAGAGTCTCAGCCGCATTATTATTATTATTATTGACTCCAAGCTCAAATTCCGGAACCATATTTAGAGAGCGACAGATAAGGCAGTAAAATACATGACAGCACTTAGTAGGCTGATGGGCAATATTAACGGCCCAAAATCAAGTAAAAGACGCCTCCTCATGACGACGGTTCAGCAGTGCTCCTGTATAGCTCTGAAGTCTGGGCCGAATCCTTGAGATTTGCATGGTATTGGAGAAGGATAGCTGCCGTACAAAGGAGAGCAGCTTTATGTATTGCATGTGCATACCGCACGGTTTCTGAACCTGCAATCCTCACGGTGGCAGCAATAGCCCCAATAGATTTACTTGCATTGGAGCGACAAAAAATCTGGCGTACCCAGAAAGAAAGAAGCTGCGAAAGAAATGTGCAAAGAAGCGTGCCTTTAATCAACGGATGAGGCAATGGCAACTCAGATGGGAAAGTGACCCTCGTGGTAAATGGACCAAGCGACTGACACCACGCCTGGATACCTGGGTCGAAAGGGTCCATGGTGAAGTCAATTATTACCTCACACAACTTCTAACAGGACACGGATATTTCCGGAAATTCCTGCATAGAGTAGGCAGAGCAAGTGGTGCAACATGCATATATTGTGACGA
This sequence comes from Meconema thalassinum, assembly GCA_946902985.2. Classification (NCBI taxonomy): domain Eukaryota; kingdom Metazoa; phylum Arthropoda; class Insecta; order Orthoptera; family Tettigoniidae; genus Meconema; species Meconema thalassinum. The sequence continues at coordinate 1,846,837,303 of OX336388.2, read as the reverse complement.
CATCGATGATGTACTTCACACCTTCTTCGTGTGCAGCCATTGGATGATAAAGAGAGAATATGTGGAAACTGAATTGGGAGAACTGACACCAGATAATATTATTTCTGATTTTCTGTGGTGTTACGGAACCAGCAATCATGGGATCATGTAGCAGTGTATGTGGAGGATGTCCTTCGGCAGAAAAAGCGGGATCTGGAAGCGTAAGAACGCCCTTAAGAAGAAATGAAGAAAGAAGAAGTCTGAAAGGCTAAGTAAGCACGACATCACCCTGAAGTAATGCGAGAGCGGTTCCGGGGTGATGAACGCATCGTGGGAAAAGGGATGTGGTTTTTAGTGGGTAAGAATCCCACACTACTGTGGAGTGCGGACCCTTCACAAGTGTCTTTTGAAGATTTTCCACAGTCCCTCGTAAAAAATTATTATTATTATTATTATTATTATTATTATTATTATTATTATTATTATTATTATTATTATTATATATTATTATTTAAACTGCTGTAATTTTACAGACGGCAGGTGTGTCGGAATTTTACTCTGAACATTTCCTTGGGTGAAGACAAAGCCAAACTAAACATAAAACATGAATATCCTCCTTGCAAATAGTTTAGCTGGAGCTTCAATTAGGAGCTTTGGGCAGCTCTGGTCATAAGTTTCGTGCACTTGTGTGTTATGGCATATATCTGATAACTTATGCTATTATTTAGGTCTAAGATTGGGATAGTTACCCTAGAACTTGAAATAATGTACGACCTTGGGACTATCTTAGAGGATATTGAGAAACAGCTCTCAGGATGGCTCATTATCAGTGTCATGTTTTGAACTGCTAACCTCCGAACTTATTCATGCTTCCCAATGTAGTCTAGGGAGTACCTTAATGCCCTCGGGTAATTTGCAGAATTTTGAACATATTTATGACTTTATGAAATTGTTTTATATATTTTTAGCCTAGTTTCGATTTTTGCAAAAAATGAAAGTAGACTTATGAGATCACTACAGGGCGAAAAAAAAGTGTGTCTGTCTGTGTGTGTGTGTGTGTGTGTGTGTGTGTGTGTGAGTCTGTGTGTGTGTGAGTGTGTGTACTCTGAATGTCTGTCCCCCCCCCCTATCAATTCGAACACGGTGAGCGCAAATTGAACGAAATTTGGTACAAGGGTAGCACTAGCAAAGGACACCTCGGTGTCATGTTTTATATCGCCGCCATATTGACGGAAACGTAATGGCGGCCACACAAATGTTCAAAGCTTAAATCAAATTACGACTAACCTAATCATCCGATCTCTACCAAATTTTGCAACAACATACCTTTATGGTGGAAGCATCCTTTGACAAATCTAATACGTCATTAGCCAAATAGTTTGCAGATGGCGGCCATCTTTGCGTCAAAATCGATTACCCCTATTAATTCGAACACGGTGAAACCGAATGGAATGAAATTTGGTACAGAGGTAGCACTAGCAAAGGGCACCTCAGTGTCATGTTTTATATCGCCGCCATCTTGACGGAAACGTAATGGCGGCCACACAAATATTCAAAGCTTAAATCAAATTACGATTAACCTAATCATCCGATCTCTACCAAATTTTGCATCAACATACCATTATGGAGGGAGCATCCTTTGACCAAACTAATAGGCCATTAGCCTAATATTTTGCGGTGGCGGCCATCTTTGTGTGAAAATCGATTCCCCCTATTAATTCGAACACGGTGAAACCGAATGGAACGAAATTTGGTACAGAGGTAGCACTAGAAAAGGCCACCTCAGTGTCATGTTTTATATCACCGCCATCTTGACGGAAACGTATTCGCGGCCACCCAAATGTTAAAGGCTAAAATGTAATTACGACCAACCTAATAATCTAGTCTCTACCAAATTTTGCAACAACAAATCTTTATGTGGGAAGCATATTCTGACCAAACTGCTAGATCATCAGCCCAATAGTTTGCAGATGGTGGCCAAGTATGTGTGCAAATCGATTCCCCCTATCAATTCAAACACGGTGAAACCGAATTGAACGAAATTTGGTACAGAGGTAGCACTAGCAAAAGGCACCTCAGTGTCATGTTTTATATCGCCGCCATCTTGACGGAAACGGAATGACGGCCACCCAAATGTTAAAAGCTTAAATCAAATTTCGACCATCCTAATAATTTGATCTCTACCGGATGTTGCAACAACATGCCATTTTGTGGAAAGCATCTTATGACTGACTACAAGGTCATCAGCCCAATAGTTTGCAAATAGCGGCCATGTATGTGTGCAAATCCATTCCCCAGATCAATTCAAACACGGTGAAACCGAATGGAATGATTTTTTTTACAGAGGTAGCACTATCAAAGGGCACTTCATATTCATGTTTAATATCCCTATAGCACGTTGTATTTCAACAAGCTACTACAACCAACATTCAATTATACTCCTTGAAAAGGACAAAGAGTTATAACAATACCCATGCATTTAGGAGAAAGTAGGCTATATGTTCTTTACTGAACATCTTGTTTAATTTTGTAGATATTCACAAATGTTTTATGTTATAAAAATCCTGTGTTTATTAAAATTTTACAGTCTGTATTTGATTTTAAGTAATATTAGCCTTGTTCCTCATTAAATATATTATTCTATTTGTTTATTCTTGGTCTTCCTTCAGATCCTTTGTCCTGTAAGATATTGGAACGAAATTTAATTAATCTTAAGATAGCACGTATAAGTTACGGTATGGCTGGTCTGAACAACAAAAATTCATAATACCCTTGAAATGAATTTCATCCTCAAACGTTAGAGACTAACCAATACAGTACGAGTCCTGTTATTGCACTCACTTCCTTTGGGTTGTAAATCATTCACTAGATCGTTTAATCCTGTTAGTGCATAAGGCTCAGTACTGCACACATTAAAATCCATTTAAAACCATTATCAAACTCGTGTGAGGATAATTGTATGAAAAGATATAGCAGTCATGTCATACAACAGAAACAGCGCACATAGCGGCAATTTAAGTCCATACTGTGTATGATCCCTCTTTAATGAGACGTAGTATCTAGACATTGTCAGGCATTTCACGATCGTACACACCATATGGGACGCAGACCTTGGTATGCACATAAACACTTAGCTGCCCATCCCATGACCTCTCATTTCGCTGATTGTACACTGCGCATGCTCTAATGTGACCTCTAACGCCATGTTTCTAATACCAAATGCAGATCGTCAGACACTGGTGGTGGTGGGGGTGCTGTTTGTTGTTTTTAAGGGGCGTAATATCCAGGTCACCTGCTCTTAATGATGCAGATGACAATGAAAGCAATCCTAACACTACCACTCGACTTACTTGTTACCTACATGCCAGAAGAAGAATTGGATGAAATGTGGTGGCAGATACATTGCTGTGTTAATGGCATTTTATGCTCAACTCTGCTTCCACTCATAGCGTAATTACACTTTTAGTATGCTGTGAAAAAAAAAATAATAACAATGAAAATCCACAGCCTGCTTCCAGTCGACCAACCGGGTCAGGGATGGAGTGAATGAAGCCCCCATCTAGCGGCGAGGATATGAGCTGTGCCGGCTGCCGAAGCCTGTCGCACTCCTCTGGGGCAATGATTAAATGAATGGCAGATGAAATAAAATGATAGTGGAGAGTGTTGCTGGAATGAATTGGGACAGGGAAAACCGGAGTAACCGGAGAAAAACCTGTCTGCCTCCGTTTTGTCCAGCACAGATCTCATACGGAGTGACCAGGATTTGAACCACGGACCCAGTGGTGAGAGGCGGGCGTGCTGCCGCCTAAGCCACGGAGGCTAAATAATAATAATAATAATAATAATAAAAATAATAATAATAATGGCATTTGGATGAAGAGACCTAGTAAAGAACTCTATCAAAAGGCCAATACGATAACAGACGAAATTAGAAAACACAGATCCAAATTTTACACTCACAAACGCATGATGGCCACCTCCAGATTGCCAAAGAAACTACTGGGTGTCATAACACAGAGTAAATGCGGCACAGAATGGCTTAAAGAGGTACAGAGAGACTTACAAGTAATCAATATAGAAAATTTCGAAGACCAAACTGAGTTGCTGACAAAAATCGCGAATGTTAAGTTTGAACCAAGATTATTACAACCTGAGAAAAAGTGGATGGATGAGAGGTAGAGGGAGCATTCCGCGAGAATGAGGAGATTTTGGGAGGAGCGGAGGAGACACGCCTCCAAATGACATCATGTTATCAAGTTCAATCGCTCTCCTGTAGGGGAATTTTTGCTTAAATAAATAATAAAAATATAATAATAATAATAATAATAATAATAATAATAAATGAAGGAATAAGTGATATAAAAGACAGAAATATGAAATTTCACCAATGCTCGAAAATATGAGGGTTGAGGGATAGGAGAAGATTTGTTGTTGTTGTTGTTTCATTTGAGGGGCTTGGACATCGTGGTCATTCAGACTCATATATTCGGGTGCATGTGTGTAATATTGTCTCATAACATGTGTTACTGTGATGGCTGTATTTATGAGTATATTTGTTATTCAGGAGAGAATTGGGAAGGAGGTGGCCGTGGCCTTAAGGTAGGAACCATTCCAGCATTTGCCTGGGGGTAGCAGTTGGAAACCACGAAAAACCACTTCCAAGATGACTGAGGAAGGAATCGAACCCATTTCCTCTCCCTCTTGCATCACGAGGTTGATTGTACCCAGTGCCAGCCCTGAAACCAGAATTAATTTTCTTGGCAGAGCCGGTAATAGAACCCGGACCTCCGGGGCGACAGTCAAGATTGCTAGCCAGTTCAGCAGGAAGTGGACGACTTTGAAAGAGACACAAAGGCAGATATGACGGGGAAAGATGGATAAAGGGTTAAAGGGGAGACCCTCGGAAGCACCTACTCCCGAATTTGCCAGCTGTGAACCAGGATATAATAAGTATGTTGGCTCAGGCAAGGAAGGCATTTCTACAGCAAAGAAATCTGTTGTTATCAATCCTCTTTGCTTCGGTCATCACTGGTTATTTTGCTTCCTAAGCAAGAGAAGACTCCTACTACCTTTAGCGCTTTACCTCCCAATTTGACATCAATTGGGGGTTTCTGATTTCTTTCGACTGCATTCAATAGTTTTATTTTTTTTTCCATCAGGAATTATTTCCTCAAGACTGAGTCCATACCATATGAAAACGCATTCAAACCCCTTGTTGAATCAATGCTATTCTACGAATTTTAAAAAGAGGCTGAGTCCAAACACGAGTTGTAAGACAGCCCCAGTTTGTTTACCTTGGATTACGAAACCAAATCTTTTCCATGATCTCAGCGAAGTATTTATAAGTCCGAGAATAATATAAACATGATTAATTGGACTGCCTCCAATAGTCAGTCAACGCGAACACGCTAAGACCCAATTAGTTACTTTCAGCTCAACTAACATATTTTTACGGTTATATTTAACCACAGCCTACGAAAATAAAAACAAAGTCGTGATTTGCCTCACAGTGTGACGAAAAGGACTAGAGGTGACCAGATTTCTTTCGACTGCATTCAATAGTTTTACTTTTTTTCCATCAGGAATTATTTCCTCAAGACTGAGTCCATACCATATGAATGGTCTGTAACTTTGTTAAATACATATAATATTTTGCGAGTAGATCTACATTCGAACCAAGATGGTGGACTGGAGGAGGAAACAAAGAGCAGGATACGGTCGGGATGGTTCAACTGGAGGAAAACATCAAGTGTACTGTGCGACAAGAAGGTACCAGAAAAATTAAAAGGGAAGGTACACAAGGCCGTGGTGAGACCAGCAATGATATACGGGGCAGAAACCTGGCAGATAACTAGGAGATGGGCAGAAAAACTGGACGTGTCAGAAATGCGTATGCTGAGATGGGCAAGTGGACATTCAAGGTTCGACAAAGTGATAAATGAAGTGATTAGGAGACGACTTAGAGTGGTGCAAGTTTCTGAGAAAGTCAAAGAAGCTGGCCTCAGATAGTATGGCCATGTTGAGAGAAGAGATGAAGATTATGTGGGTAATAGGATGATGGAAATGCTTCCACCAGGGAAACGGAGTCCAGGACGACCAAAAAGGCGATGGATGGACAGCATTCAAGAGAGCATGAAAAAGCGGGGCTTGCGGAGGAAATGGTCCGGGATAGAACAAAGTGGAGGAGGAATATCCGCATCAGCGATCCCACATGAGTGGGATTTATCATGCTGGAGAAGAAGAAGAAGAAGATCTACATTTGAACGGATTTAGGTCTTTATTATTATATAAATTTTGGTACTATGATACTTGGTGTGGCTAATTGTAGTCATTTCCTATTTAGGAGTGGCCATCTTCGATATATTGGGAGTGGTGGGCCTCCTTGTGCTGAGGCAGCTAGGTCTACTCAAGTCGCCGGATTGTCCTCTGAACTCTGGGGGTCTGTGAAAATAAAGCTACAATGTTTTGGCTAGCCTATGAGATTGACGGAGATCAGAGACTTCTTTGAAACGGACAGGCAATCAAAATGCAGGTGACCTGGACGTGAACAAGTATCAGAAAGTCATTCTTTTTCTCGCCTGAGGAGAACTTCCTGAATCAGAAATATATGTATATGGTGTGTATGGGTTTTCTTGATTTAAGCTATTTACATTATGTTTGAAGTCACTTACGCGATTGAAACGACCCTTTTAAAAGTACATTAATAGTGATATAAATTGAATGTTCGTATTTCCATTTCTATATGGACTATCCTTGTGCGGTAAAGTTCATTTTATGAGTTGGGTAATCTGCTTCGTGGCAACGTATGTTTCAGGAGTTGGCTAACCTGCTATTACACTCTTTGGCGCCAAATAGTATGTTGATTGTCATAAACAGCTGATTTTGTTTTCAAGTATGCGTAATGTTTTTGTGTTCAGTGGTGGTCGTGATTTATGGTGAATACGGGGAGATTAAAGCAGTTCAATTCTGAAAGAAAGCCCAGAGGCGATAAATACGTGAATTTTTAATCTATAATTGGATTATGCACTACAAGTGGTTGTGATACTTCTCCACCTACTCCATTTGAGAGAGAGATTATAATAGCTATGTCTGTCAGTGCTTCCAAAAAGAAGCTCAAGTATCTAGATGATGGTGCGAATGATGACATGCGACAGTTTGTGGGTGAGAAAGGTTATATTATTGTTTACTCATGTATCCTATCTGATTTCATAAAAAGAAGTGTAAAATGTAAGTAATTTACTGTGACAATGAAAATGTTGTTGACATTTTTGAAGACGTTTGCCAAAAACTGCCTTTGTTGGCCTCAAAACAATACTGTTTGGTGTGATAGATGCTGTAATTTGTTTTAATGATGGTGCCAGCAGTAGATTGAAAGTCATGGATTCACTGGGGATCAAGAGTGGATCTAAAATGAGAAGGGAACTTAGGGCCATCAACCTTTAGTGACTTCCGACAGCCAGAGAAAGATGCTCTGCAACAAGTTTTTGAAAGTTACATAGGTGATTTTCCAGTAGTACCCTTTATCATGGTACAAAAATTCAAGGCGATATTTGTTACTGTTGCGAAGATATAGAATAAAACATATAGGCTAGAATGCCAGTAAAATAATTCAAGTGGCCGCCACGATGTGTATTAAAATTTGAATGGCACGGTTAAGGTCGGACGAGGTAGTATACTAGTATGCACTAGCCGAGTTTCCTTGAAATCGCTTCAGCTGTTCGGATTTTATTACTGGGGGACACACACATACGCGGACAGGACAAAAGGTGATATCATAAGCCTATTTTCAGCCTATTTTCAATTTTGAAAAATAAAAAAATAAAAAAAGGCTTATGAGATCACCTTTTGTCCGTGTGTGCGCGCGCGCGCGCGCGCGTGTGTGTGTGTGTGTGTGTGCGTGTGTGTGTGTATGAGGTGTGTGTGTGTGTCCCCCTAATAAATTCTAAATGGCTGGAGCGATTTCATTGAAACTCGGTAAGTTCATAGCACTATTCCGGGAGACCCCGACTGTGCCCTTCAAATTTTGTTACGTCTCACCAATCTAACATGGCGGCTGTGCGAAATATTTCACCAGTATTCAATATCTCCGAAACTAATTCCGGTATCACCTGGAATTTTTTACGGTGATAAAGGGAAATACTAGAAGTTCACCTATGTGGCTTTTGAAAAACTGGTAACTACAAAACCAACATGGCGGCCACGCGAATTTGCGACTTTTAAATAGACGTTTCTCGCGATTTAACCAACCAAACGCAATAAAACTTGGTACAGTACATTTTTATACACATTGTAATGCACGTCTAACTTCGTTCAATTGTTTACATAACCACAAGATGGTGGATGTGCGAAATATTTCACTGGCATTCTATATCTCTGAAACTATTAGCGGTATCACCCTGAAATTTTGTACGGAGATAAAGGGCACTACTGGAAGTTCATCTATAAGGCCTTCAAAAACGGTTAACTACAAAACGAACATGGCGGCCAAGCGAATTTGAAAATTTTAAATAGACCTTTCTCGCGATTTAATGTTACAAACGCAATAAAATCTGGTACAGGAAATGTTTATACACATTGTAATGCACTGGTATCTAATTTAGTTGAATTGTTTAGATAACCTCAAGATGGCGGCTGTTGGAATTTTAAAATTAAGTTTTTATTTCTTGTGTCGTAATCATGCGATCGAAGTGAAAGTTTGAATAGTGAACATACGAAATAATTTTCCTCTAATGGTACATGACTCTATGGCCTATACATTTAACAATCCAACATGGCGACCATCCGAAATATTTAGACGGCTCTGAATATCTACGAATCCATGATAGCAATCAAACTGGATTTTTTTATGTTCATAGCGGCTATGTACTTAAATTCACCTATATAATTTTAATAACCTGGTGATCACATATCCAACATGGCGTCGACGCGAAATATAAATATTCACATGGACGTTTCTCGCAATTTAACCATCCGAGTGCAGTGAAACTTGGTACAGTAAATCCTTATACGAATGTTAATCCACTGGCATCTAATTTATTTCAATTGTTTCCATAACCACAAGATGGCAGCTGTGCGAAATTTTAAAATCTGCTTGTTACTTCTTGGGTCCTAATCATGCGATTTAAATTTGAATGCTACACTTACACAATTACCTTCATGTAACAGTACATAACACTAGGACCTACAAATATAAAATCCAACATGGCGACCATCCGAAATATTTAGTCGGTTCTCAATATCTACGAATCTATTACAGCAATCATACTGACATTTTGTATGTAGATAGAGGCAATTAACATAAGTGGGATATATGAAAATAGGCTGCATAGTTCTTCACGGAACTACTTGTTTCCTAAATGAAAAGAGGGTCAAAATTACATATAACTAATAAATCTTGACAAGTTGCTGTAACTATATAAAAGTACATATCGTAATATCCACATACTCGTAGACATAGATTTAATAGCCTAAGTGTAACGGATCTGATGATGATCGCTTGACGATCAAAACTGATCATCCAAGTGAAGTTATTTATTTCTCACGTAAATATTGTTCAGGTTTTTTGATGCACCCATTGCAATTGGGTACAATCGTGTTGACCGACTGAAAAGCATTAAAGTTGAAGAAAGAACTAGCTGAGTCAGCAAGAAGGATGGATTGGATATTATAAGAAACAGTGCAGTTTGGGTAAAGCGAATGAAGAGATGGAAGTAGGAAACTACTGTGTAGGCCTACATGACCAGTGTAAAACGAGGTAGGGCAAATTGAGGAGCTGGGGTGTATGTCAAGGAAACAATAGAACGTAACATACGTAAGGTACGTAAATGAACGATTAATATGGATAGATTTAGAAATCTCAGGAACTCTGGCCAGGATTGATTCAGTGTATGCTCCATGTGAACGGTATAAAAAAGGGATGAAGTTGACAGTTTTTATGAGGCACTCGTGATGTATATTTGAAGGTTTAAAAATGATTACGACTCTGTCAATACAGTGGATTAAAATTGGATTCTTCAACAGCTTACTACACCATATTGTTGTTTTCCACATCGCTCATTCAAATATTTTGAAATCACTTGCATGGAAGGTTCTTAAGATCGTTGATGTTGATGTTTGTTGTTCATAATATCTGTTTATAAACTGTGATGACTTCACAGAGTCTCATTTTCTGAATGTAAAAAAAAAATCATTGATACATATAACACAGTGCGTTGGATTGGCCAGACTTTCTTTAATATTTCTTTTTAAATATCTATACATGCATGCAACGTATATTCGTAATGTGATGATTTTAGGTTTTACTAGAGTTTGGTTTTACGAGTCAACTCGTCCTTCAGTAGGATGCAATCAAGATGTTACGGATTAGCAGGAGCCTTCTCCAACTCGCTTCCAAACTGCATTTACAAATAGGCATCCATAGACCTAACACGGTTTTCGATATACGCCCAATTCAAATCACAGGGAATATGATAGAATGACTTTTGCACCACTGTCATATTATACCTGTTCAAACACTGAACGATCTACGTATGCAGTTGCAGAGAAGATTTGCCACTGGATACTATCTAATACCCGTACGGTACACTGCTTCGTTGCATCGCTGTCCACATAGCTTTGAGATAGGGTGCTACCCCATATTGAACTTGAGATTTACGGATGCAAAATAACGAGCGGTGTATGTGAGATATACTGAACTACTCCTGTATACAATCATTTATCGGCCTGAAATGGTTTAGTAACATTTATGTTCGAATTGTTATTATCCTTGATGCATGAACTATGGGACACCTTGATTTTAAATCTCATGACTACTCAGTGTTTTACAATGTATTTAAATGTGTGTTTTGTCAACTTATAAGTGTTTTAATATGTGTCTCTGGCTGAAGAATGACACATAAGTGTCCGAAACATGTACCGTCGTTAACTTTCTTGAATACAACTAGTATTGAAAAGACGGAACAGTTTGCAAATTTTTAAGTGGATTTATGTTCGATGATATCGAAATGTAAATATTATATGACTGAAAACTCTACTATAATGAAAGTCATTTAAGTACTAGTTTTCATTATGATACCGATTCTCTCCATCAATCAGAGCTCAAGATTTTCATTACGGAACAGTTGTGTGACCAATTACGTAAGAATAGCTTCGCATATGCACTGAGAATCCAACATGTCGGACATGAATTACATGTATTGAAAGTTGACAATATAAAGGATAAATGATTCCAAATGTTTGCTAGATAAGCTCGGGAATATGGGAAGAAGAAAAATATCTTACGAGCCTTACAGTAGTCGCATATGATGTGTAACATCTGACATAGAAGAAACCTCACGTGAAATTGTTGATACACCGGTATTTAATGTCTACCCCTTATAATTCCCGTTTTCCTACGGGGTCATGGATGAGATGCGATGGAAGTCTTTGTGTGGCGGATGGTTTTTACGGCCGGATGCCCTTCCTGACGCCAACTTCACGAGAGGAGTTAATGAGAGATGATGAATGATAGTGAATGAAACTGGGTAAGGATGTGGAAGGAAGCGGCCGTGACCTGTCAGAAGGTACCGTCCCAGCATTTGCCTGGATTTGAAAATGGGGAAACCACGGAAAACCATTTCAAGGACGGCAAATTGTTGATTCACCAGCATTTTATAATATTATTGGCACAGATATTAATCTATTGTAAAACGGAGTGTTTTACAGATATTGTAGTTTATAATACGGAACTCACTTTATGAGAGGTTTTGTAGCTTCCACCAGCACTAGCCTAAATAAAGAATACGATATGGATCAACTAGATTAATAGACGCGACACCGCTCATAACCTTAAATTCCCTATAAATATGCCAACTTGCGAGTAAGTGCACAGCAGTAGATCATGAAAGGCTCGGCCAGTTCCCGGACCTCTTGATTCACAGACCAACATGAAATTTCATATGGATTCTGTTAAAATGTGTCATATTGATATGATAAATATCGTTTAAAACGATAAACTTGTAACTGTTTCTTATGCCCTCACTGTTGCGTGACAAATGTAATGTTTTCTACTAAGATATGTTGTTTTAATGGGCGCCAAGACCTCAACGCAATGTTGAAATCTAAATTTATATTTAACAACACCTAGCTCTGGTAGAACACCTACAAGAATCTATATACTCAGATCGTGGTATGATTTGATCATTAACCCAACAAACAATTGTATCAGGAGAAGGAATTGGTCTATATCTAATGCTACCTACTGAAAGCAAAGATTGCATAGTTAAAAGAAATGAATTTATTATATAAAACAAGTTTGCAAAATTAATAATAATAATAATAAGTTTGAATTTAAATTGGAGCGTTGCGATTTGAATATTACCGCTAGAAAATTACGTGAAAACGGAGTCGGATAAATTACTGATTTTACTCTTATTCCCAAGCTATGAAGTTACTGAATTACTGAATATGAAACCAAGAAAGACGAGAGATTGCGTAGTTATGAGTCATTCGCGCTTACCACTGGAAATTGCCGAAGCATTTCCCTCGTACTGGATGATGAAGAGAGCTTCCCACAGCCTCCTGGACGTCGTCATCTTCTTCGTTAGTTAGGGGCATGGTGGCTCAGCGGTCCAGCTGTATGCCTCTCACCGAGGCGGTCCGGGTTCGATTCCCGGTCAATGCATGTGAGATTTTCGAAGTGAAATGCCATGTCCTGTGGTTCGGATTCCACTTAAAAAGGAGGTCCCGTGGCTCATAATCACAAGATTCACGGTCACGTAAAACTACAATCTTCCTTCCTTCCTTTTCTTCGTTAGTTGATGATATATTTGTAGATAAGAAGATTTCTGGTCCGAACATCGGAACCAACACGTACAACCACAACGGTTAAGTTTCACAAAGATAGTCCCCGTTTCACTGAACATCGGAGCCACTCACTCGTGCAACCATACTGGTTAAATGTTACCACGAAAGTCCTCGTTTCCACGGCGCGCAAACACTTTATGCCCTCGCCGCATCCCCTCTCCGGAGCCGTCTTCAAGTCGCTCGGTCTCCACTGATTGGCTGATCCCCACGCGCTACTTCCCCACCTCTGGCTCATTACACTCGGCGGGAGGGTGAAGTCGTTTACCGGTCCAGGCCAATTCGCCTTTACTTGGCGCTGCAACCCAGGGTTGCGTCACGCTTCACGACAAGATTAAGCCTGTAGCCGAATTCCCAATGAGTCATCTCTCTCATAATACCCTAACTGACAAAACTCCGTAAAATTCCGTAATCATATAATTTTCTACGCTAATGTTGATCGTAATAATTTGCTTGATAGCGTTTTCTATAACATAGAAAACCTATCTGTATGCTTATAATTTTATAAGAAAATGCTCCAAAAAATCAATTAATAATAATAATAAGTTAGTTTGCCATCTCTTGTTGAATACAGTACATTTGCATTTGTCAGTTGGCACAGGCTAGAGTAAAAGGTGGCTTTTCACCGATGTCTCAGTCTCACTCATGGCTGTGATTATATGGAAGCTACTGAGGTATGGGTGGTGCTTAGTAATGGCATTCGGGGCTCAGTCAGTGCCTGTGAATGCTGTGAAAGGTTCAACTCATAGGATTAGGACTACTGTTCTGACTCAGTGAGGAAAGCAATAGCAAACTACCTCACTCCTCTTCTTGCCTAGAACGCCTCAAAATAGCGCTGACTTGGGTTTTTGTGGGTATCTACTCACATAACGTAACGGCGGTACTTTTTGAGGATCCAACCAGCCTTCGGGCTGACTACCTAACAGACAATAAGTTAATAATAATAATAAGTTACATGAAAACTTCTCTTTGCTGAACAATTTGCTGCGTAAATAAATATAGACTGGCTTCCTACTGACTTATGCCAGTGGTGTAAAATCCCCTCGAAAAACACGTTACATATTCGCCTCGGATCATCGGATGATTTACCGTGACGACGGTCCATCATGTGATTATCCCAGACACGTTAATAAAAACCCATCCAAAATACATATTACATAAATGAAATCACCCTAAATTACATATATATACACTCATAATTTTTCTTTACGCACTTTGCGTCAAAGTTTGTTGTCACTATGGATTGCTCTTAGCAACCAGTCCAATGTTTTTCATATAGAAGAGTGTTCCACGGATATTTCCGCCTCTCAAATTTCTCTATGTGGGGAAAATAGACATGAATAATGTGTGAGCACTATGTATTTATGATGTCACATCACACGCATTGAAAGTGTTCTGATATTTATATATCACCACAGAACTTCCTAATTTCACTGGAGGTTCCTTCCTTATGGTGAAATTTAATCTCACTTATCACTGAGCACACGATCACACTATTGTGGCAGCGCATCGTGACCATAATACTTAATCTCTCTTTATATAAGACGAAATTAATATTGACTTCTGAAAAAAAAAACAGTAAGTGCGCATTACATATAACACCAAATATTTCTGTGCCGTAATCGCCCTGTCTTCATAAGTTCCCGCAGATCAAATTCTACTAAATATTAGTTCTCAACTCAGACCAGTTCTCCTCACACAAATAATACCATTGTACAAATTACCTTAAATTACACACTTACAAATCTTACATGGCGAGGCCGTAAACAGAAATCACGTGTGCTGTTATGTATGAGTTTCATGAAGGACTGTCTCGCCTTCTGATGGCCCATATTTTGTCTCGTGGACGCCTTGAGCAAATATACCCTGTTCAAGCGCTCGCCCATCTCTTGGAGACAAATGGGAATTCACCAGCGCTACCAAATTCTGGCCTTGGTGTATCGAGACATTTTAGTTCTCAAGAGCATCCGACAATCCCGTCATATTTCCCTGTACCTTAAAAACTCTCATTTACTTACATACTACCCCCCTGTGTGACTTCTGATACGCCTGCCTTGAAGACCAGATCTTCCCCGCACCAAATACCACACTTATTCATTTGATGGCTGGCTCGCCAGCTAAACACACTCACTTTATGACACATACTTTCGTAGACTATGTATATTATACGTCCCGTATAATCTGTTTCCCTTACTATCCTCCAGCACATATGCTGTTTTGCCAATACGTTTGGAGACTATAAATGTTTCTGCGTCACCTGCTTCCAACCTTGCAAGTGGCTGCCGCAAATGAACGTCATCACGTTGCTCTTCCTACCTATTTCTCAGTGTCTGTAACGATGCCCTGTTGCTACTGTCCACACATGCTAACCCAACTTTCCTCTGGTGTCACACCTCCACTCGACACTCTATGACCTAAAAATGTCACTTCTGACTGACAGAATGACGACTTAGACAGCTTCAAAGTGAAACCTGCCTGATCTAACTTCTGAAAAACTTTATCTAAATGACGTAGATGCTCCTCAAAACTGCGTGAACTAATTACCATATCATCAATGTAAATGGTTACAAACTCTCCTGTGTCATCCCCTAATGCGATGTTTAAAGCCCTAATTAAAGCTGCTGAACTACTCTTTAACCCATAAGGTGTTCTACAAAATTGATAAAGGTTATATTTATGACTACAAGCTGTAAATGGTCTATCCTCGTACATAAGTGGCACTTGCCAAAAACTGTAACTCAAATCTACACAAGTGAAATACTTCTTCCCCTCAAATGTTTGCATTAACTCCTCTATTGACATAGATTTCAGCTGATCTGAACTAATTCTACTGTTAACCAAACGAGCGTCTAAACAAATACGAACTGTGCCGTCGGTCTTGGGTACCGTGATCAAAGAATTGACATATGGACTGTTAGAGTGCTCAATAATCCCATCTTCAAGCATCTGATTAATTTGTGCCTCAACTGCACTCTGATAAACGAAAGATGTCCTGTGAATACTGACCTATCAATAACGTTCAATGAATGTGTATAGCAATTGGCCATACCAATGCGATCCTCAAAAACTCTCCTATTACACAATAACACATCATAGAGTCGAACACATTGTTCCACCTCTATATTTCCCTGAAATGCAGCATCACGTAACGAGTCCTCTAGACTACCGTTCGTAATCACACTGCCCACAAAACATGGAGAACCCCGCTCTACGGCTGGCGATATCTCATTTAAAGTACAAATCACACCTACAACACTACTTCTCTGACTATGGTCATTGAACGCTATTTCTACTTCAGAATCTCCCCATTTAAATTTCAAACTCCCTACATCATAACATAAGTTACCAGACTCCCTACTTAGCCACTCTGAACCCAAGATAACACTGAATACTAAATTTGGAATTACAAGGCAAATCTGCTTCTCTACATGATTATTAATTTTAATGTCTACTAAAACTTGCTTAGAAATTACTTTAGACCTCTTCCCAACAGCTGTGATAACAAAAGTGCTTTTAATTGGCATCTCCTCAAAATTTACTCCAGTTCCTTTCATTTTATCATAGAATGCACTACTTATGCAACTCTTCATACAACCACTATCAATTAAAACATTTGTGTACGCCTCGGACATGTTAAATTTAACTATGGGGCTCTTACTGACAACCTCCTTAATAATACCGTCATCATTTAGTTCACGTAATAATTCATTTCTTACATTTAGGTCATAGGGTTCCTGTATAAGTGTATGGACAGGGCATGTTACATACTGAGATTCTGACCTTACATCGCAGCCTGGTTCGTGTTTAAAGTATTGCTACCGCTTGGTGTAGTACTACTGACTACTGCACTGGTCTGGTTGTTCTGGGTTGTATTAACGGTATCTCTCTGTCCGTTATTACCATTGGGCTGATTCCCTCCTTGACCCCTGTTCTGGTTATAATTATTATTATTATACCGCCCTTGGTTACCCCTATAATCATTATTTCGGCCTTGATTTCCCCTGAAATCATTATTTCTACCTTGGTAGTTCGTACCATACCCATTTCCTCTGTACTGGTTTTGCTGATTATTATTATTACTATTTTGAACGCTGGCCCCTTCGCCACTGTTCCCTTGAA
The DNA here is from genome assembly GCA_946902985.2 of Meconema thalassinum. NCBI lineage: Eukaryota > Metazoa > Arthropoda > Insecta > Orthoptera > Tettigoniidae > Meconema > Meconema thalassinum. Next base: position 1,846,820,365 of record OX336388.2, on the reverse strand, counting down.
CTTCCTGACTCCTATTCTCATTAGGCCTGTTATTATGGTTACCTTGGTTCCTACCGAAATTCTCCTCATAACCACCTCTTCCCAGAGCATCGAATGTACTCAATAAATTCTCCACTTGTGAGATAGATTTAACATTTTGTATACAGGCAGCTTCTTTGATTCTGTATGGAAAATGTCTTAGTAATAGCCTGACTACATCACTCTCCTCCTTCAAACCATCCAGATATTTGCACGTTAATACCTGTCCTAAAAAGTACTCGGTCATAGTGTAGTTGCCTCTCGGGTTATATTTCCCACACACAATTCCCTCACGATGCTGAGACTGAATCACCTCATTCCAAAATTTCTCACAAAATTTGACTTTAAAATCTGAAATATTGTCAAAATTGTCTCTGTAGACAGCAAACCAGTTTCTTGTCTCCCCTACAAACGCTTGCTCTAAAATTTCAACTACCTGGCACCACTCAACACTACGATCTTCCAACCTCTCCCCGAATTTATTTTCTATAGTATTCATGAACTCCATTGGACAACCCTGCCGATTACTAAATTTGCCTAGTTCTATATCCCTGTGTGTGCTATTCACATAAACTGGCCTAATCTGACTATTTTCCTGCCTAATTCTAGCTTTCAACTTCTGTTCTAACTCAGCAATTTTCTCCTCAGCTTTTCTTTCAATATTAGTTACAGTTAACCTAATGCTCCTTTCCGATGCCTCAACTTTACCATATAACTGAGCTTGTTTCTCACTAATCTCATTAATGCTTTCCTTATTCCTCTCCCTTAAAGTATTAACTTCAGTGATTATTTCTGCATGTACTTTATCAATTCTTCCCCCAGCTGTTCTTTAACCTCTTTTGTAGCTACCTGAATCTTATCAATTTCTCCCCCCAATTGCTTTTTGACCTGCTGTGTTTCAAGTTGCACTAGTTCTTTTAAATTTTCAGCCTGTGTACTGATTCTAATTTCCAACTCCTCCTGTACTTTTCCTAACTTTCTGTCTACATCTGCTACAATTTGTTTAGCCTTCTCTTCCATCACCCCTCTGATTTCTCCTCTAATCTGCTCAAATTTCATATCTAATTTTAGATTGTTCTCTTCAAATTTCTCATTTAATTTATTGCTCACTTCCTTACTGCTCTGTTCCAATTTAGCGTTTAGGGCCTCTGTACTCTCTTTATTATCCCTACTGTTTTGTTCTAATTTAGCGTTATTTTGTTCGAGTCTAGCATTTAAACTATCGCTCAATCCCCTATTACTCTCTTTATTTTCCCTACTATTTTGTTCAAGTTTAGCATTTAGAGTTTCAGTACTCTCTTTATTTTCCCTGCTATTTTGTTCAAGTCTAGCGTTTAAGGAATCAGTACTAATTTTGTTTTGTTGCATAAACTGAAGAAGCAAACTCTCTAACCCTGCTTGACTGTTTTAATTACCCCCCTCAGTATCGGGATTTACCTCCGACATCCCTGTACTGCTTTCATTTCCAAGACTAGCCATACTGCTCGTATCTTCACTATCCAACTGGTGACCACTACGCAACTTCATCTCTTCCTCAACACTGCCCATGCTGATACACACCGATAAATGAAAAAAACCCAAAATACAGGCACAGAAATATATACCCTTCTCCTTCCACAAATGTTATTAGGTTTTCATCCCCACGTTGGGCGCCAAGTGTAACTGTTTCTTATGCCCTCACTGTTGCGTGACAAATGTAATGTTTTCTACTAAGATATGTTGTTTTAATGGGCGCCAAGACCTCAACGCATTGTTGAAATCTAAATTTATATTTAACAACACCTAGCTCTGGTAGAACACCTACAAGAATCTATATACTCAGATCGTGGTATGATTTGATCATTAACCCAACAAACAATTGTATCAGGAGAAGGAATTGGTCTATATCTAATGCTACCTACTGAAAGCAAAGATTGCATAGTTAAAAGAAATGAATTTATTATATAAAACAAGTTTGCAAAATTAATAATAATAATAATAATAATAATAATAATAATAAGTTTGAATTTAAATTGGAGCGTTGCGATTTGAATATTACCGCTAGAAAATTACGTGAAAACGGAGTCGGATAAATTACTGATTTTACTCTTATTCCCAAGCTATGAAGTTACTGAATTACTGAATATGAAACCAAGAAAGACGAGAGATTGCGTAGTTATGAGTCATTCGCGCTTACCACTGGAAATTGCCGAAGCATTTCCCTCGTACTGGATGTTGAAGAGAGCTTCCCACAGCCACCTGGACGTCGTCATCTTCTTCGTTAGTTGATGATATATTTGTAGATAAGAAGATTTCTGGTCCGAACATCGGAACCAACACGTACAACCACAACGGTTAATTTTCACAAAGATAGTCCCCGTTTCCACTGAACATCGGAGCCACTCACTCGTTCAACCATACTGGTTAAATTTTACCACGAAAGTCCTCGTTTCCACGGCGCGCAAATACTTTATGCCCTCGCCGCATCCCCTCTCCGGAGCCGTCTTCAAGTCGCTCGGTCTCCACTGATTGGCTGATCCCCACGCGCTACTTCCCCACCTCTGGCTCATTACACTCGGCGGGAGGGTGAAGTCGTTTACCGGTCCAGGCCAATTCGCCTTTACTTGACGCTGCAACCCAGGGTTGCGTCACGCTTCACGACAAGATTAAGCCTGTAGCCGAATTCCCAATGAGTCATCTCTCTCATAATGCCCTAACTGACAAAACTCCGTAAAATTCCGTAATCATATAATTTTCTACGCTAATGTTGATCGTAATAATTTGCTTGATAGCGTTTTCTATAACATAGAAAACCTATCTGTATGCTTATAATTTTATAAGAAAATGCTCCAAAAAATCAATTAATAATAATAATAAGGTAATACTGGCAGAAAGTGGACTCAGGAGGAGAAAGATCGTCACTCTAGAACGATGAAAGAAATTTGGAAACAACGGAAATTGAATACAATGGACAATAGCCAACGTTGATTCATCGTACCCTCCAAATGGGTTATTCGAAAGAAGAAGACGAATAAGGTAATAATAATAATAAGTTAATAATAATAATAAGTTACATGAAAACTTCTCTTGGCTGAACAATTTGCCGCGTAAATAAATATAGACTGGCTTCCTACTGACTTATGCCAGTGGTGTAAAATCCCCTCGAAAAACACGTTACAAACTGGTAGCAAAAATAACTATCCCGTTCGGGATTCGAACCCGAGATCTGCAGATTCACAGTCAAAGACGCTAACCACACGGCTATTTCGACCACGCGGAGAGTAAGCACAAGATGGTGTCTTATTTTCATGTACCAATAATACTGCATCGCGGAATTAAGTTTCATTTATATTTTGCTTGTTACGATAATGTTCCTGCGCGAAATTGAGTATAAAATGCCTTATGAATAGGCCGTCTTGTGAGTAAAGAGAATGTATTGAGTAATAGTTCATGAAGGCTTGCTCAGTTCTCGTATAAACACAACGATTACATTATATTGATGACTGCATTACCGTTATGTGGGTTAATATTTGAATAGCCATTGTGCAGAAACATAATACCGGCGATGCCGACTACTTACAATGTTTCATATAAAAGCATTTTATCATTTTAATACTGATACGAAGACTTCGAACATGTGTCATGTGATTTGTTTCAATCAGTTGACACCAGAGTTCGCATGAGCGTTTACCGTCAGAATGAAAGTGTTCAGCTATGCGAACCGGCTGGCAGTGCGTCTTACACACTCCCGTCCCATTTTTCAAAATCACTCCCACAATAATATCCAGCAACCGAGTGGAAAGATGTTACACATCAATAAATAGCTCTGTACCTTAATATCCCCAACTCCAATTTCTACACAGGGCATTCTTTCGTACGATTTCGGTGACAATTTTAGTGAATGCTGGTGTTGATACCACGTCATGGAGGCAGCAAACATATGATTAAGATCCACGGAAATCAATAACTGAGCTCTCTGTTTAGTAACGGGATTTCTTATGCGAAACTTTTCCGCCAGATGTCTTGACTGTGCTATTTGGGACTCTATTGATTTTCCTTCCGTTGACATTCTATACGCATCGAATTTGAAGAGTAACAAGTTAATAATGCGATACATTATAATTTTAGAGCCTTTGTATCAACATGATCCCACTTAGGACGTGTGCGCTATCTGTTATTGCTAGCTCAGGATAAACAATGTTTTAAAGCCATGAAAAACGTTTTATAGAGAGCAAACGCTGAGCCCACACAATACCCAAGAGGAAGAAGAAGAAGAAGAAGAAGAAGAAGAAGAAGAAGAAGAAGAAGAAAGCTTTGGAAGGTCTTTGATCCTCAGTGGGAATCCAGCGCATGTACTCTGTTCACTAAACTCAACTGACACAATCTCGGCAGATATTTATGAATATTTATGTTAGAACATAATAATAAAGTTATAATTATCGCCGAATACAAACAGCCGTATACCTATAATGGTAATTAAGACACTCGTCGCTTCGCTCGTTTTATAAACATGCTCGTGTCTTAATTATTGCCATTATAGGCTCGGCCTGTCACCATCCCCAGTTGTACCTGCCGACAAAGTGTGTTCAGCTCCCAGATACCGTCGTTGCGACGGTAGAGGAATGATCTCTCGTGGGTGAAGCAAAGCTGGGAGGATAAAACGAAGGGTACCCTGTGACTTGAACAAAATACCATTCCGGCATTTGCCTAAGTAGAATGTGATATAAAACGGTTCTCTGTGGCTCCATAACGTACTTGTTGGAACGCTGCAAGGTACATTAAGGTTAATATACCCAATAGTTTGACCCAAGAATATTCACATACTAGAATTCAGTGTTTTCAAGGGTAATTGGCAGGGCACGCTAAGACAAGCATCAGTTGTCGATGTAGAATGATGGATAGGAAAGTAAGAGCTTCTGTCTTTAACCACAGTCATCATTCATCATTAGTAACACTGCAGCGTAAATCATGATCGATAACCCTTATTTACATAGCAAGGATACGAGTCTGTCATCAAATTAATGACGACCTACCTGACTTTCTGTTAATTGTCAATGTTGGTCCCGATGTAGCCACTAACAAATTATGACCAGGCTTCTAATTGAAGCCAAAATTATAATGTTGCCTAAATAGGATCATGTGACAGCACACACGCGTACCGCCCAGGGGCTTTCAACAATTAGTCTTTGAAGATACGACTTGGAAGCGTCAGCGTTTGTTGATATATATTTATCTATCGTGTGGCTTTTAGTGCCGGGAGTGTCCGAGGACATGTTCGCCTCGCCTGAGTCTGTAGCTGCTTCCAGCGGACACCGTTAGGGTGAGCTACTGTACAAGTTCCGTTGAAATTCAAGTAGTTCCAACCTTCGCTACCAGACATCAATGATACCTAGTGATGATCGTTGGAACTTTGATAGAGCGTTCCGACGAAATCTAACCTAACAATTTAGCCTCACACAAGTTTAGTCTGTGGAAGGATATTTTACATGCCATAAATCTATGACATGGGACCGCCGGCTTTACTTCCCCTCCGAAGGAAGGCATACTGAAGGATTTTTAACGCTCTTAAAAAATCCGATGACTTCGGCCGGGTTTGAACCCGCTATCTTGGGCACAGCAGTACAGCATGCTACCAACTACGCCACCGAAGCCCCTAGCGTTTGTTGATGATAGCAGCTGAAGCCATGTTTGACGATAAGAGGGACACAGCAATGACAGAGATTGGTCTGCGCACAAGTCAAGCAACATTGCACAAGCTACTTGTGTTCAACAAAAGTTATATTGGGAATTGTGAACGGAATAATTTAAAATAATGGGCATATTAAGATTGGTGTGTTTCAAGAGCACAGCTAACCTTGATAGGAGCTCATATCCCCTTCTTCTTACGTATTCAATCCATGGATTGGCCTGCGGCAGTTCTCCAGTCGGCTCTATTTATAGCTTTCCTCTTCAACTCTTCATAGTTTCTGCAACCTACATCGACATGATTTGCTGTACATATTGTAGGCGTGGTTTTCCTCGACATCTTTTGCCTTCAACCATTCCCTCCAATACCGTTTTCAGCTGGCTATCGTGTCTCGAAATATGTCCTATCAGTCTAGTCCACCTATCCTCTATGCTTATCCATTAGGTATAATTTTCCTCCACCTTTTTAAATACTTCAGCATTCGTTATTTTTTCCGTCCAGCTAATTTTTAGCATTCTTCTATAACACCATTGTTAAACAGAATTTCGTTTCGAAACCATGAAGGGCAATGCTCCAAACATACGCTTTTAATCATCTTTTTCTGGTTTTAAGATTAATGGAATTTGAAGTGAATGTTTTTTTTTGTTTTTTTTTGTGAAATGCTAATTTGGCTTGCAAAATTCTACATTTGATTTCTTTCTTGCTTCTTCCATCTTTGGTAATTTTGCTTCCGAGATAGTTAAATCCTTGAACATTTTGTAATGTTTTGTTGCCCACCACCATGGAGAGTAAAACGATGAAAGGCTACTTAACGTGAGTTATATCCCATCCGCGCGACTGTACATATTAACTCAGGAAGCTGACAGCGTGACACAAGTAAATAAAGAATAGTTCACACCTCGGGTACCGGCAATATAAACCATGACACAGAGGTGTTCTTTGCTAGTGCTACCTCTGTACCAAATTTTGTTCACTTCAGTTTGGTGGTGTTTGAATTGATAGGGAGGGTGGGGGTGGCGACACATACATACTCACACACACACAGACAGACGAACTTTTGGCCCGTGCAGATCTCATGAGTCTATTTTCATTTTAGCAAAAATCGAAAGTAGGCTAAAAAACGACAAAGACAAAATAAAAAAACAAAACAAGGCAAAACGATAACCAGAAACGAAACTAAACATTCGGTACAGTCTTTTGGAGAAGAGTTTAGCTTCCTAAATCTCACACTAACTCGATATTCCACGAATAATAAAGTACCGTACTTACATTGAAATATACGGCAAGAAACCATTATTAGTACTTCCTTTGTTTGAAAATACGAGAGCAGCAATACACAAATAATTGTTGCGAAAACAATCGGTCATCACTACTCCTGGCTGGAGACAGACTTTAAGAAGAGGACTCACTCCACAGTTCGTGCGAAGTACTCATGTGGTCGTTTATTACAGACCATGTATTAGAACAGAGTTGAGACATTCACGTTGGTTGGTTGGTTCCTCAGTTTAGGGGCTGCGAATAAGCGGTCATGTAGCCCCGTGTACTTTGGGTGTGTGATAACCGGTGTTAATTGTGATGGCTGAATTAGTGTGTTTTAACTGTTTTTTTTAATCCAAGTAAGGACTGCAGATTTTGAATTTTTCAAATAGTTCCTACTTTTGCCAAACGCCACCGTCAACGAATATTAGTTCAAAACTTAGATACTAGACGCCACCACAGTCGGCTCTTGGCAATGAACGTAGGAACCTAAGAGCGTTGTTTACATTCTTAACCTAGGCCTATATAATTTAGCTTCACACAGGTCTAATTAGTGGAAGATTCTTTAACATGCCAGGAAAGGATTCTTCTCATATTGCGATGTTCACAGATTAGTCCTTCAAACCCCTGCCTTGGCTTGTCATGGATACAGATTGCGCATTTGTTTACTGAGGGATGAAAAGGCTTTCTCATAACCACCCACCCCCTTAGCAATACATTAATAAAATCGTAGTCGAGTTTTATTTTAAGAGCACCTTTTACTAACATGAGAATTTTCATGCCATTTGCCGCTGTAGTTTTGACGCTAACCAGTCACAAAGAGACAACATACAAATGGAGGGTATATTTGGACATTAAAGATTATATAACGAAACGAAACGAACCGATAGGAAACGTAACGAAATGACTTGAAACCGAAATGAAACGATACGAACCGAAACAAAGCGAAAGGAAACGAAACAAAAATATACAAAAAGATACGAAACGAAACGAAACGAGAGGCAACGAAACGAAACGAACCCTAATAGAAACGAAACAAACCGAAACAAAACGAAGAAAACCAAAAAGAAACGAAACGAAACGTTACGATACGAACCAAATCCAAGCGAACGAAAAGGAAACGCTATGAACCGTAAGGAAAAAACGAAACGAACCGAAAAGAAACGAAACGAAGCAAACCGAAACAAAACAACCCAAAAACAAACAAAATGAAACGAAACCAAGCCATGCGAAACGAAACAGACTGAAAAGAACCGAAACAAACCGAAACTAAAAGTAACGAACTGAAACGAACCCAAAGGAAACGAAACGAACAAAAACGAAACGAGACGAAACAAACCGAACAGCAACGAAAAGTAACGAAACGAAACGAACCGTAACGAAACGAAACAAATGAACCAAACCGAACCGAATTGAACCGAACTGAACTGACCCGATCGAACCAAAGCGAAGTGAAACGATACGAAATGAAACAAACTGAACCGAATCGAAAGGAAACGAACCGAAGCGACATTAAACGAAATAAAAAAACCGAACTGAATTGAAAGGAAACGAAACGAATCAATCCGAACCGAAAGGAAACATTACGATAGGAAACTAAAAAAAAACTAACAAAATGAAACGATAAACATAATGTTTTGGCCGTAAATTCAAAATGTTCAGACAGAAAACTTCGTCCTCTTTATGTATTGATATTGCCAACGATCTGTAATAAGCAATTCACCTCATTTTTACATAAAAGCGCTTTTAAGTAGCCGAAGCTCCTTCTTTCTCGGCGTTCCTGATATACTTTTGAAGGTAAGTTAACGAGTTTTTTGAAAATGCCTCTGATTTATTCTGCAACGGAATTGATAGGGCCACTCTCGGGACGTTATATGCGACCTCTTTATCATGACGGGAGATGAGAAAGATCGGCGTCATGTTAATATTCCCTCCTTACTCCTTGTCGCTCCCAGTTTATCGCAAACTGTAATTACTCTTGAGATAATCCTTGCAATATGCTGTGCTCACGAGAGATAAAATTGCGAAAATAAAATCCAATGCGTACAACCGCTTTCCAACCTCCCCTCTCCTCTCTCCGTCAGGAAATGTGCTATATAGGTAATCACTTCTGCTACCTCATCAACTCATTGGACCAAAAATATATAGCTTCAGCCAATCAGGAGCTTCATTTCTCTCCACGAGTCCCCAATTTTCTTCCGCCATTGCATAATTAAATACTAAAACGTTTAGCAAGGGTTCAATACGGAGAGTGCTGCATTATCTCCCGAGGCTTGCCGGGGTTACAACGAGCTATGTGCTCGCCACTTGCATTTGATACTCCTCATCGCTTCCTAACTGATACTCAATCTGAGCTACTTCATGACGTCTGAAAGATCGACAACTGGATTGTTGTTGTTGATTCATTTAGAGGCTTCGTGACATCGTGGTCATCCTGGCCCGTGTACTTGGCTGCGTGTGTGTGTAGGGTAACGTTAGGTATTATCGTGGTATGTGGTATTATCGTGATACATTATTTGAACTTCTATCACGTAAATTTGGGTAATACCATGATAAATTTTAATAATAATAACCATAATTTATTCTGGAACGAAATGTAGCAATAACTCAAAATTAACACAAAATATTCTCTGAATGTTTACACTTATATAGCCACAATGAACAGTATCACGATAATACCACATACAACGATAATACCTAACTCTACCCTGCCTAACACCGGGTGATTCAGCAGCCCCTTCCAATATCGTTTGCTGCAACCCAACTAACGTGTGTAGGCAGGAAGACCGATAATTCTCTGCTTGCATCCCCTATGGTACTAATGAACTATAAGCATATCCTGCAAACGATACTGAACCCTATTATTTTTCACTCGATGTGACTACAGACTAATACGAGAGAAAATTAATAGTGTTCAGTATCGTTTGCAGGATATGCTTGTGGTTAAAGCCCAGCGCGGATGCGGATATAGTTTGTATGGCTCTGCGGTTAGCGGATAAACTGCGGATAATGTATGGAGTAAATTTTCGGATAGTTTTAGAATACAATCCAAACTTATTGAATTTCATTACTAGGACCCGGATATTTATGAGATGACATATCACACTTTTTCCGTTTTTCATGACAAATGTACGAAGATTATTTTAACCAATCTCATTCAAATAACGTCATTAAGCATAATTAACACTCCGAACTGAAGAGGGTTGCAATTCTGACTGTATAACATTCATTTTAAACATACCACATGATATACTGTGCCCAACTCTAGGAATGGGTATTCCAAGATTCAGACACCTAGATATCAAGGGAAAGGCTACAGCCGCTTTTGAAAGTTGAGATATTTGAATATCGCGCTACATTGCTTCTCGAAGCAATTGGGAAGAATTTACCGATACTTGCATGTCAAGTGACGTAGCGAGTAATTGCAGAGGTCGAGGCTATTTATTGATTAAATAGTTAACCATGGAGTAGAGACTTGAGACTTGGATCAGATTACTGGCACGGCCAAATGAAAGAGAATGCAATTAGTATCAAGTAAATCGGACCAGGGACACCAGAGATATGATGATTTCCAGATATCAGCTGATGACGCGTGACCCTGGCAGTTTTGATTAAAAGCCGGCCGGCCGAGGCATCGATAGCTCATTCCAACACAAGCATTTGCCGAGCAAGTTGCTGCTACGCTGAGCCAAGGCACATGGTTGCCGGATCTACGCAGAAGTAATTTTCAAAGTTGTGATAGTCACAAAAGTGCTGCGCTACGAAGTGGAACTTAGTAAGTTTCCGGCGAGGAGAATCACTGAGGTGATTGAATTTTTTTTCTACAGACATTAGTGGAAATATTTATGTTTCTACATGGACATATGCTAGACTTTGTCTAGAATTAGTACTTTGTCACAGTCCAGTAATAACCTAATACTTGGATGTTTAAGTCCATTTCAGTCAGTTTTCACATTTGTAACTTGTTAACCACTTCGATCTATCAGTACACTGAAGACCAGTCTATCACGGTGGTGTTCATTAGTCTACGCAAGGGAAACTACAGGTTGCTTAGCGCATGGTAGATGGCGAGAAGCCATGCCCAGGGAACGATCTTCAGGACAGCCGTTGATTGGTTAGACTGTCAGTGTCTTCTTGTATTGATAAGATTACCGTGAGTTATGTTACAACTGACATATCTAAGAATAGATCACTTAGATCTGACCCCATTTAAACAAACTGTTATGGCTTTGATAGAAGCCCATATTAAAATGGAACAACAGTTAATTCAAACGTCAAGAGATACTACCACTATGTCTTACTAGACGGATTGTGGGTATATAATGGCGGCCGATACAAGGATTATACATGCTTGTCCGATAGGGCATGTCTATGGATAAATCTGGTACAGACCAGATTCGCTACGCTTCAAGACCATCAAGAAATGTAAGCCACATTTGAATTATATTATGCCTAGCTAATTGGAACAAACTATTTTTCGGCAGATGACCAACACATTTATTTTTCTTCGTATTTAAATCTTGCAATGATTTACGCAAGACTTGTTAGGAGTTATTCTGAGTATTTTCAGCACTCATAAGAGTTTAGGATCGATGACCGAGCATTTTGAGCATTTATTTGAATATTTCATATTTTTGGGAAATCACGGTAATCAGCCGATGTAACTGTAAAAGTTAATAATTGTTTTTGTTGAGGAATGGATATTTTTTCCATATTCGAAGGTTCGAACATGTGGATTCTCACATAATGAGATGATAGTTAAACATATTTAAAATAATATAACAAATAATAATAATAATAATCCACTAATGATAATAATAATTTTTATAATTTTTCTAAATAATTCTTGGATATTATATTTTCTAATAATCATATGTATTGAGAGAGAGCCTATGAAGTAGTTTAATCATTTCTAGTTTGGAACAGGAGATTTTCCGAAGGAGAGTGGTTAGCGCAAGCCCGCATTCAACCAACATTTCAGTTCTGGTTGAACAGTTAATATTTGCAATGAGCAAAGTATATTTTTCAGATAACACGGAGAGGCATGAAACGGGAAGCAATTGATATTTGTATCAAATAGGATATTTTTGTATTTATATAAAATCATGACGTAAATACACTCGAAAGTGAAATAAAGATTTTCATAAGTATGGTAAATTCACGGGTTGAACTGAATGGTAAACAAGAGTTTAGTGCTTTTCAGTCGGTCAACACGAATGTACCCAAAAGAGATGGGTTATGCCCTAATCCTGAAATAAATTACATGAGATTAATAAAACACTAGGATGACCAGTTTCGATCGTCAAGCGATCATCATCAGATCCAATACACTTAGGCTATAAAATCTATGTTTGAAATACAGGTGAAAATATTTACAATATGTACAATTATTTAGTTGCAGTATTGGTACTGCAACTGTCAGTGTATGCTAAATGCAGTATATATGTTAGGTGAAATGCTAAATGGTGATGGCTATCCGGAGATTGTACTTTAGAGAGATTATATGGTTGTAAACTATGGTTAAACTATCATGTTCTTTTATTTTTTGTTTCAACGACTTTATTTCTTTGATTTGTTTGTTGTTTTGAATGTTATTGCTATCGCCCTCTCGTTTGAGGATTTTTTTGGCTTCGTTGGTGGCGAGATTTTTGGTTAATTCCCTGTCTTCTGCTGGGAGCTTGTGACTGGCTATCTCAATATCTGTGATTAACTGTTTTATATTGTGGTTCGTGTGTGCGTCTGTGCAGTTGTATTTCAAACCTTTGTCTAACATATTCATTTCACCTTGAGAAAAGGTTACGTTCGTTCTGTTGTTTACTCTGCTGTGGAAATTGAATTCATTGTTATTCGTGTGTTGTTCGTTAGATTGATGGTTCTGTGTTTCTCCTAGTTTTCTTAATTTATTTTCTAGCGTTTCATGCTTCCTCGTTGCTCTGATTTTGATGGTGTCATGTAGGTGTTCGGTGAAGCTGTCCCATTGGGCTGCGTGCCAGAAATCACAACACTGAATGGTAAAATAAAATAAACTTGTAAGTTTATTAATCTTCCAGTGTTGATAACAAGCAGAGGCTTGATTTATTGTATAAATTTTGGGAAGAAAATTTATATGTGTGGAGTAGTTGAAATGCCATTCCCAGGTGCGCATGTTTAAGTCGCAGGAATGAAGAGGTTTTTTCGAGCATCAATCAAATAGCAGGTTCGATGGCTCAGGTTTATAGAAGGAGTATTGGAACTACACATTTCGTCGTATGAATGACCCGAAGGTTATTTCTAAAAACCATCAGTTCTTATTTCAACCTTGTTTACGGATTCCATTTAGACTTTGATTTTGCTAGAACCCGGATTTGTCATGATAGTAGTTTATTCTTCTTCAGAGGAAGACCTTTGCCGTTGTTGTTGTAATATTGTGTTCTTACACAAATAATAGAATGGGCCACTGCCAATTAAAAATAATTCTTTAACCACGAATAATTTGAAGGATATTTTCAATCCTAGTGCCATGAACTAAATGAATTTCTTATGAAGCTACAATTCTTATTTCCGCATTCTGTCGAAGAATTGCAAGTTGTGAAAGTTACTAAAATGGCCATGAATATAAATATTTTTTATAATAATGATTCCAAGTGGAAAATTGAATAGTTGAATGGTTCAACAATTTATTGATCAAGTTGATGATTCAGAAGTCATATATTTTGTGAGGAACTTGAAGTTCATAATCGAGTCACTTCTCGAAATGTTTAATGTCAGAAGAACAATTAATTTTTGTTGTGCTTCGCACAAGTTCTTCGATGCTATGCTCAAGGTCAAATACTTTTCAGATGTTATTAATATGTATAAATAATTGGTGTTGATTCAATGATAATAATATTTTTTGACAATATATATTTTTGAAACTGGAAAAATAAGTGAAAGTTAAAAATTCTATGAACATTTATTCTACGAGTGTTAATATTATGTAAAAATTCAAACAGTGAACTACGATATTTCCAGTAGAGACAATTAAATTTGAACTGGATTTAATCATAAATAATTTTGGAACACAGTCTACAGGACTAATAATCAGACTTGTGTCTCCAAAAATAATTGTCAAATGTGTTTGGAAAATTTCCGTATATTGTGTAAATAGGAGTGTGGGTCGCCACACGTGAGTCATGCTGCGTTGAGCATTTTTGCAGTCAATTTTAAATTCAAAATAAACTGAGATAATTTTACTTGATGTGTTATACCCAATTGAATCTCCTTCTATCCTTATTGTTGCATTGAGCCAAAAATCAGTAAAGCATTTTTTTCATTTGATGTCGTTTTTTCGATTTGCTTTAACCCATCTGGCGCTCCGGGATATTTTGACTCTCGTGCTGACTGATTATTGGTAAAATGCATATGTGGTCGTGCGGACTCCGGTCTAAACGGGCACATAAAATAAGATAGAGAGAGAAATGGCGCCCCACGTGGGGATCGATTTAGACATGGTCAATCGCATGCCGATTTAAATTGTGATAATTTTTATAGAAATATTTTGGGAGTTGAGAGATGTCTGGTTTGGATGAATAAATTAGTAGGAAACCCAATTAGTGGGGAAAATTAAAAATTTAACTGGATTAATAATTAGAATGGGTTTGATTATTTTTGATAATGGCTTAACCATTAGGGCGTCAAGTAAATTCAGTAGTAAACGTTCGATGACTGGACATACACATTATTAGAATCCAGGTGGAGAATATTTGACAACTTGCATATTTTTCTTGTGATATTGTGGTAAATGTAATTCGTAAAAGTAGAGAATTTTGTTTTTCCATCACGACGACATTAGGACAAATCTCATTTTATTAGAGTGTTCCAATTAGCTATTCATATTTCTTGTTCTAGTTATAAGCTTGTGTTTGCCAATATTGTATACCCCTAAGTTTTGAATAATAATTGAAATTATGGAAGAAATGATGAGGATGATGAGGAGTTTGGAGGAGAGTTCAAAAGAGACTGGACTTCGTGTAGCAGCCATTATGAAAGAAAATACTGAGGCTTTGGAAAGGAAATTTAAAGAAAATTCTTATTCATTAGAAAATAAACTTAAAGAAAATTTAAACGATAAACTTAAAGAGAATTCTGATTCTTTAGAAAATAAACTTAAAGAAAATTCTGATTCTTTAGAAAATAAACTTAAAGAAAATTCTGAGTCTTTAAAAAATAAACTTAAAGAAAGTTTAAATGATAAACTTAAAGAAAATTCTGATTCTTTGGAAAATAAACTTAAAGAAAGTTCTGATTCTTTAAAAGGTAACTTGAAGGAAAATTTAAATAGTAAATTTAATTCTATGGAGAGTAAATTTAAAGAGAATTCCGAAATTTTGAAAATGTCACTTGAGAGTAAAATGTCTAAATTATGCGAAAAAACACATGAGCTCGAAACTTCATTAGCTACTAACGCAAGTTTAATGGACGATAAATTTCGCGATGCCGATCTTAGATCCCAAAGCTTAGCTGATAGGATAGAACATGGTCTTAGGAAAGTTGGTGAAGACATGATCAACCTAGAAGTCAGAGTGAAGAAGGAGAGTAATGAGATGGGAATTCTAGTTGTTCAACGGTTGACAGAACAATTCAAAGAACTTGTAATGGGAGAAATAAGAGAAGGTGTGATTAATGAATTGCAAACTGAAATTAAAACCACAGTTGTCAATGAAATTAAAGACACACTCAAGCTGGAGAACAAAGAAGGAATCAAGGAGATTAGGGAATCTTTGTCATCCCATATTCAAGTAATTTCCAAAGATATCCAAGCAACTCAGAAGGATATATCAGATATGACAGGGTCATTGAAAAGTCACGAGGCTGTGATGAACCAGATATCCATTGATGTTAAGGAGAATTGTAAAGAAACTGAAGCAATTAAGAAAATGGCAAAAGAAAACCAGAAGGAACTTGAGGCTATGAAAACTCAAATCAAGGACGAGAAGCAGTCTGACCATCTGTTAAAAAAGGCCAAGTGAAAGGGGAAAGGAACAGATACATATAAATCTAGGAGCAGCTAGAGAAACGGATAGTCAAAGACAGGATGAGGTCAGGACAGTATTTCAATCCAACCCCATAACTGTATTTAAGAATGTAGAAGATAAGCCTTCTAAATTTTCAGGGCGAGATTCTGTGACACCCGTGGAATTTTTGAGAGAAGCAGGGGATTACCTGAAAGATTCCAAGATCCCTAAAGAAAGACAGATCCGAGTGATAGGGAAATTTTTGGAAGGTCCTGCACTTCTTTGGTTTAGAGCTTTTAGATCCACTCTAACCACTTTTGAGGAGTTTTCTCGTGGGTTATTGAAAAAGTTTTGGTCCCCGGAAACCCAACAGCAAGTCAGAGCAGAATTATATTCGAAGAGATTCTCGACGTCACAACCTACTCGATACTCAACGTACTTTTCTGGGCAGCTTTCTAAACTTCAACATTTAGATCCGCCGATGCCAGATAACGAATTGATTACTGCATTGATACGTCAGTTTCCAGCAGACGTCCAAAGGACTTTGATCGCTGCTGATATCTATAATATGGAGCAATTTGACGAAGTATTACAGAAGCTGGATCATACGAACGCTCAATTCTTCCATCAGAAGGGAGGAAAGAATAACAACGCTGTGTACGCTGTTATGGCCGATAATTATTCTCAAACACCTCGAGAGATTCGAGAGGGGCGAGAAGAGAAAACGCCGAGGGAAGATTCAAATAAAAGAGGATGGAATCAGTACAGCTACAGATACAGTTACAAGCCTTGTGCGAGACCGGATGGTGGAAATCGATACAATACTCGATGGAGAAGGCCACGGGATAATCAAGGAAGGTACCAGGAAAGAAGATACTATGGTAGAAACAACTACAATAACAGAGGGAATGTGGATACTCGTCAGTCCAATGAAGAGTTCAACAAGGAGACGAGGAAAAACTTGGAAGCAAGACACCAAGATAACTTGCAATTTTTGGAGCAGAGGCCCAATGAACCAGGTCCATCGGGAACACAACAATCCCGGGGGAATGGTAACGAAAAAAAAACTTCGAATTCACAGTAGAAGATAGAATTTTGAACACTTTCACTTCCAGAATTATTAAATGGCAAGCAGAGGATGATGACTTAATTCAACAGAATGACGAACGGAAAGAAATGGGTACAAGAATTAGAATGCCAATCATATCATGCGAAGTATTCGGTATGCCTGTCGATACTTTGATTGATACTGGGGCTATGCTTTGTCTTGTGAGTGAGAAGCTTTATATTCTGTGGAAGCTCAAAGAGAATTTAGAGGAAATTCCAGTATCAGGAATTAAGATACAAGGAATAATACCCAACAAAATATCTCTGTGCAAAACACAATTATATTTATGTATTACGATTGGAGGACATGATTTCCGACATGTATTTGTAGTAATGAAGGACATGGCTTTTGACATGATATTGGGAGCGGATTTCATTCAGAAATATCAAGCAGTGATAGACATGAAGACAGAGACGATCAGATTCAAGAATACCGAAGAGATTAACTTCGAGGGAAAAGAAGAGGAAGACATCGAGGGAGATGCTCAATGGTCTCTGATTTTTCATGAAGCTGAAGGAAGAGACGTCTACACTGAGGAGGAGTCCCCAGAGCTAGGGAAAATTTTGGAAGAGTATCACGATATTTTTGATATTAAACCTGGTGAAATTAAAGAGTTTGAATATCGATATTGTGGAAGTAAACAACAATGGAAGCTATGAAGTAGCCAATACACGAACTGGTAACATCGTGGGAACTTATAATGCATGGAATTTGAAGATTTATTATTCAAGAACCAGATGATTTAATGTGTAGATAGGAAAAATAAAAATTTTTCAATTTTTATTTTTTGCTAGGTGTGGGGTGGATGTGCCCAAATCTAGGAATGGGTATTCCAAGATTCAGACACCTAGATATCAAAGGAAAGGCTACAGCCGCTTTTGAAAGTTGAGATATTTGAATATCGCGCTACATTGCTTCTCGAAGCAATTGGAAAGAATTTACCGATACTTGCATGTCAAGTGACGTAGCGAGTAATTGCAGAGGTCGAGGCTATTTATTGATTAAATAGTTAACCATGGAGTAGAGACTTGAGACTTGGATCAGATTACTGGCACGGCCAAATGAAAGAGAATGCAATTAGTATCAAGTAAATCGGACCAGGGACACCAGAGATATGATGATTTCCAGATATCAGCTGATGACGCGTGACCCTGGCAGTTTTGAATAAAAGCCGGCCGGCCGAGGCATCGATAGCTCATTCCAACACAAGCATTTGCCGAGCAAGTTGCTGCTACGCTGAGCCAAGGCACATGGTTGCCGGATCTACGCAGAAGTAATTTTCAAAGTTGTGATAGTCACAAAAGTGCTGCGCTACGAAGTGGAACTTAGTAAGTTTCCGGCGAGGAGAATCACTGAGGTGATTGAATTTTTTTTCTACAGACATTAGTGGAAATATTTATGTTTCTACATGGACATATGCTAGACTTTGTCTAGAATTAGTACTTTGTCACAGTCCAGTAATAACCTAATACTTGGATGTTTAAGTCCATTTCAGTCAGTTTTCACATTTGTAACTTGTTAACCACTTCGATCTATCAGTACACTGAAGACCAGTCTATCACGGTGGTGTTCATTAGTCTACGCAAGGGAAACTACAGGTTGCTTAGCGCATGGTAGATGGCGAGAAGCCATGCCCAGGGAACGATCTTCAGGACAGTCGTTGATTGGTTAGACTGTCAGTGTCTTCTTGTATTGATAAGATTACCGTGAGTTATGTTACAACTGACATATCTAAGAATAGATCACTTAGATCTGACCCCATTTAAACAAACTGTTATGGCTTTGATAGAAGCCCATATTAAAATGGAACAACAGTTAATTCAAACGTCAAGAGATACTACCACTATGTCTTACTAGACGGATTGTGGGTATATAATGGCGGCCGATACAAGGATTATACATGCTTGTCCGATAGGGCATGTCTATGGTTAAATCTGGTACAGACCAGGTTCGCTACGCTTCAAGACCATCAAGAAATGTAAGCCACATTTGAATTATATTATGCCTAGCTAATTGGAACAAACTATTTTTCGGCAGATGACCAACACATTTATTTTTCTTCGTATTTAAATCTTGCAATGATTTACGCAAGACTTGTTAGGAGTTATTCTGAGTATTTTCAGCACTCAGAACAGTTTAGGATCGATGACCGAGCATTTCGAGCATTTATTTGAATATTTCATATTTTTGGGAAATCACGGTAATCAGCCGATGTAACTGTAAAAGTTAATAATTATTTTTGTTGAGGAATGGATATTTTTTCCATATTCGAAGGTTCGAACATGTGGATTCTCACATAATGAGATGATAGTTAAACATATTTAAAATAATATAACAAATAATAATAATAATAATCCACTAATGATAATAATAATTTTTATAATTTTTCTAAATAATTCTTGGATATTATATTTTCTAATAATCATATGTATTGAGAGAGAGCCTATGAAGTAGTTTAATCATTTCTAGTTTGGAACAGGAGATTTTCCGAAGGAGAGTGGTTAGCGCAAGCCCGCATTCAACCAACATTTCAGTTCTGGTTGAACAGTTAATATTTGCAATGAGCAAAGTATATTTTTCAGATAACACGGAGAGGCATGAAACGGGAAGCAATTGATATTTGTATCAAATAGGATATTTTTGTATTTATATAAAATCATGACGTAAATACACTCGAAAGTGAAATAAAGATTTTCATAAGTATGGTAAATTCACGGGTTGAACTGAATGGTAAAATAAAATAAACTTGTAAGTTTATTAATCTTCCAGTGTTGATAACAAGCAGAGGCTTGATTTATTGTATACATTTTGGGAAGAAAATTTATATGTGTGGAGTAGTTGAAATGCCATTCCCAGGTGCGCATGTTTAAGTCGCAGGAATGAAGAGGTTTTTTCGAGCATCAATCAAATAGCAGGTTCGATGGCTCAGGTTTATAGAAGGAGTATTGGAACTACACATTTCGTCGTATGAATGACCCGAAGGTTATTTCTTAAAACCATCAGTTCTTATTTCAACCTTGTTTACGGATTCCATTTAGACTTTGATTTTGCTAGAACCCGGATTTGTCATGATAGTAGTTTATTCTTCTTCAGAGGAAGACCTTTGCCGTTGTTGTTGTAATATTGTGTTCTTACACAAATAATAGAATGGGCCACTGCCAATTAAAAATAATTCTTTAACCACGAATAATTTGAAGGATATTTTCAATCCTAGTGCCATGAACTAAATGAATTTCTTATGAAGCTACAATTCTTATTTCCGCATTCTGTCGAAGAATTGCAAGTTGTGAAAGTTACTAAAATGGCCATGAATATAAATATTTTTTATAATAATGATTCCAAATGGAAAATTGAATAGTTGAATGGTTCAACAATTTATTGATCAAGTTGATGATTCAGAAGTCATATATTTTGTGAGGAACTTGAAGTTCATAATCGAGTCACTTCTCGAAATGTTTAATGTCAGAAGAACTATTAATTTTTGTTGTGCTTCGCACAAGTTCTTCGATGCTATGCTCAAGGTCAAATACTTTTCAGATGTTATTAATATGTATAAATAATTGGTGTTGATTCAATGATAATAATATTTTTTGACAATATATATTTTTGAAACTGGAAAAATAAGTGAAAGTTAAAAATTCTATGAACATTTATTCTACGAGTGTTAATATTATGTAAAAATTCAAACAGTGAACTACGATATTTCCAGTAGAGACAATTAAATTTGAACTGGATTTAATCATAAATAATTTTGGACACAGTCTACAGGACTAATAATTAGACTTGTGTCTCCAAAAATAATTGTCAAATGTGTTTGGAAAATTTCCGTATATTGTGTAAATAGGAGTGTGGGTCGCCACACGTGAGTGATGCTGCTTTGAGCATTTTTGCAGTCAATTTTAAATTCAAAATAAACTGAGATAATTTTACTTGATGTGTTATACCCAATTGAATCTCCTTATATCCTTATTGTTGCATTGAGCCAAAAATCAGTAAAGCATTTTTTTCATTTGATGTCGTTTTTTCGATTTGCTTTAACCCATCTGGCGCTCCGGGATATTTTGACTCTCGTTCTGACTGATTATTGGTAAAATGCATATGTGGTCGTGCGGACTCCGGTCTAAACGGGCACAATACGACTTTCTCCTCAAATGTGTAAATGTGTAGCTTTAATGCGTTATGCTTTATCTAATTAAAAATATAAGACAGTAGTAATGCCAGTAGATTCGGATAACAAACGTGCGGATGAGGGGCAGATGCGGGGTGGATACAAATGACAGTCGTGTGGACGCGGAGAGGATGCGGATAACAGCTGTGCGGATGTGGGGCGGATGCGGATAAACAGTCGTGCGGATGCGGGGCGGATGCGGATAACAGTCGTGAGGATGTGGGGCGGATGCGGGGCGGATGAGGATAACAGTCGTGCGAATGCGGGGTGGATGAGGATAACAGTCGTGCGGATGCGGGGCGGATGCAGATAACAGTCGTGAGGATGTGGGGCGGATGCAGATAACAGTCGTGCGGATGCGGGGCGGATGCGGATAACAGTCGTGCGGATGCGGGGCGGATGCGGATAGCAGTCGTGCGGATGCGGGACGGATGCGGGGCGGATGAGGATAACAGTCGTGCGGATGCGGGGCGGATGCGGATAACAGTTTTGCGGATGTGGGGCGGATGCGGGGCGGATGAGGATAACAGTCGTGCGGATGCGGGGCGGATGAGGATACCAGTCGTGCGGATGCGGGGCGGATGCAGATAACAGTCGTGAGGATGCGGAGCGGATGCGGATAACGTTTTGTTTATCCTCGCAGAGCTCTACTTATGGTGCATTAGTACCATACGGGATGCAAGCAGAGAAATATCGACCTTCCTGCCAACATGCGTTAGTTGGGTTGCAGCAAACGATATTGGAAGAGCTGCTGAATCACCCGGTATGTCGTAGTAAGATAATGAAATCCGTCATTCCATGAAACTTCTAGGCACTTCATGTAAAGCTGACATATTTTGTATAAAAGGATAAATGCACTTTGTGACACGTGGTTTCAAGAAATGACTAAATTTCGCATTCACATAGTGTAATTCTTTTCTTAAATTTACTTGTGTCATTGATTCTATTAGGGACTTTACGACATCGAAGTCATGTAGCCCCGTGTACTTTGGGAGTGTGCGTGTGTGTGTGTGTGTGTGTGTGTGTGAAATTTGTCTGATAACCTGTGTTATTTTGGTGGATGTATTAGTGCGTTTAGTTGTAATTCAGATGAGGATTAGGAAGGAGACGGCCGTGGCCTTAATTTAGGAACCATCCCAGCATTCGCTCGGAGTAGAACTGGGAGGCCATGGAAAACCACTTCCAGGATGGCTGAGATAGAAATCACACCCGCCTCTTCTCAGTTTTAACTCACGAGGTTGAGCGTACCCTGTTCCAGCCCTCAGACAAGAATTTAATTTCTTGGCAGAGCCGGTAATCGAACTCGGACCTCCGCGGTGACAGCCAAGAGTGCCAGCCACTATGGAACTAGGCGGGCGTACAGTACATTATCTGAAGTGGTGGTAGTTGAGTCCTCGAGGGTCTCCAAGAATTAACAGTGGAAATATACGGTATGGAAGTCATCATGGACGTTCAAAGGTTGTTGTTTCATGAGAGTTTTTATGCCGATGAACGATTTCTGTTTTCTTTTGTTCAGTCTAAAACTATAATAACGTAGCATTATTAATCTATTTCTTGGATTAGCTCATGTATGTCTGTCTGTCTGTCTGTTAGGTAGTCATCCCGAAGGCTGGTTGGATCCTCAAAAAGTACCACCATTAGGTTATGTGGGTAGATACCCACAAAAACCCAAGGCAGCACCTTATTGAGGCGTACTAAGCAAGATGAGGAGTGAGGTAGTTTGCCATTGCTTTCCTCCCAGCCCATGTATAACGGCGAAAAAATAATGTACGGTTCCTTTGCGTCAGTCATTTCATTAAGTGCCTCGGCAGGTAATGTAAAATCATTTCTTACACCATCTGCCCGAATCGGTCCGGCACTTCATGAAGAAACGCGTCAGATAGTGCAACTACCCTTTTTGCATCATATGCCGCCTTTTTATGAAGTGTCTAATTATACTAAAGATAGGATCTTTAGTCAACAACGCAGTAAATGACTCATTTTTGTATTAGGCGTAGACTATTATTAACAGATAAGTTTCAATAATCAATGGTAAATATTTGCGAGAAATTACCGTCGAACTTGAAGTAAATATTAACATTCAGTAAATCTTACACCCTAGAACTAAAGCGTATGAGCTACGTAATGCTCCTACCTCTGCCATCCAGGAAGTGGTTTTCCGTGGGTTTCCACTTCTACTTCAGGCAAATGCCAGGATGGTTCTTAACTCGTCCACCTTGTTGCGTAGTGACTAGCAATCTTGGCTATCACCGTGGAGGCCTGTGTTCGAATCGAACTCAAACCTCCGGGGAAAAGGTTTGTGAGTAAGCAATACACAGCTTGGGAACCATTGTACGTTTTTGGTTGGTTGGTTCCTCAGTTTAGGGTCTACGACAAGGCAGTCATGTAGCCGCGTGTACATTGGGCGTGTGTAGAATCTGTCTGATAACCGGTGTTAATTGTAATGGCTGTGTTAGTGTGAGTTATCTGCTTTTAATTCAAATAATGACTGCAGACATTTTCAAGTAGAACCTACTTTTGCCACCAAACGCCACCGTCGATGACAACTAGTACTGAACTTGGTTACTAGCTACCACCGCAGTCGGCTCCTGGTGACGAACGTTGGAACCTAAAAGCATTAGACAAATCTAACATATAATTTAGCTTTTTTATTATTATTGTTCATACTCTCTGCATGCTCCACTACATAAGTAGTACTACATGCACTTACATTACATTTTATAAATGAACAAAATAAATTACATTATAATAATTCAATAATTACTAGATGACTTGGTCTTAACAATATCAAACAATATTATGCATCGTTTTTCCTTAGACCTTGAAAATCCAGAGCATTAACAAATTTAGAAAATTCCTTCAAATACTTTTTTAATAGCACAGATTTCTGAATCGGCCAGTTATCATCTCTATTAACACTATTGATCAAGAATTGCCTAATATTTTTCACTTCACTGCACACGAAAATTATATGATCTATAGTCTGAGGGCTGCTTTTACAGGAACACTCGGGATTACGTATAATTTTAAGTCTGTGTAAGTACGAAGCAATATTTCCATGTCCAGTCAATATTGTAGTCATATTAGGTGTTAAGGTGATTTTGGATTTTAATCTTCCTGCAACTGTTGGAAAGAATTATTTTGTAAGTGTGCCTTTTGAAGTTTGTTCCCATTTTTGCTGCCATTCATGAATTGATTCTTCTTTGAGATTTTTTTAAAGTTGAGATGGGTGTTCTATCGAAACAAACCTCACTTAATTTTGTAGCCTCCTTTGCAATTTTATCAGCCAGTTCATTGCCTGCAACGCCTGTATGTGCCTTAACCCATTCAAATTTTACTATCCAATTTTTTTTCTTTTTAGAATAGCTGTAGTCCTTCTTATATTCTCAATTAGTTCGTTATAATTTCTTAAGTCCGCAATGGAGTCAATTGCTATTTTACTATCTGTGTAAATAATTACTTTCTTATCTTCATCATCCTCTGTCCTAGTAGTATCTAAGAACTCCAGAGATTTAAGTATAGCTAATTGCTCCGCCTGATTATTCGAACAGTTGTCTTGCAGTCTATATTTCAATTGGTCTACTAATTCATGCAATCTGAATATAGCTATGCCAGCTCCCACTCCTTCTTCACTTTTGCTTCCATCTGTGTAAATTTTCCATGGGATATATTCATTTAATGCTATTCTTGGATCTTCGGTACCAGGAAAATAGACTGGATGGAGCCATCTCATAGGTTTTTTGGAGTGGTAAATGACATAGTTCATAGTTGTTTTTCCTGACTTGATTTTGTATAGGGTAACAATCTCTTTAGCCATTATATCTATAGGAGTAATTCCTGTAATAATTGTCAGTGCCTCATGAGATACAGTGCGGTACGATTTTGCTATTCTCAAGAGAATAAGTCTTTGCACTCTCACGTATTTAATCATATTACATTTCTTTTCTAGGGATTCAATCCAGATTGGAGCAGCATATAACAGCATTGGCAATATTGCTCCTTTATAAATTGTTTCCAAAGCCTGGTGTTTTAGACCCCATCCTATTCTAGCCGATTTTGATAATGCGTTTATTAATTTAATACATTTTTCACTAACTTTATTGATGTGGTCATTGAACTTAAAGCGAGAGTCTATGGTTATTCCTAGATATTCCATCGTATCTACTTGTACAAGACGTTTCCAATTCATAAAGATATCAATTGTCTTCTTTGCTTTTCTTCTTCTTGATATTAGAATAACTCTTGACTTACTTTCATTAAAACGGGGTTGGTTTTCCGTTGACCACTTAGTAACTTTCCGTAATTCCATATTCACAATATTTTCTGCTTCAATTTCAGTTTCAGCCCTGACTGCAATTATAAGGTCATCAGCAAATGCTATAGCTTTGGTGTTTTTACCATATTCCAAACTGAGCAGTGAATTATACTGTACATTCCAGTACCCCGGTCCACAACATGAACCTTGAGGACATCCTTTATTAACTACTGTTTCTACTTGGATACTATTGGAATTCATGAATGTCGTTCTATCCTTGAAGTAGGTCTTACAAGTTAGTCAGGTAGTACAAATTTCACGGGCATTTTAGGTCCTTTAGGACACATGGCCACCACGCAGAGTCAAAAGCTCCTTTGACATCAAGACTAACTATAACGGTAATTTGACCATTTTTGAACGCCTCAGTTATAAATTCCTTAAGTGCCATACCTGCATCAGTAGTAAACTTTTGAACTGTGAAGCCATATTGATTTTCGTTCAGTAGTTTATTGGTATAGAGGTAGTGATTTATTCTTTTTATTAGAAGTTTCTCTAATACTTTTTCCGCCACATTTATCAGGCTTATTGGTCGGAATTTAGAGGGATCCTGAATCTTATCTTTCCCTGGTTTTGTGACTGGTATAAGTCTCGCATTTTCCATCGCTTCGGGAAACAAGCATTCTTCAAGCAACCATTATATAATGATGTCATAGTTCTAGGGATACTTTCATACGTCCAACATAGTATTTTACTAGTGATTCCACCTTCACCTGGTGTCTTTTTATGACCTAGATCTTTGATCGCAGATTTAATTTCTTCTTCTGTAAATTCCCAGTCGTCCAGAGTGTCTATTGGTTCCTCTACTTCCTTCCTTATTTGCTTTTGCTGAGCAGTATCTTCCATTTCATCATCCTTCTGAATGAGATGGTTTAATATACACTGCATTGTTTCCTTTAAGTCTCTTGTGTAGTGACCTTCATTGTTAATAAGAGTTGATACAATTTGAGTATTCTTAATTTTTCCTGACGCTGATTTATAGACTATGTCCCAGGGATTTGAATAAATTTTACTACAGTATTCTTTCCAAGACAGTATCTTTGCATTTCTGATTTTAGCTTGGTATTTAGTTTTCTCAGCAAAGTATTCAGTTTTTCGCTGATCTCGGAGGTCATTATTATTTAAAGTTCTCTGGAATTTTCTTCTGAATGCATTTACTTTCTTCCGCATTATCGTAAGTTCTTAATTCCACCAAGGCACTGTTCTGTGTTTTAGGCTGATAGTTTTGCCAGAAGGTCTGCTAACTTTGAAAGCCTGCATGCAAACTTTCGTCTGGGCAGAGCTAACTTTAATTACTATGTCCTCCATATCTGCAGAATTATCTATGTACACTGATAGTTTGTTGTCAATATCTTCAGTATGTTCTTCCTGTATTATTCCCCAGAACTGTCGTGCTATTTCTTTCTTTAACATTTCTTGATAATATTCACGATCTTCTTCTCTCGTTATATATTTGATACCGGTAAATCTGGTTTCTGTTGTATCATAACAGAAGTTTTGTGCTACTAAGAATTGCAAAATTCTGTGAACTGAACAACTCCTTTCTTCGCTTATCCTCCAGTCATATATTTCCTTGAGGATTTTATTATTGCTGATGGTCAAGTCCACGTTACTTTTTCCTCTACTACTTTGGAAAGTGGTTAATTCACTGTATTCGTTATGCACAAACAGCTGATTTCTTCTTCTTCTTTCATCGGCTTTTCCCAATTAATTGGGGTCGCCGGAGCCAACCAGGCCCTTTTTGGTTTTAGCCGGGGATGTAAGGCCGGATGCCCTTCCTGACGCCACGTGATTTTTCAGGTGAAAATTCCAACCCGCTGTCACCGGGATTCGAACCCCGGCCGTCCGGGTGAAAGACGAGCAGCTAAGCCACTGCGCCATCACGCTCCCAGCTGATTTATTATTAGGAATTCCTCTAAATTCTTTCCCCTTTCATTAGTTAATATATCATGCCATGTTGTAGATCTGGAATTACTGTTTTAAAATTTTAAACTCCTGTATGTTAATTCCACAACTACTGTGTCTTTGTCAGTCAATTCATTTATAAGTAGAGCGTCTATCTGACGGTTTGTCACAAACGTGACTGTACGACATCGACCTTCACTTGCAGCAAACTTCCTATATCTATTTGTAATACCAGTGGGCCTATTGTTGATAATTCGTGGCTCTTGTATAAATATCACATCAATTCCTTCTTGTAGTATCAGATTCATCAAGCTATCAGTTGCAGCTATCGAGTGTTGAAAATTAATCTGTAGGCAGTTGATTTTGTCATAATCATTTGAGATTTTAATACCTGTTAATTTCTTGGTATTGGTTGCTGAATACATATTAATAGTCTGTATTCTGAACTTGCTTCATAATTGCAGCTTGCAAGCTTGGGCAATTCCTGTCAAGAGAAGTGTGATTTATGCACGTTGTGTGATTAGGGTTATATTTTTGTAGGTTAAGCAATTAATGCATTTGTATTCTTCATTTGAAGCTTTACAATCCTTTAAACTATGTGGGCCTGTACATATGGGGCAAGCTACTTCTCCTTTACAGTCTGTATGTCTATGATTGAATTTACTACACTTAAAGCAACGATTAACTCGAAAATAATCTTCAACATTGCAAATCAACCAACCTAATCTCATATTTATTGTTTGGATCAACCGACGGGTTTGGGAGTTAACTTCTATCACTAGATTCCTTTTATTACGCTCAGTGTTAAATACGAATTTAGGCGTGATCTTAACTTTTACTGATTGTAATTCTGGGTTTTGATTTATTATTACATTAGATGCATTCTCCGTTGTAATTCTTCAGGAATATCGTATATAACTAATCGCGGCTGACGTAGTTCCTGTACCGTAGCTTCCAGTTCTCTCCCACATTTAGCTTCACACAAAAATTAATTAGTGGAAGGGTCTCTTACATGCCATAAATCTATGACATGGGTCCACTGGCTTTACTTCCCCTCCGAAGGAAGGCATACTTAGGGATCCTTAACGCTCTTAAAAATCCGACGACTTTGGCCGGGTTTGAACCAGCGACCTTGGGCATAGAAGCTCAGCATTCTACCAAATACGCAACCGATGCCGCTTATTTGAAGTTTTTGCTGGAGCTCAGAGATAGCTGAGCGCTCTATTTTTGAAAGTTTTCTGAATCCCTATTTACCGTTCCCCTAAAAGGAAAGAAGTGCTCACAATGGTAGTGGACCCAGCAGCTTAAGCGAGGGCGATGATGCTCGCTCCAGGACCTCAATAAGCAGGCCTGGAGAGCGGAGGTTTGAACCTCGGTGTTGACAATGCCCATCCTGAGTGTGAATGTGTCCGTTATTTAACCACACTTGCTCCAGACCAATATCGTTATGGCACCTTCAAGTAATAATTAATAATGATCGTATGGCCTGCGGAGAGACCGAGTACAGGTCTTTCTAGTTGACGCCCGTGGGCAGCCTGCGCGTGTTAATGAGGATGAAGTGATGATGTAGACGTCCCTGAGCCACGGGAATTAACCCCAGGAGATTACTGTAAAATCCCGGATGGCGCAGCCGGGAATCGAACCCAGGGAACTTTGAGCCAGAGCCTAGCGCGCTAACCATTTATCCACGGAGCCGGACGGTACCTACAAATAAAGGGGCATGTGCCCCAAACCTAGATTTAACTAAACTGTAGCAATGGCTATCGGTCAATTACAAAATACGTGACTGATGACCAGGGACGTCCCAAACCCCCAAACTGAAGTAACAACAACAACAATGATATAGTAGGCTTTATAGAGCGCCCAGAAATCTCCGAACTCCACCCAAAGCTTATAGCGATTTCCAAGTTGTGTTGCGCAAAGAGGCAACAGGTGTTCTGAACCTAGCATAGCGTTCAGCGCGGTGTTGCAGGTTAAGTACTTTAATAATGGTTATTATGGGGTTCAAAGTGACGCTTACCACATCATTAAGGTACTTATCTTTCGCTAGTATTGTTTGCGCTTATTATCTGTGAAATATGCTTTAACTGAATTGCCTGTACCCTTTTAGATAATCAGTTGACAAGACCACCTCGTGTTGTAGTGGCTGCCATTCTTGGCTGTCACCTCTGAGGTCCGGTTTCGATTTCCAGCTCCAGCTGGAACGGAATAAACTAAGGCCCTTATTTATTGAGAAGAGGTGGGTTCAATTCCTACCAGAGCTGTCCTAGAAATGGTATTGTGTGATTTCCCAATTTCAACTACAGCAATGTTTTCTTATTGCCGTTTCGCTACTGTAAATTCATATTCACTAGTGCTTTGAGACAGAGGTTTCAAATCCGTGGTCTAAGGGCAAGATGTGACTTTCCAAACCGTTTTCTTTCGAAATCTCTATATCGTGTATAGATTTTAGAAGCCATTTTGAACTGCGGATGCTGCCGACAGGGTTTTCAGGAATAGGAGTGCAAAACCACGGAAAACCAACCCAACATTTCCCAGTTATACCTCACGAGGCAACCATCTCAGCAGAATTAAAAATTCTTGGACCTCTAAGTAAAAGCCGGTATGGTAGGCCTACCCATCTCAAGGACACTTCCAACTCCAACCCAATCTAGTATGTGTGGTCGTGTGTGCGTGTGTGTCACAATCGGTTTGATAACACGTCTTATTTTGGAAATAGCTCTGTGGTGAAATGACTAGCATTCTTGACTCAACCCTACCAAAAATTAATTCCGGTAGGGATGATTCTTTTTAAAATTTCATTAAAGTTAACATTTTTGTCAATCATGTATATTTGAGTACGTGGGGAATTGCCTCGTTTTCGGTCTGATAGCTGGAATGGCGTATACTAAGCCTTGTGAGGCATAACTGAAGAGATGACGGTTCGATTCCCATTTCGGCCATCCTTAAAGTATTATTCTTGATTTCCCTATCACAGGATGATACCTCACCTCCTACACGATCCTAGCTTCAACTACAAATAGCCTACACACACAGTGAGTCAATACGACACAGGTTCACAAACAAATTCTACTTACCATCTTCAGTAGTTTCGGGGTAGGCTACGTATTGAAACTACGGATCCAAAGGACCATGGTTCAATTCTCGGTCCTGGCAAGAATTGTAATTGCAATCTGAAGAAAGGAACGGGGTACACTCAATTTCGTGGGGGCAAAACTGAGATAAGTTTTATTCCCACCTCAGCTTTCCTAGAAGTGGATTTCCGTGGTTTCCCATCTCTACTCCAGGAAAATTACGGGGTGGTTCCTAACTTAAAGTCACGGCCGCCTCCTTCCAAATCCTAGCCTTATTTACAAATACACACACTAGTGCAGTCAGACCACCTTGTGGTGTACCAGCTAATGTTTACCTGTCGCCCTGGAGGTCCGGGTTCGATTCCCGACTATACCAAGACATTTAACTCTGGTCTGAGACCAGGAACGGGGTATTCTCATCCCTGTGGGGAATAACTGAAAAGGGGTAGGTTTGATTCCCACCTCAGCCATCTCGTAAGTGGTTTAATCCGTGGATTCCAACTTCTACTGCAGGCAAATGCCTGGATGGTTCCTAAATTAAGGCCAATCCTCACTTAACTTACAAATACACACACTAATACATCTATCACAAAACAACAACCAGACAGATTCCATACATGCCCAAGTACAAGAATATATATGGCTACGACGTCACAAAGCCTCTAAATAAATCAACAACAACAACATTCTTCACTCACACCCAAGTACATGGAGCTAAAATGGCCCACGATGTCGCAAGCACCAAAATGTATCATCAACAACAATTGTGTTATTTTGATGTGTCTATTGGTAGACTATGTGTACATGTAATTGGTGAGAGAATTAGGAAGGAGTTGCCCGTGGGCTTGGGTTAGGTACCATTTTGGTATTTACCCGGAGTACAAGTCGGACGTTTGTTTTAGACGATTTCCCTTGACCTTGAAGCTTGCGGGTGAGCCAGTACACAATCACTCTCTAGCCCTCTCGATTCACATTTGCCACCACCGCACCGGTCTGATATAATGGATTTCCAGACTTGAGCACGTGACCATACCACCTTGCAGACAGTACAGTCCTCGCCGAAGTATTGTGTGACGCGGAAGTACACTTTGCATAGTTACGAACAGAACGCCATTCTATTTGCCAATGACTGTACTTCACCAGTAGCATGAGATAGTTTTGTCCATCATCTGACTGCATGGGGCAGCTGACAACAACACAGGTATTCTAGTAACTTGTCTCCAGGCTTCCATTAAGATATTTCATTCGTCAAAAACAAACGTCCGGCCTGTATGTCTACCCCTTATTATTCCCGTTTTCCAACGGGGTGGGGGATGAGATGTGATGGAAGTATTTTTGGCGGATGGTTTTTACGGCCGGATGCTCTTCCTGACGCCAACCTCATGAGAGGAGTTAATGAGAGATGAAATGAATGATGGTGAAAGAAACTGGGCAAGGATGTGGAAGGAAGCTGCCGTGGTTTGTCAGAAGGTACCGTCCCAGCATTTGCCTTGAGTTGAAAATGGGAAACCACGCAACACCATTTCAAGGACGACCAACGGTGGAGCTCGAACCCACGCGTCTACCGAGTCAGCAGAGTGCTTGGCCCCATGGCTTAACGTTGCGCTTTAGCGAGCGTAGCCACCACTGTCGGTGGTATTTACCCGGAGTAAAAGTGGAAAGCAACGGAAAAGCTTTCTTTTTATAGTGGTTGAGACGAAATCAAACCCACCTATCCATAGTTATCCTCAAAAGGTTCAGAATAGCCTATTCCAGCCATTGAACCGGGAATCAAACTCGAAACGGAAGATTGAAAATGACACTCATTAGAATAGAGCTGTGAGTGAGATCACTGATATACGGATCAACTAGTACTCAGAATGGTGCTATTCTTGTAGCGAGGAAGTGGAACAGGTCACGCTCAGCTAATGTTTTTGTGACGAAGTATAGTATGGTGCCGCCTATCCGCGTAATGCACTGGATTGTACGGAGTGTGATCCTCTTTTGTTTGGCCTGCTCATCATGCGTGCGCACTTCCGTGTTTCAATCGAAACCACTTACTTGAGCGCGCAGCACGGAGTCCGCTGTAGCAAAGAGCACTGCAGAGAGACCCCGTGCATTTCCTAGTCCAACGTAGCTGCAATGAGGACACGTACCGTCATCAATAAGGGGACCAAGTCACCTCTATCTCGATATTATTAATTAAGCCATATTCAGGGTCACATTTCTCCTAATCCAGGGGGCAAGGGTGGATCTAGGGAAGGGCAACCGCCCAGGGCTCCGCGCCATGGATTGTTTAAAATTTAATTGATTAATTAATTACACTTTTCAAACTGTTGAAACTAATTTATAATTCATATTCCTTTTTCAGTGCAACTATGACCTCCCGTGACCGTTTAGCAAGTTTAGATTTCAGTGAAATGATGGAAGACTTCAGCCGGGAAAAAGTCGCAAAGTAATATTTTAATATTTCATAGTTTACATAATCTTCATCAAGGGGACTTAAAGGTTTCTTTCATATTATTTAAAAAAAACGTACTGTAAAGTATTCAAAATATTGTAACTATTCTTTATTTTATTATTATTATTACAAAACTATTTTCCTTTTGATTTGATATTTCTTATTATTATTTCCTATTGTTGTGGGCCCCACCTTATCATATCGCCCAGGGCCCCGCAAGGCCTGGATCGGCCACTGCCAGGGGTCTCCAAACTACACCCGTAGGCCAACGACGGCCCCCGAGCACCACCAATCCAGCCCGCGGCAGCGTGCCGAACATGCCCGGTATACGGCCCATCATAATTTATTTTAGGCTACCTTGTAAAATTTACAATGTATATATACCATAAAAATAATAATCAGATGTTTTGATTTAACGACCAATTAATAAACACAATAGCTGACGTACTTAATGGAAGCGGCTTCGGTGGTCTAGTTGGTAGCATGCTGAGCTTCAATGCCTAAGATCGCGGGTTCAAACCAGACCGAAGTCGTCGGATTTTTCTAAGAGAGTTAAAATCCCTCATTATACCTTCCTTCGGAGGGAAAGTAAAGTCGTCAGGCCCATGTCATAGATTTATGGCATGTAAAATATCCCTCCACTAACTACAATTATGTGAAGCTACATTTGTAGCTTAGATTTCACTAACGATCTTTTAAGTTCCAACGTTCATCGCCAGTTGCCGGTTGCGGTGGTATCTAGTAGCCAAATTCACAGCTAGGTGTCGTTGATGATAGCGAAATTATGAAATACTGTACTTGAAATTGATTAGCTGCAGTCCTTGCCTAAAATACAGATAACAGAAACTAATACAGCCACAATTAACACCGGCTATGAGACAGAAGGAATCAACAACAATAACCTTCCAATTTTTGGTTCAGTTTCGTTTTTCTCCCATTCACTAGCCTCATGAGGTTGGAGTCAGGAGGAACATCTGGCTGTAAAACCATTGACCCCAAAAAATTCTGGTCATTCAGCTTAAAATAGACAACTGAGTTATTAGAAGCCATTTTTCAGCGATGCCCAGTACCTATCAAAAAATGCTTTTTATCATTTTAAATGATGTTGTCGACTTCGTCGTTACGCTGGGGTCTGGCGTTACGTTACGGTGAC
Source organism: Meconema thalassinum (assembly GCA_946902985.2). Taxonomy (NCBI): domain Eukaryota; kingdom Metazoa; phylum Arthropoda; class Insecta; order Orthoptera; family Tettigoniidae; genus Meconema; species Meconema thalassinum. The sequence goes on along the minus strand of OX336388.2, from coordinate 1,846,786,293 downwards.
GGGACGAAATGCACCCAGATGCACTGAGGTGTGTGACGTCACAGTACCGCTTGGTGCATGTGTTCCCCGACAATCTCTACTTCGTTATTATAAGATAAAAATCCCCGATTCTTGGATGTCACAGGTAATCTTGAGAACCACTGGATGGATTTTGATGCGGTTTTCACCATTCGGTAAAGGATATCTCGAGGAAAGATTCTGTAGAAAATAATTTATGTATGATCAACGGAAACCAAGCAGTAACGATTTCAGTGAAAAAGTCGAAAACAAACTTGGCGTCCGTGCGTTTCTTAAGCTTACGCTGGGCAAACCGTTAAAAATATCAATATACTATGAGCGTAAAAATTGGTCAGCATGAAAAGTTCTACAAAAAAGTCCGTGAGAGCATATCTCTATCTTCAATACATCGCCCACTATAAGTGTTTTTAGACTGGATGGAATGGGCACGTCCCCGCACGCTCTGGTGAGCGTGACGGCATCCCGCGCGCTTGACCTTGCTTTGCCCTTGGTTTGCACTTGCCTTTCGCGAGTAATTTGAAACAAGGTAAAGTATCATAAGGCCAGATAAGTATTATGCAGATAATTTTCTAACATGTCACGAGTCTTTGGCTTCGAGCGAAGCGAGAAGCCTCCAGCCTTTCTAGCATTTTTCAGCAATTGTAACATTTAATATGATACAAAGCCTAGTCATTCAGACTGACTGTCACTTTTTTTGTTGTTAATTATGTGATAAATAATTCATGTAATATTTCTTTCAGGTTAGTGTGTTTAAATATTTGTACTCCCCTCCTAATATAATTTGGGCATAATTGTGTTGACCGACTGAAGAACATTCTATGATTAATAAAGACTACTTGTCTACCGAGTCAGCAGAGAGCTTGGCTCCATGACCTAACGCTGCGCTTTAGCGAGTGTAGCTATCCCTGTCGGTATTTGATCACTGGAATTAATCGATTTAATGTACCATCCCTAGTGGAGCTATTCACATGCAAATATACGGCAGAGATCTGATATACCGTAGACCTCTCTATAAACAGTATGTTGGGGATCTTCTTTCTCGACGATTTTCACAAGGACCACACCTAGTAGTGGGCGTAGGCTCTGGCATCGGTGGTGGTTAGGAAGGCACTTTCCGCCACTTCAAATTATAAAGCAAGAGGCATTGCCCCTGCCGTAATATCACGGAAGAGACCAATCAATTCCAGGCTAAGATTCCCATTTCCAAATTTCATGAATTTGTTTGAGAGATTAACAACGTCAAAGGAAGCTGGAAACTGAGATTTGAAGTGGTAGTTGCTAGTAGAAAGAGCTGAGGCCCAATAATTGTCTCCAGAAAACAATTAGGTAAGACACAACCGACCTATTGTGATTGACTCCTTAAATTTTAATTTTAATGAACCAATAGCCTCTTTAATTACCAGCAATGAAAACGATCTATAGCAGGGGTGTCCACTAACCTTAACTTTGGGAGACGCAAATGAAACTGTTTCGAAGCGAGCCACATTATTAAGACATTATTGGTGTACAAAATGAAGACAGGTTTGTTTTTTATAAAAATGAAGGAACATTAATTTTTTACTTTACAGGTAACATTATTGTTCAATTACACAAAGGATTTTACCTTTGAGAAGAGCTTTTACGAGTGTTCATTTTACTTTGTCGTTGTTGTTGTTTCGTTCGAGGGGCTTAAACATCGTGGTTACTTAACCCCGTGTGCTTGGGTGTTTGGCTGAATTCGTCTGATAAACTGTGTTATTGTGGAGTCTGTAGTAGTGTGCGTATTTGTAATTCAGGAGAGGATTGGGAAGGAGGCAGCCGTGGCCTTCAGTTAGGAACCATCCCAAACTTTGCCTGGAGTAGAAAGGAAACCACAGAAAACCACTTTCAGTATGACTGAGATGGAAATTGAACCAACCTTTTCTTAGTTTTACCTCACGAAGCTGAGTGTACCCCGTTCCAGACCTCTTGGCACAGCAGAGAATCGAACCCAGATTTCTGAGGTGACAGCCAAGAATGCCACTACATCAGGAAGTAGAAGTTCCTTTTTGCTGTTAGGCCTAGTTGTTTTAAATCTGGCTGTTTTTTTCTTTCGTGTGGCCTCCTGAGAGGCCGAGTGCAGGTCTTTCTAGTCGACGCCCGTGGGCAACCTGCGCGTCGGGATGAGAGATGGAACGGATGAAGATGAAAGAAATTGGGCAAGGACGTGGAAGGAGGCGGCCGTGGCCTATCAGAAGGTACCGTCCCAGCATTTGCCTAGTGTTGAAAATGGGAAACCACGGAAAACCATTTCAAGGACGGCCGACAGTGGGGCTTGAACCCACGCGTCTACCGAGTCAGCAGAGAGTTTGGCCCCATGACCTAATGTTGCGCTTTAGCCAGCTTAGCCACTACTGTCGGTATCTGGCTGATGATTTATAAGCGCAGTTTCCACGAGTAAACTGAAATGTTTATCAGTTAGTTCAGATCGATATTTTGATTTAATGAACATGAGAGTTGAGTAGAGTGATTCACACAAATAAGTAGTCCCACACTCTTTTAATACTGGGGAAATTTTCTTCTAAAACTTTCCTCCAAGATTTAATGGCCGGAACGCCACATCGTTAGTGATTTTATAATTTTAGCCTACTTTTCACATTTTGCAAAAATGAGGAAAAAGTAGACTAATGAGATCGATACGGGCAAATGTGTGTGTGTGTGTCTGTCTGTCCTTCTGTCTGTCTGTCTGTGTGTGTGTCCCCAATCAACTACTAAACGGCTGCAGCAATCGATACAAAATTTGGAAGGAATAAAGATCTATACCTGAATATCTCAATGCCGTATTTGAAAATGATGTCAGTGCTACCAACTGCTGAAAAATCGCAATTGAAATTTGAACTCCATGTTGGATATCTTGGAAGGTATGAATGGGAGCTATTTCAAAATTGGCACACGTATAGATAATAATATTTCAGTTTAATTTCCAGTAGGTCATGCATGGCAGTGTTGCCAAAATGATTATAAGCCTGCTGATAGGTCCAATTTTAAATGCATGTAACTTCTATACTATGAATTGGAATTCAACCAAATTTCGTATGTGCTATGTGTACATAAACAGATATAACTGAGCGTATTCTTAAGAGCCATCAGAGCTGCCAACTGTTAATAAAAGCTCTCAAATTCTTTTATCAAAATACCAATATATCAGAAAGTATGCAAGCCGACAGCTTTAAACTATGATCACGTATAGTACCTAACATTCTATATTAATTTGGAGTAACTTATATACGTCAGTGCTACCAACATGATTCTAAGCCTGCTGATAGGTCCAATTTTAAAATGCATGTAACTTCTATACTAACTAATGGATTTCATTCAAAATTGGCATAACAATAGATCATATTATTTCAGATTATTTCTAACCAATACATGCATGGCATTGCTGCCAAAATGATTTTACGCATGCTGTTAGATCCAATGTTTAACTGCAAAACGTCCATGCTATCCATTGGACTTCGACCAAATGTTGCATTCTGTACCTTAAGAGATGGAACTAAGCATATATTCAGTCACCAGGGCTGCCAACTGTAGTGCTCTATTAGGCTACATTATGCCAGGTATACAGTATTTTGAACTAATTAGAAATTTCGATATTACCAACTTAATTTCGTCATTATTCTAGATAGATCCATATAGATTAATCATTGGCATGAATCTTAAGTTTTAAGAAAAGTAGGCTCTTTAGTTCGTAACGGAACTTCTTGTTGTACACTTACATGCATTTTAAAATATTTCAGCTTGCGTTCAAATAGCCGCATGAGTTGACTCAAGAGCCGCATGCGGCTTAGAGCCTCGTTGTGGTCACCCCTGATTTATAGCGTTCAAAATCATCAGTCCCCTGCAATAACTATTGTTGTTGATTCATTTAGTGGCTTTGTGACACCGTGGCCTTGTAGTACCGTGTACTTGTGTGTTTAATCTCTAAGAAAGCTTGTGCTGTTACGAATGCTGTTTTAGAGTATCATGATAACTATTACGACACCATGTCATACGATATTGGCATGTCAAATAACCCATTTGAATTCAGTAGGTCGTGTTCATAATGGCAAAATTAATTTTGGGAGATTCCGCCAACACAAAGTTCTTCATTTCTCTACTAGAAAGCGCTATAGTGTTCAAGGAGCTTAGATATCTAACCTCCTTGACTTTCAAAGTGCTTCAAGGAAAAACGAAATTCGACATGCAAGCTACCCTTTGGGTGTCAAATAAAAAAAGGTTGCACCCGGCACCCGAGGCCATACGATATTATTATTATTATTATTATGTTAACTGTGTTCAAAGGGGTGCAACAGCAGGAGTGTGTGTATTTGTAACTTCGGTTAGGATTTTAGGTAGAAGGCGCCCGTGGCCTTAGGACCTATCTAAATATTTGCCTAGAGTAGAAATGGGAATCCACGGAAAATCTCTTTTTTTTTCGTGTGGCCTCCGGAGTAGCCTAGTGTAGGTCTTTCTAGTTGACGCCCGTAGGCGACCTGTGCGTCGTAATGAGGATGAAGTGATGATGAAGACGGCACATACACCCAGTCCCCGAGCCACGGGAATTAACCCCAGGAGATTAAAATCCCTGATGGCTCGATCGGGAATTGAACCCGGGGCATTTTGGGCCAAAGCCTAGTGCGCTAACCATTTAGCCACAGAGCCGGACGGAAAATCACTAATAGGATGGCTGAGGTGGGAATCAAACCCACGTCTTCTGAGTTCTGCCTCACGTGGCCGAGTGTAACCTCCCGCCCCGTCTTTCAAGCATTAAGACTAGGATTAAATTTCTTGGCAGAGCTGGGTATCTAATGCGGGCCTACGTGGAGGCAGCTAATAATGCTAGCCACTACGTCATGAGAGAAGACCCTTGTAATACTGTTATTGCTCAATCTCCAGTATTTGGATGAAGTCGTCACCTTTGTAAGTGGGCCACCTGAGCTGAACAATAAATGTTACACCGTTTCCTTGTAACATCTTCCCTGTATTGTCTGTCTCGTTACATCACAAGGAACCACTTGCTATTGTTCCGTAACACAGCCTCTTTGGGAGTCGCCTCCTCAGCTGAGATTAAACATCATGTATTCATTATCTCTTCGTCGCAACAGATTAACACAGAATTGGCCCAAGAATCGACGCCCACACCATGTATAAGGGTAAACTACCTTCACTCCCCCTGTCTTATGAGGTTTTTCAAATAAGAGTTAGATGTCGAAACACGCACCATGTTTCCATGTTTGTTTTTTATCATACCGATTGTGCGTTGCTTGAAAGGAGGGAGCACACATACGAGGTGACGGGGCACAGGGTGTGAACAACAAATAGAAATAATTCTTTATTCGGCCGTTGGCACTAAAATCTTAGCTGCATTTGCCATCATCATCATTTATTAAAAACGCTAAGGGGTATGTTTCAAAAAAGTCAAACTCCTAAACCAGAGTGAGTTAGGAGGTGCGGATAGTACCAACTATTCCAAATAGTCTGAATTCTTCTTAAGTATTCAATCCATGGATTGGTCTGCGGCAGTTCTCCAGTCGGCTCTATTTATTGCTTTCCTCTTTATCTCTTCATAGTTTCTGCATCCCACATCAGACATGATTTGCTGTACATATTGTAGGCGTGGTCTTCCTCGACATCTTTTGCCTTCAACCATTCCCTCCAATACCGTTTTCAGCAGGCTATCGTGTCCCAAAATATGTCCTATTCCTCCTCCTCTTGAAGCTTTTCCATAAGGTATAATTTCCCTCCACCTTTTTAAATACTTCAGTATTCGTTATTTTTTCTGTCCAGCTAATTTTTAGCATTCTTCTATAACACCATTGTTCAAAAGAATTTAACCTCCTTTTTTTCTTATTTTTCAATTGTCCACGTTCCGCAACCATAAAGGGCAATACTCCAAACATACGCTTTTAATAATCTTTTTCTGGTTTTAAGATTAATGGAATTTGTAGTGAATAAACGTTTCTTTTTGTGAAATGTTAACTTGGCTTGAAAAATTCCACATTTGATTTCTTTCTTGCTTCTTCATAGTCTGAATAGTGCAGGAAAATTCTTGCATTTCGTGAAAAGTGATGAGAAGAGCTGTGCGAGACCGGACCACACATCGCTCAATCAGCTAAGTGTACAATCCACTCCAACCTGACCATTTAATGACTGCCACATAATCACACTAAGCAAACAAGCCTGAAGGTCAATCACCACTATCGACCGGGGTCACGAGGTCAGGACCTCCACTGCCTTGTGGATACAAGTGGGAACTTCAAAGGCTAAGGGAAGGAACCCTGACAGAAAATCAGTAGGCCTGGACACTTAGAAGGCAGCCCCTTCACCAGGCTTTGGGTGCTGTTGGTCAATAATCTGCACACCCGAGATTACTTAATTACAGAAACATTTACGAATAGAAGCCGGACGGAAAAATAGGATTCGACCTTCAGCATGAAATCGGACACTCGATTTGGAATGTGGAATGTATGTTGGGAAGACCTGGACGGAGATCAAGCCTATGGTGCAGAACCGATTTCAGAAATTCGTTAATAATAATAATAATAATAATAATAATATCGTATGGCCTCGAATGCCGGGTGCAAGCTTTGTAATTTGACACCCAGAGGGCAGCTTGCATGTCGAATTTCGTTGTTCCTAGAATCGCTATGAAAGTCAAGGAGGTTAGATATCTAAGGGAAGGAACCCTGACAGAAAATCAGTCGGCCTGGACACTTACAAGGCTGCCCCTTCACCAGGCTTTGGATGCCATATGCTCCGCTTTGGAGTTACAGGAAATAAGTGAAGTAAGTAAGTGAATCACCACTATCAATATCTTAAGGCTAAATGTCCCGACACTTTGGTAAGAATATATTTCAAACGATGGCCGCACAAGCGAAGCTGAATTTATTTATTTATTAGCCTACTTTTCACATTTTGCAAAAATGAGGAAAAAGTAGACTTATGAGATCGATCCGGGAAAATGTGTGTCTGTCTGTCTGTCTGGCTGGCTGTGTGTGTGTTCCCCCCTGTCAACTCCTAAACGGCTGCAGCAATCAAAACCAGATTTAGTATGAGTAAAGATGTGCACTGGAATAGCTCACGTCCATATTTGAAAATGATGTCAGTGCTACCAACTGCTGAAAAAACGCACTAGAATTTTGAGCTCAATGTTGGATATCTTGCAAGGTATGCATGGGAGCTATTCCAAAATTGGCACACATGTAGATAATACTATTTCAGTTTAATTTCCATGAGGCCAACGATGACAGTGTTGCCAAAATAATTTTAAGCCTTCTGATAGGTCCAATGTTTAAATGCATATAACTTCTACACTATCAATTGGATTTCAACCAAATTTTGTATGTAATATCTGTACATAAACAGATATGAATGAGCGTATTCTTAAGAGCCACAAGGGCTGCCAACTGTTAATAATTGCTCTCTCTATTTTTTTAAATCTAAATACCAATATATCAGAAAGTATGCAAGCCAACAGCTTTAAACTATGCACACGTATATTCTGACATTTTAGATTAATTTGGAGTTACTTATAAACGTCAGTTCTACCAACATGATTATAAGCCTGCTGATAGTACCAATTTTTAAATACATGTAACTTCTATACTATCAGTTGGATTTCAACCAAATTTCGTATGTGCTATGTGTAACATTACAGATATGACTATAAGTATTGTTAAGAGCAATCAGGGCTGCCAACTGTTAATAAATGCTGTCTATATTCTTTTTACCCAAATATCAATATATCAGAAAGTATGCAAGCCAACAGCTCTATACTTTGCACACGTATAGCACCTGATATTCTAGATTAATTTGGAGTAATTAATACAAGGCAGTGCTGTCAACATAATTCTATGCCTGCTGATATGTCCAATTTTAAAATCATGTAACTTCTATACTAACAAATGGATTTCATCCAAAATTGGCACAACAGGATATCATAATAATTCAGATTATTTCTGACCAGCACACGCATGGTATTGTTGGCAACATGCTTTTACGCGTGCTGATAGATCCAGTGTCTAACTGCATGTAACGTCCATTGGACTTCAACCAAATTTTGTATTCAGTACTGAACCCTTATTGATCTACGATAAATAAGTATTCATAATTTATTATTATTATTACTGCAGCCCAGGCAGTACTTGTGGAAGTTGACGAGGATAAAGGCAAGGTAGCGTGTCGTAATGAATGCCACAGAAGTAGCTCTTGGTAGCTATTCTTGAAAACGGCTGGGTAATCTGAGTTCAAGGCCAAATTGTGTAACAACTTGCACCAGAATTGGAATCATAAAGGGATGGTCACGAGTTTCTTGCAACCGACCTACGATTGAATCACCCAATCAGGAGAGACCAAGCCAAGACCACGCGATGGATGGCGTCAGTGGTAAAAAGCGCGCGGAATTGATTATCTAAGGAACCGCCGATCAGAATTACCTCCGCACGAGTGCGCTGAGACGTTTGAATTATTTGATGAAGATTGACACTAGTCCCGTGTGTGTGAGATGAAAACTCTGGAAATTTTATCTTAATTCACCCCACTCTTCATCCCCCTGTCAGTTTCTAATAAATTGATCGACGAGACGCCGTTCGATGTCATTCGTTTTTGGAGCTCTGATGAGCTAACTTCATGCCAGTTTGTGTAAAGATTTTAACGCTCTAATATTATTTGAAGTCATTTTATTTGTGAGCTCTGATGAGCTAACTTCACATCAGTTTGTGTAGCGATTTTTAAAGCTCTAATATAATGTTTGAAGTCTAATACTTTGTGAGCTGTGTGAGCTAACTTCACGCCAGTGTGCGTGGTGATTTAAAACTTGAATATTATCTTAAAGACAACTATTTTCAGCTCTTAGGGACGAGAGGTGAGTAACGTTCTAATTAGCGCTCACCCGAGCGAAGGTCAAGCAGAGCAGTAGAGATTACCGAGCGAGATAGCGACTGTGAGTCAGTCAGACTTTAAAACTTGTATTATCGAGCCAGTGACGATGGACTCGAAGTGTATATTTCTTGTAAATTTGTATTGTATTTTTCATGTGTGTATCGTGCGTGTGTGAGCGAGATTAGGGTAAGTCTTCGTGATTAATCGCATGGGACTATTTGTGGGCGAATTTAGTAACTCACAAGCGATTATAGCCAGGTCAAATTATAATAACATTGAACTTTTCTTCCAAAGAGACTAGACCAAGATGTCCGACGTGTGGTCAGGAGCCGGAGTGATGTTCGACGCATCTATGAAGACGACTATGGAATGCTAATTTTCCCACAGGGAAATGGGCTGAGATGGAGGTCATATGTTCTACAAGCTGAGACGGTGATGTACAACAATTCATTATTCAATTATGTAGTTAGATTGGCGGGGGAACTTTGTAAATAGTTAATTTTAGTCTTTTCTTGTTTTAGAGTGTTTTTCGTGTACAGACACTAAATGTACGTTGGCACGTGGCCAAAGTGTTTGTTGTGTATTTATTTTTCTTTGGAGTCATATTTAATGTACACGGTGCGTCTACGTGATTTTTATCCATGCAAATGCGAAACCCGTTACATTCGATAAGTGGTGCTTTATTAAAGTTCATATTTTTGATAGGAAAGGGAGGTAATTACTGTAAGATGTTTGTTGAACAGGTTATTATTCATATTAGGGTTGCTGAGCGCAACGAATTAAGATGTAATTGTAGAACACCTTAGTTCTAATTTGATAGATTTTTTTTAGTCCTTTTCAGGTTTATTAGTCACGGCGTAGAACGGAGGCGCCAGCGAGTGGAAATATTTTATGTCATTTTATTTCAGGGTCTGTCAAACCGATACGTGTGATTCTGTGTGTGTTATTGTGTCAGGTGTGTGTTGATTCTACGTGAAGAGGGGTAGAGTTCCTACCGCCCTCATATTTTCGTTGTTGTTGTATTTTTGATGGAAAGGCAGGGTGCTCCTGGGGGACCGCTGTTCCTTGTCCATACTGCTGATTCTTGGATTTCCTAGGGGAAATGCCGGGATATTTTGTTGTGACACACACACACGTATTATTGTGCTTTGGGGCACGCTTCTTCGAGATTCGATCCCGTGCCTTGGGAGATCGAGGTTATTTGTGACACGTGGGTTGACAGATATGCAGATTTCCACGAATCGCCCTTTTAGCCTGGTGACTTATTTTGTTAGGCAGTCCTATTGTTCCGACTGGCCCCTTTAAGCTTTCATGTAGCAAACCTGTTCTTTGTGATGGTTATTTTGAATCATAATTAATTGGGGAGTTCGCCATGTGTGTGACGGATTATTGCATGTTGTATGGATAGAATATTGGGTTAATAATGTAAATGTTGGCTTTGAGCCTAGTGATTTGTTTATGACTCAATTCATGTAATTTAGTATGTGACGCCCGTGTGATGTAGTGGTAATGTACTTGTAAAAATGACGGCGGTCATATGTGTATTTCTTTTGTTGGTCACGTGTTAACTTACTTGTGTTGATTTGTGTGAGAAGTCCTAATTTTAGGCAGTAATGTTTTTGCTACGGCAGTTTTGAGTCCAATTTCATGCGGAAATTATTGTGTTGTTTATTTTAAGTATAGGAAGTGTCGGTTTAGTTTTAAGTGTTGTATAGTTGTTCCCCGCGTCTGTCTAGCTCTAAGCAATGTGGATTCGTCGTCTGAAAGTTTATTCTGGATGATGACGAATCATGCATTCGATTGTACTCATCGTGAAGCATGTAGAACAGCACGCGCGCATACATTGTCACTTTTGTTGATTTTTCTTTGGGACACTTGGTCCAAGTATTAATCTCTCCAGAGATTTGGCCTAGTTTTGGCATATTTAATTTATTCAGTGGGAGTCATATGGGAGTTTTGTTTTGTTAATTCTGGTTGTAAATAGCTGATTTGTTATTAAATTCATTTGTTTTAACCCTGGCTTCACTTTTTCCTGCATGTTATTTTGTTATATGTTACCCTGCATGGTAATGAAGCGCTTTAACAACAACTTACGATATGGACTGTTACACCCCCCGAAACTGAGTCTCATAAGCTTTTTTGCAAGGGTTCATAAAACAAAAATGGCTGCCCAAGTGGGACTGTTGTTGTTGTTGTTGCTTCGCTGATCTCATATTTATTTCGCTGAGAAATAATGCCAGGTCAAATGGGCAAAGTAAATTCAGTAAATTGAGGCGATGTTGTACCGCCATGTGCATTAATAAAATCACTGAGTTCCTAAAGTTAGAGATATTGAACAAGGTTATAATTTGATATTGTATTTGTTATAAACTTGTTCTGGCGTCCGGCATTAAAATTAGAAAATTTGCATATTATTGAACTCAGTCAAAGCAGGAAGGTGTTGCCTTATATTTGACATTTAATTAACTTTGGTTAATGAGTGTCGTTCGTAAATTCTGTTGGTTAGGAATTTAAAAGCAGATCACTAGGGAGTTATTTGTTGTTTGGAAATAAGAGTAATTTATTCAGTAAATTTTGATTACTGAATTTTTTATTAAATTAGAATCAGTAATATTTAAATGTTATGACATGTATGCGTGTGTATGACTGAAATCTCGGTGCATGACCCTGTTTTTCTCTGTTTATATTTGTGTATTGTGCAATGGCGAGTGTTGAGGAAATTAAGGGATTGTTGGAACAGATGTCGATCCAAATGTCCATGAAAACGGAAGAACAGTTAGTGCAGATGTCCGCGAAAACGGAAAAACAGTTTAAAATTCAGAGCGAGAATTGTGAAAAACAGTTACACGACATGAGCGGTAATATTACGGTCCAATTACAGGCTCAGAAGTTAGACAGTGAAAAACAGTTACACGACATGAGCGGTAATATTACGGTCCTATTACAGGTCCAGAAATTGGACACTGATAAACAATTTCACGAATTAAATCACAAATTATCAGAACAGGCGGTAACACAAACAGAGCAATTAGAGAAGATCACTAACGACATAAATCAAAGTGTTAGGGAAGTAGAGAAACTGGCAGGTGAGGTCGCAGAGAATAACGTCAAACAATTAGGTGAAATTAAAAATTTTGAGGCGAAATTTGATAATAAACTAATACAATTTGATGAAATGGTGGCCGATAAATTAAAGCATGTGTCGACAACACAGCGGGAATAAAGAGCACACAAGATAAATTACAGCAACAAATTAATTCAGTCGACAGCGACGTACTTGAATTAATCAAAGAAATCGATAAACTTGAGGTCAAGACCGAAACAGAACGTATGCACTTGCGTGAAAACTGAGAGGACCAATTAAGTAAAACCCGGCAGGTCATAAGAGAAGAAGTCGGAGAACAATTGGTTAAAACACAAGAGGTTATCAGAGAAGAGGTAGGAGAACAGCTCATTAAAAATCGGGATAATCTGGAAGACCAATTAATTAAAACCCAGCAGGTTTTAAGAGAAGAGGTAGGAGAACAGCTCATTAAAAATCGGGATAATCTGGAAGACCAATTAATTAAAACTCAGCAGGTTATAAGAGAAGAGGTTGGGGAACAATTAGTCAAAACCCAAGAGCAGATACGAGAAGAGCTAGAAAAGAATCAGGAAAGGAGCGAAGAGAAAATTAGCAGTTTGAAGAGCAAGATCCGAAGAGATTGGGAACAGCAGGCAAATGCAAATAAGGAAGACAGGCTGAAAATTTTAAAACGCTTAGGGGAATACAATTCGAGAATGCAGGCTTTGGAGGAAAATGTAAAATCTAAACTACAAGAACACTCAGATTTAATAATTAAAAATGAAATTAGATCATTAGAGAACGCTACATTATTTTCGGCTGAAAATACGGCAGAAAAGCAGGGAAGCATTGGAAGTCCGGTGGACTTGAAGTTGGCTGAGGATAACAGCCGAGGTCAAAGTCCCAAATTAACGAGCAACGCATTCCAACAGTACAGGGGAGAGACCTCCACACCACAACCAAACTTGGCACCCGCCCAAGTAATTCAAGTCATTAGGGGAAATGATTTCAAACCCGATAAATTCAGGGAGAACTCAGGAACCACTCCCAAAGCCTTTTTTCGTCAGTTGACTGACTATTTTAATGATCAGTATATCAGTCCCGAAAAACCGTTGCGACTCGTGGAGAAGTTTTTAGAGGGACCAAGCTTAACCTGGTTTTTGAGCTTTAAATATACATTCACCGACATGGCTCAATTCAGAGAAGCGTTTTTAAAGAAGTTCTGGAGCCCTTCTTTACAGCAGGGATTAAGAATGGACCTGTATACTCGAAAATACCACAGCACGCATCCGACCAGATTTTCAGAATTCTTTAGCCAACAGCTGGTGAAATTCCGCGATTTTGACGACCCCCATAGCGAACAAAATGTGGTTCTGACCATCGGGAAACAACTTTCTATGAACATTCAACAGCTGTTAGTAGCCGGAAATATTAATACCGCAGTGCAGGCCGAAGAATTACTCCGACACCTAGACGAGACAAGTATGGTGAGTCCACAGACAGGGAGGAGAAATGCGGAATGTGTCAACACGGCAGAAGTGGTTCAGGGACACCAAAATAGTCACAGCCAGGGGAACCAAACGAAAACTCAATCCACAGGAACGCAGTTCACACCGAGAAGGCAGGACTATGATGGCCGGAACCAATTCAACCAGAATCCTCGAAATTTTCAAAATCACCGAGATACATATAACCAAAACAATCCAAACCAGCAAAATCAATGGACGTACCAGCGGGAATACACCAATTGGAGGGGAAATCAAAGGCAGGGTAGACCTTACCAAAGAAATGGAGATGGCAGGTGGAACAACACGAGGAACTATCGCCAAGAAAATAGGGGAGACTATCGCAACAATTGGGATGAGCGGTATGTCGAGTCTCAAAAGTACTTAGATCAATTAAACGCCGAAGAGACGGAGAAAGAGAAGTGGGGGCGTGCGATGGCGAATAGACGGAGCCCAGACAATCATCAAGGAGAGGGGGCAGAAAGTTTATTGAGGCAACAGGAGAGGCGCGATGACAACCGGCGGAACACAACGAATGGGTCCCGGGATAAAAAAAAACTTCAAATGAACTAAAACCTGATAGCCTGAAAATGGAGGACGCCAGGGAGTGAGAAGAGATGATTGTGGCCAATATAGAAGAGTGGGTAGCATTCCCGGATGATTGCCTGGAGGAAGTGGTGAAAGACCGAGAAAATGTCATCAGACAATTGCCAATTATTTACGCACATATTGGAGGTATGAGGGTGAGATGTTTAATTGACACAGGTAGCCAGGTGAGCTTAGTCACTGAAGTATTGGTAAAAGAAATCGGAAGAAAACAAACTGTTCCAATTATGCCTGTCCCGTTAATGAAAGTTAGAGGGGTTATTCCTGACAAGACCATAAATTGTAAACAGCAAGCATATTTAGACCTGGAAATATTGAACCACACATTTTCGCAAACATTCATTGTCATACCGAAGATGAATTATAACATCATTTTGGGAGCCAACTTTATCTGTGATTTACATGCTGTAATTGACTTACATAACAACACTGTAAGTTTCAAATAAGTTGAGGGGTTGAATCACGTGGGTTTAAACATGGAAGAGAGTCCACTAGAGAGAGAGGCGAACACCTGGGTCATTGAAGAATGCACTAATGAGGTGATCAGAGATAAGAACCTGACAGAGGAGCAAGTAAGCCAGACAGCAGTGGTGGAAATTGACAGCCGAGATATTTCGCAGGAACTTTGGGTTCATTTGGCGGAAGAAGAAATTAGCGGAACTAAATTTGAAATTCTACTTCAGGAGCGGCTTAAGGAGGCCATAGTAGGGAAACCTGATAGAAGAAAACTGGAAGAAATTTTGAGATTACATAAAGGAGCTTTTGACACCATCCTTGGAAAAGTTTTAAATTTACAATATGCCATGCAAGTTACTGACTGGGCCCCATTTTAAAGTAAATTTTACCCGATCCCAGAGAAACATTTTGCTCAGGTGAAGGACATCATTAATAATTTATTAGATTCTGGCATGATAAGGAAAGCAGCAACCCCGTACCTGAACGCAATATTGGCTGTGGCCAAGCCAAATGGATCAATTAGGTTATGCCTAGACGCGCGAGTTTTGAACAGTAAACTGCTAGTTGAGCATGACCAAGCACCTAGGATCAAAGATGTTTTGAAGGGCTTCCGTGGGAAGAAGATTTATTCGAGTGTCGATTTGACAAATAGTTTCCACCATCTTGAACTTGAAGAAAAATCTCAACTATTGACGGGATTTTTATTCGACAACCAAAGTTATATCTGGTCTCGAATGCCCTTTGGCGTGAAAACAGCTGGATGTGCACTAATAAGAGCACTAGATAGGAATCTGACTGAGGAGGTCAAGAGCTTCACTACGAGATATGTGGACGACATATTAATTGCATCTGAAACAATGGAGGAACACTTGGTAAACTTAAACAAACTTCTGGATAACTTGAGAACCATGAACTTCAAAATTAATCTAAAGAAATCACATTTTTGCCAGAGCGAGATTCTGTATTTGGGGCATATAATTGATGTAGAGGGCGTGAGACCTAATCCAGCGAAAATTGATGCTATCAAGAAATTTCCCACACCAACTAAAGTCAAACATGTAAGAGCGTTTTTGGGAGTGACAGGCTTCTTCAAAGAAAATTGTCCTGGATACACAGAAACAGTAGCACCTATGCAAGAGATGTTAAAGAAGGCAAATCGATGGTCGTGGAATGAGGAGTGCGACAGGTCTTTTAGAGCTACGAAAGACTTACTGGAAAACTGTGTGAAGCTTGGATATCCGGATTTTGAGAAGAGATTTATTATTCAAGCAGATGCTTCATTGATTGGAATCGGTGCTATGCTGTACCAAGAGGACGCTGAAGAACCCAAGAAGAGATCATATTTGGCATTTACGAGTCGTAAATTGAGGAAGCACGAGAGGAACTACACTGTGACGGAGCTTGAGCTGCTAGCAATTTTATATTCTCTCCAACGATGGCGTAAGATTATCTTCGGCTATTCCATTATTGTCAGAACCGACCACCATGCACTGACATTTCTATTCAAGACGACGATGGCAAGTGAGAGAGTTACGCGTTGGTCCATCTACATACAGCAGTTTGACATTACAATAGAGCATTGCCCTGGAAGGATGAACATCATACCAGATGCTTTGAGTAGGAATCCTGAAGACGAGAACGAAGTAACAGCGGAAGTTCACCATATAACATTAACACCTAAGGCTCGTGAGTTTTTGGAGAAATTAAAGGAAATTCGGAAGGAGCAAGAAGCAGACCCATGGATCATGATGATGATCAAGTTCTACAGGAAGGAATTCAACCTGATTCACCTGAATACCGAGAAGCCCGTGCTAACCTGTTGCATAAGTACGTGGATGAGCATCATACCAAACTGCGAATCCTAGTTCCAGCATCACTACAGAGAGGATTGACGTGGCATGTCCACGGGAGCCTAGCACATATCGGCACGGATAAGACTGAAGCTACGATAGGGGAGACTTTTACTTGGCCTAAGATGCGATTCACCATTGTGGAAGTAATAAGAACTTGTGACGCATGCCAGCGCACTAAACCGAACAACTTCATTATGAAACAACCTCCAAGACCACTATTACCTCAAAAACCATGCGAGATGCTCGCTATCGACAGTTTTGGCCCTCTGGTCAAAGGGAAGCCTGGATGCCGACACCTTCTGGTGTGTGTCGATGTATTTTCAAAGATGGTAGTGTTATGTCCGATCCAGAAGACGAAATCAAAACAAGTCCTCAGTCGAATTCAGAACAAAGTTATTCCGATGCTTGGGAAGCCGGAATCCATTTTATCAGACCATGGTACTTATTTCACGAGCAATGTTTGTAGGCAAGGTCTAGAGAGCCTAGGAATAAAACATATATTTTCGAGCATTCATCATCCTTGTGGGAATCCGAGCGAGAGAACGATTCGCTGTGTTGCCAAGTACTACAGAGTAATGATTCCTAACGATCATAATAAATGGGTTGACAAAGTAGGAGATATTGAGATGTGCATGAACACCACTAAGCACGAGTCGACGGGTCAAGTCCCACTAATTGTACACCACAACAGGTTGCCGGAGAGATCGTGGGACAAGATTATTCTATGCCCAAGGGATCCACTATTAGCGCATGAGTTGCGAATTCAGCGAACGAGAGAGCACATGAGGAACCAAGCGGACCGAAGACTGAGAAGGTACAGAGGAAAGAAGTATCACCGGGAATTACAAGAACAAGAGTTGGTGCTGGTTCGCAGACCACCGATATCTGATCCCAAAAACAAAGTCTTTGCAAATTTCTGTCCAAAATTTATTGGCCCGTTCCGTGTCATTAAGAATCTGGGTAACAATGCTTACAGGCTTGAAGAAGTGAGCACTGGTGCTAAATCTGTTTTGAATAGCGCCAAATTAAAACCATATTACAGAAGGGAACCATTTGATGAATAAGCAGGATGATGTGTGCAGAATCGGTATTGCCGAATTTTAATTTGAGAACCAACACTCAAATGTACGTGGCCGTGGAGTGCTTGAGAGAGAGCGCGCTTTGTTTGTAAACAACAAGCAGCTGAGACGACAGGAGTGGCAATCACGTGAGGAGAAGGGGAGTTCTAGCGAAGAATTATGAATGACATTCCGGCGAGGGAGAGCGCACACTAATTGGGTCAGTGGAGTGTACACTCGAGCAGCTGAGCGAGGTACTAAAAGAGATGTTGTTGTTACTACTGTGGATGTTGTTTTTGAAATCCAAATCAAGCACTTGCTTCGGATTTCAAAACCTTGCTGAGGATAAATGAACCCTTATTGATCTACGATAAATAAGTATTCATAATTTATTATTATTATTACTGCAGCCCAGACAGTACTTGTGGAAGTTGACGAGGATAAAGGCAAGGTAGCGTGTCGCAATGATTGCCACAGAAGTAGCTCTTGGTAGCTATTCTTGAAAACGGCCGGGTAATCTGAGTTCAAGGCCAAATTGTGTAACAACTTGCACCAGAATTGGATTCATAAAGGGATGGTCACGAGTTTCTTGCAACCAACCTACGATTGAATCACTCAATCAGGAGAGACCAAGCCAAAACCACGCGATGGATGGCGTCAGTGGTAAAAAGCGCGCGGAATTGATTATCTAAGGAACCGCCGATCAGAATTACCTCCGCACGAGTGCGCTGAGACGTTTGAATTATTTGATGAAGATTGACACTAGTCCCGTGTGTGTGAGATGAAAACTCTGGAACATTTTTCGTAATTCACCCCACTCTTCATCCCCCTGTCAGTTTCTAATAAATTGATCGACGAGACGCCGTTCGATGCCATTCGTTTTTGGAGCTCTGATGAGCTAACTTCACGCCAGTTTGTGTAAAGATTTTAACGCTCTAATATTATTTGAAGTCATTTTATTTGTGAGCTCTGATGAGCTAACTTCACATCAGTTTGTGTAGCGATTTTTAAAGCTCTAATATATTGTTTGAAGTCTAATACTTTGTGAGCTGTGTGAGCTAACTTCACGCCAGTGTGCGTGGTGATTTAAAACTTGAATATTATTTTAAAGACAACTATTTTCAGCTCTTAGGGGCGAGACGTGAGTAACGTTCTAATTAGCGCTCACCCGTGCGAAGGTCAAGCAGAGCAGTAGAGATTACCGAGCGAGATAGCGACTGTGAGTCAGTCAGACTTTAAAACTTGTATTATCGAGCCAGTGACGATGGACTCGAAGTGTATATTTCTTGTAAATTTGTATTGTATTTTTCATGTGTGTATCGTGCGTGTGTGAGCGAGATTAGGGTAAGTCTTCGTGATTAATCGCATGGGACTATTTGTGGGCGAATTTAGTAACTCACAAGCGATTATAGCCAGGTCAAATTATAATAACATTGAACTTTTCTTCCAAAGAGACTAGACCAAGATGTCCGACGTGTGGTCAGGAGCCGGAGTGATGTCCGACGCTTCTACGAAGACGATTATGGAGTGCTAATTTTCCCATAGGGAAATGGGCTGAGATGGAGGTCATATGTTCTACAAGCTGAGACGGTGATGTACAACAATTCATTATTCAATTATGTAGTTAGATTGGCGGGGGAACTTTGTAAATAGTTAATTTTAGTCTTTTCTTGTTTTAGAGTGTTTTTCATGTACAGACACTAAATGTTTTAAATGTACGTTGGCATGTGGCCAAAGTGTTTGTTGTGTATTTATTTTTCTTTGGAGTCATATTTAATGTACACGGCGCGTGTACGTGATTTTTATCCATGCAAATGCGAAACCCGTTACATTCGATAAGTGGTGCTTTATTAAAGTTCATATTTTTGATAGGAAAGGGGGGTAATTGCTGTAAGATGTTTGTTGAACAGGTTATTATTCATATTAGGGTTGCCGAGCGCAACGAATTAAGATGTAATTGTAGAACACCTTAGTTCTAATTTGATAGATTTTTTTTGAGTCCTTTTCAGGTTTATTAGTCACGGCGTAGAACCGAGGCGCCAGCGAGTGGAAATATTTTATGTCATTTTATTTCAGGGTCTGTCAAACCCATACGTGTGATTCTGTGTGTGTTATTGTGTCAGGTGTGTGTTGATTCTACGTGAAGAGGGGTAGAGTTCCTACCGCCCTCATATTTTTGTTGTTGTTGTATTTTTGATGGAAAGGCAGGGTGCTCCAGGGAGACCGCTGTTCCTTGTCCATACTGCTGATCCTTGGATTTCCTAGGGGAAATGCCGGGATATTTTGTTCTGACACACACACACGTATTATTGTGCTTTGGGGCACGCTTCTTCGAGATTCGATCCCGTGCCTTGGGAGATCGAGGTTATTTGTGACACGTGGGTTGACAGATATGCAGATTTCCACGAATCGCTCTTCTAGCCTGGTGACTTATTTTGTTAGGCAGTCCTATTGTTCCGACTGGCCCCTTTAAGCTTTCATGTAGCAAACCTGTTCTTTGTGATGGTTATTTTGAATCATAATTAATTGGGGAGTTCGCCATGTGTGTGACGGATTATTGCATGTTGTATGGACAGAATATTGTGTTAATAACGTAAATGTTGGCTTTGAGCCTAGTGATTTGTTTATGACTCAATTCATGTAATTTAGTATGTGACGCCCGTGTGGTGTAGTGGTAGTGTACTTGTAACAATGACGGCGGTCATATGTGTATTTCTTTTGTTGGTCACGTGTTAACTTACTTGTGTTGATTTGTGTGAGAAGTCCTAATTTTAGGCAGTAATGTTTTTGCTACGGCAGTTTTGAGTCCAATTTCATGCGGAAATTATTGTGTTGTTTATTTTAAGTATAGGAAGTGTCGGTTTAGTTTTAAGTGTTGTATAGTTGTTCCCCGCGTCTGTCTAGCTCTAAGCAATGTGGATTCGTCGTCTGAAAGTTTATTCTGGATGATGACGAATCATGCATTCGATTGTACTCATCGTGAAGCATGTAGAACAGCACGCGCGCATACATTGTCACTTTTGTTGATTTTTCTTTGGGACACTTGGTCCAAGTATTAATCTCTCCAGAGATTTGGCCTAGTTTTGGCATATTTAATTTATTCAGTGGGAGTCATATGGGAGTTTTGTTTTGTTAATTCTGGTTGTAAATAGCTGATTTGTTATTAAATTCATTTGTTTTAACCCTGGCTTCACTTTTCCCTGCATGTTATTTTGTTATACACACATCAAAAAAAGTTTTGCATCACCTCGGTTCCAAGATTTCCGGAACCTTTAAATACAAAGGGAATAGAGATCAACACAAACAACATTTCAGCTCGTTTTATTGCTCATGAGACCCACACATTGCATGTTGTACCATCATACAGCTAGACTTTCAGCATTTGTGGTCCAGATTGCAGTACACACCACTACCTCTAATACCCAGTAGCACGTCCTCTTGCATTGATGCATGCCTGTATTCGTCGTGGCATACTATCCACAAGTTCATCAAGACACTGTTGGTCCAAATTGTCCCACTCCTCAACGACAATTCGGCGTAAATCTCTCAGAGTGGTTGGTGGGTCAAGACGTCCATAAACAGCCCTTTTCAACATATCCCAGGCATGTTCGATAGGGTTCATGTCTGGCGAACATGCTGGCCACTGTAGTCGAGCGATGTCGTTATCTTGAAGGAACGCATTCACAAGATGTGCACGATGAGGTCGAGAATTGTCGTCCATGAAGACAAATGCCTCTCCAATATTCTGCCGATATGGGTGCACTATGGGTCGGAGGATGTCATTCAGGTATCGTAAAGCCGTTTCGGAGCCTTCCATGACCACCAGTGGCGTACGTCGGCCCCACATAATGCCACCCCAAAACATCAGGGAACCACCACCTTGCTGCACTCGCTGGACAGTGTGTCTGAGACGTTCAGCCTGACCAGGGTGCCTCCAAACACGTCTCCGACGATTGTCTGGTTGAAGGCATATGCGACACTCATCGGTGAAGAGAACGTGATGCCAATTCTGTGGGGTCCATTCAGCATGTTGTTGGACCCATCTGTACCGCGCTGCATGGTGTCGGGGTTGCAAAGCTGGACCTCGCCATGGACGTCGGGAGTGAAGTTGCGCATCATGCAGCCTATTGCGCACAGTTTGAGTTGAAACACGTCGTCCTGTGGCTGAACGAAACGCATTATTCAACATGGTGGCATTGCTGTCAGGGTTCCTCCGAGCGGCAATCCGTAAGTAGCGGTCATCCACTACAGTAGTAGCCCTTGGGCGGCCTGAACGAGGCCTGTCATCGACAGTTCCTGTATCTCTGTACCTCCTCCATGTCCGAACAACATCGCTTTGGTTCACTCTGAGACGCCTGGAAACTTCCCTTGTTGAGAGCCCTTCTTGACACAAAGTAACAATGCGGACGCGATCGAACTGCGGTATTGACCTTCTAGGCATGGTAGAACTACAGACAACATGAGCAGCGTACCTTCGTCCTGGTGGAATGACTGGAACTGATCGGCTGTCGTACCCCCTCCGTCTAATAGGCCCTGCTCATGCATGGTTGTTTACATCTTTGAG
The DNA here is from genome assembly GCA_946902985.2 of Meconema thalassinum. Lineage (NCBI taxonomy): Eukaryota > Metazoa > Arthropoda > Insecta > Orthoptera > Tettigoniidae > Meconema > Meconema thalassinum. The sequence continues at coordinate 1,846,764,292 of OX336388.2, read as the reverse complement.
CAGTTTTAGTGACATCTATGAACAGTCAAAGGGACTGTATCTTTGATACAATATACACAGTCAACGTCTATATGCCGGAGATCTGGGAACCGAGGTGATGCAAAACTTTTTTTGATGTGTGTATGTTACTCTGCATGGTAATGAAGCGCTTTAACAACTTACGATATGGACTGTTACACCCCCAGAAACTGAGTCTCATAAGCTTCTTTGCAAGGGATCAGTACCTTAAGAGGTGGAACTAAGAATATATTCAGTCACCAGGGCTGCCAACTGTAGTGCTCTATTAGGCTACATTATACCAGGTATATTTTGAACTAATTAGATATTTCGATATTACCAACTTAATTTCGTCATTATTCTAGATAGGTTCATATACTGTAGAATAACCATTGGCATGAAAAGTAGGCTGTATAGTTCTTCACGGAACTTCTTGTTTTTGTATCGAATGGGAGCTCCGATCTGCGATCTGAAAACTGCTATGTACTCTGTCTAGTAGCAGAATTGATATTAATTCATTGCTTACTTTTTAATTTCAAAAACAGAAAAGTTGCTGTATGTTTTTCTAATATCTGATTAAAATTTGAAAGAAAACGGGTAATACGAAAGTTTAGTTTTACTCACTGATTCCAAAGCCGCATCGAAAACCTAAATCGGTTGAATGTAACCGTCGGGATCACTTTGGGAAGTTTGCGAATAGAAGTGTTACTGTATTTGCAACAAGGCGCGCCAGTAGAACAAGGTCATGGAAAGCGGGTTGGTGGAGGGTGGGGGGAGGGTAGGGGAGCGGAGCTCGAGTGATTTGAGAGAGCGACAACCTTGCCAGACGATATGGAATTCCCGAACATCTACTCCAATGTTGCGATTGACTGTGCTGGTTAGTTCTGAATTATTGTCAAGGTCTGGATATTTCTGAGTGATCCTTTGATATTTTACCAGATCCTAGTTACGACTTCTGGTTTTTAGTTCATCGATCTCATTAATCACTTTTTGTTTAATTTATATTACCTGCAACAGTATTCGTTTTTAATGTCCGCTAGGTGTTCTATTTTCGGCACTTTATTTTTTGGTCAGTATTTCTGGTAGAATAGATTTTTAGCCTACTTTCGATTTTTGCAAAAAATGAAAGTAGACTTATGAGATCACTACAGGGCGAAAAAAGTGTGTCTGTCTGTGTGTATGTGTGTGTGTGAGTCTGTGTGTGTGTGTGTGTGTGATTGAGTGTACTCTGAATGTCTGTCCCCCCTTATCAATTCGCACACGGTGAGCGCAAATTGAACGAAATTTGGTACAAAGGTAGCACTAGCAAAGGACACCTCAGTGTCATGTTTTATATTGCCACCATCTTGACGGAAACGTAATGGCGGCCACACAAATGTTCAAAGCTTAAGTCAAATTACGACTAACCTAATCATCCGATCTCTACCAAATTTTGCAACAACATACCTTTTTGGGGGCAGCATCCTTTGACCGAACTAATAGGTCGTCAGTCTAACAGTTTGCGGATGGCGGCCATCTTTGTGTGAAAATCGATTGCCTCTATTAATTCGAACACGGTGAAACCGAATGGAACGAAATTTGGTACAGAGGTAGTACTAGCAAAGGGCACCCCAGTGTCATGTTTTATATCGCCGCCATTTGACGGAAACGTAATGGCGGCCACACAAATGTTCAAAGCTTAAATCAAATTACGACTAACCTAATCATCCGATCTCTACCAAATTTTGCAACAACATACCTTTATGCAGGGAGCATCCTTTGACAAATCTAATAGGTCATTAGCCTAATAGTTTGCGGGTGGCGGCCATCTTTGTATCAAAATAGATTACCCCTATTAATTCGAACACGGTGAAACCGAATGAAATGAAATTTGGTACAGAGGTAGCACTAGCAAAGGGCACCTCAGTGTCATGTTTTATATCACCGCCATCTTGACGGAAACGTAATGGCGGCCACACAAATGTTCAAAGCTTAAATCAAATTACGACTAACCTAATCATCCGATCTCTACCAAATTTTGCAACAACATACCTTTATGGAGGGAGCATCCTCTGACAAATCTAATAGGTCATTAGCCTAATATTTTGCGGATGGCGGCCATCTTTGTGTGAAAATCGATTCGCCCTATTAATTCGAACACGGTGAAACCGAATGGAACGGAATTTGGTACAGAGGTAGCACTAGGAAAGGCCACCTCAGTGTCATGTTTTATATCACCGCCATCTTGACGGAAACGTAACCGCGGCCACCCAAATGTTAAAGGCTAAAATGTAATTACGACCAACCTAATAATCTAGTCTCTACCAAATTTTGCAACAACAAATCTTTATGTGGGAAGCATATTCTGACCAAACTGCTAGATCATCAGCCCAATAGTTTGCAGATGGTGGCCAAGTATGTGTGCAAATCGATTCCCCCTATCAATTCAAACACGGTGAAACCGAATTGAACGGAATTTGGTACAGAGGTAGCACTAGCAAAAGGCACCTCGGTGTCATGTTTTATATCGCCGCCATCTTGACAGAAACGGAATGACGGCCACCCAAATGTTAAAAGCTTAAATCAAATTTCGACCATCCTAATAATTAGATCTCTACCGGATTTTGCAACAACATGCCTTTTTGTGGAAAGCATCTTATGACTGACTACAAGGTCATCAGCCCAATAGTTTGCAAATAGCGGCCATGTATGTGTGCAAATCCATTCCCCAGATCAATTCAAACACGGTGAAACCGAATTGAATGAATTTTTTTACAGAGGTAGCACTAGCAAAGGGCACCTCATATTCATGTTTAATATCCCTATAGCACGTTGTATTTCAACAAGCTACTACAACAAACATTCAATTATACTCCTTGAAAAGGACAAAGAGTTATAACAATACCCATGCATTTAGGAAAAAGTAGGCTATATGTTCTTTACTGAACATCTTTTTTTTTGGTCAATTTTACCCACCAGGTTGGTGGTTCCCACGGACTCAGCAAGGGAACTCACCACTACCGCCTTTCCAGGCAGTGTCCTAGAGCTGGAACACTTGGTAGGATTGGATACAACTGGGGAGGTGTGATCAGCACTTCGACCAGGGGGCCTCACCTGCAAAGCGAACAAGGGCCTCATGAGGGACGGGATGGAAAAGGAAGATTCGGATGGATAGGCAAGGAAGAGGGAAGGAGGCGGCCGTGGCCTTACAGTAGGCCTTACAGTAGTAGATGAAGTGGGAAACCACGGAAAACCACTTCGAAGATGGCTGAGATGGGAATCAAACCCCCTCTACTCATTTGGACTACCCGAGGCTGAGTAGACCCCGTTCCAGTCCCCATACCACTTTTCAAATTTCATGGCAGAGCCGGGAATCGCACCCAGGACCTCCGGGGTGGCAGCGAACCATGCTGACCGCTACGCTACGGAGGTAGAAAAGATACATGCACAATTGTACATATAGGTAGGCTACGACTGGTGGAGAGCGTTACGGTCATCACGTGTAGTTATTTTTTCGTTTTTGTTGAAAAATGGAGCCACCACCAAAACCGATTCAAGGGCGTTCCACTAAATCCCAGGGGAGATTGCGACTAAGCACCAAGAAAAGGAAGCCAGGCCATAAAAATAACAAGTAGTTCCGTGAAGAACTATACAGCCAATTTTCATATATCCTACTTATGTTAATTGCCTCTATCAACATACACAATTTCAGTATGATTGCTGTAATAGATTCGTAGATATTGAGAACCGACTAAATATTTCGGATGGTCGCCATGTTGGATTTTATATATGTAGGTCCTAGAGTTATGTACTGTTACATGCAGATTATTGTGAACGTGTAGTATTCAAACTTCAATCGCATAATTAGGACACAAGAAGTAACAAGGAGATTTTAAAATTTTTCACAGCTGCCATCTTGAGGTTATGGAAACAATTGAAATAATTTAGATGCCAGTGGATTAAAATTCGTATAAGGATTTACTGTACCAAGTTTCACTGCGCGTGGATGGTTAAATTGCGAGAAACGTCCATGTGAATATTTATAATTCGCGTCGCCGCCATGTTGGATTTGTGATCACTAGGTTATTTAAAGTCATATAGGTGAACTTAAGTTCATAACCCCTATGAACATTAAAAAATGCAGTTTGATTGCTAAAATAGATTCGTAGATATTCAGTATCGTCTAAATATTTCGAATGGTCGCCATGTTGGATTGTTAAATGTATAGGCCATAGAGTCATGTACCATTAAAGGAAAATTATTGCGTAGGTTCATTATTCCAACTTTCACTCCGATCGCATGACTACATCACAAGAAATATATACTTAATTTTAAAATTCGCACTGCCGCCATCTTGAGGTTATGTAAACAAATGAAATAAATTAGATACCAGTGGATTAAAATGTGTATGAATATTTCCTGTACCAGGTTTCAGTGTGCTTGGAACATTAAATCGCGAGAAAGGTCTATTTAAAATTTTCAAATTCGCTTGGCCGCCATGTTCGTTTTGTAGTTAACCGGTTTTTGAAAGTCTTATAGATGGACTTCCAGTAGTGCCTTTTATCCCCGTACAAAATTTTAGGGAGATACCGCTAATAGTTTCTGAGATATAGATTGCCGGTGAAATATTTCGCACATCCGCCATCTTGTGATTATGTAAACAATTGAACGAAGTTAGATGTCGGTGCATTACAATGAATATAAACATATACTGTACCAAGTTTCATTGCGTTTGGGTTCAAATCGCGAGAAACGTCTATTTAAAAGTCGCAAATTCGCTTGGCCGCCATGTAGGTTTTGTAGTTACCAGGTTTTCAAAAGTCACATAAGTGAACTTATAGTAGTTCCCTCTATCACCATAGAAAATGTCAGGGTAATATCGGTAATAGTTTCGGAGATATTGAATGCTGGTGAAATATTTCGCACAGCCGCCATGTTGGATTGGTGAGTCGTAACAAAATTTGAAGGGCACGGTCGAGGTCGCCCGGAATAGTACTATGAACTTACCGAGTTTCATTGAAATCGCTCTAGCCGTTTAAAAGTTATTAGGGACACACACACACACACACACACACACACACACACACGGACAAAAGGTGATCTCATAAGCCTATTTTTTCAAAATTGAAAATAGGCTAAAAATAAAACAACCAACCTCTTCATACCCGGTAAGTTTTTTTTTTTCCTAGTTTATATTTGAAATTATATAATTCTTTACGCTTGCATTAGAGAATCTGTAATGCACTGAGCATTTATGATTTCACTTATATTTTACCTGTAGCTTACAAGTTGGATGACTAAACGTCACCCCGAAATCTGCAGGCAACATGGCTGAACAGCGCAGCGGTTGCTTGGTAGGCCTAGGCTCTTCATGGGCTGTAGCGCCACGGGTGTAGTTTGTTTTTTACTTCTAATACACAAGTGTAGGAGTACAAAATAACGAACTATTCAGTGTCAACTTTTTTCAGAGAAGCAAGTTCGACTTCAAATGAAAACAATGCGTTGTGTGGAAAAATAACGGCGTAGCGAATGTGAAAATGAAAAATTGATTTCCGGAAATACTGAATTGGATTGGGATCCATAAAGACTGCAAACAGTACTTTTGAACTACCAGCGGGCAAGGTGAAGACAAACAGCTAACTGCAACCAAACTTATGCTTTATTGCTTGCAGCCCCTAATTGCAAAATGTTCCCAGCTAGTATCAAACACCACCTGCAATGCTGCCGAAAATTATATGTCCCTTGTTGCAAAATTCACGGGAGGTAAGCAGATCAATCGAGGGAAACGAGGTTCCTTCACTCATAGAACCAAAGCTGCCGGCCTGGTCTTTCAGTTTGGACCATCCTGGCACTATAAGACAATAAAATCAGTTTAGAAAAAAAAATGCCACAATAGTGAAGGCCACTGCACTCAGAAGAAAGAGAAGATCAGCTTTCCGAAAAATTTTATTTGCGTCGCGAGAAGGGAAAAGAATGTCCCGACAACAGTCTAATGAAATGAAACGTACTGTCTCACGTGATTATGGAAACCGATCAATGCAGTTGGATTTCGATGAGGTACGGTTGAGAGAGTTTAGTGATGAGAAGATCAAGCAACTACTGCTTAGTGAAGGCCATATACAAAAACTGGAAAAGGAAACAAGGGGCCAAAGGGAAAATTAAAAGTGGCACACAGCTAGAAAGGACAGACTTACGACCTCCAATTTTAGATATGTATGCAAGAGGAAACCTACTTCGAAATGGGCTCCAGTAGCAAAAAACATTCTGTACGGCGAATTTCACTCAAAAGCAATGCAGTATGACGGTGATAATAAGCGAATTGCAAAACGAAATTTAGAGGAGAAATCGGTAGAAAAGTCGAAGAATGTGGTCTGTTCGTACATAAAACTTATGGGATTTTAGGTGCCTCCCCAGACGGATTAATAGGAGACGACGCTATAGTCGAAGTCAAGTGACCTTATTCTGCACGGAATATGACCATACTGGAAGCCTGCAAAAAGGTAAAGGGATTTTGTTTTTCAGAAAGTAAGCGAAAAAGAAAGCCTAGAGAATGTGAAGAACAGTGCCTTTCAGAAGAGAACAGATTGAAAACTCTCCAACACTCACATGATTTTTATTTCCAGAACCAGGTCAAATGGAAATAACATAGCGGGAAATATGTTTTTTGTGGTATGGACGCCTAAGGACATTCGCATATAAACAATAAAGAGGGACGAAACGTTCTGGAGACAAAAAATGCTTATGTAACTGAAATTCTGCTGCGAGAAAATCTTGTTGCCTGAGATCATTGATCCCAGTATGACCAGATCAATGGATATAAGAGAACCTGAGGTGAAGTAAAATACTGAGCGTGTGTAAATCATTAAACGCTATCTTTGATATGGAAAAAATTTAAGCATTGATTTCAAGAACAGCAAATAATTAGGTATAATATTTATGTTTGTTTATAGTAGCCTACGCAGTACTAGTGCCTGAGCTAACAATAGGCAGATGAGAATATCTTAGGAACTTTAATTCTATTATGTACATAATAATTTTGCTCTTGGTATGCTTTTTTATTATTTGTTTATTGTAATAAAATGTCCTACATAAATGAACTTTTATTATTACCTCCATGATAATTGAAGTAAGTTAAAGTGATTGGCCTCACGGAGTCATTCAGATCTCACGAAAAAAAAGAGAATAAGAGTCAAAAGAACCAAAGAACCATACGAATCACCAAAATAAATGTATGTATGTATGTATGTATGTAGGTCAATGTGCGTGCGCATTTGGCCTCTTATAAATCGATAATAGGCAGATGAGAATATCTTAGGAACTTTAATTCTATTATGTACATAATAATTTTGCTCTTGGCATGTATTTTTATAATTTCTTTATTGTTGATCAGAATTTTTCACGGTTTGTGGTTGGGTAGATTTTTGCTAGGAATTAACCTTACCCACAAGGGAAGATGTAGAGAGAAGTTAAGGGAAGTGGGTTTCGGACTAAGGAACAAGTGTGGATAAGAGGACGAGAGTCCAACAGAAAACAAAGACAATGTTTAGAGACGAGTGTCACCGCAAAGCCCGTAAAACACCTAAAGTAGGTATGGATCTGGACGTAGCTAACGGGAAATGCGGCTGGAGCTTGGGCTATTTGCCGGCGGGATTTGATAGTACCTTCCCTTCCAAGCCAAGATTCGGCTACTATGTGGAAGGGTGGTGGTCTGGCAAAGAAAGAAATGATGAGTTTACTACGTATCCCTTCAAAGGAGTTTGTTTTAAACAAATATTTTGAAGAATGCAAACAATTTGAATTAGCCGTGATGTTTTAGTTCTTGAAATTGTAGAATTTCTAAGGAGCAACCGAATGTCTCCAGGAAGAGTAGCAATGAGGCAATTATACCCTTGGAAATAATTTTGGTAAGAGCACCAATAGTTGCATTTAAGAATGGCTAAGCTTTTACCCAGCATGTGCCGACTAAAAGTTTAGACAATGAGAAAAACTTAAATTAGGAACACCAACCATTAGTTGTAGAGAAAAACTCAACAAACAGGAAGCTGGCAGAGCTAGCTATACTTGCCTTACTGGCTAGTTAGAATTAGCTATAAAAGCTAAGAGCGACTTTAATCAGTTTGTGACTAAGAGTTCTTGCTCAAATGCAACAAATAGTGGAACCGTTATTAATTTCATTTGTGAGTTTTTTAAAGGAGGTGTAAGCCTATAGGAAGAGTCGGGGAAGACAGGATCTTGCCTAATCTTTATTTTATAGAAAATGATGAAGCAAAAAATATAGTTTGATTTATTTAACAATGCGTAGAATGTGATCAATTTTAGCAAAGATATAATTTGATTTCTTAAAACCATTGAGGTCTCAGACCTCCTAAATTATTTAAAGTTTGCACTAGGCAATTAAAAATTTTTGGTTTGGAACCTTTTATAACCATTAAAATCTGCATAAGATTTTAAAATGCTGCTAAGATTAACAAATTGAAAATTTAAAGGTAATTAACGTAATCAAAGTTAAACAAGTACTTTACGAATTCCTATATGGGCATCTTAAAAGTATGAACGAATAACAGCTTCGAAATTATAAAAACAAAAACAAAAAGAGAAATTAAATAGAAGTTTCTATAACTTCTTATATTGAGGCAGAAATTACTAGTATAATTTATACAAATAGGGCAGGTCACTTATTGTGAAACCTGAAGAGAAAAATTGAGAAGAAGTTTCTAGAACTTCTATGTTTAAACAGGATCACGAGGAAAAATAGGGCAAGTTACCCTTTCGTGAAACCTGGATCAACGAGATTAATGAAAAGTTGAGTACTTAGAACATAAACAATTCCTGTACTAGCAGGAAAAGAACATAGATTAATATGCAGTTTATAACTGCTGATATTTAAACAGAGTGAATAAGTTATAAATGGAGAAATGTTGGGAGGGCGCCTATGGTTTGGCGAGGCCTCATTGAAAAGGACATAAATTTAAAGATTAACCTAATTTGTTAGTAAAGAGTGGTTGCGGAAGATGAAATAGGAACTTTGTGGAGAATGTTCTTGGCCTTTTTTTTTTCGGACGAGCGCGGCGCGGATGAGAAGTTGAACGAGCACTGGTTTCACAGTAGTCTATTGATGTGGTTGAAAAGTTCACTATTGTAGCACAGAATGTTTATAGAAAGGAAAGTTATTGCTGTGGTGTAGAATAACTAGTTACATTTTGGTTTGAGAGAGGCTATTGGGTTGAAAAATTTGTAGCTTATAGTTGAATGCAGCGGACGAATACCCACGAAGGAAGATACATTAGGTGTTGATTTGCTGTTCATTAAGGTTTAGCTTGTAGATGAATTGTTTGGCGTGGAACATTCCAGAACAATCATAACTGTTGAATTGGGTAAATAAAGTCCAGCGGTGGAACGAGCTAAGTTTTCTATAGACAGTATTTAGTTTAATAAGAATCCCACGGTGTGAGAGCTCATTCTCAGTTAACATGTAAAAGAAATGCTGCTTTGTTTTGCAAGATTAGCTGTCTTAGATAGACAAAGCCTGACATCGAAATCCCGCGAAGATTGCAATTGCACAGCATTTAGCAACATCTTACTGTCTATAGAACGGTATTAAAAGCGTATAGCTAATTAAAAGCGATTAAAATATGAAGAACATTGTACTTAGCTCCTTTCTGTGGTAGTCGATCCAGGTGACCGTTAGTTAAGATCCAGACATGGCGTCCGATTCAACATTTTGTCTCTCGAGGAGAGGATACGAGCCCTAGATAGGCTCCATCTGGAGGTCTTGACGACTGAAGCACAAGTGAGGCCTGCTCAACGAAGCGCGGAGGGACCAGAGAAGGAAAAAGAGTGGGGGTAGGAGACAAAGGAATATACATAAGAATGACAAACATTACAGAAATTAAGTATCTTGATGAAATGGTCTTCAAAGAGTTGATAGCAGACTCACTAGCAAAGCCTGGTGGATGGGAATGTAGACGAAGTCCTCTTGATCACAGATATGATAGCTGGCGATAGCGACGAGATCTGGTGGCTAAATTGGTAAGGAAGTCCTCTTGTACATGAAAAAATTGAGGAAGTTCAGAGATTCGCTGCTAGATGACGCTAGGTTGGTCATGGAAGATATATATACTAGAACAGACTTACAGGTAAAATAAGCAAAGTGCATAAACAAAGAAAAACCAGGAAATCACTGTTGGTGTTTGCGAAAAAGGAAGGAATGAAGTAAAGCAAAGAGCAGCAAAAGCTCACTCTGTCTTACCGTGTATTCAAAAGAATACACCAGTGGTCTTGTTTGTTATGTCTAGACGATACCTACAGTAGAGTTGGACGTGCACTTCGGATAGTTTTTGGAAAAGATATTCCCAAAAAATCTGAACATGAACATAACTTGTCCATCTTTTTTTCTAAAATATCAAGAACGTGCCAACTACAAACCAGTCATATCTCTCTATACATTATTCAATTTCACCTCGAGTGAGACCAGTCGCTGCTCTGTTCGGTAAGACTTATGCCCTACAAAGTATAACTATTGTCGGAACAATATGTTCCTTGGTTCGGGAGTTTATCCTCAAATAACTCTCAAACAGTTACTTAGAAGGGAATCCAGCGCTGTCAGCATCTATCCTGAGTGTGTTTTCACCGGTTTTTCCACAATCCCTCCAGGTAAATGCCGAGATAGTACCGTACGTGAAGTTTCAGGGCACCTGCCCCATCCTTGACTCTAATATAGTTACACACATAATCAACTACACGGGACTGATGATGATAATAATAATAACGTTATTGGTTTTACGTCCCTTTTAACTACTGCAGCTTTTAGAGACACCGAGGTGCCGGAATTTTGCCCCAAAGTGGATCTTTAACTTGCCAGTAAATCTAATGACACGGCTCCCTCGCGTTTGCGCATCCTCAAATGCCAACTGGCTGCACCAGGATTTGATCCTGCAACCTTGGGCACAGCAAGCGAGAACGTTACCGCTGAGCCACGCAGCCTGCCATAGGTACTGATGACCAAGATGTCCCAAGCCCCTACAATGTATTATTACCAACAAGAATGTTAGAGGAAGTAAGAAAGGTATCTGTACGAACACATTGTGTCAACGTTACATATTGTGACACTACTACAGTAGGCTATAGTTTTATTGCTCAGATATTGTTTCACGTCTAGGCACTTGTACACGTAACTCGTCGAACTATAATATTTGTGACAAGAGGAAGACAACTCCCTCCTGTCGTCAAATTGTTCCCTTCTCCCTCCGCCCTGTCAGCGTGTTCTGCATTTTCCTTGCGCAAGAGATCTTGTGGAGCCGCGCCGCCTACCACCCTTTTCAAAACAATTCCCAAACTAATGCTGTCGATTCCATTCACCCGATTTTAATTCTGAACAAGTAGTTCCGTGAAGAACTATACAGCCTATTTTCATATATCCTACTTATGTTAATTGCCACTATCAACATACACAATTTCAGTTTGATTGCTGTAATAGATTCGTAGATATTGAGAACCGACTAAATATTTCGGATGGTCGCCATGTTGGATTTTATATATGTAGGTCCTAGAGTTGTGTACTGTTACATGCAGATTATTGTGAACGTGTAGTATTCAAACTTCAATCGCATGATTAGGACACAAGAAATAACAAGGAGATTTTAACATTTTTCATAGCTGCCATCTTGAGGTTATGGAAACAATTGAAATAAATTATATGCCAGTGGATTAACATTCGTATAAGGATTTACTGTACCAAGTTTCACTGCACGCGGATGGTTAAATTGCGAGAAACGTCCATGTGAATATTTATAATTCGCGTCACCGCCATGTTGGATTTGTGATCACCAGGTTATTTAAAGTCCTATAGGTGAACTTAAGTTCATAGCCCCTATGAACATTAAAAAATGCAGTTTCATTGCTAAAATAGATTCGTAGATATTCAGTATCGTCTAAATATTTCGGATGGTCGCCATGTTGGATTGTTAAATGTATAGGCCATAGAGTCATGTACCATTAAAGGAAAATTATTGCGTAGGTTCATTATTCGAACTTTCACTTCGATCGCATGACTACGTCACAAGAAATAAAAACTTAATTTTAAAATTCGCACTGCCGCCATCTTTAGGTTATGTAACAATTGAACTAAATTAGATACCAGTGGATTACAATGTGTATAAATATTTCCTGTACCAGGTTTCAGTGCGCTTGGAACATTAAATCGCGAGAAAGGTCTATTTAAAATTTTCAAATTCGCTTGGCCGCCATGTTCGTTTTGTAGTTAACCGGTATTTGAAAGTCTTATAGATGGACTTCCAGTAGTGCCCTTTATCTCCGTACAAAATTTTAGGGAGATACCGCTAATAGTTTCAGAGATATAGAATGCCGGTGAAATATTTTGCACATCCGCCATCTTGTGATTATGTAAAAAATTGAACAAAGTTAGATGTCGGTACATTACAATGTATTGTGCCCAACTGGTCACGGCAGTCTGGTATCGAACTCAGGGCCTTATCAGAGAAGACCAGGCAAATGGTTATGCCTAAGGTCGAACCAGTGGTCTCTAAGGGGGAGCCATTATATGGAACCCACAGAGCAATGAGAGGTCTACTGACACATAATAGTCTAGCGTGATTTCACGATTATTTAGGTGCAAATCATAGAAATTGAAAGGAGAAATTATAAGCAAAATGCAAGGAAATGTACGTTTTCAGTGCATACGAAGTCGAGAGAGGCTAGTATTGAAGTCTGACAAATGACTTTTAAAAGTAGGCGGAGTAGCCCAGGCGCCTACGGAACTGTTTCTGTCTAGGGCGGTCAGACAGCTCAAAATTAATGACCCGGGAATCCACCGGTCGACAACGAGAGAAGCTTTGGCGGGACCAAGCCCACAAGAAATTAATTAATTACAGATAAATGGAGCATTGTAATGCAATGGAACATACACATAGATGAATGTATTCACGGAGGAGTAATTTAGGAGTGGTTTTTCACCTAAAATTACGCCTATTTCTCAAAATGACCGCATTGCAACCTAACTCACGCTCGAGAGCATGGATACTTTAACCAACCAGCGGGAAATCCCCACCGTAGCATCCCACGCGCTGAACTAAGGCAATTAATTGTAATTAATTGGCCGAAGCGATCGCCGGCACGCGAGTGTTTTTAAAACCTCCACGCCTAGATAAACAAGATGCAGTTGTTATTTCGGCTGAAGACGGAGTATTTCAAGAAGGGAGTCGCTCTCACGTGTCCCGTGAACTATTTTGTGCAAGAAACCAATATAAGGGAAGAGCACCCTACGCCGAGGGTCAGTGATGGTCAGTCGAGGCCAGTTACACGTCAGTCGAAGTCAGTTGAAGTCACTTGTTGGTCAGTCGAAGTCAGTCGAAGTCAGCTACACGTCAGTTACACGTCTGTTATGGTTCAGTGGAAAGCAGTTGAAGACGTCAGACGGTCGCTCGAGTTGGAAGTTAGTTCTTTGTCTACAAGCGCTCTGCAGTAAGCACGCCAATTATTAAAATATCAGCGTACCGCCGTTGAAGACAATGGAGGCAAATTGTAAGCTTCATCAGTGATAATGAAGTGCATAAAAGGTAACAAAGTGCAGATATTGCTTTATTATCTGACACAGATATAAATTCGCTACAGCGAATAGGAACTGATAATGTTTGGAACAGTTCGTATACCGGAAGGTATTGTCAATTATATGACATCAGCATTAGGAGCACTCCAGTGATGGGAGAGTGGAAGTTATTGCCACCTATCCAGGACAGTGAGGTAAACGGGAGTGCAGGGAACTAGGATCGAACATCTATAAAAACGCTACTAGATTTCACGGAGACCAGCGGTTATCGTAAGTCATCGCATCTCTGAGGTCAAGCGTAGGTGAAATCCAGATTAAGGATCAACATGTGAAATGATAGATGAAGTGTATGAATTGTGAAATAATAATTTAAAGTGTTAATGTGTTTAATGTTTAATATTCAGTGTTTATCAGTGGTAAAGGCCACTTGTGGTAATATGTGCATCATGTGTAAAAAGTGTGAATCTCAGTGTTGTGTATTGGATATCATGATGGATTAAGTCAAATCATCATGGTAGAGCTCAGGCGGAGATACTGGTACTTTCCAGCCAGAAGGAAACGTGAGTAAACATGCAAATAATAACATTATAATGGCATAGTTCACCATGTAACGATTAATCACTTTGAAATTAAAGAAGTAATAGTCACTTACTGAACGAGTTTTCACCACTCGTCTTGAATAAAGTATGACTTTGAAGGTGATTTGCTTAGGACCATGTAGGTCAAAATAGTGATGGATCTAAACGTTAAAATAATAATAATAATAATAACTGGGGTCGGCAACCATAAAGTAAGGGCAGAATTGGCCTAAGTAATGTTCAAACAGTGTCATGTCTAATTTAAGATACTGTCATTTGGTAAACAGTAAAGAATGTAGTGTGGAATATCGCGAATACGAGAGCTTTTCTCAGTGTCAGTGAAAATTTGAATAAATATGTGAATTTAAAGTAAGCCAGTATATTTATACATTTGTGTTAGGAGCTATGTAAAGCTTTGGCTTAAATAATATAACATGAAGAACGCAGGTACCTTGATAATGGAGTCATATATGTGAAATATTGTTTAGCCGCATATAGCGTGCAGATTAACGTAGAATCCAGTGATTTACGTAAGATAAGCACGGGAAAGACTAGTATAGCTTGCGCGTGAGGTGAAAATGGGCTTAATCTTCGAGAAGTATCGCCTTTGTGCATACTGTATGTGTTACGCAACGATTTGGATAGATTCTGTCTATTGCCAACGCTTGCATTGAATTATAGCCACTATGGACGCCCAGCGAGGCGCGGTGAGCATTTTTACTTATGGTCTGCCCGAGAGGTAGAATCATATTCGTCGACGAGGAACGTGGTTCCAAAATATATATGTAAATGACAGCTGCTGATGATAACCATGGGGTTTCATTATGATGCGCGTCTTTAAAGCCACAAGTAATCACCTTAGAACGGCAATGCTATCATTAGAATTCCACCCCTGCCATGAATGTTTAATAGGAGCCATTTGAGCCCAAATACACTGTAAAGTTAGGTGTTAATTAATTAAAAATGACTCAATTACTTAGGACCATGCCTAGCGGATCTTTCTTGTTATATAATTGTAAACAAGGATGGCCTTGAAGGTAGAGAGAGACAGGAAATGTGGACCATTTCCGTGGCAGCCATCTTGGAGAGCTGTCTGGAACTAATTTTATGACCTGCTGAGGGGAGTGAGGTCGCTCGACCGATCCCTTGTCAATTACGGTCACAATAGGACACTGAGAGGTCTCGGTATTCAATAATGCAATTAAAATATGAGTATTTTAGTGATGCAAATGGAATTAATTGGTGTATGGCAACTCACATACGTGGTTGAACCATAGAAATCTGATGATATTTGGCGAAGTTATCCTCTGAGGGGGAAGGCTGAACCAAAATAATGTAGGCATCTTCTTTAAAGTGCATTTTGCCAGTTTATGCTAATTTAGGAAAAACGGGTATGTGTTTTTTTCCCAGAACATGACACAGTTGTATCTATAATAAGCCCGACAAGACCCAGATAATCGTTATATGGTGAAACTATAAATATTCTATCCATGTTTATGTTTATTTTATGATTAAGAAGCATGACTCAATTTCCTAGAGCGTTCATAGGGATGGAAAGAAGGAAGATGATTCGCACGACACAACAAAATATGTGCTAATAAATGTAGAAAACATTGAAGTAATGATAATTAAAGTAAATGTCGTAGAAGACGGAATAATGTCTTAGAAATTCATGTTTATGTGACATGTGGTTTTTGTGTTAAGATACTTCCATTAAATAAAATTGTGTCACATGACGGACACTATGAAAACCTTGTAATCTGAACTATTATTGACAGGATATTAGAAGTAGGTTTGAGTGCATTGTAGCGCTATTTTTATGGAGAAAGCTCACAGAATAACCCTATTTATTTGTGGGAATTAATTGTAATTTGTCCTTTGTTTTGTATTTGTTGTACAGCCATGATTTTAGACCAGTAAATGTTTTATTCATAGGAATGTTGTGTATTTCCTGTAGAGTAGTTGCCTGATAGACTCAAATCCTGAACATGTGGTCGTATTGTGGGCATGAACGTCCCATACCTCGAAAGACCGTGAGCTAGTTGGGATACGAACACATGGTCCACATGGTGACGATCGGGTACATGGGGGAGTTGTCTCTGTACTTGGATTGAGTCACAGGTAATTACTTAAGTCGGTCAAGGTATTAATGGTAGAAGCAAATATAGCATAGAATTTAGGACAGAATAGGAAGACCGCATCCCATTTGTTAATAAGCCACCACATTAAAAATAATTGTTAATCCTCCATAAGACATGCTTATATAATTGTAACTTTCATAAACCATAGCCATAGATAACACATATAAAATAACATGACGCTGATATGTGGGGCCAGTTTAAAATACAGGTAACCTCCACTTAAGCATCATGAGCATGGCATAAAATAAGCATGTTGACTACCCTAATTTAACATGTCACCCACGTGTGATATGACTCTTATTGTTAACATGTCACCCATGAGTGGGCCACCATGAATGCTCTTAAAAATTAACATGGCACCCACGTGTGATCTCTCATATTATTAACATGGCGCCCGTACGTGGTTGGCTTATGGGATTTAGAAAAACCCCATAATAATAGCATGGTTTTCATGGGGAAAACCATAGAAATAATTTTTTTTTCCTCAAACTTGGTTTGAGCGATTGTGAGTCTTTCTAGATGATGTTCAGACGTCAGACAAATGTTGTCAGACGGGTACGAGGGTCTATACCCATTCCATAGTTAGTTTTGACATTTTATAATATGTTGTTGTTGTTGTCGCGGGATCGGAATCCTTTCTTTCCAATAGAACGCGCCAGTGTCTTCAGCTAGGGCCTACCTGAATCTCAAATTAAGTAGTACAGGATGGCCGGAACGGAAGAGGTACTCAGGTGTATCGCCGAGTTAAGGGAACATTTCGATGTTATAAATGCTAAAAGTAAGGAAGAATCCAAAGCATTTAAAGATGAAATAGCGGATAGGCTAGAGGCTAGTCAAACTGAGGTAAGCCAGATGTTGGCCACAGTCAATACTAGACTAGAGGCTAATCAAGCTGAAATAAATACTAGACTAGAGGCTAATCAAGCCGAAATAAATACTAGACTAGAGGCTAGTCAAACTAATGTAAACACGCAGTTAGAATTAAACCTAGGAGAGGTTAATAAGAAAATGGACGACGTTAAGGAGTCTGTCCAGAGACAGGTAACTAAGAATATTGTTAGCGTGATCTCAGAAATGCAAAATGATAACGAAAAACGCTTTGAGTCTATTGAATTAAAATTAGAAAGCAATTTGCAAATGTGTAGAGAGTCACAGCGTGAAATTAACGATAATTTAAACAGTATGTCCCGGGAGCTTAAAGACATTCAAAGTCAGAATGAAGCTAACACGAAACGTCAGTTAGAACAATTTAACACGTTTACTCAGACCGTGGATCATAGGTTCGAGGATAATGAACTAAAATGGAATACGCGAATGGCAGGGTATGCCAAGGCTGTAGACGAAGCTTTAAAAAAGCAGGACCAAAATATCCTTGACCAATGCAAGGAAATGCAGGAAATAAAGACGTCTGATCGAGATAATAAGGAAATAATGTCTAATATGAAGATACAAGTTGGAAAAGTGCAGAAAGAGTTGGAAAACACTCAGAATGACTTAGCAGTTCTCCATAAAAGACAGGACGAAGACCAAGGAGAGATCACAAAAATAAGGACTGAAATATCTCATATACAAGGTCACATTCAACGGGAAGTTACAGGCTTACGCGAAGAGTTAGAGCTTCGAGAAGGCTTAAAGACTGAAGCCAGTGATAAGACTCTTGCCGAAGTAAGAGAAAGTCTAGCAGGGGAAATTATCCACCTGAAGGAAAACCTTAAGGATAATAAAGAAAAGGTATTTTCTATGGCAGAAAGAAACCGAGATCGCCTCGAGAAAATAGAACGAGAGGTATTAGCTCGTTTGGAAAGGACTGAAAACAGGCACAGCCAATTAGAAACGAGAATGATAGCGCAGGAAGAATCCATGTTGCGGAATCCTAGGTCTAGCGAAGGAAGTATAGACGAGAATAGGAGGAATAAATGGGCAGAGATAGAAATACAGCCCACTCCAAAGAATGCAGCAATGCCAAGTGACAGCCCGTATGCCACACCTGGTATGCCAATGGCTATGTCAACACCGCAGGAAAATGCTGTACAGAACCAAATAGTCACAGTTATAAGGGCTAGTGATGAAAAACCAAAGAAATACTCTGGGAGTAATTCTAATATGACACCCAAGTACTGGCTTAAAGAAGTTTCCGAGTACTTGAATGATGCAAAAGTACCGCCAGAGCGCAGGTTGAGAGCGATTGAAAAA
This sequence comes from Meconema thalassinum, assembly GCA_946902985.2. NCBI lineage: Eukaryota > Metazoa > Arthropoda > Insecta > Orthoptera > Tettigoniidae > Meconema > Meconema thalassinum. The sequence goes on along the minus strand of OX336388.2, from coordinate 1,846,745,840 downwards.
CTCACCGAAGGAGAATGTGCTCTATGGTTTAGAAGTTTTAGGTACACGTTCGACACCGTTGAGGAATTTCGCCAAGCATTTTTAAGCAGGTATTGGAACGCGAGCGTACAACAAAATCTCAGACTGGACTTGTATTCCAGGCGTTACAGTACTAGTAACCCGACCAAGTACGGAGAGTTTTTTGTGAACCAATTATGCCGTTTTCGCGAGCTCGACGAAGGACTCAGAGAGTCAGACTTATGCATAGCTATAGCTAAGCAGCTGCCGTATGAAGTGCAGCGCCTGCTAATCTCAGCAAACGCAAAAACTGCAATCGATATGGAGGAGGTGCTGAGACAACTTGATTTAACCACAGTGCAGCACGCAAGACAAAGCCGACATGTGGAACAAGTTAATATGACGAATACGCCGATCGAGCCAACGAAGGTGCAGACGAAATCCAAGTCTACAAGCACCGAAACAGAAAAATCCGACTGGCAGCGCGAAGGACGCGAAAACCAAAATTGGAGGCCAGCGTATCGAGGAGGTTCGAACCGTGGTAACCGAGGAAGGAAAAACTGGAATCAGCGTGGTACCAGAGACCAGCAGCTGGATAACAGAAGAAATTACGGCCGAAATGGGAATAACCAAGGATGGAGATCCCAAGAGCAGAGTCGTGGGTTCGATGAAGAGGCGGAAGAACGCTATCATGCATCTTTAAGATACATGGAAGAGCGCGGAGATGATCCAAGACAATCGCGAGTTCACTGGGATGAAGCGATTCGGAATAGAAGGTCACCCGACATATATCAAAATGATGATGGTGCCAAAAGTCTGGAACTTCAGCAGCATGAAGACAGGCAGAAGAACTCCACAAAGAATGGAGCAATTGAAAAAATAACAACACCAATTTTAAATGACCAGAGAGAGATAGGGTCAGGATGGAATACAGTAAATGTTATTAACTGGATTGCCAAACCTGAGGAGCTTATCGAAGACCTCGATGAAAGAACGGTCAATGTAAGAAGGGAACTACCTATTATTATTGTAAACATTGCGGGAACGAAAGTAAGAAGCCTCATCGATACAGGATCAACAGTGAGTTTGATAACCCAGGCATTATACAATGAAATCCAGAGTAAAATCCACGTATTGAAAATACCCATTTCAAGCGTGAAAATAAAAGGTGTCATACCAGACAAAGTTATGATATGCAGATACCAAGTATTTTTAGATCTGCAGATAGGGAACTCTACATTTTCACAGAGCTTCCTACTTGTAAATAAGCTGCCATATAACCTTATTGTTGGGATGGATTTCATAAGAGAGTATAAAGTTATTATAGATCTCTCGCAAGACATTGTAATGTTTCGCGCAAGTGAGGGAAAGGAAGACTTAGAACTCTCATTAAGACATAATGAAGCGAGACAAGAAGAATACGTATGGCATACATACGGAGATATGACTGGGGAGGCAGTGTCGACAGTAGAAGATATTGAGGAAGAGTTGGCAACACTGGCCGCAGACATTGAAAAAGATCTCGAACCAAAATTTGAAGAATGCCTGGAAGAGAAGATTGAGGAAGCTAAATTTGGTCCAGAATATAAGAAAATGCTAAGGGAACTGCTATTCGAGTATAAAGGAGTCTTCGATTCGAGACCTGGCCGGATCAAGAATTTCCAGTATGCGTTTCAAGTCAGCGATTGGACGCCATTTAAACAGAAGCCGTATCCTGTAGCTGAGAAACATTATTTAAAGGTCAAAGAAGCGATACAGGAAATGCTAGAAGCAGGCGTCATTGTAAAGACAGCCACACCTTATGTCAGCCCACTGGTAGTTGTACCGAAACAGGATGGAAGCGTGAGGATATGCCTGGACCTACGAAATTTGAATTCCAAGGTTATACCGGAATTTGATACAGTTCCACCCATTAAGGAGGTACTCAGAAGGTTCAAAGGAAAGACTGTATTCTCAAATCTTGATCCAACGGCAAGTTTTCACCATCTTGCTCTGGAAGAGAAAACAAGTCTATTAACCGGATTTTTATTTGACCAGCACACGTACTCCTACGTCCGTCTTCCATTTGGATTAAAAACAGCAGGTTCAGCGTTGATACGAGCGCTAGATAGGAACCTATCCGAAGAAGTAAAAGCTACAACCATATGCTACGTAGATGATATACTACTGACCTCTGAAACAGTTGAAGAACATGTCAGAGATCTACGCAAGTTGTTATATGACCTAAGTCAGGCTAACTTCAAGGTCAATATAAAGAAGTCTAACTTTGCTCAGAGAGAAGTTAAATTTCTAGGTCATGTAATCGATGCACAAGGAGTTAGGCCTAATCCGGGAAAACTGGAAGTCATAAAACGTTTCCCGAGACCAACGAAGGTGAAGAACGTCAGGCAATATCTAGGCGTTATTGGATTCTTATCGAACCATTGTCCGAAGTACACCGAGACTGTAGCACCACTCCAAGACTTACTTAAAAAGGGAGGAAGATGGCGATGGACGGAGCAATGCGAGGAAGCCTTCGTGAAATCTAAACAGATGCTGTTAGATTATGTGAAATTGGGATATCCTGACTACACTCAGAAATTTATCATCCAGACTGACGCATCCTTCGTAGGCATTGGAGCTATGTTGTATCAGGAAAATAAGGACAGGCCAGAGGAGAGAACTTATATCGCATTCATCAGTAGAAGGTTGAGGCCTAATGAAAAGAATTATACGGTCACGGAGATCGAATTACTTGCGATACTGTATGCATTACAGTATTGGCACAAGCTGATTTATGGTTTTAGAATTATTTTGAGAACAGACCATAAAGCCCTAACGTTCCTGCTGAAAACTGACTTGTCGAGTCAAAGACTGACAAGGTGGTCCCTATACATACAACAATTTCAAGTGGAAATAGAATATTGCCCGGGGAAGGACAATATCATACCTGATTTGCTAAGCAGATACCCTACAGCAGAGGAAGAAGAAACTCTAGCTATTGAAATAGAAGATAGAGATCAGAAGACCTTAGATGATCTAAGGAACATCACCGTTTTTCAACGTGAAGATCCCTGGATACGGTTGATGATAAATTACTTCGAGGGAAAGCTGGATAGAGGAACCCCGATGTATATGGAAGCTGAAGCACTTTCAACGGAATATCTATGGTTTAACCAGATGCTACATAAATGGAGCGACTCTGACCACACAAAACCTAGGATTGTTGTACCACCAGCATTGCAGAGAAGGCTAGTTTGGCTAGCACACCGAGCTTTTGGACATTCAGGTGTAGATAAGACTGTTGCCCTGCTTAAGGAGGCGTTTATTTGGCCTAAACTTAGAGAAACAGTCAGAAATACTATCAGGACATGTGATATGTGCCAACGAGTAAAGCCTAACTCGTACTTAATGAGGCAGAAACCTATACCACTCTTACCAGAGAAGCCATGTCAGCTCCTGGCGCTGGACAACTTTGGGCCACTGCCTAGAGCTAGAAGAGGAAATAAACACATCCTAGTTGCACTAGACGTGTTTTCCAAAATGGTAGTCCTGTGTCCAATTCAGAAAACCAGTACAAAACAAGTACTTAAGAGGCTGAAGGAAAGAATCATTCCTATATTAGGACAGCCAGAAAACATCTTATCGGATCACGGAAGCTGTTTTACCAGCGTAGAATTTCGCAGGGAGTTGGAAAATCTGGGCATAAGACAGATTTTGTCCACGGTTAGGCACCCGGAGTCGAACTCAGCTGAGAGAGTTATGAGGGAGGTGCAGAAATACATGAAGATATACTGCTCTACTGAGAATTGGAAATGGATTGACGTGCTTGAGATTATTGAATATTGTATCAACAATACTGTGCACGAAGCTACAGGAGAGGTGCCAGTGAGCTTACATCTCGACAGAAGACCCGAGAGGCCATGGAATAATGTCATCCAGACACCCGTCGATGCACAACTTGGACGTGAGTTGAGAATCCAGAGGACGTTCGAGTATCTCAAGAAACAAGCAGATAAACGACAGCGGAGAAACAGGAGGAAACGCTATCATAGACCGCTACTCGTGGGAGAATACGTCTTATTGAAAAAAACCGCCAGTTCAGATCCTGAGAGCAGGAAATATAAGAAATTTCAGCACGCTTATCTCGGACCCTACCTGATTATAAGGGATCTGCAGAATAACGCATATCGGATTAAAGATGAGGCAACAGGTAGAGAAGTTGTGGTAAATGCCGCAAATCTGAAATTATATAGTCCACCAGAAGACTATGAAGCGAGAGAAGAGCAAGCTACACACATTCAAGTGAACGAGGAATCATTACGTATGCACGGAAAGGTTCTGGAGAAAAGCTTGCAGACTCGAGAAGGGTCGAAGAAAAGAAAACAGCTCGCCAGCCCAGCGGACACGAGGGGAGAATGCAGCTGTCGACTGCAGGAGTTTTACGACCAGTTAAAGGGAGCCGCGGCGGAGTTAGAGGAGATGAATGAACAATTGAGACAGGAAAACGAAAGTCTACGAGACAGCAGACAAGAGTGGAGTGGGAAAACGTGAAAGCCCATTGCCAAGAGCAATGACCGCTTAAAGCAAACACTGCAAGGAGTTGATACAAGCTGATAGGCCCGAAAAATTCACTTATGAAATGAATTTTTCGAACTTAGCAGGAGAAAGATGTGCCCAACTGGTCACGGCAGTCTGGTATCGAACTCAGGGCCTTATCAGAGAAGACCAGGCAAATGGTTATGCCTAAGGTCGAACCAGTGGTCTCTAAGGGGGAGCCATTATATGGAACCCACAGAGCAATGAGAGGTCTACTGACACATAATAGTCTAGCGTGATTTCACGATTATTTAGGTGCAAATCATAGAAATTGAAAGGAGAAATTATAAGCAAAATGCAAGGAAATGTACGTTTTCAGTGCATACGAAGTCGAGAGAGGCTAGTATTGAAGTCTGACAAATGACTTTTAAAAGTAGGCGGAGTAGCCCAGGCGCCTACGGAACTATTTCTGTCTAGGGCGGTCAGACAGCTCAAAATTAATGACCCGGGAATCCACCGGTCGACAACGAGAGAAGCTTTGGCGGGACCAAGCCCACAAGAAATTAATTAATTACAGATAAATGGAGCATTGTAATGCAATGGAACATACACATAGATGAATGTATTCACGGAGGAGTAATTTAGGAGTGGTTTTTCACCTAAAATTACGCCTATTTCTCAAAATGACCGCATTGCAACCTAACTCACGCTCGAGAGCATGGATACTTTAACCAACCAGCGGGAAATCCCCACCGTAGCATCCCACGCGCTGAACTAAGGCAATTAATTGTAATTAATTGGCCGAAGCGATCGCCGGCACGCGAGTGTTTTTAAAACCTCCACGCCTAGATAAACAAGATGCAGTTGTTATTTCGGCTGAAGACGGAGTATTTCAAGAAGGGAGTCGCTCTCACGTGTCCCGTGAACTATTTTGTGCAAGAAACCAATATAAGGGAAGAGCACCCTACGCCGAGGGTCAGTGATGGTCAGTCGAGGCCAGTTACACGTCAGTCGAAGTCAGTTGAAGTCACTTGTTGGTCAGTCGAAGTCAGTCGAAGTCAGCTACACGTCAGTTACACGTCTGTTATGGTTCAGTGGAAAGCAGTTGAAGACGTCAGACGGTCGCTCGAGTTGGAAGTTAGTTCTTTGTCTACAAGCGCTCTGCAGTAAGCACGCCAATTATTAAAATATCAGCGTACCGCCGTTGAAGACAATGGAGGCAAATTGTAAGCTTCATCAGTGATAATGAAGTGCATAAAAGGTAACAAAGTGCAGATATTGCTTTATTATCTGACACAGATATAAATTCGCTACAGCGAATAGGAACTGATAATGTTTGGAACAGTTCGTATACCGGAAGGTATTGTCAATTATATGACATCAGCATTAGGAGCACTCCAGTGATGGGAGAGTGGAAGTTATTGCCACCTATCCAGGACAGTGAGGTAAACGGGAGTGCAGGGAACTAGGATCGAACATCTATAAAAACGCTACTAGATTTCACGGAGACCAGCGGTTATCGTAAGTCATCGCATCTCTGAGGTCAAGCGTAGGTGAAATCCAGATTAAGGATCAACATGTGAAATGATAGATGAAGTGTATGAATTGTGAAATAATAATTTAAAGTGTTAATGTGTTTAATGTTTAATATTCAGTGTTTATCAGTGGTAAAGGCCACTTGTGGTAATATGTGCATCATGTGTAAAAAGTGTGAATCTCAGTGTTGTGTATTGGATATCATGATGGATTAAGTCAAATCATCATGGTAGAGCTCAGGCGGAGATACTGGTACTTTCCAGCCAGAAGGAAACGTGAGTAAACATGCAAATAATAACATTATAATGGCATAGTTCACCATGTAACGATTAATCACTTTGAAATTAAAGAAGTAATAGTCACTTACTGAACGAGTTTTCACCACTCGTCTTGAATAAAGTATGACTTTGAAGGTGATTTGCTTAGGACCATGTAGGTCAAAATAGTGATGGATCTAAACGTTAAAATAATAATAATAATAATAACTGGGGTCGGCAACCATAAAGTAAGGGCAGAATTGGCCTAAGTAATGTTCAAACAGTGTCATGTCTAATTTAAGATACTGTCATTTGGTAAACAGTAAAGAATGTAGTGTGGAATATCGCGAATACGAGAGCTTTTCTCAGTGTCAGTGAAAATTTGAATAAATATGTGAATTTAAAGTAAGCCAGTATATTTATACATTTGTGTTAGGAGCTATGTAAAGCTTTGGCTTAAATAATATAACATGAAGAACGCAGGTACCTTGATAATGGAGTCATATATGTGAAATATTGTTTAGCCGCATATAGCGTGCAGATTAACGTAGAATCCAGTGATTTACGTAAGATAAGCACGGGAAAGACTAGTATAGCTTGCGCGTGAGGTGAAAATGGGCTTAATCTTCGAGAAGTATCGCCTTTGTGCATACTGTATGTGTTACGCAACGATTTGGATAGATTCTGTCTATTGCCAACGCTTGCATTGAATTATAGCCACTATGGACGCCCAGCGAGGCGCGGTGAGCATTTTTACTTATGGTCTGCCCGAGAGGTAGAATCATATTCGTCGACGAGGAACGTGGTTCCAAAATATATATGTAAATGACAGCTGCTGATGATAACCATGGGGTTTCATTATGATGCGCGTCTTTAAAGCCACAAGTAATCACCTTAGAACGGCAATGCTATCATTAGAATTCCACCCCTGCCATGAATGTTTAATAGGAGCCATTTGAGCCCAAATACACTGTAAAGTTAGGTGTTAATTAATTAAAAATGACTCAATTACTTAGGACCATGCCTAGCGGATCTTTCTTGTTATATAATTGTAAACAAGGATGGCCTTGAAGGTAGAGAGAGACAGGAAATGTGGACCATTTCCGTGGCAGCCATCTTGGAGAGCTGTCTGGAACTAATTTTATGACCTGCTGAGGGGAGTGAGGTCGCTCGACCGATCCCTTGTCAATTACGGTCACAATAGGACACTGAGAGGTCTCGGTATTCAATAATGCAATTAAAATATGAGTATTTTAGTGATGCAAATGGAATTAATTGGTGTATGGCAACTCACATACGTGGTTGAACCATAGAAATCTGATGATATTTGGCGAAGTTATCCTCTGAGGGGGAAGGCTGAACCAAAATAATGTAGGCATCTTCTTTAAAGTGCATTTTGCCAGTTTATGCTAATTTAGGAAAAACGGGTATGTGTTTTTTTCCCAGAACATGACACAGTTGTATCTATAATAAGCCCGACAAGACCCAGATAATCGTTATATGGTGAAACTATAAATATTCTATCCATGTTTATGTTTATTTTATGATTAAGAAGCATGACTCAATTTCCTAGAGCGTTCATAGGGATGGAAAGAAGGAAGATGATTCGCACGACACAACAAAATATGTGCTAATAAATGTAGAAAACATTGAAGTAATGATAATTAAAGTAAATGTCGTAGAAGACGGAATATTGTCTTAGAAATTCATGTTTATGTGACATGTGGTTTTTGTGTTAAGATACTTCCATTAAATAAAATTGTGTCACATGACGGACACTATGAAAACCTTGTAATCTGAACTATTATTGACAGGATATTAGAAGTAGGTTTGAGTGCATTGTAGCGCTATTTTTATGGAGAAAGCTCACAGAATAACCCTATTTATTTGTGGGAATTAATTGTAATTTGTCCTTTGTTTTGTATTTGTTGTACAGCCATGATTTTAGACCAGTAAATGTTTTATTCATAGGAATGTTGTGTATTTCCTGTAGAGTAGTTGCCTGATAGACTCAAATCCTGAACATGTGGTCGTATTGTGGGCATGAACGTCCCATACCTCGAAAGACCGTGAGCTAGTTGGGATACGAACACATGGTCCACATGGTGACGATCGGGTACAGTATATAAACATATACTGTACCAAGTTTCATTGCGTTTGGTTGGTCAAATCGCGAGAAACGTCTATTTAAAAGTCGCATATTCGCTTGGCCGCCATGTTGGTTTTGTAGTTACCAGGTTTTCAAAAGTCACATAAGTGAACTTATAGTAGTTCCCTCTATCACCATCGAAAATGTCAGGGTAATATCGGTAATAGTTTCGGAGATATTGAATGCTAGTGAAATATTTCGCACAGCCGCCATGTTGGATTGGTGAGACGTAACAAAATTTGAAGGGCACGGTCGAGGTCGCCGGGAATAGTGCTATGAACTTACCGAGTTTCATTGAAGTCGCTCCAGTCGTTTAGATTTTATTAGGGGGACACACACACACGAATCACACACACACAGACACACACACGCACACACACACGGACAAAAGGTGATCTCATAAGCCTATTTTTTCAAAATTGAAAATAGGCTAAAAATGCATTGGAAACAGGAAATAAATCTCCATTTTCGTATTACCAGTTTTTTTTCATATTTTAGCAGAGATATAAAAAACTGTCAGTAACATTTTTGTTTTTCACATTTTGGAAAATGCATCGAATTAATATCAATTCAATTGCAGTCTAGGATACATAGTGGTTTTCAGATCGCAAATACGAGCTTTCGTTCAAGAGAAAACTGAAAGAAGAAATTGTCTCACTTTGGTGCTGCTACGTGGTGTCAGAATTACAAACTAAGAAACGGGACTTTTAGCCTTAACAAACCAAAAAAGAAAAGAACACGTATAACTAATAAATCTTGACAACTTGCGCTAGTTGATAATAACTGCCGTAACTAAATAAATGTATATATTTTAAATACCATCACCCACATACTTGTAGACATAGATTTAATAGCCAAACTGTAAAGGATCTGATGATGATCGCTTGTCGATTGAAACTGGTCATCCAAGTGTAAGTTATTTATTAATCTCATGTAGTTTTATTTCAGGATTAGGGAAACACCCATTGCAATTGGGTACACTAGAGTTGGCCGACTGAAAAACATTAAATTTCGATAAATGTGCCTCAGGCAAGCACCTTAGGCTACAAAACATATCAACTACTGCATATGACCACTGGTGCTGGTGTTACAACGTTTACAGTATATCCAACAACTTAGTAAGACTGCTTCGGTAGCTTTGAGGTCAGATTAGGCAACTATTTTATGTTTTGTTATCTCACTCTGTGAAACTCTCTTTGACGGGTAATCATGGCTAGTGTGTTATAATATTAATATGTTTTTCTTTTGTGATATGCTATAATGATAGTATTACGTCGGTTCGCCTTTGAATCGCCCTGTGTAATGCGTTCTGTCTCGAGGGGAGTTTCTTTATATACCGCGGAGCGTTATGGAAACTCTTGTGTGATCTGTTGACGTTAAGAAAGTAATACCGTACGGGGCGGGTCTGCATATATCTTATGCCTGTCGCTGAAGGCACATCCATTAAGCTGTTCTGTCCTTCATCTTGAGAGGCATGAACTCGTGGATAAAGGGAGCTGTTATCTGAAGAAACTCCCGCACACTTCGTTACCGTTCTGAGTATTCCCTCATTCCAAGCCAATCTGTCTCTCTCTCAGTCTCTGCTTTTAATGACATTATTCTGAATATTTCTCCCTTCTATATACAGTATTTTTTAGCCATGAAGGAATCGTCTTCTTCTTCTACGTCTAAAAAAAATCCATGTTCGATCCCCCGAACATTGGTGATCACCATGGCAAAGACGTTTCTATCTTCCGCAAGCAGGAACAATTCTCCTGCAGATCGAATCACTAACCACTCCTTGATGTTCTGAAGCCATGGCATTTGTCTTCGGCCACGTCCTCGTCGGCCATCTATTTTGTCTTGCAAGCTGTTATCTGCCCAGATTACTGTTGCTGTTGATGTTGTTTCCTTTGAGGGGCCTGTACAATGTGATCAATTAGCCCCGTGAACTTTGGGTGTATGCAGAAAGTGTCTGATAACCTGTATTAGTGTGGTGTCTGTAGTAGAGTGTGTATTTGTAATGCAGGTGAGGATTGACAAGGAGGCGGCAATGACCTGAAGTTAGGAACCATCCCAACATTTGCTTGGAGTAGGAGAGGGAAACCACGGTGGGATCCGCACCCACCTCGTATCAGTTTTGCCTCACGAGGTTGAATGTATCCCATTCCAAGCCCTCAGACAAGAATTACATTCCTTAGCAGAGCCGTGAATTGAACCCGGACCTCTGGGGTGACTATCAAGAATGCTAGCCATTATTTTCTATTCTATTCTCTTCTGAATTATTGCCAATTTCCTTAATTTATTTTTGTTTATTTATTGAACTCTCTACTATACCCAATGGCTCTCGAATTACGAGGAAGCACCGTAGTTAAGGAATATTAGGTGTGGTCAGAACTTGCTTAGGTGACCGGTTCTGTGGAACAGCGAGGTGATGGCCGCAAAAGGGGAGTGGACAGGAACACATATGCAGAGGTTCAAATCTGGCTTTAAGGTATTTGATATTGTTGATTCATCACACACAAAAACACCGGAAAACCACTTCTACGAGGCCTGAGATGGGAATCAAACCGATCTCTATTCAATTTTGTCTCACGAAGCTGAGTGTTCCCCACTCCAACTCTCGGACAAGAATTACATATTTGGAAGAGCCGAGAATCGAACCCAGAACCAATAGATCTGAAGTCTCAATACTTACCACAAGACAACAGAAGGTGGCTTGTTTTTAATAAGATAAGACGTTCTTTTTCTTCTACTTCTTCTTTTGTTAGGCATGGCCCAGCGGCAACGACACTGTCTGCTGTGCTCAAAGTTGTGCAGTCACTCGGCATTTATGGTGCTTAAATGTGAGGGATCCATGGCAGTAGATTTACTGGCACATTAGGCCTCTTTCACACGGGGCCACCATGGCCGCGCCACCACGTCTTTGCAATATTTTCTCTAGCCACCAAATACGCCACCAGCAATGAGCCAGTCTTGAAATGGAGGTGGAAGAAGCAGCAATTGCAGATTTTCTATATCAGGTTGCGTACCCTTTAAGAAGACGACCACTTTCTCACAAAAAGTCAAGGTTTCAAGGTATGTACATTTATCCACCATCAAACTTTCCAAATTCAATTTTCTCTGCAGTTGAGGCATCTTCTTTGTTAAAAAGGAGAGTTACCAGTTCCTCCCAATTCTTCCTCTTCAACTCCCTGTTTGCGTATTCATCAGCAGTCATATCCCACAGAACAGGTTTCGATTGCATTAAGGATATGAATTTATCTGTGTCGAAATCACTCTTACCTGATAAGATATCCATTTTAAAAACTAGCAGATAATCCACACGTCTGGCCTGGCCGCACAGGAAGTCGCTTCTCATGTGAAAAGCTCCGTTTAACTCAATGTATACATGTGGTGGCACTGCCAAAAATCGCATTGCCCGCCACCAGCAATTCTGGCAGCGCCATCAGAGAGCCACCACCACCACGTGTGAAAGGCTACACTTGAATTAATGGATTCCTTTCATTTCAGAATAAAATTCTGTAATCCTGGACCCACTAAATCCCACAACCTACTTCTTATTTAATTTTTTCGCGTCGTTGTTCAGGCTTAATTATGATCGTGGCTAGCACACTTAGCTGTTACCATGGAGGCTCGGATTTGATTCCTGGCCCTGCAAAGAAATGTAATTCTGGTCTGAGGGCTGGGACGGGGTACACTCAGCCTCGTGAGGCAAAACTGAGAAGAGGTGGGTTTGATTCCTACCGTGGTTTTCCACTCTTACTCCAAGGAAACGCCAGGATGGGTTCTAACTTCAGGCCATGGCCACCTCTTTCCCAATCCTCACATGAGTTACATATACACACACTACTACAGACACTACACTAATACAGGTTATCAGACAAATTCTACACACACCAAAAATACACGGCGCTACATGACCACAATGTCGCAAAGCCCCTAAATAAATCAACAAAAACAGCACCATTATGTTCGCATAAACAAATCAGACAAGATCATAATACTGGTGGTGAATTTTAAGGGATACCTGTGGACCGATATTGATGTTATGGTGAGATGGCTGCTCATCCGTACCTAAGTGGATATTTTCTTTCATTTAAAAGTCAATAACCTTGTAGTATTTCCTCATATGTTTTTATCTACTAGGGAATACCCTAGAGCAGGGGTTCCCAACGGACGGTACGAGTTTCAGGTGGCACGCGTGGGTGATACCATTGTCCACAACTACAGGAGGAGAATGTATCTGCATTTCCTACTCCATCATCATTTTTTGAAGAAAATGAAATAACTCTAATGCCAGATGTAGGTCTAGTTGCTGATAACATTGTTCACTTGGAAGCCCATCAAGAAAATTTTAATTAATATTTCTCCGAAGATTATTCCAAATTTGAATAGAGCAGAAATTCTTTTTCGGGAACCTTACCAAATGAGTTGAAATTAAAAGAAAGGTAGCAAAGAAATTCCGAGACTTGTGTTTGAGCCTGGAGTCTCCGATAACTCCGAGCACTGTGGTGCAGGCTCCCCATCCGAAGACCCGCGTGCATCGCTCAAAGCGACGGTGGACTGGTATCCACCTGGGGAAGTAGCTTTAGATCAATATTCCACCATGTTTTGTTCAGACTGTTGAAAAACTGTAGTTTGGGGTCGGTGGTATTTTACACCGGCCAGTGTACTGCCAAGTTTGTGTGTTTGATAATATTTGCTGGTAATTTTCTGTAATAATTGTACAATTCTTCACCGAGGAATCACCCCCATTTTCAAATAACGTTAATGAATGAAAATTCGTATCTGTAACAAGTGACTCCCATGTGTGGTAAATAAACAAATAAATAAATTAATTAATTAATAATAAATAAATAAATATAAAAAGATACAAATAAATACATAAAGAAATAAATAGCTAAAAATTAATAAATCTACTAATTAATTAATTCATAAATAAATAAAGGGCCCTTGTTGAAAAAAAATGTCAACTCTGTCATATATTGTGCACAATTTCATACTCTAATGAGCATATTATGTTTAGGGGAGGTGTTTGTCCCTCGCCAGGGATATTGAACCAACACCAGCTGAGCTATATCTTATGTCATTCATAAATAAGATATTTATTTTAATATTGTGGGCCAAAACCTTGTAGTTTTCCTCATATTTCTTTAACTAATATGACTGGCTGCTTGGTTCCAATGAAAGGTTCTTACTGTATTTGCTGTGCCAAAGATTCCGGGATCGAATCTTAGCAGAGTCGATTGGATGTTGAGAGTGCTTGAATAGAAAATACGTGTCAGTAGATTATTAGATACGTTAAACATCCCCAACAGGCCAAAATACATGCACTCCGACGTCTCTGAATCCACAGTAGAGGATATACAGCTCATAACATATCTTCATCTAATGTGCTGAAGAAATTCTTAGTGTATTATTCAATGGAATAAGTCTAGTGAATACTCCAGGTATAAGCAGATCCCACTTCAACTCATCAGCTGAATTCCGGGAGCACCAGACTCATGCGTATAATATGACATCGACCTGAGATACTTCACACTGTAGGCAGGGGGAGGACCCAGCAGCATGGCCTGAAAGAGCAGTCGTAGTCGGTGTGAAAGTCTGTGCTGGTCAGGTAACGGATCTCAGAGCGAAAAGAAAAAAGAACCAAACCAGCACACACTCGTCGCCTGTTATGTCTTTGAATATTCACGTTGCTTGGATGGCTGACTGGATACATCACGTACGCATCCCGTGCGATACTCGTCCGCTCGGTTGACCTCTGCCCTCGGCCAGGCTCGAACGAGGCGTGCCCACATTATTCTTATTACGATGTTGCCAAATTGAAACTGTGCGAAGAACCTTAACCCGGGATATACGGTATCCGGATCAATGAACGCTATTGCTGCAAATAACTGTAATTCCCTGCCAGAGCGTCCAAGTGCTTATTACCAGCCTCTTCAGCCATTGTTCGCATAATGACATAAGGTTCGCCTACTTTATTTTTATACACCTAAGTAATAACTCCTTCACAAACATCAAAATTGATTTTTATGAAGTGAAAACAATTATATTACTCTAGATAGGGCACATGACCTCGCTGTTCCGACCCTCAAAACGACAATAACTAAATAACTAGCTTACTACAGATAAAATTCGACAATTTCAAGCTGAGGCGTATTTGGATCAATATGAGCTTTGTTGTTTTCGTTTTTTTCTAGTGTTCGACCGAAACACGATTTTTTAGTTGAATCCGAAACCGTAGCCGAATATTCGGCTCCTTTTCTAGTTTCGGCCAAAAACGTAACCGAAACTGAAATTAATTTATATTTTGGTTAAATTTAAATTATGCCAAGAAACCGTGGGAGTTTTGTAACAGATTATTCGATTGAGTTGAATAAAATACTTCATTTTATCTGTAAAAAATAAATTGACAACTATCTATAGACAGAGAAATCCATCATAAAACAAAGAAGGAAGGAAGATTGTAGTTTTACGTGACCGTGAATCTTGTGATTATGAGCCACGGGACCTCCTTTTTACGGGGAATCCGAACCACAGGACATGGCAGTTCACTTCGAAAATCTCACATGCATTGACCGGGAATCGAACCCGGACCGCCTTGGTGAGAGGCATTCAGCTAGACCGCTGAGCCGCCACGCCCCTCCATCATAAAACACATTACATGTTTAGCTAACTTAGAAATTCTAGCAATCATAAATATCTTAGAAAACAAGTAATACCTGGCTATAATTTGATTTTGTTGAATGTTAACTAGAATCATAGGCCTATTGTAAAAGTGACAAACGCTTAAATAGTTTATATTGCCTATTCCTTCAAATTAGTCTATATACGATAAGCCTTGCTACTATGGTGTCTGTAGTTGTGTGAATCTTTGTAATTTAGGCTAGGATTTGGAAGGATGTGGCCAGGGTTTTAACTTAGGAATCATCCCGGCATTTGCCTAGATGTAGAAATGAAAGCCAAGGGAGACCGTTTATATGGTGGCTAAGGTGAGAAATTATTCCACCTCTTCTTGGATTTACCTACCGAGGCTGAATATGTCCCGTTCTAAACCTCAGAAGAAAATTAAATTTCTTGGTGTGGACAGGAATTGAAGTAACAATACGTACTCGGGGAAAACCAAAGGCGGCAATGAGAAATTTCATGGCCATTGAAAGCCCTACTGAAGATTTGGAATTTTGTTTATATGAGTGGCTATTGACCTGATATCGCTAACTTTCTGTGCACAATATCGGATATCAAAAGAAAAAAGAAGTATATTTATTCAATCAACTAAACAAAAGCTACAAGATTTCTTGCCTCTTCACTTCTTAACTGTTTCATGAAGAAAATTTCTGAAATTTCTTGAGGATGGAGCCAACATATCAGCACAGTATATTAAAAAAGATGTTCAGTAAAGAACATATAGCCTACTTTCTCCTAAATGCATGGGTATTGTTATAACTAGGGCTCGGATCGATATGCTCGATAAAATCTTCAGATATGCTCGAAAACCCTGTGTTTTATGCTCCATAGATATGCTCGAAAAAAACATTATATGCTCGAAAAACCCATTATAAACCCATTATATGCTTGATAGATATGCTCGAAACCCCCATTATATGCGGTTAAATATGCAGAATATGCTCGAAAAACACAGTTAAAAACTATAGAAAGGAAAGTGAAACGAAAAAAACAATAACATAAATTTAATACGAGCTTTATTTTCTAATTGTATGTGTTATACACTGTAATATTCAAGTTTTACAAGTATATATAAGAGAAGTGCTCTTATAAAAGATACAGTTTAAAAGTTCATTTACAAAATGTTCAGAATTAGGCGAGTCAATGAAGAGGATCTGCATTGGTCTGTACAACAAGAAATTTTCTGTTTTCAGTTTTGAATGATTTTCTTAAATCAGTCAATAAAAGTTTTAATGACGAGAACGACCTCACAAAAGGTTAAAAGCCTGCGGTTCTATTATTCGCACCAGACAGGGTTTTCAATAATTATTTCTGTTTTCGAACCTTAAGGATTGTCAGGGCCTGAATTCGGGGGAGAATTCGAAGAAAAACAAACTATTTAGACGAAAACCACAAGAATATGCATTTATATGCTTCTATTCTGAAAACCGCGGTTTTATGCATTTATATGCTCGATAAATTTCAATTCTGTTGGTCCCAGAGAGGTGAAAATACCACCAAAAGGCTTCTTTCAATGTGTACTATTCAGGAAAAAAATATGCAAATATGCTTGAATCCGAGCCCTAGTTATAACTCTTTGTCCTTTTCAAGGATTATAATTGAATGCTGGTTGTAGTAACTTGTTGAAATACAACGTGCTCTAGGGATATTAAACATGAATATGAGGTGCCCTTTGCTAGTGCTACCTCTGCAAAAAAAATCATTCAATTCGGTTTCACCGTGTTTGAATTGATATGGGGAATGGATTTGCACACATACATGGCCGCTATTTGCAAAATATTGGGCAGATGACATTGTAGTCAGTCATAAGATGCTTTCCACAATAAGGCATGTTGTTGCAAAATCTGGTAGAGATCAAATTATTAGGATGGTCGTAAATTGATTTAAGCTTTTAACATTTGGGTGGCCGTCATTCCGTTTCCGTCAAGATGGCGGCAATATAAAACATGACACTGAGGTGCCTTTTGCTAGTGCTGCCTCTGTACCAAATTTCGTTCAATTCGGTTTCACCGTGTTTGAATTGATAGGGAGAATCGATTTGCACACATATTTGGCCCCCATCTGCAAACTATTGGGCTAATGATCTTGCAATTTGGTCAGAATATGCTTCCCACATAAAGATATGTTGTTGCAAAAGTTGGTAGAGATCCAATTATTAGGTTGGTCGTAATTAAATTTTAGCTTTTAACATTTGGGTGGCCGCGATTACGTTTCCGTCAAGATGGACATGATATAAAACATGACACTGAGGTGCCCTTTGCTAGTGCTACCTCTGTGCCAAATTTCGTTCCATTCGGTTTCACCGTGTTCGAATTAATAGGGGGAATCGATTTTGACACAAAGATGGCCGCCATCCGCAAACTATTAGGCTAATGACCTATTAGATTGGTCAAAGGATGCTCCCTCCATAATGGTATGTTGTTGAAAAATTTGGTAGAGATCGAATGATTATGTTAGTCGTAATGTGATTTAAGCTTTGATCATTGGTGTGGCCTCCATTACGTTTCTGTCAAGATGGCGGCAATATAAAACATGACACTGAGGTGCCCTTTGCTAGTGCTACCTCTGTACCAAATTTCATTCCATTCGGTTTCACCGTGTTTGAATTAATAGGGAGAATCCATTTTGACACAAAGATGGCCGCCATCCGCAAACTATTAGGCTAATGACCTATTAATTTGGTCAAAGGATGCTTCCTCCATAAAGGTATGTTGTTGCAAAGTTGGTAGAGATCGAATGATTATGTTAGTCGTAATTTGATTTAAGCTTTGAACATTTGTGTGGCCGCCATTACGTTTCTGTCAAGATGGCGGCAATATAACACATGACACGGAGGTGCCCTTTGCTAGTACTACCTCTGTATCAAATTTAGTTCCTTTCGGTTTCACCGTGTTTGTATTAATAGGAGGAATCCATTTTGACACAAAGATGGCCGCCAAACGCAAACTATTAGGCTAATGATCTATTAATTTGGTCAAAGGATGCTTCCTCCATAAAGGTATGTTGTTGCAAAATTTGGTAGAGATCGGAAGATTAGGTTAGTCGTAATTTGATTTAAGCTTTGAACATTTGTGTGGCCGCCATTACGTTTCCGCCAAGATGGCGGCGATATAAAACATGACACTGAGGTGTCTTTTGCTAGTGCTACCTTTGTACAAAATTTCGTTCAATTCGCGTTCACCGTGTTTGAATTGATAGAGGGGGACAGACATTCATAGCACACACACACAGACTCACACACACACATACACACACACTCACACACACACAGACAGACACACTTCTTTTCGCCCTGTGTTGATCTCATAAGTCTACTTTCGATTTTTGGTCTACTTTCATTTTTTGCAAAAATCGAAAGTAGGCTAAAAATGCACAATTTTAGATGTTTGGCATGAATTTTAGTGTATGATTTTTTTCTTTGTATATTAATGAAATCCATTGTTAAATAAAAATCTACCTAATTTTCGTTATTTTTCGAGTGGCCATCTTTATAATTAGGTCCACTTCCTGGTGTAGTGGCTAGCATTAATTTAATTCTTGTTTGAAGGTGTAACGTAATCTTGATTACGGTACAAATTATTATTATTATTATTATTATTATTTTTAAAGTCATTGTGTAATTATTATTATTATTATTATTATTATTATTGAAATATCAAAGTTATATCGTTTTATTCACCCATTAATATCAAGGGAGGGGCCATACCATATTCACGTCATTACCATAGTCATATATAATATTGTCAAGTGCTTAGATTAAGAAACAGGGTTTTTATAGAGGTCTAGGGCTGTTTTATTAGTTAAAGTGTAAAGACAGGACGGGCATGGTTGGAAGAAGTTACGGACGGTGAAGCAACATATTGCAAGAAAATGTATTTCTGGAACGAAGCCACGCTGACTGGAGACAAGGGCTTGGAGAAAGATTTCGGCGGAATATATAGATGCGCAACGAGAGGAATAGCGGGTTCTGAGTGGAATATTTGAAGTACGCGGGCCTGTATTCCCGCTCGGAGAAGTTTTAGCGTCGCTTGAGGACTGAGAAATGCTTTGCTATAATTGGTCTGATGGGTCGCGGGCAAATTTATGCCGCGAAACATCGGGACCATTCAGAGTGTATAAAAGCCCAGCGCGACTTCAGCACTGGCTATTCTATAGATTCTATTCTGTCATTCACATATTCGATCACGCACTCACTCACTGACTTTGTGAGTCGTAGACTCTGCCAGTCCCTCAGTAAGATGGGACTTAGTGAATTCAATTAGCCTGGTTTGTTCAAATTTGCTTACCATGGTGATCAAACTCAGAAACAAGCAGCAGCAGCAGCAACAACAACAACAACGAGAAGAAGAAAACATATGTTTTCAAAGGTCAATAAACGTGTGTTGGCGTAAGATCTCAAATTAGACTGCAAGCAGACCAACGAGATGGACTTTGAACCACAAGGCACCAGGTATGTGGACCGAGTTATTATCAACACAGAAGATCAGCGCTAGCGAGAAGACAGTCAATATTGCCCCGCAATTAGGGAATATTAATGCACATATTGTACACAGCTCGAAACCTCAGATCAAATGTTAATAATTTTGTTGTAAATAAACCAGTATTAGTTAAAATGTCTTGTTCATTGGGAGTTGAATATATAGGATAGTTGGAATGCAAAGAGTATCTCATAGAGCAAGTTTATTGCCCTACGCTCCGATGATAGATCTTGGCTCAAGGAAGGGAGCGTCCGTGGCTAAATAAAATTTTAATGTGTTATCTTTACGATAACTGGCGCCCAGTAAATCTAAATTAATAAAGTGTATGTCGTCTGTCTAGACAGGCCAATGCTAAATAAGAACGATGAGGTGGTTTTAAGGAGTCTTGAGTGTAATATCTGTAGAAACGTTATAAATAATCGCCCAACTTGTAGAGCGATATCCAACGACAAAGGTAGCCGTTACAAATGGCACAACCAATGTGGGGCTACGAAATATCGTACTGAAGTGAATGGATATTATGTATAAATCCAGTTTATTTCAAGTATGTTAAAGTTTAAAGTTGTTTTCATGTACGATATAAACGAGTACTCTTTGCATTCATTCCGAGTTTTTCAATAAAGAGGCATATATCAAGTTAGGGAACTACGGTTATAAATTAGGAGTGTTCTTTTGATGAGTTGTTTTTTGGGTAATGAGTAACAGGGATAATTTGGGGAATATACATTTGAGAAACCGTAGTATTATAAGATCAGTTAAAATGTCAAAATTAGATGTGCAGGGTACCAATGATGAGATGTCAAAAGTAAGCGAAAATCAGGAAACTGAGGAAAATAAACAAGACGGGGCTACAACCATCCAGAGTAATGAGGGGGAGAATCCTTCCTGGCTTCGAAACCTGACGATGCTCATAACTGAACAGAGTAAGAAGTTAGAGGAACAGAGTAAGAAATTTGACGTGCGTAGCGATCAACTAGAAAAAGCAATAGATCTTAAGTTAGCTGAACAGAGTAAAAAGCAAGAGGAACAAAGTAAGAAATTTGACGTGCGTAGTGATCAGTTAGAAAAAGCAATAGATCTTAAGTTCTCTGAGCAGAGTAAGAAGCTAGATGAACAAGGTAAGAGGTTTGATGAAGCCACAGAGAACTTCAATAGACAAATTAAAGAAGTAGGCCGAGAATTTCACAATAAGTTAGAAAACAGGATTAGTGAGGTGGAGGAATCATGGTCACTTAAGGTTGATGCCAGAATGCAACAAGTGTCGGAGCGAGTTGACAAAATTGACGAGGAAGTGAAAATTAAATGTAGTAAAGTTAGGGTTGACTTAGAAGGCGAAGTCAACAGTATGAAGGTCAAGTGTGATAATAATATTGCTAAAATAGGTAATTTAGAAAATAAACTAGAGAGCGATAATCAAGAAATTAGGGAAGAGGTTAACAGTAAATTTAACAGTATCAGTGAAGAAGTAGCGAGTAAAACAGATAAAATGGAGGAGAAATTGCAGAGATGTCAGAAGCAAATAGCAACAAATAGCGGTAATGTACAAATAGGAAATTTAAGTAGATTTCTAACTAAAGAGGCAGATTTGCCAGTATTCACAGGCAAGGCATATAACCCAATGGAATTCTTAAAAACAGTAGAAAAGAAGTTCGCTAAAGATTTAGAAGAGGGGATCGTTCAATGGGAACAAGTACTTGAGATGCTAGATAAATCTTTTGTTAGGGATTCAAGGTCATGGTTCAGTGTGTATAAATACCAGATGACTAGTTTTAGAAAATTTAAAGAGAAGTTCATAGCCAAGTACTGGAATGAAAATGTGCAAGAAAGAGAAAGATGTAACATTATTTTTGGGAAGTACCAAAGGAGAGATGGTGTTTCGTACACAGAGTATTTCTTAGCGCATGTACTTATATGCCAGAATTTAGAAGGTTTAGAGACTGAATCACAGGTAATTAAAACATTATTAAGGCATTTTCCTGATATAATTAAAGAAGCATTCTTCATGAAGAATATTACTACTATTGACGGGTTCGAGAAGCTATTGGAAAACTTTGACTCTCTTGAAAATAGTAGGACCGAACGCAAGCCAATAAGTAGAGGAGATAATTTCGGGCAGGGTGAGAGAGAGAGGGGAAGAGAACAAGGCAGAAATGCGAATTACGAAAGACGACTTGACAATGGGGGACGCACAGCAAATACGAGGAACGAGAATTTGAACAGAGTAGGGGAAGGTACTAGGCCAGACAGACGTACAGGTCAACAACAACAATCTACATCAGGGGCAGGTAGGCCTAATTTAAACGAATAACGGGTTGCAGTGAGGTCAACAGACAGCCCGAAGTGATTGCAGTTCAATGTCCTAGGAATATTGAGTATTTAGGAGATTTTAATATAGATGTTAGAGAAGAACTGCTTTATGACCTAAATGGTGGAAATTTAGATAATGTTGAGAATGAGATTATGTCACCAGTAATTAAACTTAATGTGTGGGGTAAAGAAGTTGATGTTTTATTGGACAGTGGAAGCGAAAACTCTTGTATAAATTTAAGATTTTTGGAAGATGTAATGAGAGAAGGTATTCATGTTGATATAATTCCAGTTAAGTCCACTTTCATTGTCACAGCTGTAGGTAGTAGGTCTCAGAAAATATCTAAGCAAGTCGCAGTTCCAATTAACATTAGTGAGTTAGTTAAATTTCAGCCCTGTTTGGCAGTTCCAAATTTAGTATATCCGGTGATTCTCGGTGCGGAATGGTTATCATTATATCAAGTTAAATTAGATTTTCATTTTGGCAGGATATGTTTATTTTGGCAGGATAAAGAAGTTCAGGTTACGTATAAGGTGTCTAAGACTGACAAACAGATGAAAGTGTGTATGTTTGAGGAAGAAAGCAACGTGGTTGTGAGTGATGAGTTTCCTGAAGTAAATGAGGTAGACCGCGGAGATGCTAGTGAGAGCAAAGTTTTTAAGGTGTGTCAGGTTGCAATGGAGTCTGAACTTGAGAGTAGGATCCATGATGCATTGTCACAGTGTAAGCTGGATGATGAGCAAGGTCATCAGTTACATGAGGTATTAATAAAATATAAGGAAATTTTCAGCTCAAAACCCGGAGCAACACACTTATATGAGCATAGTTTTGTCGTTAAAGACACAAGTAGTTTCGTAGGGCCTAGGTATCCTGTCGCAACTAAATATATGAAAGCCGTCGAAGAACAGATAGAATTAATGTTGGAAAACGACATAATTGAGCCTTCAGCTAGCCATTGTTTAAATCCATTAGTTGTAGTAGCCAAGAAAGACAATTCAGTAAGACTGTGCATAGACGGCAGAATGTTAAATACTAGAGTCGAAAGCGACCAGCTGAGAACTGAAGCAGTGGAGGATTTAGTTCAACGTTTTCAGGGGCGGAAGTGGTTCTCAACAGTAGTTTTAGTAGTAGTTGCTCAACGTTAGTGAGGAAATTAGTTAGGACACTAGGTAGTTATTTCAGGTATGTATTGTTGACTCATGTGATGTTATTCAGGCTAGCCAGTGTTTTGTTGAGAGGTAGGAAGTACATGGAAGTTTGTAGCGAAGTTTTGTTACGTAAGCCGTTGCCATCTTGTGCATTGGAAGGGAAAATGTCAAAGCTGTTTTTATTGTTTACTGGACCTTATGTCGTTTCGAAGAGGATAGGAAAGAATGCCTACTTATTGAAAGATCAGGAAAATTGTGTCATTGGTACATATAACATTTACAATCTGAGGAAATATCATAGAAAAGAGCAAGTGCTGCAAGAAGGGCAGACTGCCGTGTGTTTATAATTAGAGTCGTGTCGTGGCTCTAAGGAATTGGTGGAAGTGAGATAAATCACTTGTGTTGCGTGAAACAAGAAGCAATATATTGCGTTCTGTTATTGTAAGGGACTACAAGAACAAATGTAGCATGTAAATCCTGTATGACTGCACAGGACAATCAGAATGTTTATGTAACATTGCAAGAAGAGTGCAGATCAATCAAGGAAAATGAAAAGGGTATAATCATTATGTTTGTAATTTGAAGGATCATATATGTATAATCAGTGTATTTCCTGTTAAGTTTTAAAGGGAAGATTTGTGATTTCATCATTCATTACATTCTTTATGAAACCATGGGGACGTTTTGTAACGTAATCTTGATTACGGTACAAATTATTATTATTATTATTATTATTTTTAAAGTCATTGTGTAATTATTATTATTATTATTATTATTATTATTGAAATATCAAAGTTATATCGTTTTATTCACCCATTAATATCAAGGGAGGGGCCATACCATATTCACGTCATTACCATAGTCATATATAATATTGTCAAGTGCTTAGATTAAGAAACAGGGTTTTTATAGAGGTCTAGGGCTGTTTTATTAGTTAAAGTGTAAAGACAGGACGGGCATGGTTGGAAGAAGTTACGGACGGTGAAGCAACATATTGCAAGAAAATGTATTTCTGGAACGAAGCCACGCTGACTGGAGACAAGGGCTTGGAGAAAGATTTCGGCGGAATATATAGATGCGCAACGAGAGGAATAGCGGGTTCTGAGTGGAATATTTGAAGTACGCGGGCCTGTATTCCCGCTCGGAGAAGTTTTAGCGTCGCTTGAGGACTGAGAAATGCTTTGCTATAATTGGTCTGATGGGTCGCGGGCAAATTTATGCCGCGAAACATCGGGACCATTCAGAGTGTATAAAAGCCCAGCGCGACTTCAGCACTGGCTATTCTATAGATTCTATTCTGTCATTCACATATTCGATCACGCACTCACTCACTGACTTTGTGAGTCGTAGACTCTGCCAGTCCCTCAGTAAGATGGGACTTAGTGAATTCAATTAGCCTGGTTTGTTCAAATTTGCTTACCATGGTGATCAAACTCAGAAACAAGCAGCAGCAGCAGCAACAACAACAACAACGAGAAGAAGAAAACATATGTTTTCAAAGGTCAATAAACGTGTGTTGGCGTAAGATCTCAAATTAGACTGCAAGCAGACCAACGAGATGGACTTTGAACCACAAGGCACCAGGTATGTGGACCGAGTTATTATCAACACAGAAGATCAGCGCTAGCGAGAAGACAGTCAATATTGCCCCGCAATTAGGGAATATTAATGCACATATTGTACACAGCTCGAAACCTCAGATCAAATGTTAATAATTTTGTTGTAAATAAACCAGTATTAGTTAAAATGTCTTGTTCATTGGGAGTTGAATATATAGGATAGTTGGAATGCAAAGAGTATCTCATAGAGCAAGTTTATTGCCCTACGCTCCGATGATAGATCTTGGCTCAAGGAAGGGAGCGGCCGTGGCTAAATAAAATTTTAATGTGTTATCTTTACGATAACTGGCGCCCAGTAAATCTAAATTAATAAAGTGTATGTCGTCTGTCTAGACAGGCCAATGCTAAATAAGAACGATGAGGTGGTTTTAAGGAGTCTTGAGTGTAATATCTGTAGAAACGTTATAAATAATCGCCCAACTTGTAGAGCGATATCCAACGACAAAGGTAGCCGTTACAAAGGCTGGAACGGTGTCCAGTCTGCCTCGTAAGGCAAAACTGAGAAGAGGTGGTTTGATTCTCATATTAACAACCCTGGAAGTCTTTTCCTTGGTTTGCCACTTCTATACCTGGCAAATGGCAATATGGTACCTACCTCAAGACCACAGCCACTTCCTTGCCAATCCTCACCTGCAATACAAGTACACAGACACCACAAAATCACAGGTTATCAAGCAAATGCTACACACATACATACCCACTCAAGTACACGGGGATAAATGACGACGATGTCGCAAGGCCCCGAATTGAATTAACAACACCTCTTCCTTTGGTCCAACAGGGTATGGGAACACTCTGTGAAACTACAGTAGTCTAGCTAAGATTCACGGCGTGAACCATCCTCGGAAGAGCCGGCAGCCATAGTGTTCAATTCAAAACTTTCGTTCATATTTAAATGAAACAGCAGCACGCTGTCACTGGATGTTTATCAAATACGAGTACTTGAAATCAAAGCTTTCGTCTTTCTCTCCTCATTTCCTTGAACATTTCGACACGGTCGGCTTACATTTACATACTGTACATTTTAAAAGATTTATGCTAGGCAATTCTGTTCTATACAAAGGTTATCGGACTACTGAAGAGTTAACACTTCTTGTCTGTGTGAAATAATGGGAATGGCACTAACTTTGGGTACTCCGACTAGAATGTACCCACATAACGTCTTGTTCACTTGGCGAATAATTGAATATCAAAAAAGGTTTGATGTACATTATTATTCAAACTATGGTCATCAACTAATTCTGTGGCTATCAGACCTTTTAGTCCTGCCCCCTGGATAAAAATTCAATTTAGAGAACCTTCTCCGAGTTAAAATACAGAGAACAAGTATCTACTTCCATATAACTCACTGGTCTTTTCCATCAAAATTCTACTGCCTACTACAAGGATTTTTCATGCGATATACTAAATAGAATTTGGTTCACGACCTATCTTCACCAACACAATTACAATGAAAAAGTTATGTGGTAGAATATACAGGGTGTTTCGAAAAAGGTGTCCGATATTGTAACAGGGGTTGGGATTGGTCAAAACGAGAAGAAATGTTCCTATAAACATTTGTCCGGAAACAAATACCTGTTGAGATATGCACCATTTTACCCGCGTGGACGAGGCGTTGTGTTCGGTGGTGTAGGCGTGCGGTTCGCCTGACCTTAATCCATTGGATTTCTGGCTATGGGGACATTTAAAGACATTGGTGTATGCCACATCCATCGATAATGTTCAGATGTTACATGAGCGTGTGCCCAATAAGAGTGCCCACATCCGCGACCAGCCAGCCGTGATTGGACGATTTGGGAATTCCTTGCGAAGAAGAGCCGAAGCATGAGGTAACCATGTGGAGCATCTCTTGTAACGTGCAGATGGTATCCTCGGACAGACCGGCTGAAATCTGTTGGTGGTGTTGATGGATGTTTGCCCAACGCGTGTTCTGTTAAACGTGTGTGACAGTCAAGTGTACAGGCCGGACGTTTGTTTTAGACGAGCGAAAAATCTTATTGGAAGCCTGGAGGCGAGTTACTGCAGTACCTGTGTTGTTATCAGCTGCCCCAAGCGGTCCGATGATTGACAAAGCTGTCTCACACTCCTACTGAAGTACAGTCATTGGCAAATATAATGACGTTCTGTTCGTAAAAACGTAACGTGTACTTCCGCGTCACACAATACTTCGACGTTGACTGTACTGTCTGCAAGTCGGTGTCGCCACGTGCTCAAGTCTGGAATTCCATTACATCAGATCGGAGGTGACAAATGTGAAGCGATAGGGTGAGAGAGTGACTGTGTAAAGGCTCACCCGCAGGCTTCAAGGTCAAGGGCAATCGTCTAAAACAAACGTCCGGCCTGTACATTAGAAGTAGCTGGTAGGATGACGTCCATTGACTGAATTGTGAATACACAACACAAGTAAAATGGCTCATATCTCAACAGGTATTTGTTTCCGGACATATGTTTATAGGAACATTTCGTCTCGTTTTGACCTATCCCAACCTCTGTTCCAATATCGGACACTTTTTTCGAAACACCCTATTTAACTTTCAATATCAGTGACTCCTCCCGTAAGATTGCATCTTTCTGTAACGAACCACGGGCTTTAATGTGTTCGAAAAGTCAAATGCACGGCTTCTCTGATTAACGAAACGTAAGCTACAGAATTTAGTGCCATTAGACAAGGAAAGTTATCATAGCCCAGCATAGGAATCATCTTTCCAAGAGCCTGAATAAGATTCGAGAGATAAAAAGAAAGATTTTAAAATTTCAAACTGATGCCATCTTGAATTTTTGAAAACTAATGAACATCATTAGATGTCTCTATACTAAGCTCTAAATAAAGATTCACTGTGCCGAATTTCATTGAACTTGATTGATTAGATCACCAGGAAAGTTATTTGCAATATTTGAAAATCATTATATTGCCTTGATGGCTTGTGTTGTTCGGGATTAATGAAAGTCACATATTAGTCTTTGCATAACTGTCCTCTATTACCTTACAAATTGTCAGTATGAATGCTTAAATAGTTTCGGAGATATTGAGAACCGTTGAAATGTATCGTATGGACGCCAAGTTGGATTTTTTGAATATATGCCATAGAATTATATGCCAGCAGGTAAATATTCTAATCGTGGGTCATTATTCCAACCTACATCTCTATTACCTGTTTAGGACACGAGAAATGTAAACGTGATTCTTAAAATTTAGCACCGCCACCATTTTAGAGTTCTCTTCGAAATTGAATTAAAATAGAAATCAATATATTAAGTCTTGTATGAAGATTTACCGTTCTATGCGTCACTGCTCTCGGATAACTAAGTCACGATAAAATCCATCTAAACGGTTCTTTTAACAGTTCCACGCTCGACTTCCTTTCAAAATCCCTTCTTTAAATATCCACCGACAGAAGTAAAACTCATTGGTGTGACCTCCATTCCTAAAAGGAAGAGTAATTCTACACTGGATATGAATTAAACATTTGGAAGCAGTTGCGATGATTAATTATGCTGGTGATGGTGATAAAGATAAAGAGGTAACTTAGTTGTGACAAGTTATGATAAATTACTACCATATTTATCACTGATATACAGCTCTAGTTAAGGTTATGACTTCCAACCAGGTACGAAATAATTGTTTCAAATGCGATTGGAATGATGGAAATACTATGGGAATTAATTTTAAAATAATGAAGTGATTAAAGAAGGTTTTTATCTTGCGAGATCATCATGTCCGTTAGCGCGGCATGATTCAGTACATAAAGGCTTGAAAGCTCTTCCTATCCTCCATGGCTCGTTTTTGACGATTCAGTACGAAATACACAGTCTAACCGTTGCTGATAAGCATATTTCGTACATTACAAGACACAAGTAGGCCTATACCGCCTCCTCTCTGTATAAATTCAAATGCATGAGATAATAATGTGTTGTACTAATGAACGTTAAAATTCTATTGTTGTTTGTGACTTCAGTCTATTGACTGGCTTGATGAAGCTCTCCATTCTTCCCTGTCCTGAGCTAATAGTTTCATCTGTACATAGCTACAGTACAACACCTTACATCCGAGGCAAACTGTTGAACATATTCTAACCTTGACCCTTCCTTCCATAACTATGTCTGATATTCCTGGGTGTCTTAGTAAGTGTCCTACCGACCTATCTCTTCTCTTCATTAGCAGTCGCCAGAAATATCTCTCCTCTCCCACTCGTCTTAATACTGAACCTCTTCATTTGTTTCTCTATCTACCCATCAGATCGTCATCATTCTCCTGTAACACCACATTTCAAATGCTCCTATTCTACTCTTTTCTGTTGCATCAACAGTCCAAGTTTCACTTCCATAGCCACGCCCCATACGTAGACATTCTAAAACGACGTTTTAGTACCTAAATGTTCTTGATGTCAATATATTTCATTTGTGTAGAAATGCTTTCCCCGCCAACCTCCTTTTTATATCTTACTTGCTTCATAAATCACTGGTTATTCTGCTTCTTAAGTAACAGAAGTCTCCTAGTTTCTTTAGCTTTTCACCTGCCAATTAGACGTCCATGGTGTTTTCTGATAGCTTTCGGCTGAATTCCATTCAACAAAGCAAATATTCGTACCGAATAACCCGCATTCTCAGGGGACCACCTCGTGTGAAGCGACTAGCATTCTTAGCTGTCGCCCTGGAGGTCCAGGTTTGATTCCTGGCTCTGCTAAGAAATTTAATCCTGGTTAGAGGGCTGGAATGGGGTTCTGAGACAGGTTCTGCAAGAGAATGATAATCAAAAATGATGTCATTCATAAGGTTGTCCTCACAACGCTGAAAGAAACCATTTGTATTTGAAGCCATCATTTCAGGCATTGCTGCATTCATCGAAGCACTGCTTAGCCTATTGCTCCACCAAGTTGCCGACGTTATATATGAACATGAATAGTTTCGAGATCCTTGTGATTCTTTTATTAAGCTTTCCAGTCAGTCAACACAACTCTTTCCCAATTACACCAGGCGGAAAAACTAGTATTCAAACACCCTAACCTGAAAGACATATTATACGATATATTTATCACAAAATAACACGCTTTTATAAAATGAAAGGGGGGGGGGGGGTACATTTTTCCCCCACCTAAAATAATTGGGCACAACTTGTGTTGACCGACTGAAAATATTTCTATAATAGAACTAGGCAACACTAAAAATGGCTTCTAATACTTAAATTTCAGGCAGATTGTAAAATAAAATACAGGGCAAATGAAAGTTATGCTCCCGGTTTGAATTCCTCATTAAGAATGATGCAAGGAAGAAGGAAGATTGTAGTTTTACGTGACCGTGAATCTTGTGATTATGAGCCACGGGACCTCCTTTTTACGTGGAATCCGAACCACAGGACATGGCATTTCACATCGAAAATCTCACATGCATTGACCGGGAATCGAACCCGGACCGCCTTGGTGAGAGGCATACAGCTAGACCGCTGAGCCACCACGCCCCTAAAGAATGATGCAGTACATCAGTTGTGATGAGACTAACGTTAATCAAACGAGTATCTCAAATAGTTTGATATCAGCACCATAGTTCTGTGACAGTTACGATGGCTTCCTATAGGTGTCATTTCAGTCGTTTAGCGCAAAATGGGAGGCAGAAGAGGCTTTGTGTTCTTATTTAACATTGGACATGGTGCATTTGTAATTAAAAGTGAACGGGCTGTCCGTTGATGAATTTACAGTGGAGTAAGTGCGTGACTGATTTTCAAGGAGTTCGGAGAAGTCCCATTGTGCAGGCCATAAATTACAATACCCAAAGACGACATTGTGGTGAGTGCTGGGAAAACGACCATGTTCTTACTGCATGACTACTCAAATGCTACTCTACTTCAATGATGGATTGGCTAAAACACACGTATGTGTTAGCCACCACGATCGCCGGATATCATCACATGTGATTTCTTTGTGTAAGGTTTCATAAAGAGCCATTTTGTACCTCCACTTGCGATAACAGTGGCTGAACTGCACACCCGCATCACAGAAATTGATATCGGCGTGCTAGACAGAGTGGGGTAGGACTAAAATACCGGCTTGATATGTGTCATGTTACGTGTGGCACCTTTGCTATAGCACAGACAAAAACGTTTTTATTTGCTAATTGTAAGATATATGTGAACTTTCTGTTCGTCTGCTTTTCATTAATCTAACATATTGAAGTTCAGAACATCACTCACAGTAGATTAATACGTAATAACGGTATTGGTTTCTCGTCCCTTGTAACTACTGTGGCTTTTAGAAACACCGGAGTGCCGGGATTTCGCCACGAAGGGGATATTTCCCGTACCACTAAATCTACTGAAATGGTTGCCTCACATTTGCGCACCCTCAAATGCCAACTGACAACGCCGGGATTCGATCCTGCAACCTTCGAGACAGCAGGCGAGAACGTTACCGCTGAGCCACGCAGCCAGTCGACAATCACTTAGAATCCCCCTGTGATATAAATGGTATTTTGGGAATTTCAAAAACGCACTTTTGTGATCCTGGATCCATTCCCGGCTCTGCCAAGAAATGTAATTCTAGGCTGGACTTCGTGAGACAAAACTAGTACGAAGCACATTTGATTCCCACCTCAGCCTTCCTATAGGCAAGGTGGATTTCCGTAGTTTATCATTTCAACTCTAGGTAAATGTCGGGATGGCTCCTAACATAAGGCCACGGCTCCTTTCATTCCAATTCTCGTTTCCATGACAAATACACACACTGATATAGACACCATAGTAACACAGGTTATCAGAAAACTCACACAAACAAACAAACAAACAAACAAACAAACAAATAAACACCAAACTGCACGGGCCTGGAGTGATCACGATGTCCAAGCCCTTAAACGAAGCAATAGAAAAAACTCCAGCTTTAGCCTGAAATGTGTCAATATTGCCAGTAAAATAGAAAATACGCCTCATTTATAATTAATTATAATAAACAATTATTACTTCACACAAAAAGTGTATAAATCTGCTCTCTGCCCTGTCACTTCCTTCTTTCAGTAGCTTATAATTACCGAGGAGAGGAAAGCGAATAAACTGAAAACACTAAATGCTTAGGGGAACCGCTATATTTGTGGTGAGAAGGATTAAGACAGCTTAGCAATGTATCACTTTCCCGCCACACGAGGTCATCTTCATTATGTAGGTAGCCTACTTCTTAAGCTCCAACGAAGAAGATTAACTCATATCTACTAGAGATTGCATGCTCTCTTCTTCTGCTTCATATAAAGTGTTAGGCCAGGTGGCCTGTTCCGGTCTCGTTCCATCTCTTCGTAGGTCGACCTACGTCTCTTCTGCCTCTAGGTTGGTACTTGAGGACTCGTCTGGTGATCCGGTCGGTCTTCATACGTTGTACATGGTCCTTCCAAGCTGATCTGTAATTCTGCACTGTGTTGATAATTGGTTTTACTTCTAGTTCTTCTTTTCCTATCCCAAAGTGTGTATCCAGCTGTTCTCCTCATGAACCGCATCTCGGCACTCTTTATTCTCCGTTCATCCCCTTTGCGAAGGGTCCATGCTTCGCTGACATATAGAAGGGTAGGTTTGGCTAGGATAGAGTATAGTTTGAGTCGTGTATGCCTCTGGACTAAAGATGGCCTGAAGATGTTATTTATTAGCCCTGTGACCTTTGTGAAGTAAATGATTTTGTGCTGCATATCGGTTTCTTGGATGTAACTGAGGTTATAGCCGAGATATTTGAATGTTGATATCTGCTCAAAGGATGCATTTTCTATTGCAATTTTTGTTCTCTCGTGGTTTTTTTCCAATGAAGGCCATAACTTTAGTTTTGCTCTCTTTCTTAAAATTTTCTCCGTTTTTCAAATTTCCATTTACCATTGCTAAAGTTTGGAGATAGTTTCTAGTGTCTACATTGTCAAACTACGTAGTTCAGTGCTTGCCTTGGAGCCAGGCTATTCTGGACTCAGGAGACGCATAATAACATCACCACCGTCAGTCATCCTTGAAGTCCATTCCTGTTGCTTCCCATTTTCAACTCCGGGCAAATGCCGGGACTGTATCGTTTAGTAAATTATGCCTCATTCAGTCATCTTAATTTCATTTCTTATTAGATTTTCTCATTAGGTTACTGACGCAGCTCCCTCGCATTTGCACACCCTTAAATGCCATCTGACTGCGTCAGGATTCGATCCTGCAACCTTGGGCACAACAGGTGGGAACGTTACTGCTGGGCCACGCAGCCAGTCATAGTTACATACATTACTGGCCCCTTAATATTTAGCAAATATACACTTTCAGACATGTTTAGTGGTGACCTATTAACGTTCTTGTAAAGTGGAGACATGAACCCGGAAAGGCAAGGCTGCAGTTAGTCAGCAAACATCCGAAGCGAAACAAGGGACCTTGCTCCTTCAGAAAGACAAGAAGACCATTTAGCAAGTACACACTTGAACGCTTGGCAACTCTGTCTAAGGTAAGTGTTAACGACATGGAGCAGAAATATTCGTGCGTACCTCATTGTACTGAGTATTGGTTCGTTGAACTCTGCAGGAGTCATCAGAACAGGTGCACTATTACACAGCCTTTCTGTTCGCGGTCGTGCACAATGGTCCAGGCCAGAGTGGAGCATCACGCGCGAGATCCTACCTGCCGATAGCACATCAAACTATTTCAAACATCTTAAGCCTCATGGCATTTATAATTACACCTGACGGCAGCAAAGCAATACTCACACACAGAGATTGAGCTATGAAGTGATTGGTGGGTTGCTTGATGGTAAGGGGCTGATCGTTACACCGATTTACCCAATAATGGAGATGAATAATAGATACACGTCTATAAGCCGAGGAGAATTGGTAATTAGTACGTCTTTTGTGCACTTCCCCAATCTGATGTAACTCAACTGGAGGGTATTTGCCCTAATGAAATACTGTGCTTGACACTTCCTCACGGGGTATCGTTCAAGGTAACCAGACACCTACATAGACTCCAAGGGACAGTCATACACTCGATTTGAACGAGGTCATTTATCCCCATGTACTAGGGTGTGTGTAGAATATGTCTGATGACCTGATTTTGCGGTGTCTGAAGTGGTGTGTGTATTTGTAATCCATGTGAGGATTGGAAAAGGGGTGGCTGTGGCATTAAATTAGGAACCATCCCGGCATTGGCCTCGAGTAAAGTTAAAAAAACAAAAAACGGAAACCCACTCCTAGGACACAGTTCTTATCACTTATCAGGATTACGTCATGATTGAGTGTAACCCATTCCATCTCTGATAAAAGAATTACATTTCTTGGCAGGGTCAGGAATCGAACCCAGAATCTCTGGACACGGAGTCTCAATACGTACCCTGTGACCACAAATTATGTCAGTAGGAGATTCAGAGAGCCATCGATTACATGACAAGAATCAACCATGTTATTGTTCTTGATTAATTCAGGGATTATGCGACATCGGGGTCATGGAGCCCCATGTACTTGGGTGTGTGCGTGGAATTTTTATAATAACCTGTGTTATTGTGTTAGCTGTATTAGTGTCTGAATTTGTAATTCAGGTGAGGATTGGGAAGAAGGTGGCCATGGCCTTAAGTTAGGAACTATCCCAGCATTTGCCAGGAGTGGAAGTGGCAAACCACATAAAACCACTTCTCAGGTTTGCCTCACGAAGCTGAGTGTACTGTCCTCCGTTTCAGCCCGCACACCATACCAGAGCCGAGAATCGAACCCGGGCTCTCGAAGGCGACAGCAAATAATGCTAGCCACTACTCCACGAGATGGGCTCACTTGTCGTTGGCTTCTACATTTTGTATAAGTATGTGCAGTGATTGTATTGTGTATCGGATGCTGCTATGAATTGTAATCTCGTCCCTTCCCACTTCCGGTACTCCTAGTCCTCTGCTTTCTAAATATAATTGTTGGTGCTTTGCTCCGGAAGTAAAAGCTGCTCCGTGCGGTGTATTGATCGTGTAATTACTATCTGATACATTGAGGAAAACTACGTTCATTCATTATAATAATTAGGGTATCGGCTTCGGTGGCGTAGTTGGTAGCATGCTGAACTGCTGTGCCCAAGATATCGAGTTCAAACCCGGCCGAAGTCGCCGGATTTTTAAGAGCGTTAAAAATCTTTCAGTATGCCTTCCTCCGGGGGGGGGGGGAGGGGGTAAGTAAAGCCGGCGGTCCCATGTCATAAATTTATGGCATGTACATGATCCTTCCACAGACTAAACTTGTGTGATGCTAAATTGTTAGGTTAGATTTCATCAGAACGCCCTATCAAAGTTCCAACGTTCACCACTAGGTATCATTGATATCTGGTGGCGAAAGTTGGAACTACTTGAAATTGAACGGAACGTATAGCTCACCCTAAGGGTGTCCGCTGAAAGCAGCTACAGACTCAGGCGAGCCGAACATGTCATCGGACACTCCCGGCACTAAAAGCCATACGATAAATAAATAACTAGGGGTGGGGTATAACGTGTTACTACAGTGAGAACCTTCCCTAGAGAACGGAGCTTCACCGGCCCTTGTGACGGGTGGAGAGTAATTAGTCACCGCCAGTTGACTAGCATTTACCGATTACACAAGAAGCCCTAAAGGCTGTCACTGCATTTATTAGAATTGGAGCTCGCAAGATACCTTAGTAGAGATAAGTACTGCGAATTAACTGCACTGATGGTTGGTTGGTTCCTCAGTTAAGGGCTGCGACAAAGCGGTCATATAGCCCCGTGTACTTTGTGTGTGTGTAGAATCTGTCCGACGACCGGTGTTAATTGTGATGACTGTATTAGTGTGTGTTTCTTAATTCATGTAAGGACTGCAAACTTAGAATTTTTCAAGTAATCCCTACTTTTGCCGCCAAACGTCACCGTCAACGACTACTAGTTCAGAACTTGGCTACTAGACGCCACCGCAGTTGGCTCCTGGCGACGAACGTAGGACCCTGAGCGTTGTTTACATTTTTAACCTAATTTAGCTTCACACAGGTGTAATTAGTGGAAGGTTCTTTAACATGCCATACATCTATGACATGGGACCACCGGCTTTACTTCCCCTCCGAACGAAGGCATACTGAGGGATTTTAACGCTCTAATAAAATCCGATGACTTCGGCCGGGTCTGAACCCGCGATCTTGGGCATAGAAGCTCAGCATGCTACCAACTACACCACCGAAGCCCCTAATAACTGCACTGATACAAAATAACAGCAAAGATGAATTACAGCGAGTGTACCAAAACTTCCTACGTTGGTGCAACGTATGTTTGGGGTTTGAAGGCAGCATTTCCTGCTACTACTCTTAATTTCGTGTAAGTAACCTAATATTGATTATTAATTACGTTAAAAGTGTAAATGTGCTTAACTAGTTGGGCGCTACGCTGCTGCTAGCGTCAGTGCCCCCGTCTGTCACACGGAGCATGCGAAATACCGTTCAATAGAGAAGGCTCTCATTGTAAAAATCTGCTACTTGGGGCGGTTATGAGGAGAAACCACAGTTGCTAATTATAACTATTGAAGAATTAGAATCCATTTTGAGTGTTGCCGAGTAATTTATTATGGAATGCTTTTCAGTCGGTCAACGCGACTGTGCCCGGTTATATTAGGCGGGGAGTACAAGTATTTTAACACCCTGGTCTGAAATAAATATTACAATACATGCATGATTTATCACTTAATTACACACAAACAAGGATACGAACTCACCTCTCAACACGCCTCTCAACAGACAGCTAAAGGCTGGTCAACCTCGTAGTAGGATTACAATTTGAAAAAGCCGGGAATCGAACACAGCAATCTTGTTGGAAATCCGTTAGCCGTTGCATTTTCATTCTGTTTTCCCGTTTTGCTAGAATCCACTATTAGGCTCAAATAAAGTAAATTATAGAAAATAAATCTAATATATAAAAGTGAAAGTCTGTATGTATGTATGTATGTATATATATATGTTGGTTCCGTATACAAATCTACACCGTTCCACCAATCTCAACCATATTTTGCATACACATAGTTTAGGACCCAGAAGGAACCGCTGGCTACATGAATTTTCGATAGTCTTTCTCATTCTTCTGATTTCGGCCCTTTTTCACTCAAAAACAGACTAATCAAATCATAAAATATACTCATGAAGGAATGGCAAGGCAGATAGTTTCCATGGCAACATAGCTCAAGTCGAGACACGGCCGACTTGATGCCAATTGCGCTCAGCACTACCGGTATAGAAAATGAGGATCTTTACTTGAAATCCCGTTAGTTACTCAATTGCTCACACAGCACTGTCAACCGAGTTTAGCATAACAAAGACTTGACACTATCTTCTTTCTACTATATATTTGCCAAATACCACTCACTCACTCACTCACTCATTCATTTATTCATCACGAAATCTCAGAAACCACCGAACGGATTGGAATGAAATCTGTATGCAGCTTCCTCAAGGGCCGCAAATGCCCCCTAAGAGAGAAATTTTGGCTATTCAGGTTCTAAAGGGGTGTTAAGGGGACAAACCTGCATTTAATTGAATAGCAATATCTCCCGATTGGTTTCATGGGGGGATGTGATACTCGGCATATAAACTCATCATTAAAAATAAGAAGACATGTGTTTGAGGGTTTTTCGATGTGGTGTATATTATGAGGTGAAAGGGGTGAAAAGTGGGGATTAAAAGATTCTTAACGGAGCGTGTGTCTCTTAAACGACATAGGCGAGGAGTTTGAAACACAGCGAAAAAAAATCAACATAAAAAAGAAGTTAATATGTGTTTGACAGTTTTTTCATAAATCCAATTTAAGGGGCCCATGGGGAGAGATGAAATTCTGGGGGGGGGGACAGGAAAGAAAGTGTCCTAACTGATTGACTGACTGGAAAAAACTGCTTTAAATTAAGTAAATAGCTGTTCGACAGTTTTTTTTTTCATAAATCAAATTTAAGGAGTTCATGGGGAGGGGTGAAATTCTGAAAAAAGAAAATTGAAAGAAAATGTCCAGACTCACTCACTTACTCACTCACTCATCATCGCCTAGCCAAAATTATTGAAGTTAGAAACATGACAGTTTGGGGATATGTTCATTGTATGTCAAAACCGTCTACTAAGGGAGGATTTTCGGATATTCAGGTTCTAAAGGGGTCTTAAGGGGGTTAAACCTGCATTTCATTGAATAACAATATCTCCCGATTGGTTTCATTGGGGGATGTGATACACGGCATATAAACTTATCATTAAAAAGTAAGACACGTGTCTGAGGGTTTTTCGATGTGTTTATGAGGTTAAAGGGGTGAAAAGTGGGGATTGAAAGATTCCCAACGGAGCGTGTATCTCTTAAACGACATAGGCGAGGAGTTTGAAACTCAGCGGGAAAAAAATCAGCATAAAAATAAGTAAATATGTGTTTGACCGCTTTTCCATAAATTCAATTTAAGGGGCCCATGGGGAGGGGTAAAATTCTGGGAGAGGGGGGAAGAAAAGAGAGTGTCCTAACTGATTGACTGACTGACTCACTCATCAAACTCAGGGGGAAAAAACTGCTTTAAAGTAAGTAAATAGCTTTTCGACAGTTTGTTTTTCAACAAATTGAAGGGGTTCATCGGGAGGGGTGAAATTCTGAAGAAAAAAAATTGAAAGGAAATGTCCTGACTCATTCACTCACTCATCATCACCCAGCCAAAAATATTGAAGTTGGAAACTTGACATTTCGGGGATATGTTCGTTGTATGTCAAAACCGTACACTAAGGGAGGTTTTTGGATATTCGGGTTCTAAATGGGTCTTAAGGGGGTTAAACCTGCATTTCATTGAATATCAATATCTCACGAGTGGTTTCATTTGTGGATGTGATACTCGGCATATAAACTAATCATTAAAATACGCAGACATGTGTCTAAGCGTTTTTCGATGTGGTGTATTATTATGAGGTGAAAGGGCTGAAAATTGGGGGTTGAAGGATTCCTAATGGAGCGTGTAGGCCTATCTCTTAAACGACATAGGCGAGAAATTTGAAACTCAGCGAAAAAAAAATCAGCTTAAAAAGTAAGTAAATCGGTTTTCGACTGTTTTTTCATAAATTAATTTAAGGGGCCAATGGGGTGGGGGAGAAATTCTGGGGATAAAGAGGAGAGAAAGTGTCCTAACCGACTGACTCAGGGGAAAAAGACAGCTTAAGAAATAAGTTAATAGGTGTTCAAGCGATTTTTAATCAATCCAATTTAAGGGGCCCATGGGGAGGGGTGAAATTCTGGTAAAATAAATGAAAGAAAATGTCCTGTCTGACTCACTCACTCATCACGCCCAGCGAAAACTATTAAAGTTGGAAACATGAAATTTTGGGAATATGTTCGCTGTATGTCGAAAACGTTAACTAAGGAATGATTTTTGTTTATTCGGGTTTTAGAGACGTGTCAAGGGGGGTAAACGTGCATTTCATTGAATAACGATATCTCATGAGTTGTTTGTTTAGGGACGTGATATTCGGTATATAAACTAATCATTAAAAATAATCAGACATATGTCTAAGGGTTTATCGATATGGTGTATATTATGAGGTAAAAGGGGTGAAAATTGGGGGTTGAGGGATTCTTGACGGAGCGTGTATCTCTGAAACGACTTAGTAGTGAAGTTTGAAATTCGGTGGGAAAAAACAGCTTAAAATACAAGTAAATAGGTGTTCGAACGTTTTTTCATAAATCCAATTTAAGGGGCCCTTGGAGAGGGGTGAAATTATGGGAAAAAAACAGGAAAGAAAGTGTCCTAACTGATTGACTCATTTACTCACTCATCAAACTCAGGGGGAAAACAGATTTAAATAAGTAAATAGGTGTTTGACCGTTTGTTTCATAAATCCAATTTAAGGGGTTCATGGGGACGGGTGAAATTATCAAAAATAAATGAAAGAAAATGTCCTGACTGACTCACACACTCATCATCGCCCAGCCAAAATTATTGAAGTTAGAAACATGAAATTTTGGGGATATGTTTGTTGTATGTCGAAAACGTCCACTAAGGAAAGAGTTTTGGATATTCAGGTTCTAAAGAGGTGTTAAGGGGGTAAACGTGCTTTCCATTGAATAACAATATCTCACGAGTGGTTTCATTTGGGGATGTGATACTTGGCACATATACTAATCATTAAAAATAAGCTGACACATGTCTAATGGTTTTTCGATGTATTGTATATTATGAGGTGAAAGGGATGAAAAGTGGGGGTTGAAAGATTCCTAACTGAGCGTGTATCTCTTAAACGACATAGGGAGGAGTCTGAAATTCGGAGGAAATCTATCAGCTTAAAAATAAATAATTAACAAGTGTTTAGTGCTATTCAGTCGGTCAACACGAATGTACCCAAAAGAGATGGGTTATGCCCTAATCCTGAAATAAATTACATGAGATTAATAATACACTAGGATGACCAGTTTCGATCGTCAAGCGATCATCATCAGATCCATTACACTTAGGCTATAAAATCTATGTTTGAAATACAGGTGAAAATATTTACAATATGTACAATTATTTAGTTGCAGTATTGGTACTGCAACTGTCAGTGTATGCTAAATCCAGTATATATGTTAGGTGAAATGCTAAATGGTGATAGCTATCCGGAGATTGTACTTTAAGAGAGATTATATGGTTGTAAACTATGGTTAAACTATAAAATTTTAGGCTAACTACTTATCTGATTGTCTTCCGTACTACAGCTACTCGCAGTTTTCGTGTTTACTAGAACTCACTGTGCGGTCGACCGCACAGTGAGTTCTAGTAAACACGAAAACTGCGAGTAGCTGTAGTACGGAAGACAATCAGATAAGTAGTTAGCCTAAAATTTTATAGTTTAACCATAGTTTACAACCATATAATCTCTCTTAAAGTACAATCTCCGGATAGCTATCACCATTTAGCATTTCACCTAACATATATACTGGATTTAGCATACACTGACAGTTGCAGTACCAATACTGCAACTAAATAATTGTACATATTGTAAATATTTTCACCTGTATTTCAAACATAGATTTTATAGCCTAAGTGTAATGGATCTGATGATGATCGCTTGACGATCGAAACTGGTCATCCTAGTGTATTATTAATCTCATGTAATTTATTTCAGGATTAGGGCATAACCCATCTCTTTTGGGTACATTCGTGTTGACCGACTGAATAGCACTAAACACTTGTTTACTAAGGCAACACTGAAAATATGGCTTCAAACACCACAATAAATAATTAAATAAATGAATAAATAAATAAAATAAATAGGTGTTCGACCGTGTTTTCATAAATGCAATTTAAGGGGCATATGGGGAGGGGTGAACTTCTGGAAGAAAAACGTCCTCTAATGAAGGATATTTGGATGTTCACTCTCATCGACCAACCAAAACTATTAAAGTTAGAAGAAGGGGATATGTTTGTTGTGTGTCGAAAAATTCTACTAAGGAGGCATTTTTGGATATTCAGGTTCTAAAGAGGTGTTAACGGGGTTAAACCTGCATTTCATTGAATAACAATATGACACGACTATGACGTGAGCGAAGCGAGGCTATAATTGAGATGGTGTGTGTCTGTGTATTACTCAATCTCGCAAGTACCACTGGTCCGATTTACGTGAATTTTACATGGAAGTAGCTGATTTTCCTGGTTAACATACAGGTTACTTTTGATTTCAATACTTTGCACTATTTAAAATGGCGACCATTTTATTGACGTCACTACACCCTTTGGTATCAAACTTTCATATTTCCATTTCAAATAAAAAGAGAACGCTAAGAAATAGCAAACTTTTGATGAAATATGCGAGGTTTAAAACTACATTTCCTATCCGAAAGGTATCTGCAACTGTTAGCGAGTAAAACCTAAATTTGTGCTATAAAACACGGTCAACGCCGAGCGGTGTAGTTGGACAAAATGTTCCATCCTTAATCTCCCTCTGCGCAGCACGTCGCCTATCCCCTGTTTTAACTGTCACCTTCACATTTTAATTTATTTATGACGCGTAGCGAAGCACGGGTACTTCAGCTAGTAAATATATAAATACATATTAAATACTTACACTAATTAATTAATTAATTAATTAATTAAGTCATTCATTAATTAAGTTATCTAAATAAATAAACAAGTAGTTCCGTGAAGAACTACAGAACCAACTTTTCCAAAAATTTAAAATTCATGCCAATGATTACTCAATATATCAGATATGAATTAATGTAACATTGGATCTATTAGCGTGCATAAAATCATGTTGGCAACAACGTCATGTATGTGTTGCTCAGAATTAACCGAAAATGTAATATTATGATCTATTATTGTCCCAATTTCGGATGAAATCCATTTGTTAGTATAGAAGTTACGAGTGTTTAAACATTGAACATATTAGCACGCATAGAATAATGTTGGCAGCACTGACATGTATGATTAATTCAAAATTAATCTAGAATTACAGGTAGGCCTACTATACGTGTGCAACGTTTAGAGCTGTTGGATGCATACTTTCTGATATATTTGAATTAGTTTTTTTTTAAGAGAGCACTTATTAAGTGTTGGCAGCCCTGATGACTCTTAAGAATACGCATAGCCTTATACGTTATGGTATGAAATCTGGTTGAAATCCATTTGTGAGTATAGAAGTTACATGCATTAATTGGACCTATCAGCAGGCTTAGAATCATGTTGGCAGCATCGACGTATATCAGTCACTCCAAATTAATCTAGAATGTCAGGGAATATACTGTACGTGTGCAAAGTTTAGAGCTGTGGGCTTGCATACTTTCTGATATATTGGTATTTGGATGAAAGAAATACATAGTGCATTTATCAACAGTTGGCAGCCCTGTTGGCTCTCAAGAATATGCATAGTCATATCTGTTATGGTATACAAAGCACATGCGAAATTTGGTTGAAATCAAATTGATAGTATAGAAGTTACATGCATTGAAATATTGGACTTATCAGCATGCTTAGAATCTTGTAGACAACACTGTCATATAAGGGTCCTGAAAGTTAATCTAGAATGTTATAATATCTCTGTGTGCCAATTGTGGATCAGTTTGCGTGCATAACCTCTGAGATATCCAACATAGGGCTCAAATTTCACTTATGATTTCTTAGCAGTTGGTAGCACTGATGTCATTTTGAAATATGACCGGAAGATATTCAGGTATAGATGTTGACTCATACCAGATTTGATGTTGATAGCTGCTGCCGTTTAGGAGTTGATTTGGGGAAACACACACACAGACAGAAGGACAGACAGACAGACAGAGAGACACACATTTGTCCGGATCGATCGCATAACTCTACATTTTCCTCATTATTGCAAAATGTGAAAAGTAGGCTAAAATGGTTTTCCTAGGGCACTACTAGGCCTACTTGCCCCGTCTTACATTACACCTTTAACCGTTACACAAGATAAGTCATACCAATACACATTTATCATTGGAAAATATGTTTTCAAAGACACTCGATGAGGCTTATGTACATTACATGAACACAACACTAAAGAATTGTGTGCCAGTTTATTGTAAAAGTAACTTGCTTAAAAGTAATTTGCTTGGGCATCGTCGTCATTCACCCCCCATATATTTGGGTGTGTGAGTGTAAATTTTGTATGTTAACATGTGCTATTTTAATAGCAATATCAGTGGGTGTACTCGTAATTATTGTATGGATTGGAATGAGGTGGCCGTGGCCTTAAGTCAGGAACCACCCCATAATTTGTCAGGAGTAGATATGGAAAAAACACAGCAAACCACTTACAGGAGAGTTGAGAAGGGAATCCATCCCACCTCTTCTTTGTTTTCGCTCACAAGGCTGAGTGTGCCCCGTTCCAGTCTTCAGACAAGAATTTGCGGAGCCGGAAATCTAACCCAGATCTCCGGAGAGACAGCCAAGAATGCTAGCGGCTAATCCACGAGGGGGTCCGAATAAATCTATGATCTCCCCCGTATATATCAACTGCCAAAACGATTGAAGTATATCTAAAGTTTAAGAGTATTGCCTTCTCAATTTAAAAGAAAAACGAGTGTGGAGGAACGGAAGCATCTGCCGATTAACTAACTTATGATTATTTTAGATTTAGATGTTGAAACAATCATACTAAAATATAAAAATGAGATGGTGTTTGTCTGTCTGTCTGTCGTCCTGTTACTCAATCTCGCAAGAACCACTGGTCTGATTGAAATGAAATTTTGCATGGATATAGCTGATTTACCAGGTTTACACATAGGCTAATTTTGATTTCGATATTTTGCACTATTTAAAAATGGCGATCATTTTAGTGACGTCACTACACCCTTTGGTTTCATAATTTCATATTTCCATTTCAAATAAAAAGAGAACGCTAAGAAATAGCAAACTTTTGATGGCACAGTAGAGCATTAAAATTTAATTTCCTATCCGAATGGTCCTTATCACTTTTCGTCTATCTCCAAAGGTTAGCGAGTAAAACCTACATTTGTGACGTCACTACACCCTTTGGTTTCAAAATTTCATATTTCCATGTAATATATTGAACCCTTATTGATCTTCGATAAATAAGTATTCATATTTATTATTATTATTATTACTACGGCCCAGGCAGCACATAAGGAAGTCGACTTGGATATTAGGGAGGCCAGCATTTCGTAATGGTTGCAACAGAATCTGAGTTGGTAGCTATTCCTGGGGACGGCCAGAATTAGTCGAGTTCAAGGCCAAATTGTGCAACTACTGTACCAAAATTGGAGACATAAAGGAAGAATCACGAGGTCCTCTCAACGAACATACGATTGAATCAGCC
The DNA here is from genome assembly GCA_946902985.2 of Meconema thalassinum. Lineage (NCBI taxonomy): Eukaryota > Metazoa > Arthropoda > Insecta > Orthoptera > Tettigoniidae > Meconema > Meconema thalassinum. The sequence goes on along the minus strand of OX336388.2, from coordinate 1,846,701,444 downwards.
AATCGCAAGAGACCAAGCCGTGACCACGAGGTGGACGGCGTCAGTAGTAAAAAGCGCGCGGAAGTGTGTATCTAAGGAACCGCCGAACGGATTAATCTCCGCTCGAGTAATTTGAGACGTTGGATTTATTTGGAGAAGAATGACACTAGCCCCATCTTTGTGAGACATAAACTCTGGAAGTTTTTATCCGACTCCGCCCCACTCCACCGCCCTTGTCAGTTTCTCATAAATAGTCTGGCCTGACGCCAATCTAAGTACTCAGTTGTGGAGCCTTCAGAGGTATACTCCACGCCAGTTTGAAGTGTGATTTTGACGCTCGAATTTATCGAAGTACTTATTGTGTGGAGCCTTCAGAGGCATACTCCACGCCAGTTTGAAGTGTGAATTTTACGCTCTAAAATCAGTGAAGCTAGTTTATTTTCTGAGCTCTGGGAAGCTAAAGTCGCAGCGTTTGCAATATCGAATTTTATAAGCTATAATACATTTTGTTCTAAAATCTACTAAATTGTGTGATCTAAATATTTCACGCCAGCGCGTGATAAACTGTAACATTCTTTTAAAGACGACGAGTTCAACTTTAAGGGGGAAGTATCGTATCACCCTCATTAGCGCTTACCAGAACCGAAGTCCATAAGACGGGACGGAAATACCGGGCGAGATAGCGACTGCGAGTGCAGCCAGGATTTTGAACTTGTTAACGAGCCAGTGGCGCGGACTCGAGATGTATATTTTATGTATAAATTGTGTGTATTGTATGTGTTTTTATAGTGCGTATGTGCGATATAATTAGGGCCAGTCTTCGCTATTAATCGCAGTAGGACAATTGTGGGTGAACTGAGTAGCCTGCAAGCGATTATAGATAGGCAAATATTTAACATTGAACTATTCTGCCAAGGAGTCGAGACCAAGATGATCAGCACGTGGTTTGAAGTTGGGATGAGCTTCAAAAAATCAACGCAGACGACTACTATGGAGTGCTAAATTGTCCATAGGGCAATGGGTTGAGGAGGATGTCCTTAGTCCTACATGCAGAAGCGGTGATGTACTAAAATTGGATTATTTCAATTATGTAGTTAGATTTGGCCGGGGAACTTTGTAAATAGTCATGTTTTTTTTCTTTCTTGTTTTTAGCTGTTTTTCTTGTACCGACACTATATGTTTAAATGTCCGTTGGCGCGTGGCCAAAGTGTTTGTTGATATTTTGATTTTTTTTCTTGAGTCATATGTAATGTACGCGGCGTGCGTGCGTGATTTTTATCCTTGCAATTGCGGAACCCGTTACATTCGATAAATGGTGCTTTATTAACGTTAATATTTTGAAATAGGAATGGGAGGAGATGATTGTAAAACATTTTGCTGAACAGGTTATTATTCATGTTAGGGTAGCCGAGTGCACCAACTTAAAAGTAATTGTAGAACACCTTCGTTCTAATTTGATAGATTTTTCTTGAGTCCTTTTCAGGTGTCTAGTCACGGCATAGAACGATGGCGCCAGCATGTGGATATTATTTGTGTCTTTCATTTCAGGGTCTGTCACAACCCATACGTGTGATTAAGTGTGTGTTGATGTGTCTAGTGTGTGTTGATTCTACGTGAGGAGGGGGTAGTTGTCCTACCGCCCTTATATATTTTTGCTGCTGTTGTATTTTTAGATGGAAAGACAGAGTGCTCTTGGGAGACTGCTGATTCTTGCCCATATGTTTTTCTGACACACACGTATTATTGTGCTTTGGGGCACATTTCTTCGAGGTTCGACCCCATGTTCTGGGAGGTCGAGGTTATTGACACGTGGGTTGACAGACATGCAGAGTTCCACAAACCGCCCGTTTTGCCTGTGACTTATTTTGATAGGCAGTCCTATTTGTCCGACTGAACCCTGTAAGCTTTCATGTAGCAAACCTGTTCATTATGATGGCTAATTTTTAAGCCATAATTAATTGGGGAGTTCGCCATGTGTGTAACGGATTGTTGTACCTTGTATGGATAAGAATATTGTGATTAACGTAAATGTTGACTGTTTGCCTATTGCTTTGTTGATGACTCGATTTCATGTAATTTTGTTTGTCACACCCGTTTGGTGTAGTGGTAGGGTATTTGTAAATTTTGACAGCGGTCATTTGAGTATTTTTCTATTGGTCACGTGTTAATGTACTTGTGTTGATTTGTGTGAGAAGTCCTAAGATTTTAGGCAGTAAATGTTTCTACGGCAATTTAAGTCCAATTTCACACGGAAATTTTGTGTTTGTTTATAGTAGATTTAGGAAGTGTCGATTTAATTTAAGTAGTGTAGTTGCGTTCCCTCGTGTCGGTCTAGCTCTAGGAAATGCGGATTCGTTGTCTGAAGGGTCATTCTGGATGATAACGAATCGCGCATTCAAAGTACACATCGTGGTGCATGTAGAACGGCGTACGCACTTATATGGTCATTTTTTTGTATCTTTATTTAAGGACACTTGGTCCAGGTAATTAATCTCTCCAGAGATATCGCCTAAGTTTTTGGCATTTTTATTAAGCGGGAGTCAGTTGGGAGTTTTGTTGTTGTTAATTGTTTATGTGTAAATATGGTGATTTGTTATTAAATTCAGTTGTTTTAACCCTGGCTTCACTCTTTCCTGCATGTTATTTTGTTATATGTTACCCTGCAAGTTAATGAAGCGCCCTGACAGCAACTTACGAATATGACCTGTTACGCCCCGAATCTGAGTCTCATATGCTTCTTTGCAAGGGTTCATAAAACAAAAATGGCTGCCCAAGTGGGGATTGTTGTTGTTGTTGCTTCGCTGATCTCATATTTATTTCGTTGAGAAATGATGCCAGGTCAAGCGGACATGTAAATTCAGTAAATGGAGGCGATGTTGTACCGCCATGTGCATTAGTAAAATCACTGAGTTCCTAAAGTTAGAAATATTGAACAAGGTTAGAATTTGATTTGGTATTTGTTATAAACTTGTTCTGGCGCCCACATTAAAATTAGAAATTTGCATTATTAATGAACTCAGTCAAAGCAGGAAGATGTTGCCTTATATCTGACATTTAATTGACTTCGGTTAATTGGTGTTTCGTAAATTCTGTTGGTTAGGAATTTAAAAGCAGATCACTAGGGGTTATTTTGTTGTTTGGGAATAAATGTCATTGTATTCAGTAAAATTTGTTACTGAAATTTTCATTAAATTACAGCCAGTAATATTTAAATGTGTGACATGTATGTGCGTATAGGGCTGAAACCTTAGCCCATAACCCTGTTTTTCTCTGAATATATTTTGTGTGTGATATGGCGAGTGTTGATGAGATAAAGGCATTGTTAGAACAGATGTCGATCCAAATGTCCGCGAAAACGGAAGAACAATTAGTGCAGATGTCCGTAAAGACGGAAGAACAATTAAAAGAACAATTAGAAGCTCAGCGTGAGCATAGTGAAAAACAATTAGAACAAATGTCCGCGAAAACGGAAGAACAATTAGTGCAGATGTCCGTAAAGACGGAAGAACAATTAAAAGAACAATTAAAAGAACAATTAGAAGCTCAGCGTGAGCATAGTGAAAAACAATTACTTGATATGAGCGGTAACATTTCGGTCCAGTTAGAAGTCCAGAAATTAGACACTGACAAACAATTCAATGAACTAAACCACAAATTGTCACAACAGGCGGTAACACAAACCGAACAGTTAGGAAAAATCACAAATGATATTAATCAGAGCGTTCAAAAAGTAGAGAAACTGGCAGGCGAGGTTGCGGAAAACAACATCAAACAGTTAGGCGAAATGAAGAAATTGGAGGCGAAATTTGATAACAAATTAGTACAATTTGACGAGATGGTGGCAGATAAACTCAAGCAGATAGAGGCAGCATGTGTCAGTAACACCGCGGGAGTGAAGAAAACCCAAGAGAAACTACAGCAGCAAATTAATTCGGTAGATAACAACGTGCTGGAATTAATAAAGGAAATAGATAAAGTCGAAGTTAAGGCTGAAACCGAGCGGATACACTTGCGGGAAAATTTAGAGGAGCAATTAGGCAGAACACAAGAGATCATAAGAAAAGAGATGGAAGGCCAGCTAATAAACACACAGGAGGTCATAAGACAAGAAGTAGGGGAGCAGCTCGTCAAAACTCAGGATAATTTGGAAGAACAACTAGTGAAAACGCAGGAACGGATACGTGAAGAGCTAGAGAAAAATCAGGAGAGGAACGTGGAGAAAATAAATAGCTTAAAAAGTAGGATCCGGCGAGATTGGGACCAGCAGGCTCATGCGAATAAGGAAGACAGGCTGGCAGTTTTAAAGCGAATGCAGGCACTGGAGGAAAATATGAAGTCGAAATTACAGGAACACTCAGAATTAATCATAAAGAACGAGATTAGATCGTTAGAGAATCCGACATTATTTTCAAACGAAAATATTCCGGAAAAGCAAACAAGTATTGGAAGTCCGGCAGGTTCGAAGTTGGCTGAGGACACGAGTCGGGGTCAAAGTCCCAGACTAACGACTAATGCATTCCAGCAGTACAGGGGGGAGACTTCAACTCCGCAACCGAACTTGGCACCAGCCCAAGTCATCCAAGTCATTCGGGGTAATGATTTTAAGCCCGATAAGTTTAAAGAACATTCAGGAACCACTCCCAAAGCATTTCTACGGCAATTAACTGACTACTTTAATGACCAACACATCGGCCCGGAGAAACAATTAAGAATGGTGGAGAAATTTTTAGAAGGACCTAGCCTGACCTGGTTTTTAAGTTTCAAGTACACGTTTACAGACATGGCTCAATTCCGCGAGGCGTTTTTGAAGAAGTTTTGGAGTCCTTCGTTACAGCAAGGGTTAAGAATGGACCTGTACACGCGCAAATACCATAGTACACATCCAACCCGTTTTTCAGAATTCTTCAGTCAGCAATTGGTAAAATTCAGGGATTTTGATGACCCGCCTAGCGAGCCGAATATGGTTCTAACCATCGGAAAACAACTCCCAATGCATATCCAACAATTATTAGTCGCAGGAAATATTCAGACCGCAGTCCAAGCCGAAGAATTACTCAGACACTTAGATGAGACGAGTATGGTAAGCCCACAGACAGGAAGAAGGAATTTGGAATGTGTCAACACGGCAGAGGTAGTTCAGGGACTCCAAAATAACCACGGCCAGGGGAACCAAAGTAAGACACAGTCCACAGGGACACAGTTCACGCCAAGAAGACAAGATTTTGACGGCCGAAACCAGTTCCATAACAACAATCAGAATTATCAGAATAACCGCGGGAGATATCATCAGAATAACCAAAATCAAAATAATCAGTGGACGTACCAGCGGGAATACACGAATTGGAGGGGAAACCAGAGACAAGGTAGACCTTACCAAAGAAATGGAGATGGTAGATGGAGTAACGGCAGGGACTATCGCCAAGAAAACAGAGGAGATTATAGGAATAACTGGGACGAACGATATATTGAATCCCGTAAATACTTGGATCAATTAAGTAATGAAGAAGCGGAGAAGGAGAAGTGGGGGCGTGCCATGGCGAACAGACAGAGCCCAGACAACCATCAAGGAGAGGGGGCAGAGAGTTTACTGAGGCAACAGGAGCGACAGAATGATAACCGGCGAAACACATCTAATGGGGCCCGGGATAAAAAAAAAACCAAATGAACTGAAAGGAGACAGGCTAGAAACGGAGATCGCCAGGGAGCAAGAAGAGATGATAGTGGCCAATATAGAAGAGTGGGTAGCATTCCCAGACGACTGCCTAGAGGAAGTGGTGAAGAACCGTGAAAATGTTATCAGACAGCTACCAATTATTTACGCGCATATTGGAGGTATGAGGGTGAGATGTTTGATTGATACAGGTAGCCAGGTGAGCTTAGTCACTGAAATTTTGATAAAAGAAATAGCAAGAAAACAGACTGTTCCTATTATGCCGGTACCGCTAATGAAAGTCAGAGGTGTCATTCCTGACAAAACTATGAATTGTAAACAGCAAGCATTTCTAGATCTGGAAATATTGAACCATACTTTTTCGCAAACATTCATTGTTATTCCAAAGATGAAGTACAATATAATTTTAGGAGCCAACTTCATCTGCGATTTTCATGCTGTAATTGATTTACATAACAATACTGTAAGCTTCAAACAAGTAGAAGGATTGGATCATGTGGGTTTAAATATGGAAGAGAATCCGCTGGAGAGAGAGGCAAATACTTGGGTTGTTGAGGAATGCACTAATGAGGCCGGAGATAAGATCTTGAGGGGAGAGCAAGTCAACCAGACAGCAGTGCTAGAAATGGACAGCCGAGATATTTCGCAGGAACTTTGGGTGCATTTGGCGGAAGAAGAAATGGGCGGAACCAAATTCGAAATTCTACTTCAGGAGCGACTTAAGGAAGCCATCGTAGGGGAATCTGATAGAAGAAGATTGGAAGAAATTTTAAGATTACATAAAGGAGCGTTTGACACCGTACCTGGGAAAGTTTTAAACTCTCAATATGCGATGCAGGTAACAGATTGGACCCCATTCAAAAGTAAATTGTACCCGATCCCAGAGAAGCATTTTTCTCAGGTGAAGGACATTATTACTAACTTATTAGATTCTGGCATGATAAGGAAAGCTGCAACTCCTTATCTGAACGCAATATTGGCTGTGACCAAGCCAAACGGATCAATTAGGCTATGCCTAGACGCGCGAGTTTTAAATAGCAAACTGCTAGTTGAGCACGACCAAGCACCGAGGATCAAAGATGTTTTGAAAGGCTTCCGTGGGAAGAAGATATACTCAAGTGTTGATTTGACGAATAGTTTCCACCATCTTGAACTTGAAGAAAAATCCCAACTGTTGACGGGATTTTTATTCGATAATCAAAGTTATATCTGGTGTCGAATGCCCTTTGGCGTGAAAACTGCGGGATGTGCACTCATTAGAGCACTCGATAGAAATATGACTGAGGAGGTCAAGAACTTCACCACGAGATATGTTGATGACATATTAATCGCTTCTGAGACAATGGAAGAACACTTGGTAAATTTAAATAAACTGTTGGACAACCTGAGAACCATGAACTTCAAGATCAACTTAAAAAAGTCACATTTTTGCCAGAGCGAAATTTTATATTTGGGACATATAATTGATGTCGAGGGCGTGCGGCCTAATCCAGCCAAGATTGATGCTATTAAGAAATTTCCCACACCTACCAAAGTCAAACATGTTAGAGCATTTTTGGGAGTGACAGGTTTCTTCAAAGAAAATTGCCCTGGTTACACAGAAACAGTAGCGCCTATGCAGGAGATGTTGAAGAAAGCGAATCGATGGTCGTGGAACGAGGAGTGCGACAGGTCTTTTAAAGCAACGAAGGATTTATTGGAAAACTGTGTGAAACTTGGATATCCGGATTTTGAGAAACAATTTATCATTCAAGCAGATGCTTCGTTAATTGGGATTGGTGCTATGCTGTACCAAGAGGACGCTGAAGAACCCAAGAAGAAATCCTATTTGGCATTTACGAGTCGTAAATTACGGAAACATGAGAGGAACTACACAGTTACGGAACTTGAGCTACTAGCAATTCTATATTCTCTCCAACAGTGGCGCAAGATGATCTATGGTTATTCCATCATTGTTAGGACCGACCACCATGCACTGACATTTTTATTTAAGACAACAATAGCAAGTGAGAGAGTTACGCGCTGGTCCATCTACATACAGCAGTTTGACATCACAATAGAGCATTGTCCTGGGAAATTGAACGTCATACCAGATGCCTTGAGTAGAAACCCTGAGGACGGAAACGAAGTAACAGCGGAAGTTCACAATATTACCTTGACACCTAAGGCTCGTGAGTTTTTGGCAAGATTGAAGGATATTCGGAAGGAGCAAGAAGCTGACCCATGGATGATGATGATGATAAAATTCTATAGGAAGGAGTTACAACCAAATTCACCGGAGTACCGGGAAGCCAGTGCTAAACAAGCGAGATTTCACTACTTGAATAACTTGTTACATAAGTACGTGGATGAGCATCATACTAAACTGCGGATCTTAGTTCCAGCATCACTACAGAGGGGATTAACTTGGCATGTTCACGAGAGCCTAGCACATATCGGCACGGATAAGACTGAAGCTACGATAGGGGAGACCTTTACTTGGCCCAAGATGAGATTCACCATTGTTGAAGTAATTAGAACGTGTGACGCTTGTCAGCGCACAAAGCCGAACAACTTTATTCTGAAACAACCTCCAAGACCACTATTACCGCAGAAACCATGCGAGAAGCTCGCGATTGATTGCTTTGGTCCTTTAGTAAAAGGAAAGCGTGGATGCCGACACCTCTTGGTATGTGTCGATGTATTTTCGAAGATGGTCGTGCTATGTCCTATTCAGAAGACGACATCAAGACAAGTCCTTAGTCGAATTAAGAACAAAGTCATTCCGATGCTTGGGAAGCCGGAATCCATTCTATCAGATCACGGTACCTATTTCACAAGCAATGTTTTTAGGCAAGGTTTGGAGAGCCTAGGAATCAAACACATATTTTCAAGTATTCGTCATCCTTGTGGAAATCCGAGCGAAAGAACAATTCGCTGTGTCGCTAAATACTACAGAGTAATGATTCCTAACGAACACAATAAATGGGTAGACAAAGTAGGGGAAATTGAGATGTGCATGAACACTACTAAGCACGAGTCGACGGGTCAAGTCCCACTGATTGTACACCACAACATATTGCCGGAAAGAACTTGGGACAAGATCATTCCTTGCCCAAGGGATCCATTATTAGCGCATGATTTGCGAATCCAGCGAACGAGAGAGCACATGAGGAACCAAGCGGACCGAAGGCTGAGACGGTACCGAGGAAAGAAGTTTCACCGAGAGTTACAAGAACAAGAATTAGTGCTGGTTCGTAGACCACCGATCTCCGACCCTAAGAACAAAGTCTTCGCCAAGTTCTGTCCGAAATTCATTGGCCCGTTCCGGGTAATTAAGAATCTGGGTAACAATGCCTACAGATTAGAAGAAGTGAGCACTGGTGCAAAATCTGTTTTTAATAGCGCCAATTTGAAACCGTACTACAGAAGGGAACCATTTGATGATTAGGAAAGATGGTATGTGCAGAATCTGTATTGCAAAAAAAATTTAGTTTTTTTTTGAAAGCAAACACCCAAATCCACGGGGAGCGCGTGAGTACGCACTTTGTTTGTAAACAACGAGCAGCTGAGACGACGGGAGTGGCAACTACGTGAGGAGAAGGGGGAGACCTAGAGAAAATATGAATGACATTCCAGCGAGAAGGGAGCACACTAATTGAGTCAGAGGGGCATACACTCGAGCAGCTGAGTGAGATTTAAAGAGATGTGTTGTTACTACAGTGGATTTTGTTTTTGAAATCCAAACCAATAAATTGTTTCGAATTTCAAAACCTTGCTGAGGATAAATGAACCCTTATTGATCTTCGATAAATAAGTATTCATATTTATTATTATTATTATTACTACGGCCCAGGCAGCACATAAGGAAGTCGACTTGGATATTAGGGAGGCCAGCATTTCGTAATGGTTGCAACAGAAGCTGAGTTGGTAGCTATTCCTGGGGACGGCCAGAATTAGTCGAGTTCAAGGCCAAATTGTGCAACTACTGTACCAAAATTGGAGACATAAAGGAAGAATCACGAGGTCCTCTCAACGAACATACGATTGAATCAGCCAATCGCAAGAGACCAAGCCGTGACCACGAGGTGGACGGCGTCAGTAGTAAAAAGCGCGCGGAAGTGTGTATCTAAGGAACCGCCGAACGGATTAATCTCCACTCGAGTAATTTGAGACGTTGGATTTATTTGGAGAAGAATGACACTAGCCCCATCTTTGTGAGACATAAACTCTGGAAGTTTTTATCCGACTCCGCCCCACTCCACCGCCCTTGTCAGTTTCTCATAAATAGTCTGGCCTGACGCCAATCTGAGTACTCAGTTGTGGAGCCTTCAGAGGTATACTCCACGCCAGTTTGAAGTGTGATTTTGACGCTCGAATTTATCGAAGTACTTATTGTGTGGAGCCTTCAGAGGCATAGTCCACGCCAGTTTGAAGTGTGAATTTTACGCTCTAAAATCAGTGAAGCTAGTTTATTTTCTGAGCTCTGGGAAGCTAAAGTCGCAGCGTTTGCAATATCGAATTTTATAAGCTATAATACATTTTGTTCTAAAATCTACTAAATTGTGTGATCTAAATATTTCACGCCAGCGCGTGATAAACTGTAACATTCTTTTAAAGACGACGAGTTCAACTTTAAGGGGGAAGTATCGTATCACCCTCATTAGCGCTTACCAGAACCGAAGTCCATAAGACGGGACGGAAATACCGGGCGAGATAGCGACTGCGAGTGCAGCCAGGATTTTGAACTTGTTAACGAGCCAGTGGCGCGGACTCGAGATGTATATTTTATGTATAAATTGTGTGTATTGTATGTGTTTTTATAGTGCGTATGTGCGATATAATTAGGGCCAGTCTTCGCTATTAATCGCAGTAGGACAATTGTGGGTGAACTGAGTAGCCTGCAAGCGATTATAGATAGGCAAATATTTAACATTGAACTATTCTGCCAAGGAGTCGAGACCAAGATGATCAGCACGTGGTTTGAAGTTGGGATGAGCTTCAAGAAATCAACGCAGACGACTACTATGGAGTGCTAAATTGTCCATAGGGCAATGGGTTGAGGAGGATGTCCTTAGTCCTACATGCAGAAGCGGTGATGTACTAAAATTGGATTATTTCAATTATGTAGTTAGATTTGGCCGGGGAACTTTGTAAATAGTCATGTTTTTTTTTCTTTCTTGTTTTTAGCTGTTTTTCTTGTACCGACACTATATGTTTAAATGTCCGTTGGCGCGTGGCCAAAGTGTTTGTTGATATTTTGATTTTTTTTTCTTGAGTCATATGTAATGTACGCGGCGTGCGTGCGTGATTTTTATCCTTGCAATTGCGGAACCCGTTACATTCGATAAATGGTGCTTTATTAACGTTAATATTTTGAAATAGGAATGGGAGGAGATGATTGTAAAACATTTTGCTGAACAGGTTATTATTCATGTTAGGGTAGCCGAGTGCACCAACTTAAAAGTAATTGTAGAACACCTTCGTTCTAATTTGATAGATTTTTCTTGAGTCCTTTTCAGGTGTCTAGTCACGGCATAGAACGATGGCGCCAGCATGTGGATATTATTTGTGTCTTTTATTTCAGGGTCTGTCACAACCCATACGTGTGATTAAGTGTGTGTTGATGTGTCTAGTGTGTGTTGATTCTACGTGAGGAGGGGGTAGTTGTCCTACCGCCCTTATATATTTTTGCTGCTGTTGTATTTTTAGATGGAAAGACAGAGTGCTCTTGGGAGACTGCTGATTCTTGCCCATATGTTTTTCTGACACACACGTATTATTGTGCTTTGGGGCACATTTCTTCGAGGTTCGACCCCATGTTCTGGGAGGTCGAGGTTATTGTCACGTGGGTTGACAGACATGCAGAGTTCCACAAACCGCCCGTTTTGCCTGTGATTTATTTTGATAGGCAGTCCTATTTGTCCGACTGAACCCTGTAAGCTTTCATGTAGCAAACCTGTTCATTATGATGGCTAATTTTTAAGCCATAATTAATTGGGGAGTTCGCCATGTGTGTAACGGATTGTTGTACCTTGTATGGATAAGAATATTGTGATTAACGTAAATGTTGGCTGTTTGCCTATTGCTTTGTTGATGACTCGATTTCATGTAATTTTGTTTGTCACACCCGTTTGGTGTAGTGGTAGGGTATTTGTAAATTTTGACAGCGGTCATTTGAGTATTTTTCTATTGGTCACGTGTTAATGTACTTGTGTTGATTTGTGTGAGAAGTCCTAAGATTTTAGGCAGTAAATGTTGCTACGGCAATTTAAGTCCAATTTCACACGAAAATTTTGTGTTTGTTTATAGTAGATTTAGGAAGTGTCGATTTAATTTAAGTAGTGTAGTTGCGTTCCCTCGTGTCGGTCTAGCTCTAGGAAATGCGGATTCGTTGTCTGAAGGGTCATTCTGGATGATAACGAATCGCGCATTCAAAGTACACATCGTGGTGCATGTAGAACGGCGTACGCACTTATATGGTCATTTTTTTGTATCTTTATTTAAGGACACTTGGTCCAGGTAATTAATCTCTCCAGAGATATCGCCTAAGTTTTTGGCATTTTTATTAAGCGGGAGTCAGTTGGGAGTTTTGTTGTTGTTAATTGTTTATGTGTAAATATGGTGATTTGTTATTAAATTCAGTTGTTTTAACCCTGGCTTCAATCTTTCCTGCATGTTATTTTGTTATATGTTACCCTGCAAGTTAATGAAGCGCCCTGACAGCAACTTACGAATATGACCTGTTACGCCCCGAATCTGAGTCTCATATGCTTCTTTGCAAGGGTTCAATATAAAAGTGAAAGTCTGTATGTGGGTATGTATGTGGATCTGTTCCGTATACAAATTAACACCGTTCCACCAATCTCAACCAAATTTTGCATACACATAGTTTAGGACCCAGAAGGAACCGCTGGCTACATGAATTTACGATAGTCTTTCTCATTCTTCTGATTTCGACCCTTTTGCACTCCAGCACATGCTAATCAAATCATAAAATATACTCATGAAGGAATGGCAAGGCGGATAGTTTCCATGGCAACATAGCTCAAGTCGAGACACGGCCGACTGGATGCCATTTGCGCTCTGCACTACCGGTATAGAAAATGAGGATCTTTACTTGAAATCACGTTAGTTACTCAACTTCTCACACAGCACTGTCAACCGAGTTTAGCATAACAAAGACTTGACACTATCTTCTACTATATATTTGTCAAATACCACTCACTCACTCATTCATTCATTCATCACGAAATCTCAGAAACCATCAAACGGATTGGAATGAAATTTGGTATGCAGCTTCCCCAAGGGCCGCAAATGCCCACTAAGAGAGGATTTTTGGATATTCTGGTTCTAAAGGGGTGTTAAGGGGGTAGACCTGCATTTCATTGAACAGCAATATCTCCCGATTGGTTTCATTGGGGGATGTGATACTCCGCACATAAACTCATCATTAAAAATAAGAAGACACGAGTCGGAGGGTTTTTCGATGTGGTGTATATTATGAGATGAAAGGGGTGAACAGTGGGGATTGAAAGATTCCTAACGGAGCGTGTAACTCTTAAACGACATAGGCGAGGAGTTTGAAACTCAGCGGGAAAAAATCAGCATAAAAATAAGTAAATATGTGTTTGACCGTTTCATCATAAATCCAATTTAAGGGGCCCATGGGGTGGGGTGAAATTCTGGAGGGGGGGGGGGGAGAAACAGGAAAGAAAATGTCCTAACTGATTGACTGACTCACTCACTCATCTGACTCAGGGGGAAAAACTGCTTTAAAGTAAGTAAATAGCTGTTCGACAGTTTTTTTCATAAATCAAATTTAAGGGGTTCATGGGGAGGGGTGAAATTCTGAAAAAAGAAAATTGAAAGAAAATGTCCTGACTCACTCACTCACTCACTCACTCATCATCGCCCAGCCAAAATGATTGAAGTTAGAAACATGACAGTTTGGGGATATGTTCATTGTATTTCAAAACAGTCTACTAAGGGAGGATTTTCGGATATTCAGTTTCTAAAGGGGTCTTAATGGGGTTAAACCTGCATTTCATTGAATAACAATATCTCCCGATTGGTTTCATTGGGGGATGTGATACACGGCATATAAACTCATCATTAAAAAGTAAGACACGTGTCTGAGGGTTATTCGATGTGGAGCATATTATGAGGTGAAAGGGGTGAAAAGTAGGGATTGAAAGATTCCTAACGGAGCGTGTATGTCTTAAACGACATAGGCGAGGAGTTTGAAACTCAGCGGAAAAAAATCAGCATAAAAATAAGTAAATATGTGTTGACCGTTTTTTTTCATAAATCCAATTTAAGAGGCCCATGGGGAGGGGTGAAATTCTGTGGGGGGGGGGGGCAGGAAAGAAAATATCCTAACTGATTGACTGACTGACTCACTCATCAAACTCAGGGGGAAAACTGCTTTAAAGTAAGTAAATAGCTGTTCGACAGTTTTTTTATCAATCAAATTGAAGGGGTTCATCGGGAGGGGTGAAATTCTGAAGGGAAAAAAATGAAAGAAAATGTCCTGACTCATTCACTCACTCATCATCGCCCAGCCAAAAATATTGAAGTTGGAAACATGGCATTTTGGGGATATGTTCGTTGTATGTCAAAACCGTACACTAAGGGGGGATTTCTGGATATTCAGGCTCTAAAGGGGTCTTAAGGGGGTTAAACCTGAAATTCATTGAATAACAATATCTCACGAGTCGTTTCATTTGTGGATGTGATACTCGGCATATAAACTAATCATTAAAAATACGCAGACATGTGTCTAAGGGTTTTTCGATGTGGTGTATTATTATGAGGTGAAAGGGGTGAAAAGTGGGGGTTGAAGGATTCCTAACGGAGCGTGTAGGCCTATCTCTTAAACGACATAGGCGAGAAATTTGAAACGCAGCGAAAAATCATCAGCTAAATAGATAAGTAAATCGGTGTTCGACCGTTTTTTCATAAATTAATTAAAGGGGCCAATGGAGTGGGGTGAAATTCTGGGGGAAAAAAGGAGAGAAAGTGTCCTAACTGACTAACTCACTCACCAAACTCACGGGAAAAAGACAGCTTTAAAAATAAGTTAATAGGTGTTCAAGCGTTTTTTCATCAATCCAATTTAAGGGGCCCATGGGGAGGGGTGAAATTCTGGTAAAAATAATTGAAAGAAAATGTCCTGTCTGACTCACTCACTCATCACGCCCAGTGAAAACTATTAAAGTTGGAAAAATGAAATTTTGGGAATATGTTCGCTGTATGTCGAAAACGTCAACTAAGGAATGATTTTTGTTTATTCGGGTTTTAAAGAGATGTTAAGGGGGTAAACGTGCATTTCATTGAATAACGATATATCATGAGTTGTTTCTTAGGGGATGTGATATTCGGTATATAAACTAATCATTAACAATAATCAGACATATGTCTAAGGGTTTATCGATGTGGTGTATATTATGAGGTGATAGGGGTGAAAATTGGGGGTTGAGGGATTCTTGACGGAGCGTGTATCTCTTAAAGGACATAGGCGAGAAGTTTGAAATTCGGCGGGAAAAGAACAGCTTAAAATACAAGTAAATAGGTGTTCGACTGTTTTTTTCATAAATCCAATTTAAGGGGCCCTTGGTGAGAGGTGAAATTCTGGGGAAAAAAAAAAAAACAGGAAAGAAAGTGTCCTAACTGATTGACTCACTTACTCACTCATCAAACTCAGGGGGAAAACAGCTATAAATAAGTAAATAGGTGTTCGACGGTTTGTTTCATAAATCCAAATTAAGGGGTTCATGGGGAGGGGTGAAATTATCAAAAATAAATGAAAGGAAATGTCCTGACTGACTCACTCACTCATCATAGCCCAGCCAAAATTATTAAAGTTAGAAACATGACATTTTGGGGATATGTTCGTTGTATGTCGAAAACGTCCACTAAGGAAAGAGTTTAGAATATTCAGGTTCTAAATAGGTGTTAAGGGGGGTAAACCTGCATTTCATTGAATAACAATATCTCACGAGTGGTTTCATTTGGGGATGTGATACTTGGCATATATACTAATCATTAAAAATAAGCTGACACATGTCTAATGGTTTTTCGATGTAGTGTATATTATGAGGTGAAAGGGATGAAAAGTGGGGGTTGAAAGATTCCTAACGGACCGTGTATCTCTTAAACGACATAAGCGAGGAGTTTGAAACTCGGAGAAAATCAATCAGCTTAAAAATAAATAAATAAATAAATAAATAAATAAATAAATAAATAAATAAATAAATAAATAAATAAATAAATAAATGAATAAATAAATAAAATAAATATGTGTTCGACCGTTTTTTCATAAATCCAATTTAAGGGGCCTATGGGGAGGGGTGAAATTCTGGAAGAAAAACGTCCCCTAATGAAGGATTTTTGGATGTTCACTCTCATCGACCAACCCAAACGATTAAAGTTAGAAGAATGATATTTTGGGGATATGTTTGTTGTGTGTCGAAAACGTCTTCCAAGGAGGGATTTTTGGATATTCAGGTTCTAAAGGGGTGTTAATGGGGTTAAACCTGCATTTCATTGAATAACAATATGACACGACTATGACGCGAGCGAAGCGAGGCTAAAAATGAGATGATGTGCGTCTATGTATTACTCAATCACGCAAGTACCACTGGTCCGATTTACATGAATTTTACATGGAAGTAGCTGATTTACCTGGTTAACATATAGGTTACTTTTGATTTCAATACTTTGTACTATTTAAAGATGGCGACCATTTTAGTGACTTCACTACACCCTTTGGTTTAAAACTTTCATATTTCCATTTCAAATACAAAGAGAACGCTAAGAAATAGCAAACTTTTGATGGTATATACGAGGTTAAAAATTACATTTTCTATCCGAAAGGTATCTCCAACCGTTAGCGAGTAAAACCTAAATTTGTGCTATAAAACACGGTCAACGCCGAGCGATGTAGTTGGACAAAATGTTCCATCCTTAATCTCCCTCTGCGCAGCACCTCGCCTATCCCCTGTTTTAACTGTCACCTTCATATTTTAATTTATTTATGACGCGTAGCGAAGCACGGGTACTTCAGCTAGTTTCAAATAAAAAGAGAACGCTAAGAAATAGCAAACTTTTGATGGCATATATGAGCTTTAAAATTTAATTTTCTATCCGAAAGGTGCTTACCACTTTTCTTGTATCTCCAGCGGTTAGAGAGTAAAACCTAAATATGTGCTATAAAACACGGTCAACGCCGAGCGATGTTAGTCTGTGTTAGTCTCTACATGAACTGGTTTATTTATAGAGGTAGTTTGTTGGGTCCGAAACGAGACGCGATTTTGAGTCCTGTATGTGGTTTTTTGGATCTTTACGCTGTTTCACAATGTTATAGTGCTTTCTACTTTGCACGGTATGCTTTCATCCTTTTTATTGATTTGCTTTTTGTTACCTGAATATTTCTGTTGGCCAATATTTATCTGATTTTTGTCGTTTTTTACAATGATCAGAAACCCAAATTCACAAACGAATTTGTTGTAGACTACCGGCTGTCACATTAGTTTATTTAGTGTTCATATTCATCTTACTGCAGAACTGGGCAAATTTATTTCAATAAAGTTGGTATTTTGCCTTTCACGGCCAATAAATGAACCCCGCACAAAACACGGCGTAAACATAGAAAAGTTGCTGAGTTTTAATTGCTTGGCTCTGAAATTCAATATACAATCATTTTGGAAGCCTTTATAGGGAGGTGAAAGACTGTTTTAGCCTTTAGCTCTCGCAGTAAATTAGCGGAGGTGTTCTAAATAAGAATTGAGGTATCGCGCAGTTTGCTACTCCTTTGGTAGTCCGCAAATAGACCAGAAGAGCCCGCTGATGAACCATCTCGGAGTTACTAGGCGTAATCTCGCACAATACACGGCATAAACTCAGAAAACATTTCTGTGATTGATTTGTTTTTGTTATTATTACTTGGGAAGATTGAAGTTTGTTCCGTTACTGATACTCTTTATCATGACATGGTACGTAGTTTCCGAAATATTACTTATTGCGGATATGATAATTCATATAAAGTTTGGTGTATTTTAGCATAATGTTTATATGTTTAAATATAGTATGAAGACGTTAAACGATAGGTGTTCAATATTTAAGACAGGTTATTTAACTTTTACTTCATAGAAGCTGATATTTATTTCCAATATATAAGCGCACTTTCTCACCAACAAAGCGGAGGCAGGCAGGCTTTTCTCCGGGTACTCCGGGTTTCCCTGTCACAATTTCATTCCAACAACAATTTCCACTATCATTCCATTTCATCTGCCATTCATTTAATCATTGTCCCAGGGGAGTGCGACAGGCTTCGGCATCAGGCACAGTTCATATCCTCGCTGCTAGATGGGGGTCTCATTCATTCCATTCCCTGACGCGGTCGGTCGACTGAAAGGAGGTTGAGGATTTTCACCTTCCTACCTCTAATTAGTAATTGGGTGAATGAAAATGCATGTAGTCTACACATGTAGTTGGTAACATGGAAATAACATAACTACATTACGAATGTGTGATTATATATATTAATGGTTTAGGCCAGAAAGTACTAAAGCCGTTCGAAGAACGGGTACTTCAGCTAGTATACAATAAAAGTTGTGCATCCATTAGCTCCACCCATTACTAATACTGTACTTCATATATTGGTGCCAAAATCCGGGATTAAACCAGGGACCTTTAGCCAATTTTGCCATTCTAAGGGGTTAGAGTCAAAGGAAAGAAAAATATTTGTCAAACTAACCACATATAAAAAGGTATGAAATTATTGAAAAATAATTTTCAGATGTGTTTTTCTGATACAAGTGAATGAGCAATCACTGCGGCTTTGAGATAGCAATATTAGCTTTTCGTCCAGGATGTTCAGATTTGTTACCCGGCTCTGTCTTGGAGAATTTATGTCTTAGCATGAGCATTAAAATATTTTCTTTTTTGAGCGTCCAGAAGACATCTTGGAAGAGGTTAATCCCTTCACAGCTACCCTTGAAGTGAAATTAATGTGTAAAATACTGGTGGTCTTATAACCCGGTGAACATGAGTGTGATAGTATAGAATTTGTCTGATAACCTGTGTTATAGTGATATTTGTAGTAGTAGTGTGTTTATTTGTAATTCAAGGTGAGAATTGGGAAGAAGGTGGTCGTGGCCTCAAGTCAGGAACCATCTCGGCATTTGCCTGGAGTAAAAGTGGGGAAACAACGGGAAACCATTTCCAGGATGTCTGAGGTGGGAATCAAGCACACCTCTTCTTAATTTTTGCTAACGGCTTAGTGTATCCCATTCCAGCCCTCAGACCAGAATTAAGTTCCTTGGCAGAGTCTCCTGGCTGACAGTCAAGAATACTAGCCACTGTGCCACGAGGTAAAATACTTGGCTATGACCTAAAGTAAGCTCACTGCCGCCTCCTCCTCCTTCCCAAATTTCGCTTTAGTGACTATTACTCACGCGAGTAAATACCTAAAAAGATAGAGGCTATCAGACGAAGTTCATACTCACATGAAGGCATGGTGCCAATGACTTAAGCAACAACAACTTCAATAATGCCTTTCTCTTGATGTTGAAAGTGTTCTTGTACGAATTCCTGGACTGTATTTGTCATGTTTTCACCCTAATTAGATGATCGTACATGCGTTCTCTCTGT
The DNA here is from genome assembly GCA_946902985.2 of Meconema thalassinum. NCBI lineage: Eukaryota > Metazoa > Arthropoda > Insecta > Orthoptera > Tettigoniidae > Meconema > Meconema thalassinum. Next base: position 1,846,682,159 of record OX336388.2, on the reverse strand, counting down.
TCAAAAGAATGATTGCCAACAGGCCTGTCTTGTTGTCCGCAAAGAAATTCTACTATAACATAATCGCTTCCGTATAATACTTGTACACTTGCTTGAGGCTATTTCCCAGAACTGTGGGATGACTGTAGGCTCTTTCTTATTTACCTCGTGGAAAGTATATTGTGGTTGTGGCCAATCGTCACTACCGGGGAAATACTATGACAAGAAGCCAGCAGATTGTTACATACATGATTCCCTTTTCAGGAGGGTTCGGGTATGTGGTGATATGAGGCTCTACAAGGTATTATTTTATGTATGGATTGCCTGTTTGACATCAAACTCATAAGTAGGTCTAGGAAATTTATGTAATATTAACAAAAGTTTGATGTTATTCAGTCGGTCAACACGAGTGTACCCAAATGAGATGGGTAATTCCCTTATCCTGAAAAAAAAAATACACGAGATAAATAAATGTACTTGGTTAAAATATGTAATATGAATTTAATTTTTATCCAAGTGTAATTATTAATCTCAAGTAATTTATGTAATAATATTAGGTGAAATAAGTAATACAGTGGAACGTGGCTAATTCGAACTTCTATGATTCGAAATCTTCTTTAATTCGAATTTTTCTCTCGGTTCCTAGCATTTTATATACAATCAATGCTAAAAAATCGTGGTTAATTCGAATTATATTTTGGATAATTCGAAGTTTTTATGTGTAAAAAGCCGATCGAAAGCCAAACAGTTGGGTCAGGAATTCCTGAAAAAACGACGTATCATTGGCATGCGGCCCCTACTCAATGGTTTTGCCTACATGACTAAAAACACGCCTGCGATGCTCCTTCCAAGGTCAATGCACAACCCCTCCCCCTCCCATTGTTTTGCAACGCTCCACATCTCTTAAGTCATAACAGTGTCATCCCTTACACCTGTCTGGCAGAGCGTGCTGAGTGATTAGACTTGTGGTTCTTGTTTAAAAGTTTGGTTTTGCCTGCGTTTTAAAGTGTGTGTACAGAACTAAGATGTCGTCATCAAAGCCTTGGGTTCCATAAACAACTTTGACTTTGGCGGAGAAAATAGCGGGTAAAGAAGTAGAAAAGGGAATGAAGGAAAAAATCTGAAATTGCAAAGGCTTTCGGGATTCATCCAAACACGTTGTCAATATACCTAAAAATAAAGACAAAATTATCGGTTATGAAAATGAGAGTGGCAAAGGCTGAAAAAGTTTGAGGGAACCGGAAAATTTGAATTTGAATATTTTCTCTACCCTTTTCAAAGAACTTTCATAATTCGAATTTTTGGATAATTCGAATTTTTTTACTGGTCCCTTGAGGTTCGAATTATCCAAGTTTCACTGTATTAATTTAATTTTTATATAAACGATATATTACTCATTATATTTATTGTAGATTCCTCACTTTATTCAATACATTTTTGTAAAATAATGTGAGGTATAATAATTATGCATGTCCATCTTATCACAATATAGTTTGCGGGGTGGGATGAACGTGAATTCCCAACCCCTTATCTCCTTTAATGTATTTCTTGGAATTTCTCCCTGGCCCTTTCCCAGCTGCTTATGAATACCTTGGGAAATCCATTTCATGTACCTGAGTTTCTAGTGACCAAATATTGTCAAGCAGACTATTCTGATTTACCGTAATTTCACTTAATGAATATTCTTTTTAAGTTAGAGGCAGGACATGTAATTTTACATAAGAAATATGTTAAAATAGTACGTTATGCAACGAGTCTATAACAGCAATAATTAAGACACGAGTAGGTTTATAATTTTATAATTTCCATACGAGTGTCTTAAATACCATTAACTTATAGGCGAGTTATATGATAATTATAACTTTTCTATATGTTCTAACATTGAAAATCCACATCCTGCTTCCAGTCTCCGACCGGGTCAGGAATGGAATGAATGAAGCCCCCCATCTAGCGACGAGGATATGAACTGTGCCGGCTGCCGAGGCCTGACGCACTCCTCTGGGGCAATGATTAAATGATTGACAGATGAAATGAAATGATAGTGGAGAGTGTTGCTGGAATGAAACTGTGACAGGGAAAACCGGAGTACCCGGAGAAAAACCTGTCTGCCTCCGTTTTGTCCAGCACAGATCTCACATGGAGTGACCGGGATTTGAACCATGGACCCAGCGGTGAGAGGCCGGCGTGCTGCCGCCTAAGCCACGGAGGCTATGTTCTAACATTAATATTCATAAATATATGTCGAGTTTCCGTCGGTTGCCTTCATCTTCTTGGGTCTGGGTGAGTTAGCCGTGGTCGTTAAGACGTTGCTGCAGGCAGGCGCTCACATCCGGGAGTCGAGGAGGTTTGAATCCCCCGCCGGCAACCTTGAAGATGGTGTTCTGTTGTTTCCCATCTTCCTTCCAGGCAAATGCCGGGGTTGGTCACTAACTATAGGCCACAGCCGCTACCTTCCAATTCCTCGTCCTTACAATCACACATTCCTCCCCAGACAACACGCCACACGTGACGGTACTTGTAGCTCACTCCATGGGTGTCCGCATAGAAGTAGCTACAAACTCTGGCGAGTCGAACATGTCCTCGGACACTCCCGTCACCAAAAGCCATACGCGGGAATTGTGTGGGCTCAGCATTTGCTCTCTATCCAATAACGCATTCCAAAGCTTTTAAACATTGTTTAAACATTGTTTATTCTGAAGTATCATCAACCGATAGCGCACCGGTACTATGTGGGATCAATTTGTTATTTTGGTCAAATAACACACAATAGGTTGTTACAAACGCTTTTAACATTAAAATATACCGTATTATCAACTAGTTATTCTTCAAATTCGATTCGTATAGAATGTCAACGGAAGACAAATCAATGGAGTCCCAAATAGAACTGTCATGACATCTGGCGGAAATGTTTCGCATAAGAAATCCCTTAACTGATTAGAGCTGGGTTATTGACTTGCGTGGATCTAATGTCCTATGTCTGATTCCACCATGACGTTCTGGTATGTTTATGTTAACAACAGCATTCACTAAAATTGTCGGCGAAATCGTACGAATGCAATGCCCTGTGTAGAAATTGGAGTTGCGGATATAAATGTACAGTGCTATTTATTTTGCAATATTCCGCAGTTTGTTTATACAAACGTTACGGACGGTGCACATTTTCCATGTCGGTAATTTATATAGGCTAGGGTAGAAGGATGGTGGGTTGCAAACTTCTGGAAGTAGATTCCTAAATGTCTTGCATATTTCATAGTATTTTCTTGGGTCCATAAAGGTTCAGGCTGATTTTATCTTTGTGTTTGGGATTTTAACTACAATGTTTGATCCGATGCCTTTTACATTGTCGACTTTCAAATCATGTTTTTATGTCCAACATTGTCTAAACACCAAAAATAAGGTATCCGCAAGAAACTGCCTCCTTCGCAAATTATCTGGTACCAGCTGGGGGACTCAAGCTCAAACAATAAGGAAAGCAGGGGGGCGTGGTGGCTCAGCGGTCTAGCTGTATGCCTCTCACCAAGACGGTCCGGGTTCGATTCCCGGTCATTGCATGTGAGATTTTCGAAGTGAAATGCCATGTCCTGTGGTTCGGATTCCACGTAAAAAGGAACCACTGCTTTAGCACTCTGTTATTCTGCAGCAGAATATGCATGTCCTGTGTGGTATAGGTCGTGTCATACCAAGCAGGTTGATACTGCATTAAATGAAACGTATAGACTTATCACTGGCTGCCTGAGACCCACGCCATGTGATAAACTGTATTGTTTAGCAGGCATTGCACCTCCAGATATCAGAAGAGAAATTGCAGCTAAATGTGAGAGATCTAGGGTTGATGTGTCTCAAGCACATCCATTGTTTAGCCTTCAACCAGCCCACTCTCGACTGAAGTCCAGAAGAAGCTTTCTTCACACAACTGAGTGCCTAACTGACAAACCTCAGGTTTTGAGGATTACATCTTGGTTGACCAGAAGCCCCCACATTACCCAGTGGATGGTTCCATCTGAAAGGCTCCCAGCAGGACATACAGAGGCTTGGACAACTTGGAAGTCTCTCAACAGATTGCGATCTGGTGTTGGCAGATGCAAGTCTAACCTTCATAAATGGGGTTTTTGCTGCGATCCGGTCCTTTGTGAATGCGGTGAAGAACAGACTATGGGTCATCTGCGTCAGTGCAGTCTGTGTCCTATACTGTGCACCATGGAGGATCTGGTGAAGGCTACACCAAATGGACGTGACATGGCAAAATATTGGTCATGCATTATTTAGAACCTTAATGTTCAAGTGTTGCCATTGTTTTGCCCATTTTGTACATAGTTTGTTATGTAATATTTTTGTTCCTGACACGAGTAAATAAATGCAGCGCATGTGAGAAGCTGTCCTTACCTAATTTGTCAATGAATGAAAATCTTAAGCTCTGATTGGTTGGGGAATCTGTATCATAATGAAAAGTAATCTTTTAATGACCCTCATTATGATACAGTTTTCAGACATATAATATTTACATTTCGACATCGTCAAACATAAATATCGTTATGAAGAAATATGTAAAGTAAATAAACAAAATATGTAATTTTACAGTAAAAATGTAAAAAATGTATAAAATATGTAAAATATGTAACAATAAAATATAATTAAATGATACAGAGCTGTGCAAATTATTAGAAACTGACGCCAGATTTCCAAAATTACCTTTATACTTTTCACGGCTTATTGCACTAAATATGTTTGCAAGGCACTGAAATTACTTCAAATGTTTAACCAAGAGTCTTAATTATATTTTCTTTTCAGAAACTCAAAGTGTGATGATTTTTTAGAATTTCCACCAACAGAGGAGGTTTGTTAATGCAACATGCCACACGTTTTGTTTTAATTACTTTGCTCTACTTTTCGTGTGGATTAAGAGCACAGGAATTTGGAGTAATTTTTTATGATGATCCGCTCTTGAAGTATTCAAAGGTTCATAAGCTATGGATTGAAATCACTTGACTTAGAGGGTACATTCCAAAGTCAATTAAAAAAAAAAGAAAACGTATTCAGCTCAGGTATCTCTTGGAATCCCCAATTCTGAAAGTTTCTAGTCACAACTTCTTACGGGAAAAGGTGTAAGTCCATGGGGAAAAAGTATTACTTTAGTAAAGCCATCATTACTTCCGACTTGACGTTTCAGTGTTACCCTAGAGTTATCTAGCGGTCAGAAGTTAAATCACCTTAACAACCAATCACAGGCAGCCATTTATCGATATGTCACGACAAATCTAGTTTCGTTCACAATGTCGCGATTTAGCGAAAGAAACTCTAGGGTAATAAAATATGCCAGCAGATGGTCAATAAAATGATTTTGAATTTAAAAAATGTGACTGGTTGAAATTCTTTATTTGATTCTAATAAGTTAATATGCACACATCTATAGCTAAGTTTCTAATTCATGGGCATTTATTATTTAAAGTTATATGCGTAAGCAAAAGGAAAGAATATGTATTTACATAAAAGTCCTGCAAGATGATGAACAAATAGTTGTAAGGAATTAGCCGTGGCGTGACTGCGGTATTGGAAGGTGTTGCATTATTAGAAGCAATTATTCAGTGTTGCCTAGTAATCCATTATGGAATGCGTTCAAAATGTGCCCAATTATATTAGGTGGGGAGTACAAATACACCAGTATCCAAAGGTTAAGCATAAGTTACGAATAAGCAGGGCAAATCGCATGGCATATGCACCTACCAACCTTACGTGTTCGCTCTGTATAGGAAAGGAGTATTCTCTGCTTTGACTAGCGGCGTAACCACAAGGTAAACACAGCCAATGCCTATGCCCCATATTCCCTAAGTCGTGTTTTTCTCTGTTACAGTGTACGGAGTGTAGCCTCGTGGTGAACGTGACAACATAATGGCACAACGACGCCATTTGGACCCCGTTTTGCAGGGTAGAATATTCGGCCGGCTGGAAGCAGGCCAAACACAGACCGAAGTAGCCGTATCCTTGAATGTGCCACAAAGTGTCATTTCCAGGCTTTGGAAACGACTTCGCGACACAGGAGATGTTGGTCGTAGCCAGTACCAGGTCGACCAAGAGTAACCACTCCACAGCAGGACCGATATCTGGCCTAAACCACCCGACGAAATTGGAGTGCACCTGAAAGACGATTGTCAGCGGAGCTTGCAGCCGTCACAGGGGTTGCCGTTTCCCGGCAAACTGTGTACCGGAGGCTAAGAACAGCAGGGCTATTTGCCAGACGTCCAGTGGTGTGCGTCCCGCTCACTCCAGCACAGAGTCGGGCCCGTTTACTGTGGAGCCGTCAACGTCGAAACTGGACCATGAATGAATGGAGGCATGTGCTCTTCACAGACAAATCCCGCTTCAGTTTTCAGAACGATTCCCGTCGCACATTAATCTGGAGAGAACCGGGTAGCCCATACAACCACAGGAACATCGTGGAACGGGGACAGTATGGTAGTAGTGACGTCATGGTGTGGGACGGCATCATGTTGAATGGCCGTACGGACCTGCACATCTTCATTAGTGGTCCGAGGAACACTGTGTACGCTCGGAGATACAGGGATGTGGTACTGAGACCACATGTTCGACTCTTCAGAGGTGCGGTTAGTCCAGACTCTCTCGCATGACATATGCACCTACCAACCTTACGTGTTCGCTCTGTATAGGAAAGGAGTATTCTCTGCTTTGACTAGCGGCGTAACCGCAAGGTAAACACAGCCAATGCCTATGCCCCATATTCCCTAAGTCGTGTTTTTCTCTGTTTGGCGATAATGCCAAAGCGCACCGCGCTGCTCTGGTGGATGAGTTTCTGGCTGGGGAAGGCATTCATCGCATGGACTGGCCAGCGAGGTCTGCGGATCTACGTATATCCTATGGAACATGCCTGGGATGCATTGGGGAGGCAAATTACATCCCGTCAGCCTCCACCAAGGACCCTCCAAGACCTTCGCATTGCCCTTCGGAGGAATGGGATTAACTGCCACAAGAACTATTGGACCATCTGCTAGAGAGCATGCCACGTCGCTGTGAAGCATGTGTGGCCGTTAGAGGTAACCATACACCCTATTAACAGCATATTTTGTTGTGGAAGACATTGCCAAGTTTTGTTGTTGTCAAAGGTGTACCTTAGCTATCAGAACCTTTCTGACACAGTTTTTTTGGACAAGTTGTGTGACATATGGTGTGTGATTCAGCTTCCGTTTGTTCAGCAATCCGTCTGACATTCCTATCAGGCGGTACGGCTTCGTTTAGTGAGTATGCTTAACTTTTGGACACTAGTGTATTTGAACACCATAACCTGAAAGAAATGAATTATTTATCCCTTCAATACGGTCTTCGCTTGTTTAGTCGAAATGATCACTACCAGTGTTTTCGGGTTAGTGTTATTTTAGGTGTATATATCTTGGTTAATTTTTAATCCATGCACTTTCTGTTAATCCAAGTATTCTTGTCTAAATTCATGAGTTTTAACGTCAGTAGCCTAATTTGAATCTTTTGGTTTTACGATTCATGTGATATTTCTTTCAGGTCAGGGTTTTTGCAATCCATGGATTCCACCATCGAATCTGCACTAGGAAGTCCGTCCATCAGCCCAGCCAGGAGTATGTACAGTATGTCTATTATTCAACAATCAGTGCGATACATACTGTATGAGGTGCAATAGAAGACTACTGTCGACCAAAGTATTATGTGTACTCGAGTTTGAAGGTTGTTTGTGACGTAACCAATAGACATACATAAAATCCAATAATATCATCATTTTCGTCGTTTTATTTTACGTGAGTTCATGCAGTTTTGGAATTTTTAGTTTATATTTTTATATTTTTTTATCGCAGTTGGAACACAAAAAGTGCCCGTGTTTAAGCGTGTTTCAACCATGTGTCACATTTATGAATTATTATCTCACAAACCCGTCATCAGATCGAATCCAAATTTTAACACAATATACATTGGAATGTTGTATAACTGATGTATTAATTTCAAAATTTTGCGTGTCCAAGAAACAAAGTTGTTATGATTTGTGTAAGGTAACGTTTTCTCGGCTTGGGGTGGTTGGAATATGTAGTTTTTGGTCGCGTTGTAATCCTTATACATCAAAAGGTTATGCTGTATGACTTTAACGTACGTAAATTAATTCACTTATTTTATATCGGTTTATATTTGAACGGGGAAATACGACCTCGCCTCGCTCGGCAGTGATGGGCTCCCTCTCAGCAACGCTGTACAGCTTACCGCCGAGCGGCTGGCTGGTGAATCATGCCTTATTTCCACGAAGAAATACAAACCGATATAAAATAAGTGAATTAATTTACGTATTTCACAGTCATACAGCATAACTTCTTGATGTATAAGGATTGCAAGGCGACCAATAGCTATATTTTCCAACCACCCCGAGCCGAGAAAAAGTTACCTTACAAAAATGATAACAACTTTGTTTCTTGGACACACAAAATTTTGAAATTAATAATCCAGTTATACAACATTCCAATGTATATTGTGTTAAAATTTTCATTCGATCTGATAACGGGGTTTTGAGATAATAATTCTTAAATGTGACGCATGGTTGAAAGACGCTTAAAAACGGGCACATTTTGTGTTCCAACTGCGATAAAAAATATTAAAATATAAATTAAAAATTCTAAACCTACATGAACTAACGTAAAATAGAACGACGAAAATGATGATGTTATTGTATTTCATGTAGGTCTATTGGTTACTTCACAAACAACCTTCAAACTCGAGTGCACATAATACTTTGGTCGACAGTAGTATCACTGACTTAGTTTTCTTTAGACCAGGACTGATTAAGATGTAATGATCAAAGTGTGGTGTAGTGAATAGTGTGGTATATACTACGGTACCCCAGACTGGAATGGGTGAATGGACCCTATGAACCCAAGTCTCTGTTTTTTTATGGTTGATTCAAATTTTCACATTGTTATATGTTGTTCTTATCTGCCCGCTGGACACGAGGAAACCTGGTCAACGTGGAAGACCCTCAACAGGCTGCGCACAGGAGTGGGGAGATCAAAGACGATTTTGAGAAAGTGGGAATTTGCTTGTGACTGGACTTTGTGTGAGTGTGGTGAGGAGCAGACTATGAGTCACATCCTCGTTTGAGAGTTGTGTCCCATCACATGTTCCCCACGGAATCAGATGGACGGAACTCCTGAAGCTTGCGAGTTGGTAAAATTATGGTCTCAGTATTTGATTTGAGTATGAGTGCGTGTATAATATACTTATATTATTAATCAATTATGCAATGCATACCAGGATTTCATGGTTTTCTTATAGTAGCCTACCAAATGAAATATTGTTCTATTGTTATAAGATGTATGTGCTCTGACACGATTAAATAAATCTATGGCCATTGGCCGCAATAAATATTTTATTATTGAGTAATTATGTTTCATTTTGTCCAAAACCTTCCCCTGTCCGTTGACTCAGCCCACCACCCTTCAGAAACAAAGCCTGGTTACGTCACTGCTACCGCCTACATCCTGCCATATCGTGTAGAGTTTTATTTAAAATATAATGTCTGGTAAGTTCACATTTCGAGCTTTCCATTTTCATAGAGCTGTAAGAGTTGCTAGTTCAGCGATGGAGGTCTCATTGAAGTGCTTTATGAATTTATGCCGTAACGAATATTGTGTGCTTAAACTCTGTGAGAGGGTCAAGGCTGCGAAGCAGTGTTGCACAGTGGATGACCTCGCCGTTGTGTCGCTATATTGCTCAACTCCGTCAGCTGGGGGAGCACTTTCACTTGCTTACATCCATCCCCAGCTGACTGTCTGGCCAGGTTACTTCACCGCGGCTCGTTCCACTGTTCGCTGCAACTTGTCTGATAACCTGTATTGATGTGGTGCCTGCAATCGTATGTGTGACTGTTTTAGAAACAGGCATGAGGTAGGTGCCTAGGAACTTCATGTTAGGTACTATCACGGCATTTGCCTAGAAAAAATATGGAAACATTTGGGGGGAAACCACACTCAGGATAGCCACTGTCAGTACCGGGATTCGAACCTGCGATCTCCGGACTTGCTACAGCTGCCCACCCAGCCATGGTGCACGATTTAATGAGCCCGGCTAAGCCGCAGGACTTCGGACTGTGTACTACCATGGTAACTAATGTGGCTTAACTCTAACAGCTTGGGTAGTACTTTCACTTATTCACATCAATATAATATCGGCTCTGAAATACTTGTAGAAGAAACCTCGTGCAAATACTTGGGTATCGATGTAAGGAATGATATGAATTTGAGTGCCCATGTTAGTGCCCATGTGGGTTGCGTTGACGCTAAAGCATACACATCACTTTATTTTGTAATGAAGGTATTAAAAGGCAGTAGCCTAGTTCATCAGCAAAAGAAGTAGGATATTTGACCCTGGCGAGGCCAATATTGGAATGCGGCTCAGCGGTTTGGGACACATACCAAGAAGGGCTCATCAATGAGCTGGACTTCGTACAAAGGAAGGCTGTTAGATTTGTGCTTAATGATTTTAATCCTAGAAGTAGTGATACTCGAATGATAGAAAAACTAGGGTGGGAATCTCTGGAAGATAGAAGGACGAAATCCAAGTATATGCTATGACTAACTCTTACACTAATCGACCAGCATGGGGGGGGGGCTAAGAAAATGTCTGAGAAATGCCACCTACCTGACTAGGACAGACCATCCACACAAACTTAAGGACCGACCGCAACATACAATTTATGGGAAATACTCCTTCATTAATAGTTTTATTGATTAAAATGGAAACTCATTACCTGCCACAGTTTTAGAGAGTTTCCCCGAAAATATTGATGTGTTTAAGAGAGAACCAAAATTTTGTGTAAATACTACGATGTAATTACTCATCATCATCATCATCATTTCCCCTTATCCAGCTCCTGCCGGGTCGGGGTATTTATGGCACTTCTCCACTTTCCTCTTTCCTTCCACAATTCTTCTTCGACGATCTTGTCCCAGTCCAGATTTCTTTTTCTCACGCTGTTCTTCACTGAATCGATCCACCTTGTTCTAGGTCTTCCCCTTGCTCTCCTACCCTTGCACTTGACCTCCAGCAACTGTCTTGGTATTCTATTTTCCTCCATCCTCTTTACATGTCCAAACCACCTTAGTTTATTCTCCTCAATTCTCTCATTTAATTTTCCCATCCCAACTTCCTTCCTAACATCTTCATTCCTCACTCTGTCTTTCCTTGTCTTTCCTATCATACTTCTTAGGAATTTCATTTCACTGGCTTGGATTCTACTCTCTTGCCTGCTCGTCAGGGTCCAAGTCTCAGCTGCATAAGTTAATATGGGTACATAGTACATTTTATACATTACCTCCTTGCTTTTCCTTGGTACTTCCTTATCCCAAACAAGTTTTCTTACACTTTGATAGAATGCATTGCTCTGCTGTACCCTCCTGCCAATCTCCATGTCCAACCTACCAGTTTGCATCAATTCACTTCCTAGGTATTTGAACGTGTCCACAATTTCCAAACTCTGACTTCCAATTTTCACAGTGCCCTTTCCTTGTCTTTCCCCTCTTGTCATCACCATGGTCTTGCTTTTCTCTATACTGATTTTCAGGCCATACTTCTGAACATTTTCGTTTAGTGCATCTAGTTGTTTTTGCACTTCTTCGGTGTTCCTTCCCCAGACCACAATATCGTCTGCAAATAATAGTAACTTCATTTCTTTATGTCCATATGCTTCCTTTGTTTCCTTTACTATTTCATCCATCACCATTATGAATAAAAGAGGTGACAGCACATTCCCCTGTCTTAGTCCAGTCTTGTTCCTAAACCAATCTGTCTTTCCAACTGGGGTCAGTACCCTGCTAACACAGTTGTTGTACATTGCTTGCACCATTTCCAACATTTCTCTTCCCAGTCTCTTCTAAACCATGGTTTCCTATACCTTCTCTCTGGGGACACTATCATATGCCTTTTCTAGATCTATGAAAGTCATGATCAAATCCTCTACATATTCCCAGTTCTTTTCCATCACCTGCCTCAATTACTATAGTTTCCAAAACGCGACTTGTGTACATTAAGTGGGTTTGATATTAACAAAAGTTTGGTGTTTTTCAGTCGGTCAACACGAATGTACCCAAAAGAGTTGGGTTATACCCTAATCCTGAAAAAATACCCACTCTTTTGGGTACATTCGTGTTGACCGACTGAAAAGCACCAAACTTTTGTTTACTAAGGAAACACTGAAAAATGGCTTCAACCCACATAATGAGTTTGATATTATTGATGGTAATTTTCTGTAAGTGTAGAATTTGCCACCGGGGAATAATCTCCATTTACAAATAAAGTAAATGAATGAATGAGTGAATGAACATCCATCCCCAGCTGACTGCCAGGCCAGTTGCTGTACCGCGGCTCGAGCTTCGATCCGTCCCACTGCTCACTGCACGTACAAGTACTGTGTCGTACCGTCGTAAACTGATATTAGCTTAACTCTACCAGCTGGGGGAGTTCTTTCACTTGCTCACATCCAACCCCAGCTGACCGTCTATCGAGTAATTTCACCGCAGCTCGATCCATACAACTGTTATTTCTCACTGCACATACTGAGTCGCACCGTGATAACTGTTATTTGCTAAAATCTTCCTAATGACTATAGGGAAAAACACTGAAAACTTTCTAAGCCACGCAACACCTCAGCAAACACAAATGCTAGATGTCGAAAATTTCTGTGAAAGGATTTTTTTTTTTTTTTTAGCGTATGGCTTTTAGTGCCGGGAGTGTCCGAGGATATGTTCGGCTCGCCAGTTTTGTTGCTGCTTCGAGACGGACACCCAATGGGTGAGCTACACGTACCGTTGGGGAGGGAAGGAGGGAAGTTGGAATGTAAGGACGAGGAGTTGGAAGGTAGCGGCTGTGGCCTATAGTTAGGGACCAACCCCGGCATTTGCCTGGAAGGAAGATGGGTAACCACAGAAGACCATCTTCAAGGTTGCCGGCGGGGGGATTTGAACCTCCTCGCCTCCCGGATGTGAGCGACTGCCATCAGTCATGCCGTAACCACCACGGCTAACTCACCCGGTAGGAAAATGGTGTATGCCTATATTCACGGAGCCCATGGATGATTTGTTGTTGTTGATTCTTTTAGGGACTTTGCGACATCGTGTACTTGGGTGTGTGTAAAATTTGTCTTATAACCTGTGCCACTGTGATGTCTGTGCTAGCGTATTTGTAATCGAGGTAGGATTTTGGTGGGAAGCGGCCATGGCCTTAAGTTAGGTACTGCGCCGATAAAGGTCTAGTAATAATAATAATAATGCGCGTCAGAGTAGCAGTGGAAGATAAAATCAACAAGGTCGCAAATGGATGGGGAAAAGACGTCTTGCTCGACCCGGTGCTGGGCCCAAGGTTTTCGGAGCGAGCAAAAGATGATTTCCAAAAAACCAAATGCAAACGAATAATTGCTTAATGCAATAATCAAAAGTGCAGAAACGAGATTCCCATAAAATTAATTAAATAAATCCCAGAGGCGTGCTAATCGTGCCTTTGTTACGTCACAAAGACAAGATTGACGAAATCGAGATAAGGATAAGGATAAGGAAGGGGAACTTAAATATAAGAAATGAAAAGACAAGGGAGCTATATTACTTAAAATATAAAAATGTATTGAGGATAAAAGAAAGAGCGTGTACACGAAATAAACAAATTATTTAAAACAAAGAAAAAAGGCAAGCTAATACTAGCTCAATAATACAAAAGAAACCCAAAACCAAGAATAAAGACTTAAAAACTAAAAAAAAAACGACAGAACAGAACCTGAGTAACAGCTCAACAATGTGAATCTAACGAAAAGATACAAACTTGAAAGAAAATAAAACGAAACTTACAAAAGTTAGAGAGAAACGACAAACTTGCAAAAAGTCAAAATTCGAACTGCTAAGACGCGAAGCTTTTCATGATGTTATTGTAAACATACCTGAGGGATGGGGGAGGAGTGAGGGGAGTAAAACAAAGGGAAGAGAGATTTCACGGAGGTAGGAAGAAGGGGAAGAAAAGGGGGAATATCATTAAGTTATGTAATACGGCGAAAATCGAAAGATAAAAACAAAACAAAAGGAAAATGAGATATACGGAGATACATTACATTACAATTGACTTGGGACGAAAGAGACCGGTAAAAATCGAAAGCACGCTATAAAAAAAACAGGCTTATACTCCAACATAATGCCGCAACAACACGACATATAAAAAAAAAGAATAATATGACATCGGAGCTGGAGAAAATCCCAGTTAACCACCGTCACATATATTCTGTAAACAAAGGGGACACGTATTAGTGGGACGTTGGACATAAGTCCCGTTACCTCACACATACTGTCCGCAAACAAAGGTCCAATTGCTACCAATCAAATGAAACATTTGTGGTACAAAAGAGACACCGACGCAAAAGACGAGCACCAAGGCCCGACAGGAAAATATACATAAGCCAAGACGCAGAGACGCAATACTTTCGAATCTTACAGGTATTAACCAAAATAATAAAACTGTGAGGAGGGTACATAACAAAAGCAACAAAAAGAACTCCACCGTATGACATTACACAAGGTCTCGGAGATCTGGTTCAAGGATTATAATACTAACAGTAACATCTTGAAAAGGAAAGAGAATTAAGCAAAAGAAGGAACGTTTAACAAAAACAATTACATTGCGTTAGATAGAAATACATTGAGCCGTACTCACATTCCGCTGCGCCATGAGGGTGGGCCTCTGCCCGAATACACACGTTCGCCTTACATCTCGGCGCGTCTAAGACTGACCAAGCTTCTGTCCCCCAGAGGGGAGAGAAGCCTCTCAGAAAAATCAAATGCGTAGTTTGGGAGTGGCCCCAAACTCGCGTCAAATATTGTCAGAGCCAATGGCAGAACGAATTGCACAACAAAATGCAAGGTAGCAACAACACTAGCCAATACGAGAGAACAAGGCAGTATGTAGCCAGGGGTTGCACAACGTTAGACAGAGAGATACATACAGACAAACTGCGCACTTTTAAACTCTCGAGGCGTAATATAGAGATGTCACAACACATGACAATAATAATAATAATAATCATGATGATAATAATAATAATTACAATAAATTCTGAAAAGTGGTTCAAATTCCACCGCTTTCTCCAAAAAAAATTCTTTTACATAACAAAGGCATAAAAGAATTTTTTCTTTTTCATAACAAAATTATATAAAATAACATTCTTCGATTAGATACATTTGAACAGGGTGAAGGAAAGAAGATTACATCATGTACACCAGATACACACATGAAAAATTAAGACATAATAAAATGTTCTCACATTTCTCTTATTCATAAGACGCAGCTTAATTAAAAGTTCTTTGAACGTCATAACTTCCATAAAAGGCTTGACGAAACGCAAGTCTCTTTTCTCAAACACACATATATTTTCATACACACGTATTCACGAAGATGTTCACTGGTGAGGAAAATTTTTCCTTTTTGGTACGAAAGAAAAAAAAAGACTTTAAAATGAAATTAAAACAACAAAAATTGAAATTATATAAAGGATCAGTACAGCCGTGAAATAAAGGCGGATCCTACCTCTACTGCACGTCAATACGTCACACATATTAAAAATGGATGTACCAAAAAGAAAATAATGATAATAAAACGGTCAATCTTGAGCTAGACTCTGCCAGATGACGTGGAGAAAGCGAAGTCTTCTTAACGGCGACCTTCTGGAAATCAGCCAATTTTCTAATAATAAAAGAAAGAAAAAGGTTAAATCATGATCACAAAAAAATATAAAGGGGAGCACCCTGTATACAAAATAAGGCTTGCGTCGGGGAAATATTTGGGGTTACATAAGCTCCGTAAGAGGGAAAGTGGATTCATTCTGCCAGCTGGAAAGTAAAAGTATGAATAGGCAGGGTCGTCAGACCAAATGAAAGAAGAGAAAACGAGCCGTGAACGGGGTCTAAAGGATACACCGGCCACTTCTCAGGTACTTGGAGACTAGCTATCGCTACCGGAAACACTCTCCAAATATATGACAGATACAGGAAAATAATACACATTATCTTAGAGAAAACATTAGATTGAAATGATTTATAAAAACATGATATCACAAAAACGTGAAACAGAAGTTACGATAAATAGTAAACAACTATATCAATAAACAAATCACTGTCACTACAAGAAAAGAATGTAAGTCAACAGACCATCTCAGGCGTTGTCGAACAATAGCAAGTCGTGTCTGCAGCTCGGACAATGGGCCGGCCGGCTCCCTACAACAAAAGCAGGCAGGTACCGGAAATTGCCTTAGGCAGAAGTATAGTTCAACACATCTTTCGAAATCCTCCGTGTAACTCAGGCGGCCACGGGTGTCTCCTGCCTAACTAGATACATAGTAGGAGTAAAGGGGAAAAATGTACTAATAACATTCATCAAAAGACATTAGATACTAACAAATGAAAAGGAATAATAACTCAAAGTAGCTGTCGAAACAAAAAATACCATTCCGGACAGAGAACGAAAATCCAAATAATTACGTTACAAAATACCTTCCAAATAAAAGGAACAGACTGGAACCTCGCATAAAACCAATCAAGACCAGACATACAATCAATCAAACTCGAAACCCAATAATAAATATTACCAACCCACAAAAATAAAATGGTTACAGCGTCAATATACGGGCCGTAGACCTCAGAGGTACCGCATAAAAAAAATTAAAGACAGAGAGGGTATGGCCTATCCCATACAAATATAAGAAAATTGGGTAATGCGCGCCAGAGTAGTTCACACGAACATCAATGTCCCATACCAAGGATGCCGTAGACCTAAAATGGTTGGTATCTCTGAGTAATACTTATCGTATATTTGGTTTGCCAATAAAAACGAATAAATAGTTCGTACGTAATATATATATAGTTTAAATTGAATAGGGTATAAAATCAAAATTGAACTAAATTTGAAACCACCCACAAATAACTGTTGATAAAAATTCATTAAACTCATTGACTCACACATTCATCTCAAAATACAACCAACAACAACAACACTACATACATACTCCTTCCCATAAACAAATCGAAATTTCCCCATTACATCAGAATGCGAATGTGGGTCGTTGGAACACCATGGAAACGCAAACAATGGACTACAGGTCATCGTGACAAACTTCATCCCATACTAAAGATTGACGACTCGTGTAGAATCTATGTACACCCTAAGTGGGCGTCGAAGCCGTGGGACAGGTCCCATACCCTAATCCCGACGGAGACCTCACCTAGCAGGTTTCCCAACGAAATACACACTACCATACTGAACATAAGTAACATCAAGCTTATATAAACAATTTTAAATGAAAACCAAAATTGAAAATCCCCTGACAAAAATAAAACAATCACCCTCCCTAATTATGAAACAAACTTAACTCCCAATCATAACACACATAATAGCTCAACAGACCATTCATAACTGAGACAACAAACACTTTACTAACATCAAACGTTAGTATAATTACGCGAGGCTCAAGGTGGGTCGGGGTGACCGTAGGATTTAAAGAGACGGTTCCCATAAGTGGGCCTACCTTCATTGGGGAAAATTTCGGAGAAAGAGGGGCGGGGGTTTTAGGCTGTACGGCAATGACAAGAAACCTGTCAGCAGCTGTTCCAGACTGAGACGTGTGAAGGGGTGAGGTGAGTTCTGAGAAATATCACAGTTAACAAAGCGACTATTAACAACAAAGGTAAGGACTCAAACCCTTGAGAGAAATGCGTTTTCTACTTCACAGAAAGTAAAATAAAAACGTCCACAACACTGACGAAATGAAAAGGAAGAGAAAGCAAACAAAATTTCCTGTCGCCTTAAAATCACCGTTAACTAAACAAATGTCTACTAGAGGAAGCAAATACATAAAAGTAGGTTACAATACCGTGACGTGTCGTGTTCCAGCGATGCGATGTACTCACTGATATGTTGCCACTGTTCACCTCGAAGCTGGGTCTTTTGGATGTCTTGTTTACTTGAGGGACAAAACCACCTTTCCTTGGAGATGGGTTTCCTGGATGCCCGTAGTTCACACAGAAAGTAACTTCACCCTTTCTTCAGGGGTGGGGAAAAACAATTCACTGAATTCCTTAAACTCAAAGAAAAACAAATTTTAATACAATGTAAATGAAGAGAGAAATAATAAAAGGTTAATAACTTGAGAGAGGAGAGGAGGGAACGATTTCGCACGCAACCACGCGATGTGCTACCATTGCGCCGATAAAGGTCTAGTAATAATAATAATAATGCGCGTCAGAGTAGCAGTGGAAGATAAAATCAACAAGGTCGCAAATGGATGGGGAAAAGACGTCTTGCTCGACCCGGTGCTGGGCCCAAGGTTTTCGGAGCGAGCAAAAGATGATTTCCAAAAAACCAAATGCAAACGAATAATTGCTTAATGCAATAATCAAAAGTGCAGAAACGAGATTCCCATAAAATTAATTAAATAAATCCCAGAGGCGTGCTAATCGTGCCTTTGTTACGTCACAAAGACAAGATTGACGAAATCGAGATAAGGATAAGGATAAGGAAGGGGAACTTAAATATAAGAAATGAAAAGACAAGGGAGCTATATTACTTAAAATATAAAAATGTATTGAGGATAAAAGAAAGAGCGTGTACACGAAATAAACAAATTATTTAAAACAAAGAAAAAAGGCAAGCTAATACTAGCTCAATAATACAAAAGAAACCCAAAACCAAGAATAAAGACTTAAAAACTAAAAAAAAAACGACAGAACAGAACCTGAGTAACAGCTCAACAATGTGAATCTAACGAAAAGATACAAACTTGAAAGAAAATAAAACGAAACTTACAAAAGTTAGAGAGAAACGACAAACTTGCAAAAAGTCAAAATTCGAACTGCTAAGACGCGAAGCTTTTCATGATGTTATTGTAAACATACCTGAGGGATGGGGGAGGAGTGAGGGGAGTAAAACAAAGGGAAGAGAGATTTCACGGAGGTAGGAAGAAGGGGAAGAAAAGGGGGAATATCATTAAGTTATGTAATACGGCGAAAATCGAAAGATAAAAACAAAACAAAAGGAAAATGAGATATACGGAGATACATTACATTACAATTGACTTGGGACGAAAGAGACCGGTAAAAATCGAAAGCACGCTATAAAAAAAACAGGCTTATACTCCAACATAATGCCGCAACAACACGACATATAAAAAAAAAGAATAATATGACATCGGAGCTGGAGAAAATCCCAGTTAACCACCGTCACATATATTCTGTAAACAAAGGGGACACGTATTAGTGGGACGTTGGACATAAGTCCCGTTACCTCACACATACTGTCCGCAAACAAAGGTCCAATTGCTACCAATCAAATGAAACATTTGTGGTACAAAAGAGACACCGACGCAAAAGACGAGCACCAAGGCCCGACAGGAAAATATACATAAGCCAAGACGCAGAGACGCAATACTTTCGAATCTTACAGGTATTAACCAAAATAATAAAACTGTGAGGAGGGTACATAACAAAAGCAACAAAAAGAACTCCACCGTATGACATTACACAAGGTCTCGGAGATCTGGTTCAAGGATTATAATACTAACAGTAACATCTTGAAAAGGAAAGAGAATTAAGCAAAAGAAGGAACGTTTAACAAAAACAATTACATTGCGTTAGATAGAAATACATTGAGCCGTACTCACATTCCGCTGCGCCATGAGGGTGGGCCTCTGCCCGAATACACACGTTCGCCTTACATCTCGGCGCGTCTAAGACTGACCAAGCTTCTGTCCCCCAGAGGGGAGAGAAGCCTCTCAGAAAAATCAAATGCGTAGTTTGGGAGTGGCCCCAAACTCGCGTCAAATATTGTCAGAGCCAATGGCAGAACGAATTGCACAACAAAATGCAAGGTAGCAACAACACTAGCCAATACGAGAGAACAAGGCAGTATGTAGCCAGGGGTTGCACAACGTTAGACAGAGAGATACATACAGACAAACTGCGCACTTTTAAACTCTCGAGGCGTAATATAGAGATGTCACAACACATGACAATAATAATAATAATAATCATGATGATAATAATAATAATTACAATAAATTCTGAAAAGTGGTTCAGTACCATCCCGGGATTTTCCTGGAGGAACAGTAGGAAAACAATTCCAGGATAGCTGAAGTAGGAACCAAATCCGCCTCTTCTCAGTTTTGCCTCACGAGGCTGAGTGTACCCTGTTTCAGCCTTCAGACCAGAATTAAATTTCTTGGCAGAGCGTGGAATCCAACCCGAGCCTCCGCTGAGACCTCATAGATAACTATATCCATTTCATGTTAATAATAATAATAATAATAATAATAATAATAATAATATAGTATGGCCTCGGATGCCGGGTGCAAGCAATGTTAATTGACGCCCAGAGGTCAGCTTGCATGTCGAATTTTATCGCTCCTTGGAGTGCTATGAAAGTCAAGGAAGTTAGATATCTTAGCTCCTTGACACTATAGCACTTTCTAGTTGAGAAAGGAGGAACTTTTTGTGCCGGCGGAAAATCCCGAGATTAATAGATGTGCCATTATGAACATGGCCTACTGAATTCAAATGAGATCTTTAACATGCCAACAACGATGACATGCGTAACGTGATTTTTGTCGCCTTGCAAAAATCACTTACCATGTCCAAGAGCAAACCTGGAAGCTTGGGGTTGGTAGTCTGACACGATTACCACTCTCTCCCTCCGTGGCAAGCTAATTCATATTATTAATATTAATAATAATAATACTGTATGCCCGTTGCCCGTCCCTCATCACTCGCGTTTCAATGGTGTCGGAAATGTGATGCGATGAATTTCTACGAAGTGGATGTTTCTATTTAAGTTGGATATGTTGATAGACGCCAGCGTAAAGAAAGGAGTAAATTGTGGGAAGGATAAAATGGAAGCTGCCGTGACCTATTAGAATGTACTCTTCCGGCATTGTGTGGAGTTGACAATTGAATACCAAAATTGAAGTGATAGAAGCCAGTTTTTCAGTGTTGACTAATTCTATTAAACAATGATTTCCAGTCTGTCGACACAAATTGTGCCCAATTACATTAGGCGGGAAAACAAGTATGTATGCACCCTAACCTGAAAGAGAAGAGATATTATTACAAACTAATACGCTTTTATGTACCCATTTTTTACATGAGAGAGCTTTTTTAATAGAATATCACGAATTGTTCTTTCAAGGAATGCTGACAGTTGGGTTCGAAACCACATTTCCTCCGATCCTGGAGATATCCTGGCCCCATAACATGGAGTCCGGGAAATTTCTCCGCAGTGCCTACAAGCTGTTGCGAGAGATTACGTCACCAGTTACGTTGGCAGCATGGCTGTCACTTGTATCATAACAAACAAACAGGAATCTTTATACTCACCACAGCCATTCATAACTGATGCTAGAAGTGCTGATGACACACATGCTCGCTTATTGCAATACACACTGACGAATTCGACAGCCCACAGCCCACACATGTGGCCTTCACCCTATCAAGGACACTGTGCTGCCAACTAAACTCGTGACGCAACCACTCGCAGCTACACGTAGCCACTGAGGAGAACATTTCCGGACTCCCTGCGCCTTACAGTGCGTGGATACCCTGGTCGGGTATCAGATTAACCTCTTAGAAATGATCTCCAGTAAGACGGGACTCAGGATCTCGATAGAGAAAACAAAATTCATGATAAATGACGCACAAGGACCGAAATTCCTTGAAACGGAGATAGGACGGATTCAGAGAGTAAAGAAAATTGAATATCTCGGTGAAACGATACAGGACAATGGTCTAGAGAAAGCTGCGGTAGGCGATAGGATCTCAAAAATGGAGAGAGCGTGTGGGCTTACAAGAAACATCTATAACAAGAAATGCATATCCTGGAACGGCAAAATAATGCACTACGACACTGTAGTCAAAACATAATGCCTGTATGCCTTTCAATGAACTATAGGCTAGAGAAAGGAGAATCCTATGGGAAATCATGGGCCCAATCCAGACGGAAACAGGATGGAAACTTCGGAGCAATGCCGACGTCTACCAGAATGTAGAAAAAATATCGGTGACCATGAGGAAACGGAGGCTAATATTTCTTGGACACATGTACAGATTGGACAAATCCAGATTAACCAAGCAGTTGTTAGACTACTTCTGGAACAAAAAAAAAACAACAATATCGTGGATTAAAGAAACTCGGAAAGACCTTGAGAGATCTAATATCCAGGAGGCCCAAAGGTTGGAAAGGGATACGTTTCGAAACAGGATACACAATTTGGAAGGGTTTCATGACGAGAGACGAGCTACCAAGACCGGAAGAGCTTGGACGGCCGGACAACGGCAGCAGCACAGCGATCGCATGAAGGAGTAGACCTACTGGAGACAGAGGAAATTACAACTAAATCAATGAAATTTTAGCGAGATCCTAAGTGGTCAATTCGCAAGTAAAAAAATAGTAATAATAATATCCGTTATCAGAATCTGGTACTGGAAGTGGATCTATGACTACAAATCGAATCCTGGCGCAGTCAGTTGGTATTTAAGGGTGTGCAAATGCAAGGAAGCCGTGTCAGTAGATTTACTGCCACGTTAAAAATCCCCTTCAGGGGAAAATTCTGGCAACCCCGGCGTCTCTAAAAGCCGCAGAAGTATAAAAGAATGTAAAACCAATAACATTATTATTGTAACTTCAAGGACTTTCACGAAGAAGGCAAGCTGAACAACTGGTGGACATTGGAATGGAGACAGGCTACCACGAAACAAATTCAACTATAATAGGCTGCGCGTTGTCTAGTATGAATGTATGTACATGTACCCTTATAATTCACGTTATCAACGGGATGGGGAATAAGATGCGATGCACGTCTAAGTGTCGGGTGGATTCTACGTTCCTGACGCCAATCCCATGAGAGGAGTAAATGGGAGATGGAAGGAATGTGATTGAAGATGAATTTAACTGACCAAGGATGTGGAAGGAAGCGGCCGTGGCCCATCAGAAGGCACCGTCACAGCATTTGCCTGGAGTTGAACATGGGGAAACCACAGAAAACCATTTCATGAACGGCTGACGGTGGAGCTCGAACCCACGTCTTTCGTGTCCACAGATAACATGGCCCTATGGCCTAGCTCTGCGCTTTAGCGAGCGTAGCTACCACTGTCGGTGGAAGGCATCTATGAATATTTAACAATATTTTTTAACGCGGTCTCTAATGGCCTTCAACGAAAGAAAATGATAATAATAATAATAATGACAAGTAGAAGTCTTCAGCTATTAGGTTGTGTATTTGACAGAAAATACAAACCATTTGGATTATAAGTAGAGAATTGTAATTTCTAACCTATGCGGGACTTGAACCTGTGACCTCCGATTTTATACGTCCTTATCCTGTCTAGTGAGCTAATGGACCAGACATCTTAACTCCCCTTAGGGTTCAGAGACGCAAATGTTCCAACACTATTGGTCTTAACCTTCCAGTGCTGGCGCCAAGTCTCTCAGACCCGAAGGCCATTCATTCCTAGTCTGTGTTCAGAGGAGTGGGGGCAAGAACTTGTTCTGCGGTCTAGCTTCCTGTTTCATCATCTAGTATGCCTGAGGACACGTGCGTGTATGTTCGTTTACTGTAAGCTGAGATTTTAGCAGCGCGGGTCTGTCAGACTTGGCGCCAGTGTTGGTGTAACAGCGGGCGCGATTGGGGCTCGTGTTCTCTTGCGCTGTTTTCATTCGTAGTGGGTGAATTAACGTTCTAAGTTGCCAATTTCTTTGAACAAGATAGTTTTCTGTGTGTCTTTGATATGTTTCTGTGATAATGTGACTATTAACTGCTTGGACCGTCCGTAATTGTGTTAATTCGTTCGTAATTCAAATTTAAATTTCAAACTATGGCTTACGAACAAGAACAAAAGCGATTACAGGCTTTACTGGAGGACATTATAAACACTGATAACGAAGAGGTACAATTTGACGATTCTACGGACGAAGAAGAAGATCAGGATGTAGTTGAAGAATGGAATGAAACTACGGATACAGAACAGGAAGGAGACGTGAGTGATGACGAAGACATTATAGTTCCTATCAAAAGATCTAGAATTCCTTGCTTCAAAGGAAAAGATGGTACCATCTGGAGACAGCATTGCCCAAGAACCGCCGTACGGACGCGAAACTCAAATATTGTCGTTCATTTACCGGGAGTGAAACCATTCGCTAAAGAAGCAAAAACCCCTCTTGAGTGTTGGTCTCTTATTTTCAACGATGAATTATTGAATATTATTGTTGAAAACACTAATCTATATATAACGAAATGTTCAGTAAACTTCACGAGAGAGAGATCAGCCAGGCCAACAGATGTCATAGAAATCAAAGCACTTATTGGACTCCTTTACCTTGCTGGGTGTCTTAAAAGTAGCCGTTTGAACACAGATGAACTGTGGGATACACATGGATGTGGAGTAGAGAAGTTCTGGTTGACGATGTCTAAAGATCGCTTCTTATTTTTGTTGCGTCATCTACGTTTCGACAACACTGACACCAGAGAAGAACGAAGGCTAACAGATAAATTTGCTCCAGTCCGACAGCTGTTTCAAGTGTTTTTAGTGAACTGCAAAAGATGTTACACTATAAGTGAATTTGCTACAATTGATGAAAAGCTAGAGGCTTTTAGGGGCAGATGTTCGTTCAAACAATTTATGCCCAATAAACCCAATAAGTATGGACTTAAAATATTTGCTCTAGTTGACGCTAAAACATGGTATGTTTTAATTATGGAGCCTTACTTGGGAAAGCAACCGGAAGGCCCTTTTAGTGCACCTAATGATCCACAAAGTGTTGTTATACGGCTAATTGAACCTATTTCAGGAACTGGCAGAAATATAACCTGTGACAACTGGTTTACGTCTTTCCCACTAATCAAGAAACTTCTGTGTGATCACAGATTAACGTATCTTGGAACAGTCCGAAAGAACAAGAGAGAACTATCGGTTGAGTTCGTGAATACCAAGCAGCGACCAGTAACATCCAGCGTTTTCGGCTTCCAGGAAGACATTACTATTGTGTCGTATGTTCCAAAAAAGGGGAGAAACGTAATTCTAGCATCTAGCATGCATCATGACGATGCCATTGACCCTTCTAGTGAAGAAAGAAACAAACCTGAAATGATCACTTGTTATAACTCGACGAAGGGTGGCGTTGACACGGTTGACAAACTTGGTGCTGCTTATGATGTGAGTAGAAATACTAGGAGGTGGCCTATGGTAATTTTTTATGCACTCTTAAATGTAGCAGGTATAAACTCTCAAATTATATCTGTATTCAACAACAGATCGCAGAACAATGTTCGCAGGAAATACCTGAAAACCCTGGCGTTGTCACTAACTGAACCGCAATTACAACGTAGATCTACTCTAACAAATCTTCCACCTGAAGTACGAAGACGGAGGCAAGAAGTGGCGGGAACATCACTGCAAGCAGTGACTGCCGAGGAGTATCCTGAAGGAGTAAGGAAAAGGTGCCATTTTTGCAAGAAGGACAGTAAGACTAAGTACTACTGTGAAATATGCAAAAAATTTATATGTCTACGTCATGCACATTTTTCATGCTCTGACTGTACTCATTAACTTGTGACTGTGAACTATGTACCTTTGAGGCATTTTTAACAGAACCAACGCAGTCTTAAAGTACTTTGTTGCTTATGTTAGTCTTTATAGTGATTTTTATCCCTCCGTGTCGTGTTTTGTATCTTCTGCTTTTTATTCACAAAATATATAGTAAAAGTGTGAAAATGGTGAGTTTTTCTGATTGAATATCTTAAGTGTACCCTAAAAAGAATAACAGCAGTAATAAAACATCTACTTTAATATCCTTATAAGCAGAAATAATTAATCTGATATTGGGTCTGTCAGACTTGGCGCCAGCACTAACGTATGGCAAGTGGGCGCCAGCACTGGAAGGTTAATGTTGGAACATTGCATAGCTACCAAGAAAAAAAATCTTATGACATTTTACAGCTCCAATCAGTGAGACGTAGTCTAATGCAAATAGCCGTTTCCTAGTATTACCATGTATACGTAGGAAGCGTTTACCTTCCGTTCTATTGAACCAGAAACCGTCGCGTCAAAGCATGTTACGTTGTACCTGGAGGCAGTGCGTTGGATCACTAAGTGAATTGAACTTCTACAGTTGTTTCTATAGGTTAGTTTGTACAGGTCCAACAATCCGTCCCGTAGAAATTGACCCCAAAATAAACATCTATGGTAAAACAATTATGTCTTATCGGACTAGGATCGTCGTGCTTATGCATCCCGTTTCTAATTAAGATACTCAGTACCAATTTCGGACGTATCTTTGATGCGCTTCTCTACTTTCTGCACCAATGAGACATCCAATGGTCAATGGTGAACATTTCCTCTATTTGTCTGGGATCATTCATCCCCGTAAGGTAAAACAGAAAAGAAATGGATTCGATCCCTATATCAGCAATCCTTCAAGCAAATGTCAGGATGGTACCTGAGGTACGACCACAGCCGCCTCCTTCCAATGCCAAGCCTCAATTACAAATACACACACTACTGCTGCCATCTCAATAGCAAAGGCTATCAGACAGATCCCACACTAACCCAAGTACATGGGATAACTTGACCACGACATCTCCAAACTGGCCACGGTGGCCAAGAGCGATGTCTGGCCCCCAAGGCTAATTGGCTAGGCTTTGGCCCGAAGGGTCCTGGGTTCAATTCCCGTCTGGGCCATGTGGAATTTATTCTCCTGTGGTTAATTACTCTGGCTCGGCGACTGGGTGTTTGTGACGTCTTCATGTACAAGGAAACTGGAAACAGAATAAACAGAGAAAAGTAAAAAAAAAAAAAAAAGGAGCGCTGAAGTTTTAGCTTGTAACTCGCTGCCATCGGAAGAGCATGGGTACGAATCCCACCGAATTACTGCGTGGCTCAACGGAAACGTTCTCATCTGCTGTTTCCAAGGTTTCTGCATCGAATCCTGGCGCATTCAGCTGGCATTTGAGGGTGAGCAAATGTGAGGGAGCCGTGTCAGTAGATTTACAGGCACGTTAAAGATCCCCTTCGGGCGTCTCTATAAGCCGGAGTAGTTAACAGGGATGTAAAACCAATAAGATTATTATTATTATTATTATCGAATCCTACGTATTTTGTGCTGAACAGTGAGAGTCTCTAAGCCGAAGAGAGCTTTGGGTTTGATTACTGTTTTATATTGGGCTACTATTTTAAAACAAAAGTAACAAAAAAAAAACACGATGCTTCTCTTTGACAATCTTGCAACTTTGAAGCCATATTTCGGTGTTGTGCATTGGTTTAAAATTGAGGAGTTCATTCCTAGTACCAGACAAGTTTAAAAATTAAATTGTTCAGAAATTAAAATTAACATTATAGCTTCATGTCGCCTCCGTAGCGTAGCGGTCAGCATGGTTAGCTGCCACCCCGGAGGTCCTGGGTTAGATTCCCGGCTCTGCCACGAAATTTGAAAAGTGGTATGAGGACTGGAACGGGGTCTACTCAGCCTCGGGTGGCCCAAATGAGTAGAGGGGTTTCGATTCCCACTGAAGTGGTTTTCCGTGGTTTCCCACTTCATCTTCGGGCAAATGCCGTGATGGTACCTATTGTAAAGCCACGGACGCCTCCTTCCCTCTTCCTTGCCTATCCATCCAAAACTTCCAATCCCTTCCCTCAAGAGGGCCCTGATCGCTTTGCAGGTGAGGTCGCCTGGGCGAGGTGCTGATCCCACACCAACAGTTGTATCCACTCCGATTAGATGTTCCCAGCTCTAGGACACTGCCTGAAAAGGTGGTAGCGGTGAGTTCCCTCGCTGAATCCGTGGGAGCCACCACCCTGGATGGTAAACACGATAAAAGAAACAAGATGTTCAGTAAAGAACATATAGCCTACTTTCTCCTAAATGCATGGGTATTGTTATAACTCTTTGTCCTCTTCAAGGAGTATAATTGAATGTTGGTTGTAGTAGCTTGTTGAAATACAACGTGCTATAGGGATATTAAACATGAATATGAGGTGCCCTTTGCTAGTGCTACCTCTGTAAAAAAATTCATTCAATTCGGTTTCACCGTGTTTGAATTGATCTGGGGAATGGATTTGCACACATACATGGCCGCTATTTGCAAACTATTGGGCTGATGACCTTGTAGTCAGTCATAAGATGCTTTCCATAAAAAGGCATGTTGTAGCAAAATCCGGTAGAGATCAAATTATTAGGATGGTCGAAATTTGATTTAAGCTTTTAACATTTGGGTGGCCGACATTCCGTTTCCGTCAAGATGGCGGCGATATAAAACATGACACTGAGGAGCCTTTTGCTAGTGCTACCTCTGTACCAAATTTCGTTCAATTCGGTTTCACCGTGTTTGAATTGATAGGGGGAATCGATTTGCACACATACTTGGCCACCATCTGCAAACTATTGGGCTGATAATCTAGCAGTTTGGTCAGAATATGCTTCCCACATAAAGAATTGTTGTTGCAAAATTTGGTAGAGACTAAATTATTAGGTTGGTCGTAATTACATTTTAGCCTTTAACATTTGGGTGGCTGCGATTACGTTTCCGTCAAGATGGCGGTGATATAAAACATGACACTGAGGTGGCCTTTTCTAGTGCTACCTCTGTACCAAATTTCGTTCCATTCGGTTTCACCGTGTTCGAATTAATAGGGGGAATCGATTTTCACACAAAGATGGCTGCCATCCGCAAAATATTAGGCTAATGACCTATTAGTTTGGTCAAAGGATGCACCCTCCATAGTGGTATGTTGATGCAAAATTTGGTAGAGATCGGATGATTAGGTTAATCGTAATTTGATTTAAGCTTTGAATATTTGTGTGGCCGCCATTACGTTTCCGTCAAGATGGCGGCGATATAAAACATGACACTGAGGTGCCCTTTGCTAGTGCTACCTCTGTACCAAATTTCATTCCATTCGGTTTCACCGTGTTTGAATTAATAGGGGTAACCGATTTTGACACAAAGATGGCCGCCATCCGCAAACTATTAGGCTAATGACCTATTAGATTTGTCAAAGGATGCTCCCTTCATAAAGGTACGTTGTTGCAAAATTTGGTAGAGATCGGATGATTAGGTTAGTCGTAATTTGATTTAAGCTTTGAACATTTGGGTGGCCGCCATTACGTTTCCGTCAAGATGGCGGCGATATAAAACATGACACTGGGGTGCCCTTTGCTAGTGCTATCTCTGTACCAAATTTCATTCCATTCGGTTTCACCGTGTTCGAATTAATAGGGGTAATCGATTTTGACACAAAGATGGCCGCCATCCGCAAACTATTAGACTAATGACCTATTAGATTTGTCAAAGGATGCTCCCTCCATAAAGGAATGTTGTTGCAAAATTTGGTAGAGATCGGATGATTATGTTAGTCGTAATTTGATTTAAGCTTTGAACATTTGGGTGGCCGCCATTACGTTTCCGTCAAGATGGCGGCGATATAAAACATGACACTGGGGTGCCCTTTGCTAGTACTACCTCAGTACCAAATTTCGTTCCATTCGGTTTCACCGTGTTCGAATTAATAGGGGCAATCGATTTTCACACAAAGATGGCCGCCATCCGCAAACTATTAGACTGATGACCTATTAGTTTGGTCAAAGGATGCTGCCCCCATAAAGGTATGTTGTTGCAAAATTTGGTAGAGATCGGATGATTAGGTTAGTCGTAATTTGATTTAAGCTTTGAACATTTGTGTGGCCGCCATTATGTTTCCGTTAAGATGGCGGTGATATAAAACATGACACTGAGGTGTCCTTTGCTTGTGCTACCTTTGTACCAAATTTCGTTCAATTAGCGCTCACCGTGTTCGAATTGATACGGGGGGGACAGACATTCAGAGTACACACACTCACACACACACACACACACAGACAGACACACTTTTTTTCGCCCTGTAGTGATCTCATAAGTCTACTTTCATTTTTTGCAAAAATCGAAAGTAGGCTAAAAATTTGTGCTGAATACATTAAAAATTGTCTCACTAACTGCGTCATATTGCACATAAAGGAAATATACTTTTTATTAGGATAGTTGAGCAAACCTAAAGTAAAATCTTTGGACTGGTCTGGTTTTTGCCGAAATCTTAGTTGAATAAAAAGTTGAAAAACATTTAATAATAAAATACGATTATTTATTATGTAATTCCTGTTGTTGTTGTTTGAGTCTTCAGTCTTTTGACTGGTTTGATGCATCCGTCCATGCCTCCCTTTCCTGAGCTAATCGTTTCATCTCTGCATAGCTACAACACCCTACATCCGAGGCAATCTCTTTAACGGGTTCAAACCCGGCCGAAGCCGTCGGATTTTTTAAGAGCGTTAAAAATCCCTCAGTATGCCTTCCTTCGGAGGGGAAGTAAAGCCGGCGGTCCCATGTCATAGATTTATGGCATGTTAAAGATCTTTCCACTAATTACACCTGTGTGAAACAAAATTGTATAGGTTAAGAATGTAAACAACGCTCTTAGGTTGCTACGTTCGTTGCCAAGAGCCGACTGCGGTGGCGTCTAGTAGCTAGTTCTGAACTAGGCCTAGTAGTCGTTGACGGTGGCGTTTGGCGGCAAAAGTAGGAACTATTTGAAAATTCAAAGTTGCAGTCTCTACTTGAATTAAAAAACAGATACACACACTAATACAGTCATCACAATTAACACCGGTTATCAGACAGATTCTACACACACCCAAAGTACACGGGGCTACATGACCGCGTTGTCGCAGCCCCTAAACTAAGGAACCAACCAACCAACCAACCAATCTCTTTAACATATTCTAACCTTGGTCTACCCCTACAGTTCTTGTCCTCGACCCTTCCTTCCATAACTAAGCTTGCTATTCATGGGTGTCTTAGTACGTGTCCTACCAACCTATCCCTTCTCTTCGTTAGCAGTCGCCAGAAACATCTCTCCTCTCCCACTAGTCTTAATACCTCTTCGTTTGTAACCCTATCTACCCATCTGATCTTCATCATTCTCCTGTAACACAACATTTCAAACGCTTCAATTCTCCTCTTTTCAGCTGCACCAATAGTCCAAGATCCATGGAGTGCCACGCTCCAGACAAAGGCTTTCAAAAATGACGTCCTAATACCTAAATCTATATTCGATGTCAACAGATTCCTTATTTGTAGAAATGATTTCCTTGCCTGAGCCAACCTACTTTTTATATCCTCGTAGCTTAGTCCATCACTGGTTGTTATACCTAAGTAACAGAAGTCGCCTACATCCTTCAGCTTTTCTCCTGGCAATTTGATGTCCATAGAGGTTTCTGATGTATTCCGGCTGCATTCCAATATTAGCCTACTTTCGATTTTTGCAAAAAATGAAAGTAGACTTATGAGATCAACACAGGGCGAAAAAAGTGTGTCTGTCTGTGTGTGTGTATGTGTGTGTGTGAGTCTGTGTGTGTGTGTATGTGTGTGTGTGAGTCTGTGTGTGTGTGTGTGTGTGTGTGTCTGTGTGTGTGTGAGTGTGTGTACTCTGAATGTCTGTCCCCCCCCTATCAATTCGAACACGGTGAATGCGAATTGAACGAAATTTGGTACAAAGGTAGCACTAGCAAAGGACACCTCAGTGTCATGTTTTATATCGCCGCCATCTTGACGGAAACGTAATGGCGGCCACACAAATGTTCAAAGCTTAAATCAAATTACGACTAACCTAATCATCCGATCTCTACCAAATTTAGCAACAACATACCTTTATGGGGGGAGCATCCTTTGACCAAACCAATAGGTCATCAGCGTAATAGTTTGCGGATGGCGGCCATCTTTGTGTGAAAATCGATTCCCCCTATTAATTCGAACACGGTGCAACCGAATGGAACGAAATTTGGTACAGAGGTAGTACTAACAAAAGGCACCTCAGTGTCATGTTTTATATCGCCGCCATCTTGACGGAAACGTAATGGCGGCCACACAAATGTTCAAAGCTTAAATCAAATTACGATTAACCTAATCATCCGATCTCTACCAAATTTTGCAACAACATACCCTTATAGAGGAAGCATCCTTTGACCAAATGAATAGGTCATTACCCTAATAGTTTGCGGATGGCGGCCATCTTTGTGTGAAAATCAATTCCCCCTATTAATTCAAACACGGTGAAACCGAATGGAACGAAATTTGGTACAGAGGTATTACTAACAAAAGGCACCTCAGTGTCATGTTTTATATCGCCGCCATCTTGGCGGAAACGTAATGGCGGCCACACAAATGTTCAATGCTTAAATCAAATTACGACTAACCTAATCATCCGATCTCTACCAAATTTTGCAACAACATACCTTTATGGAAGTAGCATCCTTTGACCAATCTAATAGGTCATTCGCCTAATAGTTTGCGGATGGCGGCCATCTTTATGTCAAAATTGATTCCCCCTATTAATTCGAACACGGTGGAACCGAATGGAACGAAATTTGGTACAGAGGTAGTACTAACAAAATACAACTCGGTGTCATGTTTTATATCGCTGCCATATTGACAGAAACGTAATGGCGGCCACACAAATGTTCAAAGCTTACTTTAAATTACGACTAACATAACCATCCGATCTCTACCAAACTTTGCAACAACATACCTTTATGGAGGGAGCATCCTTTGACCAATCTAATGGGTTATTAGCCTATTAGTTTGCGGATGGCGGCCATCTTTATGACAAAATTGATTCCCCCTATTAATTCGAACACGGTGGAACCGAATGGACCGAAATTTCGTACAGAGGTAGCACTAGCAAAGGGCACCTCAGGGTCATGTTTTATATCGCCGCCATCTTGACTGAAACGTAATGGCGGCCACAGGAATGTTCAAAGCTTAAATCAAATTACGATTAACCTAATCATCCGATCCCTACCAAATTTTGCAACTACATACCTTTATGGAGGTAGCATCCTTTGACCAATCTAATAGGACATTCGCCTAATAGTTTGCGGATGGCGGCCATCTTTATGTCAAAATTGATTCCCCATATTAATTCGAACACGGTGGAACCGAATGGAACGGAATTTGGTACAGAGGTAGCACTGGCAAAGGGCACCTCAATGTCATGTTTTATATCGCCGCCATCTTGACTGAAACGTAATGGCGGCCACACGAATATTCAAAGCTTAAATCAAATTACGATTAACCTAATCATCCGATCTCTACCAAATTTTGCAACTACATACCTTTATGGAGGGAGCATCCTTTGACCAATGTAATAGGTCATTCGCCTAATAATTTGCGGATGGCGGCCATCTTTGTGTCAGAATCGATTCCCCCTATTAATTCAAACACGGTGAAACCGAATGGAACGAAATTTGGTACAGAGATAGCACTAGCAAAGGGCATCTCAGTGTCATGATTAATATCGCCGCCATATTGACAGAAACGTAATGGCGGCCAAACAAATGTTTAAAGCTTAAATCAAATTACGACTAACATAACCATCCGATGTCTACCAAACTTTGCAACAACATACCTTTATGGAGGGAGCATCCTTTGACCAATCTAATAGGTCATTAGCCTAATAGTTTGCGGATGGCGGCCATCTTTATGTCAAAATTGATTCCCACTATTAATTCGATCACGGTGGAACCGAATGAACGAAATTTGGTACAGAGGTAGCACTAGCAAAGGGCACCTCAGTGTCATGTTTTATATCTCCGCTATCTTGACGGAAACGTAATCGCGGCCACCCAAATGTTAAAAGCTAAAATGTAATTACGACCAACCTAATAATCTAGTCTCCACCAAATTTTGCAACACCATATCTTATTTGGGAAACATATTCTGACCAAACTGCAAGAACATCAGCCCAATAGTTTGCTGATGGTGGCCAAGTATGTGTGCAAATGGATTCCCCCTATCAATTCAAACACGGTGAAACCGAATTGAACGAAATTTGGTACAGAGGTAGCACTAGTAAAGGGCACCTCATATTCATGTTTAATATCCCTATAGCACGTTGTATTTCAACAAGCTACTACAACCAACATTCAACTATACTCCTTGAAAAGGACAAAGAGTTATAACAATACCCATGCATTTAGGAGAAAGTAGGCTATATGTTCTTTACTGAACATCTTGTTTTTGTTTTAAATTTATTAATTTTCATCATGAATTCCTAACAAAGTAAAAATCATTGTTGAATACCAAACATTACTAGGTATTTATTTATTTATCGTATGGCTTTTAGAGCCTGGAGTGCCCGGGGACATGTTTGGCTCGCCAGAGTCTGTAGCTGCTTCCAGCAGACACCCAGAGGGTGATCTACACGTTCCGTTCGATTTGAAGTAGTTCCAACTTTCGCTACCAGATGCCATTGATACCTAGTGGTGAAGGTTGAAACTTTGATAGAACGTTCCAACGAAATCTAACCTAGAAATTTAGCTCCAAACAAGTTTAGTCTGTGGAAGGATCTTTTACATGCCATAAACCTATGACATGGAACCGCCGCCGGTTTTACTTCCTCTCCGAAGGAAGGCATAATGAAGGATTTTTAACGCTCTTAAAAATGCGACGACTTCGGCCGGGTTTGAACCCTCTATCTTGGGCACAGCAGCTCAGCATGCTACCAACTACTATCTTAAAAAAAAAAACATTGGACTTGTCTATTTTTTTTAGAATTCCCAATATTTCACACTCCTGCTGAATATAACCCGACCAGTCTGCTTTTTGGAGACAGCAATAATATATATATATGTAGAGGTGGCTTTGAAGGGGAGGAAGATGTACTTATCTAAAAAAAACAATTTTCGGACTCGTCTGGTTTTTGGAACGAACCTTTCAATTCTCCAAGTATAGTAGTTTAGGGCTAATTGCTTTAGTGATTCACAGAAATTCGTAGTTATACCGTAATAGATCAATAATGATTACCACACCTACTAAGGTTCTTGCATGTTTTCATTTTTTAGTTTTTGGAGAGCAGAGACTATCTGTGTGTGTCACTGTAGGTTTGGTATTGTTTTTTGAGCCAGTTGTCTTGTATATTTGGATCTGATGATGCTCGCTTGACGAGCGAAACATGTCATCCTATAGTTTACTCCTTTTTCATTAGTCCACAACAATATATTTATATAATTATCTTAATCGCATGTAATTTATTACAGGCCATTTTTTCAATTTTTTTCACATATTCCAGTATTTGAAATTATTTTGAGTTGACCAACTGAAAGTTAATTTGACAATTGTAATTTTAATGGAGTTACTTTTCACACTAAGTAACTGTTACGGTAACTCTGTTATTATTTTGGTAAATAACGTTGACTTTTATCCCTGAATGGTCCAAAGGTATTCAAAATTCACTTAGTTTACTGTCCTCTTATCCTTCCTGGCTTTCTGCAGAGTTGGTAGGTTTTGTGAAAAATAACGAACCTTATTTCGTTCCAAATCTCATCTCTTCCTACGCTGTATGTACTGCATATGCTACAGGAAAAGGATGTCGGTGAAATTGGAAAGTTGGATTGAAAAAGAGAATGTATGTTCCTCCACGACATGGATGGGGACAGCAGTAAAATGCGAAGAGAAGGGTAAAACAGAAGAGGAGAGAAAGAGAGAGAGAGCGAGAGGGTATGCCCAGCTAAGCATGGTAGCAGCTAAAAGCGGAGCATCTCGTTTGCATCCAGATGAGTGTGACAGTGTAGCATACTGTTTACAGCGAGCACAATAGCTGAGCGCCCGTATCGTTCCGCGTAGCCTACTAACATCGCGATACCACCGGGATATGAGAGCAATACTTGAGTGATCACGAGACGCTGACAGGCTCCACAAAATGTTGCTCGAGACGAGTTTATGTATTTAGTAACTATTTTTGTGGCTGCATAGGAAACGTAGGCTATACAATTTCCCGGCTACAAGTTGAGCCATTTTTATGAGATATATAAGTTACTCCTTTGTGCCATTTTTATCTGACGTGATCATTGCACGCCTTTGTGAAACCTTGGCTGTGAAGCTATTAATAGCCCTCTGATGTCTTAATACCATATATGGACATATCTGCATCTTGTCCCCTTATTGGCCAGTGATTTATATTTTGGAAGGGGTCGTGACCAATCAAATTTTAGCACGCAGTTACCTTTGTGTTGCGTCGTCATTTGCTTTGTTTCGAGGCATTTCTTCCTTGCAGCCAAGTAGGCTAGACGTATTCCGATATTCTAGGGAATGTGCCCGCGTTCAAGGTGAAACCATGGCGAGGTGTCTGTATGTCGTAATCAGTAATTGCTTTACTGCAGTTCTGTTTCATATTTCGGCAATTTAAAACTCTTATTCTGTGCTATTTTTCTTTTGGTCGCGTGTACTTGTCCCCTCCCGATATTTTCCCTCCGCCCTTTGTGTGCGTGTAATTGCTGGTGAGTTTTGTTTTGTATGGTAGTGTTATTTTCATTTATTTTGATAACGTAGTTTTTGTACTTTAAGGGTTGAAAGTTGTGTATGTGGACTGGGCTGTCTTCGCTTTACTCTGGTGTGCTTGACGGTGGGTTTGCCTACCTTGTAGGGGGCATCTTTGGGTCTGTCATCCAGAGTGTATCTTATCGTAGAACAACATAACGGGATTGGAGATTATTTTTCTTGCTTCCCGTAATGCTTTGTTCTTTATCTTAAAGAGTTCACAAAAGGAGGTCTCACTATTGCTATTCGCTGGTGACCTAACCTGTGATATTCTTGTGTCTGTGAATGCCCATATTTTGCGCATCAAATATTTTCATCGTCTTTGTGTGCCCTTATCTCCTACGCATACTTTCAATTTTTAAAGTATATTTTTGGCTTTGCCGATAATTTAATGTAATTTTTCCTTTTGTCTAAATTCCTATTTTTCTCGTAACTCACTAGATCTTTCATGTGCCTCCGCGTCTTTCTTCCTCATTCCTCCCCTCCCTCTCACCCCTCTGCACCCCGTTCTGAACCATTGTACCCCCCCCCTCCTATTTTGTTCATCCCTTTTGACACGCTTTGTCTAAATTTGTAGAACGTATCTTGACTTCGTAGAGTGTAGTCGTTTCTGAGTTTTGTCTTTTTTATTTAATTGCGACATACTTACATTTAGTCATCGTTTCGTCTTGCCTTGAACACGTTACCTTAACTTATCTTATTTTATTTCATTTTAATATAATTTAATTTAGTATATTTTCGATTTTCTTCCTAATTTGTATTTTTCTTGCGGTAAATTAATTTTGTGTTTAATTTGTTGGTCATTTCTCTTATTGCTTTTAATATCTCTGGGATCGTTGTACATTGTGGTTCTTATTTAAATACATTTTATCTTTGCCTAAGTATCTCTGCTTTTGCGTCACGCCTTATTTTAATTTTAGTTACCTTCTTCGAGTTTTGTCTGGTTTTTACTACATTTTGGTTTGTCGGTCTTATTAGCGTACTTGTGACGTTAATACGACCTACACGGCCTCTGATTTAAATTTGTTCATCTTTGGATTTTACTGTAGTTTAATTTTAATTAGCTTTCCCCCTTTCTTTTGGGATTGCTTTCTGGTTTGCCTTTTAAAATTTGGGCCCAGCGAAAGCCAAACAAGACTGCGATCTCCCCGTTTTTCTTTCTTCTATTTTATTTAATTTTATATTTCTTCGGGGATAGGGGAAGAGCTTCAGCTACGTTTCCACTGACGTCTGCTGCGTACGTAAGTATATGTTTATTTCTATTACTTCATCTTAAGTTGCGTACAAAGTTTAAACTCAAAACTTGAAATCTATTTGCATTCTTCCTTTTTTCTAAAGATAATCGATGAGACAGTGGTGCCAAGTTAGTCGTTTTTCAGGAACGCGCCGAGACTGCAATCATTGTCTAAGTCAAATAAGCAGCCCCATTGAACAAACAAACTCAAACTAACACAAGAAAGCAAACAAAGAAAAGGAACAATTCTGAAAACAGAAAATGGAACCAATCAAACAAACAAAAGCAAGAAAGCAGACAGACAAAGGAGAGGAACAATTCTGCAAAGGAAAAATGAAAGCAAACGGACATTAACAAACAAAATAAAATAAATAAACAAAAATACGAAAATAAATAACTAGGAAGGTTTCTGTAGAAAAACATTCATTTATGACCAAAGGAAGTCGAGCAGTATCTATTTCAGTGAATGGGGTGGAAGAAAAAAACAGCCGCCCGTGCTCCTTTTAAGCTCACACTGGGTAAACCGATAAAAATATCTATATAGCCTACTATGAGTAGGCCTATATGAATTGATCAGCATGAAAAGATCTACAAAAACGTCTGGGACAGCATATCTCTTTCTTTAAAACATTGTCCACTGAAAGTGTTTCTACGTTTTCATTTCTTCCAACAATCTCCATTCAGTGGAAATTTAAATTACTAGCTTCGGAGCGTGTTTACGAGCTAGCGAGCGAGCTTATAACTCCAGCTTCGGCCAGCATCAAACTGACGAGTCGTGTCGAGTTAAGACTTCAGGGAGTATATGTGTTTGGAGTTTCACTGTTCACCTCGGCTTTTCTGAATTGTGCCTGGGACCTGCTTATACTGGGTAAACCGTTAAAGATACCGGGTGAAGCCGGGGCGGGTTGTTAGTAAACAAATATAACCAACAATATCTTCTGGCAAAAATATTTAACACACACTAAATAAATTGGCTATAGGCAAGCGTAATGAAAAATTAATTTCAAATGTATTGTACTGTAGAAAAGTATATTTCCGTGTAGTTATGCACCCCTACAGTAATAATAATATTAATAATAATAACCAACCAACATAATAATAATAATAATAATAATGATATCGTATGGCCTCGGTTGCCGGGTGCAACCTTTGTTAATTGACACCCAGAGGGCAGCTTGCATGTCGAATTTCGTCGTTCCTTTCAACGCTATGAAAGTCAAGGAGGTTAGATATCTAAGCTCCTTGACACTACAGCGCTTTCTAGTAGAGAATGGAGGAACTTGGTGTTGGCGGAAAATCCCGAGATTAATTTTGCCATTATGAACACGGCCTACTGAATTCAAATGGGTTCTTTAATATGCCAACAACGTATGACATCCACGTCGTGATTTTTGTCGCCTTTCAAAAATCACTTGTCACGGCCAGGAGCGAATCTGCAAACTTGGGGTTGGTAGTCCGACACGTTAACCACTCACCTACCGTGGCAAGCACTCCTACAGTACAAAATACTGTATTTAAAGTTTATTTTCCTTTAGGTGCGTAATAGAATAGAACAGCATTGTCAGATACGCAGTATTGCTAGTTCACCGACAACACACTACAGTATTTGACTTTGCATGTTATAATGCGAAACCATTAAATTGTTAAAATATCTCGCACGCTGATGGAAATATCCAACGGAAAACAGTTTGCAGATGACCTAGGTATTCCGCCTCATAGAAATACATACGTCACATGTTGCGAAAAATGTATTCTGTGCGTAGAGTTTGTCTGAATTTTAGGTCAAAATTTAACATAATGTTAAATGTTAATACAAGAAAAACAAATATACAGTGGGCAAGATTACAAAGCGCAAACAATCCTGGAAATAACAAACACTGTGAGGCTGAGAATAACGTTCAATTTTATTATTATTTTCTAGGTTTTGTCGTATCTTTTGCGGGGTTTCGCCTAAGTGCACCAAGTCAGGCTCATCAGCGGGCTCTTGGTTACCATGCTGTGACTGCCGCAACGGGTAGTTAATTCCATTCCACGCAGATAATGGGAACAAATCAAATATTTGAGGAGAAACAAGTAGTTCCGTGAAGAACTAAATAGCCTATTTTCATATATCCAACTGGTCTAACTTAGGACACGAGAAATGAAAACAAGACTTGAAAAAAAGTGAAATTCCGTTAAATTAGACGTCAAGGTTTCTCAATATACTTCCGAACGAGGCGCGCCATGACGCGTGATGGACTCCATCTCGGCAACGCTGTACAACTTTCCCCGGAGCAGCTAGCTGGTGACACATGTCATATTTCCCCGTACAAATACAAACCGATATAAAATAAGTGAATTAGTTCACGTATTTTACAGTAATACTGCATAACGGTTTGGTGTATAAGGATTACAACGCGACCAAGAACTACATTTTCCAACCACCCCGAGCCGAGAACAAGTTGACTTACAAAAATGATAACAACTTTGTTTGTTGGACACGCAAAATTTTGAAATTGATAAACCAGTTACACAACATTCCAATGTATATTGTGTTAATATTTGGATTCTATCTGATGACGGGAGTTTGAGATAATAATTCTTAAATGTGACGCATGGTTGAAACACGCTTAAAAGCGGGAACTTTTTGTGTTCCAACTGCGATAAAAAATATTAAAATATAAATTAAAAATTCCAAACCTATATGAACTAACGTAAAATAGAACGTCGAAAATTATGATGTTACTGGATTTTATATATCAGTAGGTCTATTGATTACTTCACAAACAACCTCCAAACTCGAGTGCAAATAATGTTTTGGTCGACGGTAGGCTATTAAATCTATATCAACAAGAATGGGTTGTGACTTATGATATTTACAATATACACACTTATTTATTTGCAGTAGTAACTAAACTAGCAAAACTAGCCAAGGTTTGTGTTTTTTTGTTTAATAATAATAATAATAATCTCGTAAGTGATGAGGAAGGAGGAGGGGGAGGAGTAACACCTCGTTAAAAAACCTGGGTCCATCTGGCTCCGGATGGTAGCACCCTGTAAGGGCCCCTGCCTAGGGTTACTAGGTGAAAATTGGTCAACGGTCCTGATGGCGGAAGAGGAATCTAAGATTCCCAACGATGGATGGAGCGGAAGAGCCAGGTGGTTTCCCCACCAATAAAGAACTCTAAATCCAAAAGCGTTTGTTCCCAGATTGGGCGGCTTATGGTCAGCGTCTGTTCACCATGTGGTGCGGCTGTAAACATGCTCCAGGAACTAACAATCCCTGGTTCTAAGAAACCTAGTGGATAACCACTAGACCCCTTTTCTTACAAGTAACCATGGCGCGTGCAAATAATAACAGTATTACCCCAGGTGGTAACCAATCCACCCGTCAACTGACGGCACCCGGGCGTTCGGACTCTGGGGGACCCAGGCAACCACGGCCACAGAGAAAATTGGAGTTCTCTGGCAAACTTCCACATAAGACACCAACATACGTAGGCACTCTAAACATCAACACTCTCATACAGCCTGGAAAGTTGCACAATCTAGTGACAGAACTCGATAGACAGAAGCTTCTAATCCTCGCGCTGCAGGAGACACGTATCACAGATGAAGACACCATGGACTACGGCAATTATCGCTTGTTCAAGAGCAAGACTGACAGGCGCGTTGCCAAAGGCGCTCCACTTCTGGGGATGGCCTTCATGGTCCACAAGACCATAGTAGAATCCTTAGAAGAAGTTACTCCAGTAAACAACAGATTGATGAGCATGCGCTTCCGGTGCGCCAACAAAAAATACACACTGATCAACGCACACGCCCCCACTAACCAAAGTAACAAGAGCGATCCACAGTCCGCAGAAAAATTCTGGTCGACCCTTGACACAGTGATGTCCAAAGTCCCCAGGAATGACGTCAAACTCCTCATGGGCGACTTCAATGCACAGATCGGTAGAGAAAAGATGTACAGGAAAACAGTCGGAAACTATCCTGCACATAAATTCACAAATAAAAATGGCACACGACTCATAGAACTCTGCCAGCAGAATAACCTCAAGCTCATGTCAACATCTCTTAGAAAACACCCTAGAAAACAGAAAACCTGGCGTTCTCCAATCCAGCAGTTAGGTGAGTTCCAAATCGACCATGTGGCAATCTCATATCCAGTACAGAAGGAGATTCATGATGTACAGGTACGTAGAGGAGCCAACATTGACTCTGACCATTACCTAACCCGCGTCAAGGTCAAGTTCACCCCAAAGAGAACTTTCTGTAAGAAAACCTCCCTACCAAAATTTGACACAAAAAAGATCGCAGACTCTGGAGTGAAGGAAGCCTGGGAAAAAGAACATGCCAATGACTGGCAAAATTTCCACCGAAAAATCATAGAAACAGCACAAGGTCTCATTCCCTTGAAGAAGAATTCCAAACATCCTTGGTGGGATGTTGATTGTGAGAATGCAC
Organism: Meconema thalassinum; assembly: GCA_946902985.2. Taxonomy (NCBI): domain Eukaryota; kingdom Metazoa; phylum Arthropoda; class Insecta; order Orthoptera; family Tettigoniidae; genus Meconema; species Meconema thalassinum. Next base: position 1,846,640,082 of record OX336388.2, on the reverse strand, counting down.
TCATTACCAGGAAATTGGCATATCAGAAATACAACAGTAAAAAATCCCCAGAAAATTTACAGAATTTCCATGAAACACGAAAAGCAACCGCAAAAATTATCAGACAATCCAAGAGGAGATACCTGAAGGAACAGTTGGACTCCATTGAGGACAACTTCCGTAACTACAACGTAAGGGACTTCTACAGAACGTTTGCAGGACACATCAGAGGGTACACACCACCAAACCTTTGCTTCAGAAAAGGTGATGGAAAATTAGCACTAACGAATAAGGAGAATTGCAAGGTGATGGCACAATACTTCTCTGATCTTCTCAACTGTCCAGAACCAATAGAGAGATTCTCAGAGGAAGAACCTACAGTCAAGAACGCAGACTCATTACCTCCGACACAAGAGGAAGTTCACAGGCACATCATCAAACTTAAGAACAACAGGACATCTGGTGAAGACGGCATAGTGGCCGAACTACTGAAAAACCTAGGGCCACACTCACTCAGGGAACTCACACAGATTATCACTGACATCTGGACATCAGAAAAGCTACCAGATGAGTGGAAATGTGCATTGATCCACCCGTTACACAAAAAAGGCGACCGCTCTGACGTAAACAATTACAGGGGCATTTCACTATTACAAGTTACGTACAAGATCCTCTCAGCGTGCCTACTCCAAAGGGCTCGGGACCAGCTGGAACACAAGATTGGCGAGTACCAGGCGGGATTTCGTCCTGGTCGCTCCTGCGCGGAACAAATCTTCAACCTAAAAAGTATATTGAAAATCAAAGCCCTCAGGAATACTCCAGTTATATGTACGTTCGTTGACTTCAAGAAGGCATATGACTCCATTGACCGTCAGTCATTGTTCAACATCTTGCACGAGCAAGGTTTGGATAGCAAGACCTTGCGATTGATCAAACAGACACTGACAGACACGACATCAAAAGTGAAATTCATGGGGGAAATCTCAGAACCATTTCAGATCAATACAGGTGTTCGCCAATGTGACGGGCTCTCTCCGCTTCTCTTCAACCTAGTGCTGAACAAAGTTATCAAGGAATGGGAGAAAGAACTGAGACTTCAAGGTTACTGGAGGCCAGTGCGACTAGGACGACCAAAGGACGAACTGGAGGTTGGATGTCTAGCCTTCGCGGATGATCTGGCTCTACTCTCAGATAACAAAACCACATCAATCAGACAGATAGAAGTACTCCAAGAGTGCGCCGAAAAAGTAGGACTACAGATCTCGTTCCAAAAGACAGAGTTTTTCTGTACGAAATTCGACATACAGAATTTAAACACGAAATATGGCAAGATCAATAGAGTCGCCCACTCTAAATACCTAGGTGAAGTGCTTGAACCGACGGGAAAAGAGAAAATCGCGCAGAACACTAGGTTAATGAAAATGAAGAGAGCCTTATACAAGACACAGAGTGTCTACAACAAAAAATGTCTGTCCACATTCACTAAACTTCGTCATTACAACACGGTTATTAAACCTGAGGTGCTTTATGCTAGTGAGACGTTGACGTTACACACTAAGGGCGACTTGGAAAAAATCCTCACAGAGGAAAGAAAAATAATAAGGAAAATAATTGGACCAAAGCACACAGATGAAGGATACAGGCTTCACTCCAGAGACACCACAGAGAAATTGTCCAACCTCGCAGCAGACATCAGAAAGAGGCGACTAAAATTTATGGCCACATCAGCAGACTCCCACAAACTAGACTCGCCAACAAAATTCTTAGATACATACAGCGGCTCAAGATTACTACACCCTGGATGATGCAAGTCAAAATTGATCTAGTAAAAGCACAAGTCGACCCAGAAGACGTCATAGACAAAAGCGTATTTAGACACAAAGTATACAAGTGGGAAGTGTTGTCAGAGAGAGCTGCACCTACAGCCCAAAGACCAAAGTGGACCGAAGAAAGGAAGAGGGCCTTTAGTGCACGAATGAAAGAGTACTGGAAAGACAGGAAGAACAAAAAGTCATGATTGCTTCGCGTGGTCTAATAGGCCTGTAACGTGTAAAATAAATAATAAATAATATCGTATGGCTTCGGGTGCCTGGTGCAAGCTTTGTTAATTGACACCCAGAGGGTAGCTTGCATGTCGAATTTCGTCGTTCCTTTGAACGCTATGAAAGTCAAGGAGGTTAGATATCTTAACTCGTTGACACTGCAGCGCTTTCAAGTAGAGAACGGAGGAACTTTGTGTTTGGCGGAAAATCCCGAGATTAATTTTGCCATTGAATACGGCCTACTGAATTCAAATGGGTTCTTTAACATGCCAACAACGTATGACATGAGTGTCGTGATTTTTGTCGCCTTTCAAAAATCACTTACCATGGCCAGGAGCGAACCTGCAATCTTGGGGTTGGTAGTCCGACACTATAACCACTCACCCATCGTGGCAAGCTTTTTGTTGTTGATATGCTGATAGTGGTGATTGACCCTGAAGTTTGCTTGCTTCATGTAAGTGATTGTTATTAAATGGTCAGGTAGGTGTGGATGCACTTAGCTGTTTAAACGATGTGGTGTCCGTTTTTCGCCCACTGTCTGCGCTGAGCTGGGAACAATCACTGAATTACACCTTCAAATGTCAGCTGACTGCGCCATGATTTGATCCTGCAACATTAGGCACAGCACGTGAGAACGTTACCACTGAGCCATGCAGCCAGTCAGTGTATTAAATTAAACGTTGATTTTGTACTTAGAAGAGGACCTTCCTAACCAGTCGATAAATTCATAAAACACACTAGATTGTCCCATTTTCACATTTCCATAATCTGGTCTCGAAAACCTAAATTAAATCGACAACAATAACGCAACAATGAGGAATCTCACACACATTTCATTACAGTTAACATCATCGCATACAGTAGATTTGCTGTCAATTTGGTATACGCCAAATTATACGCCACTATGCAATAACCGAGACATTTTCTCATTGCCTATTGCGTTTGTCAGTGTAAACAAGTGGGTGAGGACAGAGATGGACTGGGTCAAGTGGATGCTAATGTTGGTTTAAATGTGGGAATATGGCGCAGCCTCGGTATACATTCCACTTGGCCATTACGCAAGCGGGGTCAGGGCCGCACAAGGACGAGCGTTTCACCAACAGAACACAGCGACGTCTGCTGCACTGTCGCGGTAATAGCCCAAGTCGACACAAGGGCGCTTGAAACGTTTCACCAACATAACACAGCCAAGTCTGCTGCACTGTCGTCGTTACAGCCCAGGGCGCCACAAGGTAGCTTGGAGCATTTCACCAGCAAACAAGAAGTTCCGTGACGAACTAAAGAGCCTACGTTTCTTAAAATTAAGTTTCATGCCAATGCTTAATCTACAGTATATAAACCTATCTATAATAATGACGAAATTAAGTTGTTAATATCGAAATGTCTAATTAGTTCGAAATATACCAGGTACAATGTAGCCTAATAGAGCATTACAGTTGGCAGCCCTGGTGACCGAATATATTCTTAGTTCCATCTCTTAAGATACAGAATAAAAATTTTGGTTGAAGTCCAATGGACGTTACATGCAGTTAGACATTGGATCTATCAGCACGCGTAAAAGCATGTTGGCAACAATGTCATGCGTGTGCTGGTCAGAAATAGCTTAATCTGAAATATTATGATATCTTGTTGTGCCAATTTTGGACGAAATCCATGTGTTAGTATAGAAGTTACATGCATTTTAAAAGTGGACCTATCAGCAGGCATAGAATCATGTTGGCAGCACTGACTTATATTAATTATTCCAAATTAATCAAGAATGTCAGGTGCTATACGTGGGCAAAGTATAGGGCTGTTGGCTTGCATACTTCCTGATATATTGATATTAGGTAAAAAAATATAGACAGCCTTTATTAACAGTTGGTAGCCCTGATTGCTCTTAAGAATACTTATAGTCATATCTGTTATGTTACACATAGCACATACGAAATTTGGCTGAAATCCAACTGATAGTATAGAAGTTACATGTATTTAAAAATTGGTCCTAACAGCAGGCTTAGAATCATGTTGGTAGAACTGAAGTATATAAGTTACTCCAAAATTAATCTAAAATGCCAGGTAGACTACTATACGTGTGCATAGTTTAAAGCTGCCGGCTTGCAAACTTTGTGATATATTGGTATTTGGATATAATAATAGAGAGCAATTATTAACAGTTGGCAGCAGTGGTGGCTCTTAAGAATACGCTCAGTCATATCTGCTTATGGATACATATTACATACAAAATTTGGTTGAAATCCAATTGATAGTGTAGAAGTTATAGGCATTTAAAAATTGGACCTATCAGAAGGCTTAAAATTATTTTAGCAACACTGTCATGTATGGCCTCCTGGTAATTAAACTGAAATAGTATTATCTACATGTGTGCCAATTTTGGAATATCTCCCATGCATAGCTTCCAAGATATCCAACATGGAGCTCAAATTTCTAGTGCGTTTTTTCAGCAGTTGGTAGCACTGACATCATTTTCAAATATGGACGTGAGATATTCCGATATACATCTTTACTCATACTAAATTTGGTTTGGATATCTGCAGCCGTTTAGGAGTTGATAGGGGGACACACACACACAGCCAGACAGACAGACGGACAGACAGACAGACAGACACTCATTTTCCCGGATCGATCTCATAAGTCTACTTTTTCCTCATTTTTGCAAAATGTGAAAAGTAGGCTAAAAATACTGTCGTCTGATACACTGCTCTTGTTACAGTACAGGGCGGCCCAAGGCCACTTGGAGCTTTTCACCAACATACCACAGCGACGTCTGCTGCACAGTCATCGTTAAAGCACAGGGCGACACATGGCCACTTGGAGCATTTCACCGGGAGAAAACAGCGACGTCTGTTTCACTGTCGTCGTTAGATCACAGGGCGACACAAGGACGCATGAAGCGTTACACCACCCGCACATAGCGACGTCTTTAAATGCTCAAATTATGAAGAATTAAGAAATCTAGAATGAAATACCAAGGAATCGAAATGCAAAACTCAGTGCCATAAGACTAACGGATGGTTCCGCAAGATATACCGTATATCTAAATACAGGGAATACCTCATAAGTAATGTCGTTTTTTAAAGAAATATTTATTTGGAAAGTTCTGAAAGTAATAATAACAATAATAATGTTAGACTTGGTTTCACGTCCCTTTTAACTACTCTGGCATTTAGAGACGCTGGGGTGCCGGAATGTTGCCCCAAAAGGGATCTTTAACGTGTCAGTAAATCTACTGACACGGCTCCCTCACATTTTCTGTTTTTTTTTTTTTTTTTTTCGAAAATAAAATAAACTATTCTTCAAAGTAGAGACCATCAAATTCTCTGGACTTGAGCCCTCTGAGGGTTAGAACGGTGTGCACTCAGCCTCGTGAGTCAAAACTGAGAAGAGATGGGTTCGATTCCCACCTTAGTTGTTCTGAAAAGGTCTCTCCGTGGTTTCCCACTTCTATTTCAGACAAATGATGGGATGGGATAGTTCCTAATTTAAGACCATGGCCGCTTTCCTTCAAATACTAGCTTCAATTACAAATACACACACTTCTACAGCTATCACGATGACACGGGTTATCTAATCGATGCCACATACACCCAGCTACACGAAGCTACGTTTCAAAAACAATATCGTAAACTCATAAGGGGGAAAGGTACATATTTCCTGGTCAATATTTTTTAAATGAATTATTTGAATGAAGAATCTCTTATCTTTCATTTGGTGAAAGCAAAATGAAAATATCTTCAGTACTGTCAGAGATATGCCCCTAGATGTTAGTTGCTGCTGCTTAATTTGTCTCTTTAAATTTCAGACTACCACGCCCTAACCCGAAAACTTTCTTTTCACACAACGTTTTATGATTACTCAATTACTAATCAAGATATCGCAATAACATTTTGCCTGATTGTGTATTGTTCTAATATAAACAACATACACCAAAATGTACTTCCAATTATTATTTATTTATCGTTTGGCAATATAATCAATACAAGATTTCAGAGTACAAAGAAAATCACTTTAAAATCTACCGTACATTATTTTTACTATTTACACTATTTAGTCTCAGGTCTAATGAGTCTATCCATTGGACCACGTCAGGTGTCACCAACAGGAAGTCGATCCAGTCCCCTCCATATGCCCTCAGAGGACAGTCAATTGTAATGTGTTGGATGGTGTGATTAGGAGCACCACAATCTCACTGAGGAGACGAAATTTTTCCCCATTTGAACAAAGTTCCATTGCATACTCCGTGGTTTGTCCGAATCCTATTGAGAGTTGCCCAAGCCCTCCTAGGCAGATCGGAACCTGGAGTGGATGTTCTTGTAGGGTCCAGGAAGGAGCTCGACTCAGGACAAGCTTTTGGTGTCCATTCACTAATCCAATGCATGCTAGAATCAAAATGGTTTCTTACAAGCCTCTGGGCATGACAAATGGGTGGCTTCCTGGATTTGAGCCTGTTCATTTGAAGAGAGGGGATGTCTTCATGAATAGGTAGTGTAGGGTGATCCATAATCTTGTAGTACTCCCGTAGCAAGGCAACTTCTCTACGAAGGTGGGGTGGAAGAATATTGCTGAGGGCTTGAAGCCAATATGCTGGTGTAGTTCTTATACAACCAGTGATTAGTCTCATGGTGTTGTTCAACTGGGTGTCAACGAGTTTGACATGTGGGTTATTGAGCCAAACTGGGGCGCAGTATTCAGCCACAGAGAAGGCTAGACCTAAGGCAGAGCATCTTGTAGTAGTGGCAGAAGCTCCCCAAGATGTTCTACATAGCTTTAGCAATATATTGTTGCGGCTTCTAATTTTAGCTGCTGTGCTCTGGATGTGTTGCTTGTAAGAGAGTGTTCGGTCCAGTATCACTCCTAAGTACTTTGGGAACTTGTTATATTTCAAAAACTTCCCCTCAAATTTTATATTGAGTTGGGTATTAGCCAATATGTTGCTCAGGTGGAAACAAGATACCTCAGTTTTTGTAGCACTGGGTTGGAGCTTCCATTTGTGGAAATATCTTCCAAGTTTAGCCAAATCATCTTTACTCCCAATTAAAGAGAATATTCTATACCCAACAAAGGAAAATAAATGCATTTAGAGAACGAATGTGAAAAGATATTTCTTGTAGTTGTGTATCATTTATTTCGGTGTATGTTGTAGCTGTGAATGATGCCAACATTTCAAAAGAACATTCATGTAAACACTGTCCAACTGTACAAAAAACAGCTGAAAGTTTGATGGTATAATATCGCATGACGGCAAGCATATTATAAAGTTTGTTTTGTGCATACTAATGACTTTAATAATCCAGCAAAGTTTTATTTCTTTGCAACATATAGTTTGTGAGATATAGTTTCTTTTTAACACGGTAGAAATTGTCATCTAGAAGGTGTACATTGCCACTTAAATGAATCATCCAGAACACAACACATCTACGTATAAATCGTCTCAATCATTATTTCCATACCGGAATTTTACGACCCTCCTAGTGTGACACGAATCATAGCGTCGTCATTCTTGACCTGCGCAACATCGTTCTGAGCTCGGACTTGCGCATGCGTGCTGGCTAGAGAAGCCTGAAGATGGGAAACATTCTGGTGCCCATTCAGAACATGAACAAGCACGTGACATAGCACTTGGAAGTTCAAGGTCAATCCAGCCGCGGGAAAACCTGATCGCCAGCAGCCTTAGCTCACCTCATCGAATGCGGATACTGTCCCATCACGCGCGATGATATTAGCGCTGCTTTCCGGGAAGTCAGCGGACATACCTGCATCGTCATGATGGATCAGTCATTTATGCTCTTGCACGTATCTATGAGATGAGGAGAAAAGGGTCTTCCCCTCTTCCTTTACGATTTTACCTGATGATTCTTCATTCCTTACATAGTATGGCGGAGAGAATCAAAATCAGCACAAAAGCCTTCTACAAACTTTTGGATCAAATAGTAAATATTTGTCGTTGTTGTTGTTGTTGTTATTTCACTTGAGGGCGTGGACATCATGAGCTTCAGCACCGTATATTTGTGTGTGAGTGGAATTTTTGTCTAATAACCCGTGTTAATTTAATGACTGTATTTTCGACAGAAGTCGCTACGATCGCTAACACGCACTGCTAGGGCATGGGGCTAGGCTTTCAGCGGACACGGACATCCCACACCGAGAACAAGGAAGCTTTTAGTTTTACGTGATGGTTAATCATGCGATCATGAGCCACGGGACCTCTTTCTTACGTGGAATCCAAACCACATGCCATGGCATTTCACTTCGAAAATCTCACATGCATTGACCGGGAATCGAACCCAGTCCTCCTGGGTGAGAGGCTAACAGTTTGACCGCTGCGCCACTACGCCCCTACACCGAGAACACCGTCGGCCGTCCTTGAAATGGATTTCCGCGGTTTCCCCATTTTCAACTCAAGGCAAATTCTAGTACGACACCTTCTGACTGGCCACGGCCACTTCCTTCTACAACTGGATGCCCTTCCCGACGCCATCATCATGAGGGGAGTTAACATGAGATAAAATGAATGAAGATGAATGAAACTGGGCAAGGTTGCAGAGGTGGGTTCGATTCCCACACAGCCATCCTAGAAGTGGTTGTCCGTGGTTTCCCACTTCTACTCCAGGGAAATGCCTGGATGGCTCCTAACTTGAGGCCACGCCTGCTTCCTTTTTAATCCTCATCTGAATTACAAGTACACTACTATGGACACCCCAATTAACACAGGTTTTCAGACAAAATTTACGCACATACCCAAGTGCACGTGACTAAATGACCGCGATGTTCTATCAACTGAGCTATTGCGAGCAGATATTCCCATCTACTGGGGTGACGACTGCTACCACCTTAGCAGTCGGTGAGGCTTGCTATTGAACCCATTGAAATGTGTGTTTGAATGCGGTACGAAGGCTATAAGATTGTGTTGTGTAACCTACATGAAATAGAAGCTCCGGTTGTGTTTACTCTAAGGAAAAGATGACCTCGCTGTTCCACCATTTAATTTTCAACATTTCCTGTTTTACGTCATATTAAGCTACGGACCTTCGACTTTCTAACGGTACATGGCTCATGTTCTAAGACTACTTTTCTTACACTTTCTCACAACCATGCGTGCTGTTAGTAAATTCACAATTTTCATTTTCACTCAATTTTTCACTAGATTTCTTTACAGATTCTTAATTTCCTCTTTATTAGACAATAGATTGAAAAAATAACATTTTAAAGAAAGCAAACCAGGTGTTGCGGTCTCGGAGCATTTCTTGTCCTAAAATCAAAACTAACGCCTTTTCCTTAGCTAGCGAAAAAATCTTTGATTCCATTTTTAGCCTATTTTCAATTTTGAAAAAATAGGCTTATGAGATCACCTTTTGTCCGTGTGTGTGTGCGCGTGTGTGTGTGTGTGTGTGTGTGTGATTCGTGTGTGTGTCCCCCCCTAATAAAATCTAAACGGCAGGAGCGATTTCAATGAAACTCGGAAAGTTCATAGCACTATTCCCGGCGACCTCGACCGTGCCCTTCAAATTTTGTTACGACTCACCAATCCAACATGGCGGCTGTGCGAAATATTTCACCAGCATTCAATATCTCCGAAACTATTACCGATATTACCCTGACATTTTCTATGGTGATAGAGAGAACTACTATAAGTTCACTTATGTGACTTTTAAAAACTTGGTAACTACAAAACCAACATGGCGGCCAAGCGAATTTGAGACTTTTAAATAGACGTTTCTCGCGATTTGACCAACCAAACGCAATGAAACTTGGTACAGTTTATGTTTATATACATTGTAATGCACCGACATCTAACTTCGTTCAATTGTTTACATAATCACAAGATGGCGGATGTGCGAAATATTTCACCGGCATTCTATATCTCTGAAACTATTAGCGGTATCTCCCTAAAATTTTGTACGGAGATAAAGGGCACTACTGAAAGTCCATCTATAAGATTTTCAAAAACCGGTTAACTACAAAACGAACATGGCGGCCAAGCGAATTTCAACATTTTAAATAGACCTTTCTCGCGATTTAATGTTCCAAGCGCACTGAAACCTGGTACAGGAAATATTTATACACATTGTAATCCACTGGTATCTAATTTAGTTCAATTGTTTACATAACCTCAAGATGGCGGCAGTGCGAATTTTAAAATTAAGTTTTTATTTCTTGTGATGTAGTCATGCGATCGAAGTGAAAGTTTGAATAATGAACCTACGCAATAATTTTCCTTTAATGGTACATGACTCTATGGCCTATACATTTAACAATCCAACATGGCGACCATCCGAAATATTTAAACGATACTGAATATCTACGAATCTATTTTAGCAATCAAACTAAATTTTTTAATGTTCATATGGGCTATGAACTTAAGTTCACCTATAGGACTTTAAATAACCTGGTGATCACAAATCCAACATGGCGGTGACGCGAATTATAAATATTCACATGGACGTTTCTCGCAATTTAACCATCCGCGTGCAGTGAAACTTGGTACAGTAAATCTTTATCCGAATGTTAATCCACTGGCATCTAATTTATTTCAATTGTTTCCATAACCTCAAGATGGCAGCTGTGAAAAATTTTAAAATCTCCTTGTTTTTTCTTGTGTCCTAATTATGCGATTGAAGTTTGAATACTACACGTTCACAATAATCTGCATGTAACAGTACATAACTCTAGGACCTACATATATAAAATCCAACATGGCGACCATCCGAAATATTTAGTCGGTTCTCAATATCTACGAATCTATTACAGCAATCAAACTGAAATTGTGTATGTTGATAGTGGCAATTAACATAAGTAAGATATATGAAAATAGGCTGTATAGTTCTTCACGGAACTACTTGTTTTTAATACTGTACATTTCTTGAAAATTTCCATTTTTCCGATACTTTCCAACACGCAAAGCTGAAAGTTTTAGAAATATTTCTTCTTTATATGTGTTAAATTTTAGCACAGCCGTTTTTCAAAATTCACTGTAGTTAAATTTTGCCTGAAGAAAATATTCATATTTAATAAAATCCACGAAAAACCATAAGTATTCTTATTTAAAAAACACACAGCTAAAATAAGACGAGAGCATCAAGGAACATACCTAAATAACGTAATTTTGTGTCTACCCATTATTATTCCCGTTTCCAACGGGCTCTGGGTTGAGATACCCTTCCTCACGCCAACCTCATCAGAGGAGATGAAAAGCAAGGAAGATGAATGAAACAGGGCAAGGATGTGGAAGGAAGCGGCTGTGGCCTGTCAGAAGGTACCGTCCCAGCATTTGTCTGGAGTTTCTTTCTTTCTTTCTTTCTTTCTTTCTTTCTTTCTTTCTTCGGCATTTCCCAACTAATTCGGGTCACCGGAGCCAACCAGGCTCATTTTGGTTTTGGCGGGGGATTTAAGGCCACTGACGCCACGTGATTTTTGAGGTGAAAATTTCACCCCATTGTCACCGGGATTCGAACCCCAGCCGTCCGGCTGAAAGACGAGCAGCTAAGCCACTCCGCCATCACGCTCCCCACAGCATTTGTCTGGAGTTCAAAATTGGAAACCACGAAAAAACATTTCAAGGACGGCAGATAGTGGGACTCGAACCCAGTCCGCAGAGAGCTTGGCTCCTCGGTCAAGTGCTGTGCTTTAGCGAGCTTAGCTACTATTGTCGGTTCCTAAAATAATGCAATTAATTCCTGTTGATATCTCTTGACGAAATGGTAAATTCAAGTTGAAAATTAATCTGGACAACATAAGAAATTTCTGCTCCGCCTAAAACAACAATACCTAACTAATAACTGCCTTCACTCCCAGAAATTACCCTGGTGGCCAAAAGCATTCTTAGAAGTTGTCGTTTTGTTCCTAAAATGCGTGGAATCGAACCCACCTCTTTCCAGATTAGAGCACAGCATCTACCGACGTTTTAAGGAACATATTACTGTTTTACTTTTTCTTAAAGTATCACTTAGCTACGTGACTGGAACCAAAAGACCTACGCAGCCGCAAACATTGAAAATACGCCCTTCTGAATGAGCAGACGACACGCCCCTGAGTGTATGCATCCAGGAGTGCATTCAACAGCCGAGGAGGACAAGTAACCATGTCAAGGACACTCGGCGCATGTCGTCCGACCCTGGTCGCCACTGGAGCTTGTCGACCACGCAACCAACTTCTCGGGAAAAGCAAAATAATTCCTGCCTTTTCGATCTGCAATTTGCTCACGGGAAAAATATTCAAGGTCGAACTAGCTTCGCCACAATGAAAATCCCACAGTACAACTAATGATAGACTTATTATCATGAATACATACAGTATGTCCACCTCGTTGCGTAGTGAGTAGTGGATAGCATTCTTGGCTGTCACCGCGGAGGCCGGAGTTCGATTTCCAGCCCTACCAAAATCAAACCAAACCCCGTGGCACTGCAGCCCATGAAGGCTCTAGACCTACTAAGCGACCGCTGCCCAGCCATTTGGCTTGCATATTATGGGGTGACGCGTTGTCAGCGCGTTGGGTTCCGTCAGCTGTTAATCTTGGTCTCTGTGAACGGGGCGCTGCCTCGCTAACATACAGCTACTCGATTGACCTCACGAGGATTAGTGCACCCCGTTCCAGCCTTCACGTCAGTTTCTAAAATCTCTTACGGAGCCGAGAATCGAACCCGGTACCTCCGGGCGCGAGGCACGTGCTCTAACCCAACAACACGGGGCCGGCTTCACAGCTCTACCAAGAAAGTTAATTCTGGTCTGAGGGCTGGAACGGGGTACAATCTGCCTTGTGAGGCAAAACTGAGAAGACGCAGGTTCTATTCTTACCTCAGCCATCTTGAAAGTGATTTTCCGTAGATTCCCACTTCTACTCCAGGCAAATACCGGGATGGTACCTCACTTATGGCCACGGCCACTTCCTACCAAAATGTTACCTCAATTACAAATGCACACACTGTTACAGACATCACAGATACTCAGGTTATCATACAAGTTCTATACACACACCCAGGTGCACGGGGTTACATAACCACGATGTCGCAAAGATCCTAAAGAATCAAAAACACAGGTATTCCAGTAGGCAGCTGCTGTGACTTCATATAGTTGTTGTTAATTCAGTTAAGGGCTTACATACATTGTTATCATTTAGCCCTGTGCACTTGGGTGTGCGTAGAATTGTCTGATAACCTGTGTCATTCTGGTGACTGTAGTAGTGTGTGTATTTGCAATTGAGACTAGGATTGGGAAGGAGGTAGCAGTGGCTTGAAGTTAAGAAGCACCCTGGCATTTGCTTGGAGTAGATGGTTAATCAAACCCACCTGATTGTGGGTGGCTGAGTGTAATCCGTTCCAGTCCTCAGAGAAGAATTACATTTCTTGACAGCCACGAATGCTAGCCAATGCACCACGAGGTGGTCTTACTTCATATAGAGCTTGGGCAAGTCGATCATCAGCCATTCCTACCCCTTATCCCTCCCTATATTATTCTGCTAAGTTCCCATTCCAGTTTTGTACCGAAAATAAGGTCCCATTAACACCAACCTACACATATGGGATACCTACAGGTTCAGCATAACCCAAAGCGTAAGCGAAACGCACTCACTTACTCTTTAAATGCCTCATAATTAAATAAATACCTTAAAACATGCATATTTACAAGGAAATAATGAAAGAATGCAACACGGTAACCATGGTAATAGAATCTCACAGGTCCATCTATTTCTGTAAGACGCAATGCAATTCCAATTATTACATTACTGTGAAAGTTTCCAGACGGTTATAAGGTTATCACGGAACCAAATTAAGCTGTAAATTCATCAATACATACAGTATAATGCGCTTAAGGGGTCAAGGGGCACTCTAGATTTTTTTCACGTAATTTTCACGTGTGGGTGTGGTCCGAAAGGTCTTTTTCACCCGACTATAAAGGGTCTCCGAAAACCACATTTAAAGGCCCTTAAATTAACAGTGTCTGTGATATTCCCAGAAAACTAACTTCGCTCTGACATACCTATGAAGGAATGACAAACCCCTAACCACTGCACCAGTAGCTGAATTGATAAAGTCTGATTATTCATACCAAGGATAAATCAGTCATAGCATTCATGATTGAGATTTTGCTAAGTGTACTCTTTACAACCAGAATATACGCGGGCGAAGCCGCGGCGGGTAATGCCAGTTATACTTATTCCTACTTCAGCCCATATATATTATGCTAGTCATTTGAAGGGGCAGAATATTGATGCCTCGTGAAATAGCTATCTATGGTTTCTTATTTTCAAATCCATGGAAATGCTAAGACTGTACGTTCTATTAAGTCACGGCCTCTCTTTTCCAACTACAGTACTTACCTAGATTCATTCAATTAAATTTGTTTTCTCTCACATTAAGTAATTTGATTAGATTGGCGTCAAGACAGTCGTCCGACCATTTGTTATCATTTTCATTTAATGAAGAGCCATACGTCACGTAGAAATTCATCACATCTTTCATTTTCCCGCCTCAATTACCCTTATCTCGATTATCTTGGTACCCTCATTCCTAGAGGAGTCAGTGTTCATATTTTCCATTCATAGCTTCCTCTGTCTTCAGCCCTAAAGAAGACAGGGTGTGAGTGTGAAGTCACACACACATGGTACTCCCTAGACAGTGTCTCTACTTCAAGGGAACACGGCTGATGGATTCAGGACTTAGTGACCCCGAGGGATTACTGAACTTGATCCATTTCCCTCTTTTACTATTGACTTTGGGGCGGACCCTCTCCTCCCCCTCCCCTTTTTCTATCTGCCTTTCATGGCTCTAATTCATTCCGAGTCCTTCATATTTCATTCACCGTGTATAAAGGCATTTCTTTTACAGTTTACGCCACGGTTTTGGACAGTCGTAGAAGGGACTGTCGGTGAGCCTCAGGCATGTGCAATTTATTGATACGTGAGTTTTCAGTTGCGTGACAAGTAACTCACATATCAATTGCACATGCCTGAGGTTCACCACCTGTCCTCTCTGTACGACATTGAAACAGGGGATCACCAGCCAAAAACCATAGCGTGAACTGTACCTGTCTATTATTTCCCTTATTCCATTTTTAGCCTATTTTCAATTTTGAAAAAATAGGCTTGTGAGATCACCTTTTGTCCGTGTGTGTGTGCGTGTGTGTGTGTGTGTGAGGTGTGTGTGTCCCCCCCCCCTAATAAAATCTAAACGGCTGGAGCGATTTCAATGAAACTCGGTAAGTTCATAGCACTATTCCCGGCGACCTCGACCGTGCCCTTCAAATTTTGTTACGTCCCAACAATCAAACATGGCGGCTGTGCGAAATATTTCACTAGCATTCAATATCTCCGAAACTATTACCGATATCGCCCTGAAATTGTGTACGGTGATAAAGGGCACTACTAGATGTTCACCTATGAGACTTTCAAAAACCTGGTGACTACAAAACCAACATGGCGGCCAAGCTAAGTTGAGACTTTTAAATAGACTTTTCTCGCGATTTAACTACCCAAACGTAATGAAACTGGGTACAGCAATTGTTTATACACATTGTAAAGCACTGGAGTCTAATTTAGTTCAATTGTTTACATAACCACAAAATGGCGGCTGTGCGAAATATTTCACTGACATTCTATATCTCCGAAACTATTACATATATCACCCTGCAATCTTGTACGGTGATAAAGGGTACTGATACAAGTTTACCTATGTATATTTCATAAACCTGTAAAGTACAAAACGAACATGGCGACCAAGCGAATTTGAAATATATTAATAGACTTTTCTCGTGATTTAACTCTCTGAGCGCAGTGAAATGTGGTACAGTAAATGATTTTGCAGATTGTAATGCACTGCCATCTAATTTAATTCAATTGTTTACATAACCTCAAGATGGCGGCTGTGCGAAATTTTAAAATTAAGTTTTTATTCTTGTGTCGTAATCATGCGATCGGAGTGAAAGTTTGAATAATGAAGCTAGGCAATAATTGTCCTTGAATGGTACATAACTCTATGGCCTATACATATAACAATCCTAAATGGCGAGCTTCCGAAATATTTAGACGGTTCTCAATATCTATGAATCTTTTACAGCAACCAAACTGAATTTTTTAATGTTCATAGAGACTATGAACAAATGTTCACCTATAGGACTTTCAGTAACCTGGTGAGCAGAAATCCAACATGGCGGTGACGCGAAGTATAAATATTTAAATGGACGTTTCTCGCGAATTAACTATCCGAGTGCCGTGAAACTTTGCACGTTAAATGCTTGTACAAATGTTGATCCACTGGCATCTAATTTATTTCAATTGTTTGCATAATCACAAGATGGCTGGTGTGCGTACTTTTAAAATCTCGTTTTTAGCCTATTTTCAATTTTGAAAAAATAGGCTTATGATATCACCTTTTGTCCGTGTGTGTGTGTGTGTGTGAGGTGTGTGTGTGTCCCCCTAATAAAATCTAAACGGCTGGAGCGATTTAAATGAAACTCGGTAAGTTAATAGCACTATTTCCGGCGACCTCGACCGTGCCCTTCAAATTTTGTTACGTCTGACCAATCCAACATGGTGGCTGTGCGAAATATTTCACTAGCATTCAATATCTCCGAAACTATTGCCGATATCGCCCTGAAATTGTGTACGGTGATAAAGGGCACTACTGAAAGTTCACCTATGAGACTTTTAAAAGCCTGGTGACTACAAAACCAACATGGCGGTCATGCGAAGTTGAGACTTTTAAATAGACTTTTCTCGCGATTTAACTATCCAAATGTAATGAAACTTGGTACAGCAAATGTTTATAAACATTGTAATGCACTGGAGTATGATAAATTCAATTGTTTACATAACTTCAAAATGGCGGCTGTGCGAAATATTTCACTGACATTCTATATCTCCGAGACTATTACAGATATCACCCTGCAATATTGCACGTTGATAAAGGGTACTGATACAAGTTTACCTATGTATATTTCATAAACCTGTAAAGTACAAAACGAACATGGCGACCAAGCGAATTTGAAATATTTTAATAGACTTTTCTAGTGATTTAACTCTCTGAGCGCCGTGAAATGTGGTACAGTAAATGATTTTGCAGATTGTAATGCACTGCCATCTAATTTATTTCAATTGTTTACATAACCTCAAGATGGCGGCTGTGCGAAATTTTAAAATTAAGTTTTTATTTCTTGCGTCTTAATCATGCGATCGAAGTGAAAGTTTGAATAATGAACCTAGGCAATAATTGTCCTTGAATGGTACCTAACTCTATGGCCTATACATATAACAATCCTAAATGGCGAGCTTCCGAAATATTTAGACGGTTCTCAATATCTATGAATCATTTACAGCAACCAAACTGAATTTTTTATGTTCATAGAGACTATGAACATATGTTCACCTATAGGACTTTCAGTAACCTGGGGAGCACAAATCCAACATGGCGGCGAAGCGAAGTATAAATATTTAAATGGACGTTTCTCGCGAATTAACTATCCGAGTTCCGTGAAACGTTGCACGTTAAATGCTTATACAAATGTTGATCCACTGGCATCTAATTTATTTCAATTGTTTGCATAACCACAAAATGGCTGCTGTGCGTAATTTTAAAATCTCGTTTTTTCTCCTTGTGTTCTAATCATGCGATTGAAGTTTGAATACCACACGTACACAATAATCTTAATGTAATAGTACAAAAATAAAAATCCAACCTGGCGACCATCTGAAATATTTAGACGGTTCTCAATATCTACGGATCTGTAACAGCAATTTAACTGAAATTTTGTATGTTGATAGAGGCAATTAACATGAGCAGGATATATGAAAATAGGCTGTATAGTTCTTCACGGAACTAATTGTTTAAAATTCGTTTTATAGTTGTAAATCTTAGGTTAGTTTCAATTCTAGTATTTATATTTTCGTCACTTCTTGTTGTCACGATTAAGGGTCTGTAATCTAGATTTTAGCCCCCCATGAAACAACAATTATCATAAATATCACCTCATATCTCATTATAATCTAAACACCAACAATTAAATGCGGTACACATAACAAATAATAATAATTATAATAATAATAGATTATATTGGATTTCACTGCCAAGTAATCAAAATCCGGGAATTCTTCTAGGTTGTTGCTGCTCGGTAGAGACAGACAACATTCGCGACTCGAGAAATCAGGAAAACATTTAAAACAAATAAGCATCGGTTTAGAACATGATTTACATAAAAATATAATATAATTAGACCTACACGTTTCAACTCGTGGTACACCTGCGAAAAATCGCAAAAAGTCAATGACTCGTGAATTTAGCATCCCTTTTTTTCGTTATTCGAGAAAAAACCAAATTTTTCGGTTAATAATAGATAAATTAACTAATTCTGAAAATGTTAGAATGTTTTTTTCATAATAGAACTTGTCATATCTAAAAAAAATCCACAAGGTTTGGAATGTTGTCACTAGTTGTTGTAAGTTGAAATGGTGCGTATTATTACTGACATAATAATACAGTGTGAAATGAGTTCAGTTTCACTCAAGAATTTTTCAAATTCAAGAATTATTACCCTTATTAATCAAGTATTTTAGCCCATTTCATTCAAGTATTTTGACTGTCTCTACAGCCCGGGCACGGTCGCCATGAACACGCTGAAGACCCTGACTGGTGCACTTAGGCAACAGGCACGATGAAAACCTAGAATGATGGCTGAATTTTATTATTATTATTGTTAATATTTTTACGTTCATTTTAACTACTGTAACATTTAAAGACGCTGGGGTGCCCGAATGTTGCCCCGAAGAGGATCTTTAACGTGCCAGTAAATCTACTGACACGGCTGCCCTGCGATTGCGCATCCTCAAATGCCAACTGACTGCGCCAGGATTCATTCCTGCAATCTTGGGTACGGCAGGCGAGAATGTTGCTGCTGCAATGCGCGGCCAGTGTAACCAATAAGACCATCTCAATCCACTTCTGTAAGAGTATAAGACTACCTCCAGTCACCCACTGCAAATTCCATTGTCACTACTGTATTTGGGATTGGAACAGGGGGCATTTTACTCTAGTTTAAGCCCCTATGTTTGGTCTAGTTCAACAAGGTATTAGAAAGGAAGAGGTCGTGGTTAAACTCAAAAGCAAATCTTACATACTGTAGCTGCAACCGACATAGATAAACTTAGTCATGTAGAATTCATTATTATGTACGCGGAACGCATCTGCACAATACTTTCTCAAGTTGTCTGGCAAACAAACACAGGACAAATATTGTATTATCCTTGGCTTACTAATTTCTACCCACTGATTGTTGTTTAGTTCAAGGTCTTCCCGAGAGGTTAATTGGAGGAACTGATGACACCCAAGGTCATGTTGAAACATCAGCATCTAACAAAATACCCATCTCATATAGTTATTATTTCGTAATGACGGAACCTTCTGTAAGAAGTGCGACAAAGAGGCGCCTACTTACGGCATGTTTGGCTAAGTGCATAGAACTTTCTTTACATCTCTCTTCGACTTCATTAATTTCTCCTGCTTTTTTTAATAGTATATTTGAGGTTTTGGATGAGGAACATGCCGTTCCTGTACTACAGCATCAGCTTACTGTGTTTAACTTCGTAGAGATAATAATAATAATAATAATAACAGTAATAATAATAATAATAATAATAATATTTATCACCCCTTACATTCCAATTTTTACGGGTTCTGTCATCAAGGGAGATAGATTTTGATGTGGCAATGGTTTGTACGCCTTCATTCCCTGGGTGAAGTTGATGATATATATAATTAACTAGCAGAAGTACCCGCTCTTTGAACGGTCTTCGGTATTAATAACCAGACGTTATCATTTGAGCTACGCTTGAAATGGTTAGGGACGTCATTCCTTCATAAGTTTATCAGAACGAAGTTAGTTTTCTGGGTATATCGCAGACACTGTTCATTTAAGGGCCATAAAATGTGGTTTTCGGAGACCCTTTATAGACTCCCTAGTTTTGTGTCACACATTGAGAAGCGCAACATATGCTATGGTCATCCTTGTAGGATATTTTTTTATTTTTCGCCTATTTTAGCATGTATTTTTGAAAGTTGTTCCTCATACCCACTCTTCTATAAGTACGTTGAAGAGTATTCTAAATGATTGGTGTATTGACTCATGGTTACAATACCTAATTTTACGATGCTCCAAGCACCCGAACATGAATTATAGGAGTACATAAACATATCAACAACACAGTATCAAGCAATATCATCTTTACAATGAACCCGTTTGTCGACAAAAATATGATTACTTAAAATGTGCTCTCAAACTAAATTCACCTAACGTGTACTTCCTGACGTGACAATAATATTGAAAACCTCGTAGACGAAACGCAATATATTTCAAATTAAAACTGACCCTCACCGTTATGGGAAATCCCCATCCCCAGGAAGACCCCCTTAATAAATTATAAAGGCTTGTGGTGCATGGAAATTCGGGATTTTTAGCCTCCAATGGCCCAAATTCTCAAAACCTGCAAAACCACTATTCCAATCCAGGAATTTTTGAAAATAATGTTGCTGTTTGGAGATTAAATAGACCTTCTGTACAACATATCTCTCGTGTAAGTCACGTGTAAAAATTCTAGAGAGCCGTGTCCGTAGATTTACTGGCACGTTAAAGATCCCATTCGAGGCAAAATTCCGGCACCCCGGCGTCTCTAAAAGCCAGTGTAGTTAAAAGGGACGTAAAACCAATAACATTATTATTATTATTATTAAAAATTCTAGGGTACCCCTTGACCCCCTTAATCGCATTGTTGAATTTTACAGTCTATGTTTGATTCCACGATAATCTTATAGCCATTTGCAAACTTTCACAGAAATTTAATAAATTGAGTGGCATTGCTTCTTACTGAAATAAATGGGAAGTTGGATGTCACCTCTTGTGATACTGTTGTCATGTTTACCGGCTTGCATTACTTCATTAGAGTCTTCTTGTTCTTGTTCTTCTTCTTATTATTCTTTCGGATGGGCCAGGTAAGGACCACGACGTTCTACTTTTCAGTTTGGCGAGGGACTTGATGTTTGCCCAATATTCGCGCATTAACTGGCTATGTATCTCCTTTCTCTCTTTTGTCCAGATGATGCTGGTTTTCTTACAGGGTGGTCTGTCCTGAAAACTCTTCTGTTTAAGTATCTTTCTGAGATGTGATCGGCTTCGAATATCGCTTTTCATTATCTCCAGTTCTTGGATATCCTTGTTAACTACTGTTAGCGACGGTGTAAAGCTCTTTCTATTCCCCCAGTAGTTGAGAAGCCGTTTGGTTAGTCTTGTTGGGTTCATCCATGAGACATGTCCGTAGAAAGCCAGACGTCTCTTCCTGGCCACATCTGTGATTTTCTCAATATATTCATATAGCTCCTGATTTGGTGTTCTTCTGTACTCGTCATCTATTTATTAGTTTATTAAATGAAATTAGTTTTCTGGGAATATCTCAGAAACCTAGTTTTAGAGCCTTAAAACGTAGTAGCCCCCGAGCCACCGAGGGGCTAAAAATTAGTTTTGTCTCGTCCTTGTACGTCATAGTATCATAATAATCATAATAATAATTTATTAATACAGGGATAGCGATATAATAGACCTTTAGTACCACACCCGCCCGTGCAAATCACGTGAAAATATTCAAGAGTACCCCTTGACCCCCTTAAGCGCATTATATTCGTATTGATGAATTTTACAGCTTTAGTTGGTTCCGTGATAACCTTATAGCCGTTTGCGAACGTTCACAGTAATGTAATGAATGGAATGGCATTGCGTCTTACAGAAATAGATGGACTTCAGAGAATGTGTTGCCATGGTTACCGGCTTGCATTCTTTCAATAGCTTAATAAATGAAATTAGTTTTCTGGGTATATCTCCAAAACTGTTGGTTTTAGGACCTTAAAATGTGGTTTTCGGGGCCCGTAGGGCTCCCGAGAATTGTTTCACACATTGAGACGCTGAAAATGAGCTTTGTCTCGTCATTCCATGCCCATTTCAGCATGCATTTTAAGGGGGTAGGCCCTCTTTTGTGAGAGGTATGGAGAAGTGTTACATCAATGATTACTTTCGTGCCACTGATGGATATCTGTACCAAATTTTACGTCGATCCACTCAGCCGTTCTTGAGTGAAACGCGTGCAAAGTTGTGCAGACAGACAGAGAGACAGACAGACAGACAGACAAAAATTTTGTTTTTGCGCGCAACCGTCATAAACCAGTCTGAAACGCGTTAATAACTCGAACTTCCGTGGAAATTCAGAAAAAAACAGACAAACTTTCATTTTTAGCCTACTTTTCACATTTTGCAAAAATGAGGAAAAAGTAGACTTATGAGATCGGGCAAATGTGTGTATGTCTGTCTGTCTGTCTGTCCTTCTGTCTGTCTGTCTGTCTGTCTGTCTGTCCTTCTGTCTGTCTGTCTGTCAGGCTGTGTGTGTGTTCCCCCCTATCAACTCATAAACGGCTGCAGCAATCGAAACAAAATTTGGTAGGAGTAAAGATCTATACCTGAATATCTCACAGCCATATTTGAAAATGATGTCAGTGCTACCAACTGCTGAAAAATCGCAATTGAAATTTGAGCTCCATGTTGGATATCTTGGAAGGTATGAATGGGAGCTATTTGAAAATTGGTACACGTATAGATAATAATATTGCAGTTTAATTTCCAGGAGGCCATACATGGCAGTGTTACCAAAATGATTATAAGCCTGCTGATAGGTCCAAATTTTAAATGCATATAACTTCTACAATATCAATTGGATTTCTACCAAATTTCGTATGTGCTATGTGTACATAAACAGATATGACTGAGCGTATTTTAAGAGACACCAGGGCTGCCAACTGTTAATAAATGCTCTCAATTGTTTTTATCCAAATACCCATATACTGTATCAGAAAGTATGCAAGCCGACAGCTTTAAACTATGCACACGTATAGTACCTAACATTCTATATTAATTTGGAGTAACTTATATACGTCAGTGCTACCAACATGATTCTAAGCTTGCTGAGAAGTCCAAATTTAAATACATATAACTTCTGTACCATCATTTGGATTTCAACCAAATTTCGTGTGTGCTATGTGTACCATAACAGATATGACTATGCCGATTCTTAAGAGTAACCAGAGCTGCCAACTGTTAATAAATACTGTCTCTATGTTTGTTACCCTAATATCAATATATTATAAAGTATGCAAGCCAATAGCTCTAAACTTTGCATACGTATAGTACCTGGCATTCTAGATTAATTTGGAGTAACAAATATACGTCAGTGCTGCCAACATGATTCAAAGCCTGCTGATAGGTCCAATTTTAAAATGCATGTAACATCTATACTAACTAATGGATTTCATTCAAAATTGGCACAACAATAGATCATATTATTTCAGACCAATACATGTATGTCATTGTTGCCAACATGATTTTACGCACGCTGTTAGATCCAATGTTTAACTGCATGTAACGTCCATGCTGTCCATTGGACTTCAAACAAATTTTGTATTCTGTACCGTAAGAGATGGAACTAAGAATATATTCAGTCACCAGGGCTGCCAACTGTAGTTCTCTATTAGGCTACATTATGTCAGTTATACACCATGTGAGATCTGTGCTGGACAAAACGGAGGCAGACAGGTTTTTCTCCGGGTACTCCGGTTTTCCCTGTCACAATATCATTCCAGCAACACTCTCCACTATCATTTCATTTCATCTGTCATTCATTTAATCATTGCCCCAGAGGAGTGCGACAGGCTTCGGCAGTCGGCACATTTCATATCCTCGCCGCTAGATGGGGGCTTCATTCATTCCATTCCTGACCCGGTCGGAGACTGGAAGCAGGCTGTGGATTTTCATTTTCATTTTCATGTCAGTTATACAGTATTTCGAACTAATTAGAAATTTCGATATTACCAACTTAATTTCGTCATTATTCTAGATAGATCCATATAGATTAATCATTGGCATGAATCTTAAATGGTAAGAAAAGTAGGCTCTTTATTTCGTCATGGAACTTCTTGTTATATATATAGAGATGAAAGCGGAGAATTATAGCCTATGACAGGAATCGGTGTAGCTTGTTAGAAGGGACCGTCCCAATATTCGTCTGCTGTTGAAAATGGTAAACGAGGGAAAGCCACTTCAAGGACGGCTGACGGTGGGGTTCAAAGTTCGAACCTACACATATTCCCAGTCTAGAAGTGGCCTGGTCCACTGACCTGGTGGTGTTAATATTAATTATGATAATGATAATAATAATAACTTCCGTGATTGAAGTTATGATTCCTTACAACAAGAATCTCCGGTCAAAACACATTGAAAAGATAAGCAAATATAGCGAGTTGATCGGCCCTATCAAAAGGCAATGGCATGTAGAACGAGTACCTCTCATCTCAAGTACCTTGCTCCAAGGTCTTAAAGAACTGGATCTGGATACTCAACTGCAAGGGCGTATATAGACTTTTATTTTGGGGAGTGTCCAACTGAGGGTTAGGGGGGATGGAAAGTCCCCAAAGAAAAGGGGCTCTGGTGCTCTTCCCCGGGAAACTTTTGCATAATTTGGTGTAGAATTATGAGTTTTAAGGCTATCTGGCATCACTTTTTCAACCAATTTGTTGTGATGTTTTATGTTTGGTTAATGTCAACACAAGTAAGACCATTTTAAGTTACTTTTTATTAATACAATCATCTTATGTTTTCAACCAACTCAAACTCCGTTCGGCAGTATCAGTAGCTACAGAGAGAGGTAAATTTGCCAAAAAATTTATAACCGTATATAAGTTAGGGAAAAATCTTTTGTCACACGCTTCAAGGGCACTTGTTGCTGTTCTTGGTATGTTCATAAGAGCGAAGGCACTGGAGAGTAATAAGAGGTTATGTTGTTACACATAAGATCAGAGTAAACTGATTTTCACACTGTTTACATCTCTCTACCGTCGCCTTGCTTTGCAACGTTGCCATATGTCGCTTAGTAACATTAGTATATGATAAGTACGGTATATTGGTTTTTATTGCTTTAATTCATTAAAAACAAGTAGTTCCGTGAAGAACTATACAGCCTATTTTCATATATCCTACTTATGTTAATTGCCACTATCAACATACACAATTTCAGTTTGATTGCTGTAATAGATTCGTAGATATTGAGAACCGACTAAGTATTTCGGATGGTCGCCATGTTGGATTTTATATATGTAGGTCCAAGAGTTATGTACTGTTACATGCAGATTATTGTGAACGTGTAGTATTCAAACTTCAATCGCATAATTAGGACACAAGAAAAAACAAGGAGATTTAAAATTTTTTCACAGCTGCCATCTTGAGGTCATGGAAACAATTGAATTAAATTAGATGCCAGTGGATTAACATTCGGATAAAGATTTACTGTACCAAATTTCACTGCACGCGGATGGTTAAATTGCGAGAAACGTCCATGTGAATATTTATAATTCGCGTCACCGCCATGTTGGATTTTTGATCACCAGGTTAATTAAAGTCCTATAGGTGAACTTAAGTTAATAGCCCCTATGAACATTAAAAAATTTAGTTTGATTGCTAAAATAGATTCGTAGATATTCAGTATCGTCTAAATATTTCGGATGGTCGCCATGTTGGATTGTTAAATGTATAGGCCATAGAGTCATGTACCATTAAAGGAAAATTATTGCGCAGGTTCATTATTCAAACTTTCACTTCGATCGCATGACTACATCACAAGAAATAAGAACTTAATTTTAAAATTCGCACTGCCGCCATCTTGAGGTTATGTAAACAATTGAACTAAATTAGATACCAGTGGATTACAATGTGTATAAATATTTCCTGTACCAGGTTTCAGGGCGCTTGGAACATTAAATCGCGAAAAGGTCTATTTAAAATTTTCAAATTCGCTTGGCCGCCATGTTCGTTTTGTAGTTAACCGGTTTTTGAAAATCTTATAGATGGACTTCCAGTAGTGTCCTTTATCTCCGTACAAAATTTTAGGGAGATGCCGCTAATAGTTTCAGAGATATAGAATGCCGGTGAAATATTTCGCACATCCGCCATCTTGTGATTATGTAAACAATTGAACGAAGTTAGATGTCGGTGCATTACAATGTATATAAACATATACTGTACCAAGTTTCATTGCGTTTGGTTGGTCAAATAGCGAGAAACGTCTATTTAAAAGTCGCAAATTCGCTTGGCCGCCATGTTGGTTTTGTAGTTACCAGGTTTTCAAAAGTCACATAAGTGAACTTATAGTAGTTCCTTCTATCACCATAGAAAATGTCAGGGTAATATCGGGAATAGTTTCGGAGATATTGAATGCTGGTGAAATATTTCGCACAGCCGCCATGTTGGATTGGTGAGTCGTAACAAAATTTGAAGGGCACGGTCGAGGTCGCCGGGAATAGTGCTATGAACTTTCCGAGTTTCATTGAAATCGCTCCTGCCGTTTAGATTTTATTAGGGGGGGACACACACACGAATCACACACACACACACACACACACGCACACACACACGGACAAAAGGTGATCTCATAAGCCTATTTTTTCAAAATTGAAAATAGGCTAAAAAATATTATATGTGACAAAAATTTCGGGAGGGGCCTGGGCCCCTTGCCCCCCCCCCCCCCCCCCCCCCCCCTGCTCAACTGTACAATCTAATGCAGAGGCCAGTAATTCTCTCAACAACCAGAATCGTCCGGTGTTTCTAGCTTAAAAGTGGCTGTTTCAGTATCTATACTTTGGTTCCCTGAAGCCCGTATACTCATGTTGTGATGTGTACTGTATAAAACAGTAATATTAATAATAATAATGCGCTAGGGGATTAATGAATTAGTTACAAATTTCTACTCATAGTTTGTCTAAATCCCTTATTCTCCCAGTTCGTTTACACTCACGAACTCGGCGAGGACGGTGTCTGGGAACTGAACACAATTTGTCAGCAGATACAATTGGAGATGGTGACAGGCTGATCACCAAGGTGACCGCAAACTTGGGTCTAATTAAGGAAGGGTCAGGGAAGGGATTTTGAAAGGGAGTCAGCCGTGGAACTGTGGAAAGGAACCGTCCCGGCATTTGCCTGGCGGTGAAAAGGGGACACTACAATAGTCTTCTTCAGGACGGCCGAGGTGGGATTCAAATCCACGCTCTCCCAATGCCAGCCAGGCACGAGGTAGCGCGTTAGCACTCTCGGCCACTGTGGTCACTTAGGCCTTAATCTTTCCAGGCTAAATAGAGCAAAATCAACCAATCAACCAAGGTTTTAATCAAGTGCCAACAACTTTAACCATATGTTTGTGTAGCGTTCATGAACTCTCAACCCTGAACCCTTCAGAATAGCAGTGTTTATATGCAAGAATTCTTAATCAAGGGGTCGCGCTCAGTTCCTATGTGATGTTTACGTTCGCCAAACAACATGCTCTACTGAGGTAAGGGTCATAGGATTAAAACTATAATTAAGAAAGAAAGGTGACAAGACGTAAAATAATAACATGATTTAATGACTAATAGTGCATAAAAAGAATATAAACAACAATAATAAAAACAATCCTCCCTGAATTTTCCCATGACAGGAATATCTATCAATGCTGAGGAGTCAGACGGATCTCCCCTTTATTAAAATGTGGATCCTGGTTCCACTAACTTGCAATTTGTATTTTATGTACGCGTAATGACTAACTACGAGGAATGAGTACTTTGGATGACTGTTCGTTTACAACGGGTTAACAGCCACGATGCTCACGAACAATCATCTCGTAAATCAACGTTTACGGATATGGAACATGACACTAATAAAAACCCTTAGAAAAGTAATGCTGACACACACACTAAAATCTACTATTTACAGGAATCTCTCTCGAGACCCTCATTTAGCGCGATGACGCACTTGACAATGAGCTGCCAACACCGGCCAATTGCTCAACACACAAGCAAGGAAATACAGCATAGCACGTGACTTCACGGGTCACTGAACGGAATATAAACATGGACTAAACCAACAACAACAAAAGCCTGACCAGCTGATATTACTTTATATGAACAAAACTGCATGTTAAGCTAACGCTTCGGAGATTATCGTGATTCGTAGGCAACTCCCATTTATTTAAACAATTTTTATCATTGATCAGTTCTTAATTCTGTATTTCCAGTAATTACGGTGCCACAAGCACTCTCCACTAATGATCTCGCTAGCAACCTTCAGTCCGTCTTGTGAAACACCTCCCCCTTTCCTCAATACCTGTCATTGTCCCAACTCCAGTGTGTAAAAATAACTGACCAGCTGTGCCGTTATCTCAAAGAATCAACAGCAACAAAATCTCAACCACCTCAACATATGGTCAGACATTAATCAAAATATCCACAATTGCCCTCGCAAGGTTACAATATGGATTTGGCACCAAGCTGACAGAAATCAGTCTACGCTGAAATTCCCGCTTGTAATGACCACAAATACACACACTCACATTTCTGGGAATGACATTACGTTTTTCACACAGGTCGGCTGAATAGGTGCTCGCAAACTATTTAAAAAAAACTATTAAAACCTACGATAGGGCTGACTGCTCTTCGTCACAAATCACATTGCTCCAAAAGCAATAATTTCACTGAATCTGATCAATAATAAACCAAAAAAAAAAAGGATTAATTACCCTCCAATCTACTGTAAAATTATATTACTTCAGTCCTACTTCTGAAACACAACATATCTCCGAGAGACGTTTTTTAACCGCATTGCGTAACATATGCAAACACGGTCGTCCACATAGCTACGTTAGTTAAAACAACAAACAAAAACAAGAACCTTCCACTAATAACATATGCGAGCTGTTTCCATGCAAAAGGTGTGTCAGACCAAAACTAAATATACTACGTTAATCACACAAGCAAATTATTTACAAAAATATGTCCCATACACCATAAGTTAATCTATCAGATAATA
Organism: Meconema thalassinum; assembly: GCA_946902985.2. Taxonomy (NCBI): domain Eukaryota; kingdom Metazoa; phylum Arthropoda; class Insecta; order Orthoptera; family Tettigoniidae; genus Meconema; species Meconema thalassinum. The sequence goes on along the minus strand of OX336388.2, from coordinate 1,846,611,160 downwards.
AGAATATTATTCAGTACTCATCCTCAGCTAGTCACCCGTCAAAGAACATCAGCAGCCATCTCCCAACTGGATGCTTCTTATCTCATTTCAACCATCTTGACGGAGTGTTGATAGTTCCAGGCTTCTTCAATGGTAAGCGATGTCATCTCTCGTGCTGATTCAAAAAGTTAAATTATTATACACTTGATATCTGACTACTAAATTCGCCGTTTCAGGTACTACTTTCCCCGGAACTGTTCGTTGGCGAATTGTCGATGATACTGCCCCTACAAAATATAGTACTATGACTATCTAACACTGAATTTAACACATTTATTAATAATTTCTCTGTCCTTGATGACACGCAAAAGTATAAGTGCTTCCGTCCTCAGACGAACAAAAGTAATACGCCCTACGTCCTCAGACGTACAAAAGTAATAGCAATGTCTTGGCTCTTCACGCCACTTATAAATGAACCGGCCCTAGGTCTTGATAGAGGGGGAAATTATATAAAAATTTCTCAAAATAATAGTGGCACAGGAATGAAATAAATATCATTGAACTCGGAAAATAGCGCAGGTCAAGAATATGCCCATTAATCCTAGAATCGATCGTAGAGATGTTGTCTAGCCGATCTCCCGCATTAATGCTAGCCGTAGCGTGCCCAAGCTAGACTTGCCGCGCTGGTAAGCGTTCTTCTCCCATTGGCTCCACATTTTCTGTAACTTGGCGGTTTTTATCAGACCTTGGCCTAGTAGGAGTGTCTAGCATTTTCATCAGCCACTCACGTTACTGCATCATATTCTTTCTAGGCGCGAATATTACAATGAACATACCAGAAGCGTGTCTCACTGCGCGTCACTTCTATTTTGAGGTGGCCACCACCTGCCCTTCTGAATCATTGCTAGGTCTTTCTTTTCACAATCCTAAGTATTTAGCCTTTTGTCAATCTGCTGCAGGTATTTCCCCATTGTCTCCAGCAAATGCTTGAAATTACCTCATCTCCGTCTGGCTATTTTCAAGATGTTTGTAAAAATATTTATTAATTGAAGAAATAAAACATCGAATCATTTATCCATCAGAGGTTAAAGGGTTCACAACTCCTCCACTCACAAAATTTCGAACTTCGGAGAAAGTCGATAATTTAAAAAAAACATCCGTAGGCCAATTTGTTTTATTTCATAATCACCCCTTTTCTATTACTTGGTCTAGCCGCTCCTGTCTTGAATGGCATTTACTCGTTACATTTCCTGCTTGTAATGACCCTCTCAACTGCTTGCATGACGCGCTGGTGCCTTAGGCAACACTCTGCTCGTCTCGTTAATGTTTGTCAACACCAATTCCACTTCCTTCTTCACGTGCCGTACTCAACTGCTCCCCGTCCACTTGGTTGATATTAGGACGTCCATATATTCAAACTGCATCATTATTTTGGCGCTCTCATGGTTCGCTTCTTCGATACTTTTTTAAGTTGGCTGCATTGTAAACCGACATTGTTCCTGTGCTCAACTCTTTCACTCTGTATGCATTATTTCCAAGGTTTCTTACAATAGAATAGGGTCCTATGAACTTTTCGCAGAATTTGCTGAAGATCTTCTTCTCTGGATCCGATGTAGCAGGTCGTTTCACCAAAACGAGCTGGTTGATTTCAAGATCACAGTGAAACCTCTTATTTCTTACTCGCCGTAATCTGCGATCTGCTTGTTTTCTCATGTAGGCTCTCGTTCTCTCAATTCGCAGGTCAGGTGCTATCATGGGATCTTGTGGGCAGTTAATGATGCTTTTCCACGTTCTCACTGGATACTCGTTTTTGTGTAGGACCATAGGGATCTGTCCTGTTGACTCGTGCCTGGTAGAATTCATGCATGTCTCTACATCCTTAATTTTATCTACCCATTTGTGATGTTCATTTGGAATGAAGATTCTCAAGTATGATGTTACACATTTTATTGCTCTATCACTTGGATTAGCTTGGGCATGTCGGATACTGCTTAAAACGTGTTTTATACCAATGTCCTCCATACCTTTCTTGAATTCGGCGCTTGTAAAATAACTGCCATGATCTGACAATATAAATTCTGGTTTTCCAAGGAATGGAATAACTCTATTTCGAATACGACTGAGTACTTGTTTCGATGTAGTTTTCTGAATGGGGCATAATACGACAAACTTAGAAAATACATCAATGCACACTAGCAAGTGACGGCAACCTCACCTTCCTTTCGGAATTGGACCGAAACAGTCTAGGGCCAGTAGCTCGCATGGTTTCTGAGGTAACAATGGTCTAGGATACTGCCTCATTAAATAGTTATTGGGCTTTGTCCTCTGACAAGGATCACAAGTCGTAATGACGTCACATATAGTTGTTCTCATACGTGGCCATGTAAATGTCTCTCCTATTGTCGCTTCGCACTTGTCAAATACGACGTGTCCGTAACTTTCGTGAGTATGCCATGTCAGTCCTCGCTTTAGTGATGCAGGTACTAATATGCGTAACTTGGTGTGGTCATTATCTATCCATTTGTGCAGCAAATTGTTGACATAAACATATCTTCCTTCTTTGGCTTTCGCTTCTCGAAATGCAGGTGTTCCTGTACGTAGTTGCTTTCTGAAGTATTGAATTAATAGCATCATCCATGGTTCCGCTTCTTGTTCTCGCTGTATCTCACGTAACTCCTCCAAGAATTCCCGGTCCTTCGGTGTTAACTCCAAGTGTTGTACCATCGCTGTTTCTTCGTTATCGGGCTCTGGGTTCCTGCTGAGTGCATCCGGAATCACGTTCATCTTCCCTGGGCAATGTTCAATCTCAATGCAAACCTGCTGAATATATATAGACCAACGTGTCACACGTTCGCTTGCCATCGACGTCTTAAACAAGAATGTTAATGCCTTGTGATCAGTCCTGACAACAATGGGGTAGCCATAAATTATTCGTTTCCAATGTTGTAGCGCATGAAGAATGGCCAACAGCTCTAGTTCCGTTACAGTATAATTGCGCTCGTGCTTACGCAATTTTCGGCTGACAAATGCCAAATATGTTTTATGTTGCAGGTTAGCTGGATCTTCTTGGTAGAGCATAGCACCTATACCAATTAGTGAAGCATCCGCTTGGATTATAAATTTTTGCTTGAAATCTGGATATCCTAACTAAATGCAGTTTTCCAATAGCTGTTTTGTTGCTTGGAACGCCTTCTCACACTCCGCATTCCATAACCATTTATTATTCTTCTTTAGCATTTCCTGCATTGGAGCTACAGTCTCCGTGTAACCTGGACAGTTTTCCTTAAAGAATCCCGTTACGCCTAAGAAAGCCCGAATGTGCTTGACTCTCGTTGGTGTAGGGAAATTCTTTATCGCTTCGATCTTAGCTGGATTTGGCTTCACTCCCTCCTTGTCAATGATGTGACCTAAATATAAGATCTCGCTCTTGAAGAATTGCGATTTCTTCAGGTTTACTTTGAAATTTGATGCATTCAAGTTGCCTAATACTTTATCTAAATTTTCCATGTGAGTTTCAATGTTGTCGGATGCCAGCAAAATGTCATCAATGTAGCGTACCGTCATCTCCTTAACTTCCTCGGTTAGATTCCGGTCCAGGGCCCGGATTAAAGCACAGCCCGCTGTTTTGACACCAAAGGGTATTCGGACGATGCAAAACGTTTGGTTATCGAATAAGAAGCCAGTTAGAAGCTGTGACTTCTCATCAATTTTCAATATGGTGGAACGAGCTCGTCAGGTCAACTGATGAATAAATGCTTTTGTTTTTAAAGCCTTTTAATACGTCTCTGATAATTGGCGCTCTGTCATACTCGGGAAAAATGAGTCTCATGTTGAGATTTCTGGCATCTAAACAAAGTCTAATAGATCCATTTGGTTTTTTGACTGCCAAAATCGCATTTAGATAAGGTGTAGGTGTCTTCCTTATCACTCCAGCTTGTAACATCTCATCTATAATGACCTTGACTTGACAACGATATTTTTCAGGAATTGGGTACAACCTACTTTTGAACGGTGACCAATCCTCGACTTGCATAGAATATTTGAAATTTCATATTTTCCCAGGTACTGTATCAAATACTGTTTTGTGCTTCCTTAAAAATCTCTTCCAATTGTTTTCTGTGTTCACCTCCAAGTTGAATGTCATTTAGCCACTCCTGTAGTAACTCTTCAAATTGTGCATCACTGTCGTCTCCTTCCGTTAATAAAGACCATATCTCCTGGGATTCACTCTCCTCATCTAGTTCCACAACAGCCCCTTCTATGATGTTATCTTCTGCCTTTCGTATCTCCTCTTCCGTCTCTTCCGATATTGCTTCCAATGCCCAATAATTTACGTCTCTTCCGGTAGTGATTTCATCCATATGCAATCCCACGTTCTTCAGCTGATCATACTCTCTAAAACTGACTGTATTCTTGTGCAAATCTATCACTGCTTGATAGTCACAAATAAAATTTGCACCAAGAATTATATTGAAATTCATCTTTGCCTTGATAATGAATGTTTGCCCAAAAGTATGTTCCAATATGTTCAGCTCTAAGTATGCCTGACGTTTACAAGTGACGGTGCGTTCAGGAATAACACCCCTCACATTGAGCTGTGGTACGGGAATTACAGGAATACTCTGACTCCGTCCCAACTCTCGAACCAAGGCCTCCGATACCAGACTGATCTGCCACCCCGTATCCAATAAACATCTTATATTAATTCCACCAATCCTCGCGTAAATAATGGGTAACTGCCTAATTTCATCGTTCCGTGGTTTCACCGTCTCCTCCAGGCAGTCTTCTGGCAAAGCAATCCATTCTTGTATGTTCGCTACTATCCATCCATCTTCAACCTCCGACTGTTGCGTTTGTAGACTGTCTTCTTTATCCAAATTTAGCATTTTTTTAAGCTCCGGTGCGACTCCCATCATCCGTTTGTCGCCCATGCCCTTGATATTCCTCTTGTCTCAGTAGACTTCCAGCTTCCTCAGTATGTGTGTCTGGATTCTTCATGTTCCCAATGGCTTTTTCCCATCTTCCTAGCTCTCCACCTTGACTAGCGTGTAATTCCTCTAGGTAATTTTGTGATTGAGCGTGCCTATCATCCCAGTCATTTCGATAATTACGCGCTTCTCCTTGATTTTGATCTCTTCTTCCTTTCCATCTTTGATTAGCATTGTAATCACCGTATCTTCCATAAGACCTGTCATTCCTTCGATTTTCACGCCATTGCTGATATCCTCTCTGTTGATATCTATTGTTGCCTTGATATGACCTATTGTTATAGTTATTCTCGTTACGCTGGTATGGTCTGTTTTCTCCTTCTTCCTGGTTTCGCCTAGGTGTGGAGGTGCTTGTATTAGTACCCTGCGTTTTAGTGTTTGCCTGCTTTGGTTTTATGACCTCTGTCGTATTAACTAACTCCAGCTGTCTTCCTCCTCTATAATGATTATGAGATGTAGTCTCATCTATCTGGCGTAATATCTGCTCTGCATGTATGGCCGTACTAACGTTCGCTGCGACTAGTACTTGTTGCACGTTGACTGGTAATTGCCGCGCTATTGTCATCACCAGATCCGCTTCATTTAAAGGGTAATCAAGGTCGCGAAATTTTAGCATTTGCATGTTAATGAAATCTGAGTATTTCGTTTGCTGGGTAGTTTGGTATTTTCTAGAGTAAAGCTCCATCCTTAGACTCTGTTGTATTGCTGGCGACCAGTATTTGCGCAGAAACGCTAATTTGAAATCTGACATGGTTCCAAATGTATATTTGAAGCTTAAAAACCATGTAAGGACATTTCCTGATAAAAATCTCTCCATCATCCTCAATCTACGTGCTTCAGGTACCCCAGTGTCATTGTAATGATCTTCAATTTCTTTAATAAAAGCTTTAGGTGTCACCCCTGAATTCTCCGTGTATTTCTGCGGTTTATAATCGTTCGAGCGAATTATTTGGATAAGTTGTGTGGGCTGATGACCGTCTTGTGGCGTGGAACTCCTTTCGATATTCTTGCGAAACCGCTCTGTGTTTGTTGTTAATGGGCTCTCCGCCTGAGTCTGACTCCCTGCTGTGCAAGTACCCTCCGGGCTATTTGATTCGTCCTGCTTGTCTTTCAATGTTCCCGTTTTAAATATCGAGGATTGGTCTAACGACCTCATTTCAGCTTTTATGATCCTGTCTGTTTGTTCTTTAAGTTTACTCTTAATTTCTTGTTCTAATGCTTGAATACGAGTATGATTTTCGCCTACTGTCTTAAGAATGGTTGATCTTTCCTCTTTAGAATCGATATTCATTTTCCGCCAATCTTTCCTTATTTGCTCCTTAATCGTGCTTACTTTCTCCTCAATCTGGCTTTTAGTGTCATCCTGATTGCTTTCTATCTGGCTCATCCTATCTTCCAATCTCGCGCTATTTTCGTCGATGGTACTCTTTAATTGATTCTGATCCGCTTCTAGGCTTTTCCATTGCTCCGCTGATTTTATTTCGAGACGATCCATATCTTTAATTATGCTGGATATATTTTCATCTACCGCTGATAATTGTTGTTGAATGACCTTGCCGCTCTTTTCCATTTCCTTAAATCGTCCTTCTAACTTATCCTGAGCTATCTTGACCTCGCTTGTATTCATAGCGCACGCTAGTTCAATTTGCTCTAATTTAGCTAACACCGTTTCATCCAGAATGCTAAGTTTTTGATCAAAAATACTTTCCATTTTCGTAATCTGGTCTAATTGTTTTTCATTATTTTTACTAACATCTAGGGCCAGCAATACCATCTGTTGATTAGTGTGATCCTTCATCTCTGCAGTTAACGAAGCTAATTGGTTCGTGTTTTTAACATTCTGCGCCTCTAACTGCAAATTGATAGTGTCATTAATTTCACTTTTTAATAATCTAGCTTGTTCCGCCTGATATTCATTTTGTTCAATCCTACTGTTATTTAATTGTGTCCGCAATGATTCACTTTGTTCGGATAATTTGTTTATAGACTCACTTTGTTCTAACAAACTATTGTTTATTTGTTCAGATAATTTCGCGTTTAATGCTTCACTTTGTTCTAACATAGTATTGTTTAGTGATTCACTTTGTTCGGATAGCTTCGCGTTTAATGCTTCACTTTGTTCTAACAAACTATTGTTTATTTGTTCAGATAATTTTGTGTTTAGTGATTCACTTTGTTCTGCCAATTTAGTGTCCAACAATTCCTGTGTTCTCCTAGCTGCACTCTCAATGATTTCTTGAATCTGTTCCACCGTTGCCATGTTATACACTTTATATGAGACATTAGGGAAATGGCATAAAGCAATGCCCTTTGACACACACATACAATCCAAAGCACATTTAATTTCTTTATCCTACTCAGTTCATTTATTTTTACAGTTAATCCCACTAGTCGATTGCATCTCTGAGTGGTTCTAATTTTACTCAATTTAATTTAAACCCGAACACATATTCAGTCATTAAATTGTTATCCTGATCTGATATTAACACTGACTAATTAACAAAGTATTAATTGTCATTTAAGGCTACCAGCCTCCTAACATTTTCATGAGTTTGACTTTCTAAACAAATCTAGTTTTAACTTTAATCATTGGGCGCCCGGTATCACGTATATTACCTTTTACTTTAATTCAATAGACAAAAACGTGAACCGTATTTTACATTGCAAACTCCTGATTTTAATTTATATTTCACACATTTGGCGGTATCCACTTCGCCTCAATTACTTTTAATAAAATATCACTTTCCGGTGATTAAAATACTGTCATATCTGCCTGCACTTGCGGCATGTCAGTTTTACTAACATACGCCAACTAAATGTGTTCCAGCAGCGAACCAGCAACAAAATTACACCTTCATTGTTGCGTCAGTTTGAAAACCCAACTACGCTTACATTGACATGTGCAATTTCTTTGCCGTTACACCACAGTGAACCGCCCCACGCTTGGCCGCGCCAGTTTACCTCCTATGAACCCTTCAGAATAGCAGTGTTTATATGCAAGAATTCTTAATCAAGGGGTCGCGCTCAGTTCCTATGTGATGTTTACGTTCGCCAAACAACATGCTCTACTGAGGTAAGGGTCATAGGATTAAAACTATAATTAAGAAAGAAAGGTAACAAGACGTAAAATAATAACATGATTTAATGACTAATAGTGCATAAAAAGAATATAAACCTCAATAATAAAAACAATCCTCCCTGAATTTTCCCATGAAAGGAATATCTATCAATGCTGAGGAGTCAGACGGATCTCCCCTTTATTAAAATGTGGATCCTGGTTCCACTAACTTGCAATTTGGATTTTATGTACGCGTAATGACTAACTACGAGGAATGAGTACTTTGGATGACTGTTCGTTTACAACGGGTTAACGTGGCGATGCTCACGGACAATCATCTCGTAAATCAACGTTTACGGATATGGAACATGACACTAATAAAAACCCTTAAAAATGTAATGCTGGCACACACACTAAAATCTACTATTTACAGGAATCTCTCTCGAGACCCTCATTTAGCGCGATGACGCACTTGACAATGAGCTGCCAACACCGGCCAATTGCTCAATACACAAGCAAGGAAATACAGCATAGCACGTGACTTCACGGGTCACTGAATGGAATATAAACATGGACTAAACCAACAACAACAAAAGCCTGACCAGCTGATATTACTTTATATGAACAAAACTGCATGTTAAGCTAACGCTTCGGAGATTATCGTGATTCGTAGGCAACTCCCATTTATTTAAACAATTTTTATCATTGATCAGTTCTTAATTCTGTATTTCCAGTAATTACGGTGCCACAAGCACTCTCCACTAATGACCTCGCTAGCAACCTTCAGTCCGTCTTGTGAAACATCTCCCCCTTTCCTCAATACCTGTCATTGGCCCAACTCCAGTGTGTAAAAATAACTGACCAGCTGTGCCGTTATCTCAAAGAATCAACAGCAACAAAATCTCAACCACCTCAACATATGGTCAGACATTAATCAAAATATCCACAATTGCCCTCGCAAGGTTACAATATGGATTTGGCACCAAGCTGACAGAAATCAGTCTACGCTGAAATTCCCGCTTGTAATGACCACAAATACACACACTCACACTTCTGGGAATGACATTACGTTTTTCACACAGGTCGGCTGAATAGGTGCTCGCAAACTATTTAAAAAAAACTATTAAAACCTACGATAGAGCTGACTGCTCTTCGTCACAAATCACATTGCTCCAAAGGCAATAATTTCACTGAATCTGATCAATAATAAACAAAAACAAAAAATGATTAATTACCCTCCAATCTACTGTAAAATTATATTACTTCAGTCCTACTTCTGAAACACAACATATCTCCGAGAGACGTTTTTTAACCGCATTGCGTAACATATGCAAACACGGTCGTCCACATAGCTACGTTAGTTAAAACAACAAACAAAAACAAGAACCTTCCACTAATAACATATGCGAGCTGTTTCCATGCAAAAGGTGTGTCAGACCAAAACTAAATATACTACGTTAATCACACAAGCAAATTATTTACAAAAATATGTCCCATACACCATAAGTTAATCTATCAGATAATAAGAATATTATTCAGTACTCATCCTCAGCTAGTCACCCGTCAAAGAACATCAGCAGCCATCTCCCAACTGGATGCTTCTTATCTCATTTCAACCATCTTGACGGAGTGTTGATAGTTCCAGGCTTCTTCAATGGTAAGCGATGTCATCTCTCGTGCTGATTCAAAAAGTTAAATTATTATACACTTGGTATCTGACTACTAAATTCGCCGTTTCAGGTACTACTTTTCCCGGAACTGTTCGTTGGCGAATTGTCGATGATACTGCCCCTACAAAATATAGTACTATGACTATCTAACACTGAATTTAACACATTTATTAATAATTTCTGTGTCCTTGATGACACGCAAAAGTTTAAGTGCTTCCGTCCTCAGACGAACAAAAGTAATACGCCCTACGTCCTCAGACGTACAGAGGTAATAGCAATGTCTTGGCTCTTCACGCCACTTATAAATGAACCGGCCCTAGGTCTTGATAGAGGGGGAAATTATATAAAAATTTCTCAAAATAATAGTGGCACAGGAATGAAATAAATATCATTGAACTCGAAAAATAGCGCAGGTCAAGAATATGCCCATTAATCCTAGAATCGATCGTAGAGATGTTGTCTAGCCGATCTCCCGCGTTAATGCTAGCCGTAGCGTGCCCAAGCTAGACTTGCCGCGCTGGTAAGCGTTCTTCTCCCATTGGCTCCACATTTTCTGTAACTTGGCGGTTTTTATCAGACCTTGGCCTAGTAGGAGTGTCTAGCATTTTCATCAGCCACTCACGTTACTGCATCATATTCTTTCTAGGCGCGAATATTACAATGAACATACCAGAAGCGTGTCTCACTGCGCGTCGCTTCTATTTTGAGGTGGCCACCACCTGTCCTTCTGAATCATTGCTAGGTCTTTCTTTTCACAATCCTAAGTATTTAGCCTTTTGTCAAACTGCTGCAAGTATTTCCCCATTGTCTCCAGCAAATGCTTGAAATTTCATCTCCGTCTGGCTATTTTCAAGATGCTTGAAAAAATATTTATTAATTGAAGAAATAAAACATCGAATCATTTATCCATCAGAGGTTAAAGGGTTTAACCCATCAGCTGTAATGTCCTTATGTTCACTTTTGAAAGTATGTTGACAGGGAGGTGTTGTGATGAATGATGTTTTAATATGGCAGGGGAAACGATCAAATCAACTCTCTCTCTCTTTGAGGATACAACCAAAATAGTACATTATGCAACGAGCCTATAATGGCTATAATTAAGACACGAGTATTTTTTTTATAAAACGAGCGTATGCGAGTTTTATAATTTCCATACGAGTGTCTTAATTACCATTATAGGCGAGTTGCATACGACTGTTTATGTTCGACGATAATTATAACTTTATTATATGTTTTAACATAAATATTCATAAATATCTGCTGAGAGTCAGCTACTCGAATTTTGTGATCGCAGAGCGAGCGTTTGGTGTTATATCTCTGTCTTTCAAGATCTCTGGACGACCAACGCATGCGCTCGGTGTGATTGCAATGCCATATGCAGGCCATATGTTTACATCTGCCGCGCCTCAGTAATATTGTCACTGGAGTTGTTAGAAGACAATGCGCTGTGTAGAAATTATATTAAGGTACAGTGCTATTTGTTGTCTCATATTCGCCAGTTTATTTACGCGAACATATGGACGGTGCGTATTCCATGTCGGTAATTTATTATAGTTCGATGTTGTGTTTATGTCCGACATGTTGGTTTTTGAGCGCACGCGTGAAGGTATCGTTACCTAATTGGTCAATGAACGAGCTCTGATTGGCTGGAGAAACTGTATTATAATGAAAAAGAGTGTTATAATGACCATCATAATGATACAGTTTTCTGACACATAATAGTGAGGGTCGAACATAAAATATTTTAAAACAAAGCAGAGTGATATGCAAAGTTGAAATATCTGCTAAGACTAAGCTGCCGTAATATTAATGCACGTGCATTGCTGCCAATCGCATTAAACTCGTTTATCGCTAAGTAGGGCATCTACATGACGTAAAACAAGGAAGCATTGGCTTCGCCTCTTCAGTTTCTATAATTACACGGTCAGCAAAGTAAGTAGATCTTAGAAGAAGCGTGACACAGACTGGGTCCAAGTCAGAAATCCACCCACGCTTTCACCCATTGTATTTACAGTAGAGTAGGTGCTGGTCCATCTCGTGCGTCCCTGTCATGACGACACTTCCGGGGAATAGCTAGGGTCGAGTCTCCGCTATTGCCCAAGCAATCACTGGGTCCCATAGCGGTCCATGTAACTGTAGCGGCTTGGGAAGCTCTGCGCGCTGGCACCTCATTCGCTGCTACCGTTGATCAGCACGCTCTTGTTGGTCACTATCCTCGATCATCAGCCCCGTGCACTTTTGTGTGCAGTGACGTAACTAGAAGGATGAGCTGAGTCAACTTTCAACTAATAACGTTTATAGGACAGAACTGTTTTCTTTTTCAAATGTTTTCTTTTGTTTGTTATACACTCCTTTGTTGTATGTTAATGTTTTCTTTCTCTTTCCTCTCTATAGTTTTATGTTATTTTTAGCCTATTTTCAATTTTGAAAAAATAGGCTTATGAGATCACCTTTTGTCCGTGTGTGTGTGCGTGTGTGTGTGTGTGTGTGTGAGGGGTGTGTGTGTCCCCCTAATAAAATCTAAACGGCTGGATCGATTTCAATGAAACTCGGTAAGTTCATAGCACTATTCCGGGCGACCTCGACCGTGCCCTTCAAATTATGTTACGTCTCACCAATCCAACATGGCGGCTGTGCGAAATATTTCACCAGCATTCAATATCTCCGAAACTATTTACAATATCACCCTGGAATTTATTACGGTGATGAAGGGAAATACTATAAGTTCGCCTATGTGACTTTTGAAAATCTGTTAACTACAAAACCAACATGGCGGCCACGCGAATTTGCGACTTTTAAATAGAAGTTACTCGCGATTTAACCAACCAAACGCAATAAAACTTGGTACAGTATATATTTATACACATTTTAATGCACCGATATCTAACTTGGTTCAATTGTTTACATAACCACAAGATGGCGGATGTGCGAAATATTTCACCGGCATCCTATATCTCTGCAACTATTATCCATATCACCCTGTAATTTTGTACGGAGATAAAGGGCACTACTGGAAGCTCATCTATAAGACTTTCAAAATCCGATTAACTGCAAAACGAACATGGCGGCCAAGCGAATTTGAAAATTTTAAATAGACCTTTCTCGCTGTTTAATGTTTCAAACGCAATGAAATCTGGTACAGGAAATGTGTATACACACATTGTATTGCACTGGTATCTAATTTAGTTCAATTGTTTACAATACCTCAAGATGGCGGCTGTGCGAATTTTAAAATTAAGTTTTTATTTCTTGTGTCGTAATCATGCGATCGAAGTAAAAGTCTGAATAATGAACCTACGCAATAATTCTTCTTTAATGGTACAAGACTCTATGGCCTATACATTTAACAATCCAACATGGCGAGCATCCGAAATATTTAGACGGCTCTGAATATCTACGAATCTATTATAGCAATCAAACTGAATTTTTTATTGTTCATAGGTGCTATGAACTTAAGTTCACCTATAGTAGGCCTACTTTAAATAACCTGGTGATCACAAATCCAACATGGCAGCGACGCGAAGTATAAATATTCATATGGATGTTTCTCGCAATTTAACCATCCGAGTGCTGTGAAACTTGGTACAGTAAATCCTTATACGAATGTTAATCCACTGGCATCTAATTTATTTCAATTGTTTCCATAACCACAAGATGGCAGCTGTGCGAAATTATAAAATCTCCTTGTTACTTCATGTGTCCTAATCATGCGATTGAAGTTTGAATGCTACACGTACACAATAATCTCCATGTAACAGTACATAACTCTAGGACCTACATATGTACATCCAAAATGGCGACCATCCGAAATATTTAGTCGGTTCTCAATATCTACGAATCTATTACAGCAATCAAACTGAAATTTAGTATGTTGATAGTGGCAATTAACATAAGTAGGATATATGAAAATAGGCTGTATAGTTCTTCACGGAACTACTTGTTTTCTGTCTGATATTTTATGTGTTTTCTGTTTTTATTTTGTTTTAGCTATTCTTTTCTAATTTTCTTTATGGTTTTGTTTTGCTTTGGGTATTTTGTTTATGTGTTGTTTTCAGCTTTGCTTTTTGTATTTGACTTAGCTTTGAGGTTGTCTTTTGATTTTGCTATTATTTTTGCTTTTTTCGTTATTTTCTTTTCTTTGTGTGTTTGGATTTTGGTTTCATGTTTGTTGTTTTCTGCCTTGGTTTTATTTTTGACTCTGTTCTTTTTTGGTTTCTTCTTTGCTTTTATTTTTGATCATTCAATTTTTGTTTTTGGTTTTGTGTTGTGTTTTTTCTTTAGCTTTTGATTTCTTGTTTTTGCTTTTTGCAGTGCAAATGAGACATAATCAAGGAAAGCAAGACCACACGTTTTCCTGTTGGATCACAATAGCATTCCATAGGTTTTATTGGCACCAATCATACAAAAGCTCTAAAATGAACAGTTTTACATAAGCAAATGTTGTGGTTGTTGTTTGAGTCTTCTGTCTTTTGACTGGTTTGATGCAGCTCTCCATGTCTCCGTGTCCTGAGCTAATCGTTTTATCTCTACATAGCTACCACACTATGCATCCGGGGGAATCTGTTTAATATATTGTTAGGGCCCTAAGGGCCATGTACGCCTACTACTCTCCATTCATCTATCTACAACTATCTACTACATCAACGCCAGCTACCCCTATCTACGCCATCTGTCCAACACCCTACACATTCTCACTCCTCAGAATACCCCTAGGCTGGAAGCAACAGCAACAACGTCACACTTCTTACCACACAAGCCAGCAGAGTTAAAACACAGCTATTGCACAAAGGCTTACTACATCTCATAAACATCAACACAGGAACTGACTGCCACAGCTATGAAGAAATGCACAGTCAGCAAACCTAAAACACATAAATGGACTTCCGAAAGAAGAATTAGATCAATTTCATTTCCATTTAAGTATATCAAGGGGTTGCTCGAAAAATAAGAATTATTTACGATTACCAATTAAATAAAAAAATGTTACAAAAAACCAAGTTCGTAAATTAATTTGCTGTCACCGCGGAGGACCTGTTTCGATTCCCAAATCTGGAGAGAGGGGCGTGATGCTGCAGTGGCCAAGCTGCTTGCCTCTCACCAAGACGAAGCGGGTTTTGATTTTCGGTCAATGCATGTGAGATATACGAAGAGAAATATCACGCCTTGCAGTTCGGATTCCACGCAAGAATGAAGGACGGTAACGTTCTCGCTTGCCAAGTCCAATGTTGACTCAATTCTTGACGTTCTTCTTATTTTGCCAGTATTGTTTCATTCTGTAGGAGAATGCCAAGGTGTAGGTTTTGGTTGGTCGGGTTGGACTTCCCAGTTGTTCAGTTTGTTACGGAAGGAGTCCCTGTAACATCCTGTCTGATGTGTCGGTTATGTTAGCAGTTCGCATGTCTTTTTGTACTTCTTTCATACATGGTGTTGTACTTATTATTATTATTATTATTATTATTATTATTATTATTATTAAGAATGAAGGCCGCATGGCTCATGATCTCAAGATTAACGGTCACATAAAACTACAAGTTCCTTTCCTTTTTATCAACAAGGAACTTTAATTCTGTTCTCAAGACTGGAACGGGGTTCACTCAGCCTTGCGAGGCAGATACCTACCACACAATCCAAGGTTTGCCCACTTCTACTGAATAATGATAATGCTTGTGGTTTTACGTCCCGTTTACTACTTGGCTTCTACTGCAAGCATATGCCGATGTGGTAGCTAAATTAAAGCTACGGCTTCTTCCTATCCAAATTCTGTGCCAATCACAAGTACACGCGCTAGTATAGCGATCACAATAACACAGGTTATCAGGTAGCTTCCGCACTCACATACGTACCAAATTACATGGGCCTACATAATCATGGTGTTGTAAAGCCTTAATGAATTTATGAACAACGACAACTTATTATTCTGGATTCTACCGAGCACGGTCTTGACGTATTTTAGGTAGATTTCATTAGAAAGCTAACTATTGCAATGGGTATCATGTTTCGACTTCCGGAAAATTTCGACATATCTTCACGTTTCACATCCCCTAGACCCCAAAACCACCGTCAGTTAAAAAGTTTATATATAATTTATGTATATATATATATATATCACTTTCTTGTGGACACGATAACTACCGCAATTTTGCACCAATCAATTTGAATTTTTTACATAATATGTATCACTATAAAATCTCGGTCGAGTTAGTTAATGGCCACAATCGGTCGACGGGGGTGAAAATGGGGGTCTTTTATCGAAAAAGTGAAATATCGCTATAACTCTCTTAATATTTGAAATATCGAATCCATTCAAAGTTCATACTATGTGTCGAATAAAGCCCAAAAATTTATGTTTGAAGATTTTTTGATAGCACCAACCATTGACCAAAGGGGTGGGAAAAAGTGGGTTTTTCGGGAAACATTAATCATATCTCTCTTAATAGGCACAATATCAAAACCGTACAAAATGGACAATATTCCCCTAATAATTACCCAAAACGTTTGTCTGAAAGAATTTTTGATATTACCCACCATTACGCCAAGGGATGAGCAAAATGATATTTTCAGAATTAGAAGAAAATGCCAAGTGCCATCAGGGGTTGCCATGACAACACTACTAAATTGATGAGGGATGAGCCATCAGACGTTGCCATGACAACGCACTTGCACGCGATCACTTTCAGTTTTCTATCTGACTAAGTGAGAAGCGGCCTCGGTGACGTAGGCCTAACAGGTAGTATGCTGAACTTCTATGCCCAAGTTCGCGGGTTCAAAGCCGGCCGAAGTCGTCGGATTTTTTAAGAGCGCTAAAAATCCCTCAGTATGCTTTCCTTTGGAGGGGAAGATCCAACGTTCGTTGCGAGTTGCTGGTTGCGGTGGCATCTCATAGCCAAGTTCAGAGATAGGTGTCGTTGACGGTAGTATCTGGTAGCACATTAGGAACTACTGCTTGAAATTGACCGTCTGCAGTCCTTACCTGAATTACAGACTAATACAGCCATCACAATTCACACTGTTTATCAGACAGATTCTACACTCACCCAAAGTACACGGGGTTACATGACCGCGTTGTCGCAGTCCCTAAACTGAGGAACCAACCAAAATCTCTGTGGGAGATATAATTTTGCCTGAAGAAGTAACAGACCGTTACATAGTTGCACATCAGTGTCGAAATCTTGCATAAGGACAGTGTGACCACAAGTATAAAAATGTACCCCAAATGACAAGCAGGTTACCGTCCCCATAAGACAATAACATGTTTAAAATATGCATAAAATGACGAAAAACAAAGTTAATTAAGCTCCTATAATAAAATACTTTCTCGCAATAAATGAGGTCTGATCCTTCTACGAAAACGTGCATATTCTGCCTATTTTCGCCTATCCCCAAGTTTGCCCGATGAAAACTACCTCCGCCTTCCGGCGTGCCGAGAGGAATTTTTTATTTTTATTTTTTAAGTTTTGATATATTCAGTTCAATCGTACTGATTCTTAAAGTAAGTACTGTAGTTGATATTTCAAAATAAATGACATGTTTTAAATGAGAATAGCTTTGGTTTTGGCCGGGGATTTAAGGCCGCTTGCCCTTCCTGACGCCAAGTGATTTCTCAGTTGAAAATTCCACCCAGCAGTCACCGAGATTCGAACCCCGGCCGTCCGGGTGAAAGACGAGCAGCTAAGCCACTCCGCCATCACTCTCCCCTATGTTTTTCAATGCGAATCACAGAAATTAACTGGAAATTCAGGTATTTGCAGTAATACAACATGGAGGTGGTGGGGAGATCCCCCTTGATATATTTTAGGTGGAGGAGAGTGTCTGTCAGCCCTCCTCCCTACATCCTCGAAGTCGGTGCCATTGGTACAATTCACGATTGTTTGTCAAAACTTGTTCTGATGTTTCTGTATAGCCTAGCATTGTAACATCATCCATTGGTTTGTGTGGGATCTTGAATATGAGACGTATGTTAACTCCAGTGTCTCCACAGTGGCTGGTGTCTGCACTGCTGTGACAAGTGATGAGCCAAGCACATTGCTACGCAAGGCGGGCCCCACCCGTCAGACCGTCGCGGCTCGGGAGCAAACACAGTAGAGGGAGTGTCAACCGTGTAGTATCTGCACAGACCTCCATTCGTAAGGTAAAACATCTCACTTGTCGTGAAAGATAGAACAGGGTGCACTCAGCCTTGTGAGGAAAACTGAATAGGCGGTTGGATTCGAATCATACTCTCGGCCATCCATAAAGTAGTCTTCTGAGGTTTGCCAATTCAGTTCCAACCACATGCTTGGGATTAAACTCAACTAATCAGGATCGCCTCCTTCCCATCATTAACCGTAACTTCAAGTAAGCACGCTGACTTAATCTACACTGCCGGTAAAAATATTCCAACACCATGAAATAAGGAAAGTTGAGAACGGAAATTTCAGCAATATATTTGGCGAGGTAAGTTAACATATTTAATTGATTAAAGGCACAAGACAACAGGTTAATGTCCGCGCAAGAAAAGCCATCACAAATGTGCTATGCTGGTCTATTATTAACCGGTATAAACGTCAGACTGTTGAATGCAGTCATGCAAACGTGCATGTATTGTGTCGTACAGGTGTCGGATGTCAGCTTGTGCGATGGAGTTCCATGCCTGTTGCACTTGGTCGCTCAATACAGGGACGGTAAATGCCGGTTGTGGATGATGCTGGAGTTGTCGTCCAATGATGTCCCTTTCCTGCTCACTCAACTGTCGTCAAGGGGGCGTGCGTTATCCTGTTGTAAAACACCCCCGAAATGCTGTTCAGGAATGGCAACACAACAGAATGAATCACCAGTCGGACGTACACATCTGCATTCAGGGTGCGTGGGATAACCTAGAGAGTGCTCCTGCTGTCATAGAAAATTGCTCCCCAGACCAGAACGCCCGGTGTAGGTCCAGTGAGTCGACGCCGCAGAATGCAAGCACTCACCTGGCCTCCTTCTAACCAACACACGGCCATCACCGGCACCATGGCAGAATCTGATTTCTTTGGAGAACACAACGGGCCTCCACTCCATCCTCGAATGAGCTCTCGCTTGACACCACTGAAGTCGCAGACGGCAGGAAGTCTGGCTCGGAGCTGTCCTTCAAGTAACCGATTTCGAACAGTTCGTTGCTTCGCTGTGATGCCAACTGCCAAGCAAATTGCTGCTGCAGACGGCGTCCGATGCGCCAAAGCCATTCGCCGAATACGGCAGTCCTCCCTCTCGTTGGTGTCACAGGGACGTCCAGAGCCCGGTCTTCTTGTGACCTACCTTCTCATGACCACTGCTGCCAGCACGCAGGCACAGTGGATACATTCCTGCCAAGTCGTTCTGCAATAGCGCGGAAGTAAAATCCACCTTCACGTAGCCCTATTACAACGTAGTGAGCTGTTGATACTGGCCTCTTCGTCGTCGTCAAGGCATTCCTGACCCACTCACAGACACTCCGTCCAATCTTACAGGTAACTAACGCTTTCACACAGTTTATCCCGTATTTAAAGCAAACCTGATGTGCAACGCCATGGGACCACTACCAGCGCCACACTAATGCGATTTGCGGGAAATTTGAATCAACGTCATCTTTCAGATGTATAAGCACGCCTACCAACTTTTGTTGATCTAGCACGGCCCCGTCTTGGTGTTCGGATATTCCTTTCCGCTTGTGTATTTGCAAAATGATTGCTGACGGTCAAGTTGGGAACTACTATACGGGTTGTTTACACCCAGTGCCCAGCTTGCCTTGCCCCCTCCACTCATTTTTACCCTCACAAACCCATAAACCCTAGGATATACTAACAGCAGCCTAATGAGCAGTAATCGAATCTCAAATGCCAGGAATTTGCTCTTTATGGCCGCACTGATGACAAATAAAGGGGTTTTGCATTAGATCGTGTATTGTTTGTTGACATGAAATTTAGATTTAGGTATTGTTAAGTCATTTTTGAAAGCCTTTGTCTGGAACACGGCACTCTATGGAAGTGAAACTTTGACTGTTAGCGCAGCAGAAAGGAGGAGAATAGAAGCATTTGAAATGTGGTGTTACAGGAGAATGATGAAGATCAGATGTGTAGATAGAGTAACTAACGAGGAGATATTAAGTGGGAGAGGAGAGATGATTCTCGCGACTGCTAGCTTAGTTATGGAAGGAGGGTCGAGGACAAGAACTGTAGGGGTAGTCCAAGGTTAGAATATGTTAAACAGATTGCCTCGGATTTAAGGTGTGGAATCTATATAGAGATGAACCGATTAGCTCATACAGAGAGGCATGGAGAGCTGCATCACACCAGTCATTAGACTGAAGACTCAAACACACACATTGTACAAACACTAATTGAAGGTACATACTGTAATTGGATTCAAAGCCTTTTCAGCTACTTTATGAATGTGATACTCATCTTTGTTCACGCCTCTGGTGTATAGAGAAGCAGGACAGAAGAGATATATTTCAAAAGTGGATTCAAATTCCGTGGCTCCCTCATTTCTTTACTGAATATTTCAGAATTATGCAAAAATCTCATATAAATTTTTATTCAAGATGAGAGTTTATTTGCATTCTTTTGTTATTATTATTAGTATTATTATTATTATTATTCTTTGTTCGATTCGGCCAACTAGGGACCACGTCAGTTCAACTGTCCCTTCTTCCGAGCTCTAACTACCGCCCAGTGTTCCCGCATTCGTCTTCGGTGTTGTTATTTTCTCTCTTGGGACCAAGCCTTCCCTGTCTTCAGCTTCGGCTTTTCCTGGAAACCTTTGTGCGTACGTAGTTTTTCCTGAAGTGGAACACGCTCCTGGATGTCTTTAGGGGAAATTTCCATTTCACGTAGATCTTTCTCAACTTCCGTAAACCATGCCCCTTTGGTTTTCTTATCTTGGAAGTACGTCAATATCCGTTTTGATATCCTTCCTGGGCTCATTCGTGTCACGTGGCTATAAAAGGCAATCCTTCTTTTTCGAATCGTGTCACTGATCTTCTCCACGTGCTTGTACAATTCGTGGTTGTGACGCCTTCTGTACTCGCTGTTTTCTTTGATGGAACCCAGGATTTTGCTCAAAATCTTCCTTTCTTTAGCCTCTAGTTTTTCCATCAGACCTTTCTTGTTCATTATTAGAGTCTCAGCCGCATACAGAGCCTCTGGTCGAATAACAGTGCAGTAATGCCTAATTTTGGCGTTTAAGGATATCGATCTCTTATTGTAGATTAGTCAGGTTGTATGCCATTTCCATTTTATTAATGCGTGACATGAAGGCTTCCTTCTCTGATAGGTTAGGCTCCATCCATTCACCGAGGTATTTAAACTTTTATTATTATTATTACTATTAGTCTATTATTATTATCATGATTTATTATTATTTAATCGAACAGCACTATTACAGAGCACGTAAAATCAATACTTCAAATCTTTCCAAATGCCATTTATCTCTCTGCCCACATTCGCTTCATCCTCTGTGATCTCTGCTTCCAGAGCTGTTCAATGTTCCGTGGCTGTTTTCGTTGTATTTCTGGTTCCTCCCTGAGGATCACTTTTTGAATTTTGTCCCGATATAAATTCCTAATATATGTATCTGTAATGTCAATGTCGGCTTCCATAAGATCCTTTAATGTCTGCGTAAACCACGCTGATTGAACTTTAAGTTTTAAAATTCTATTAAAATTTGTTTTGATAGCCTGCCAAAAATTGGAATTCCTCGTTTGCGCATGGTGTGAATTATGTTCTCCACAAGGGTGCATATTTCCTTGAGAGGTCGTGGTCTGTTATAGTTATAGTCCTTGGGCCAAGGATGCATCGAACCAATCTTCTTTATGATGTTTGCAATGTACTTATGAATGCATTATTTCTCTCATTTTAATGTCTAAATGGTTAATAAATTCCTGCATTCTTCCACTATAGTACTCCAATATAATTGAAGTAACATTCTTTAAATGGCCTTCGATTCCGGTTTGCAGTCACCTACCTGCATTAGTAATTCTCAGAGACACTGGACGGCCATGAGCTACATTCATCCACCCTCCGCTTATCTAATAGAGATGTCTTCATCCATGTAACTGCTGATAATTGGTTTCGCGTGAGGGACAAGTCATATTAGTGAGGTGTATTGGAAGCCATACTAGACGAGGGAGTAGGAAGGGTTGCAGTTGCACTAGGGGCAGCATTGGCACGCTAGTTGGACTACATATTGACGGTATTAAGACCGATGCAAAGTAAAGAAAATATACAGTGTCAATTTGAAATATAAAGAATGCTACTTAATCAGGTAGGTATGAGAGGCAAACTGATTGATCTACGCCTACAACAAGAAAATAATATCTCTGACTTCCATGTATTTATGACCAGAATTTGGAAAGTAAACAACATAATAATAATAATAATAATAATAATAAAAACCAAAAAATGGACGGAGGAACGTAAGAAGGGGCATAGTGAGTTCATGAGGAGATTTTGGGAGGAGAAGAAGAGGAAAGCTCCATCAACCCGAGTCAACAAGTTCAAGCGCGCTCCCTAAGTGGGCAAAACGAAGAAAGAATAATAATAATAATAATAATAATATCGTATGGCCTCGGGTGCCTGGGGCAAGCTTTGTTAATTGACACCCAGAGGGTAGCTTGCATGTCGAATTTCGTCGTTTCTTTGAACGCTATGAAAGTCAAGGAGGTTAGATATCTAAACTCCTTGACACTACAGCGCTTTCAAGTAGAGAATGGAGGAACTTTGTGTTGGCGGAAAATCCCGAAATTAATTTTGCCATTGAACACGGCCTACTGAATTCAAATGGGTTCTTTAACATGCCAACAACGTATGACATGAGTATCGTGATTTTTGTCACCTTCAAAAATCACTTACCATGGCCAGGGGCGATCCTGCAATCTTGGGGTTGGTAGTCCGACACTATAACCACTCACCCACCGTGGTAAGCTAGTAAACAACATAACTGATTGTTACGTATTAAATGAATAATGAGTAGAACCTGCTTATGTATCAATCGGGATCACAACTTCACTTTCCAACTGGCAAAATTGCATTAGTTTGAAACATAGCTATGCAAGCTAATATTACCTCATCACGAGGATCAGTAAACCAAATTGAGATTTTTAATTCCAAGGTATGATGATTTTTGGTGCTTATTTCCTACAATGAGATTATAATCTGTTTCGACAATTTTGGTGAGTTTCCAAATCTCTTAAACCAGACCATGCAATATTCTCTGAGCGACGACAACACTATATTTCAAAATCCATTAATCTATTTGTGGTTGCATTGTTCAATGACAGCATACAGTCATCAGCACCCATTGTTCAAGCAAAAGGAGTCTTGCAGGGTGATCCTGTAAGTCCGCTGTTGTTTATCTTGACTACCTCAGACGTCATAGAAGTTCTTGAAGGCCACGAAGAAGTAGTTTCCTTCTACGCTTACGCAGACGATATGGTGATAGGGTCTTATGATCTTAGAGCTCTGCAGGAATGCTGGGACAGATTAACACTTTGGGCAGAAAAGAACAACCTACAGCTGAATAGGGACAAAACGGTCCATATGGTTTTTAGAAAGGGTGGAAAAATAGCAGGCTGTGAAGAACTGTATCATGAAGGAGAACCACTGAAATTAGCAAAGTACTTTAACAATTTAGGAATCACGCTACAGACTTCTGGTAATACGTTCACAAAACATCTCGATAATCGAATAACAGCAGCGATGAAAGACATCAAACTCCTTATTAGAAGAATGTCTATTAATACAGCCATGAAGATTTTCTCCAGTAAAATAATTCCCATTGTGACCTATGGTATTGAGTTGTTTTGGGGTTACCTTAATAAAACCAACCTTAAGAAAATTGAGACAATTAAATCGACGTTTCTCAAGAAGATTCTCTGTGTTTCCAAAAATACACCATCCAGACTGACTTACGAGCTTACTGGTGAGCCATTCTTCATAGAAGAACTCCGTGTAAAGCTACTCTTGCCAGCTACAGGCGCCTACCAGAAACTACAGGAAGAGATTCAAGCCAAGCGTGAGGCGATTTGGCTAGATTTCTACTCCACAGAAGCATGTTGAACCCAGCAGAATGGAAAAGACCAGCTGCGACACACATGGACAAGATTTGCAGTGCATGGTTTTCATTTTCGAGTCTGTAAGATGGAAGTTTACCATTCGCCTGCTGCAGAGTGTATTTGCAAATTTTGTGGGAAACGTTGTGAACGGTATCACGCCCTGGAATGCGAACGGAAGCTGTCGTTCAAGGTACTGTGTAGCGACAATGATCCTCCATGCTAGTATGAAATGTATATCTATCTATATATTTAAAACACTAAGCTGATTTTTGTTACCGCGAGATTGAGGGAACGGTAGAACCGATTCACTTCGTAGAGCAATCTGTCGAAAGCTGTAGGCCTGTAGATTTGCAGAGTGTCTTTTAAATAAACAAATATGTTACCATATATTTTTAAATTTATAAACAAAACTGCAAAATTATTGGCTCAAGCGCATGCGCAGAATCACCTTGGTTAATGACAGACATGGCGGATGTCCACCGCGTTTTAATGCAATAGTTATTTATAAGAATTATAATAAAGGAGGGGAATATTGATTATGAAGTTTCCACAATATAAACAGGAATAGAATATTATAAAAAACGGGAAATGTAGAAGAACTTATACGGACTGTTGAGAGTGAATGTTGTTTAAGTACCTTAATATTGCGCTCTTCCACCAGTGATTTGGTAGCTCAGGCGGCAGCGTTCTAAACTCTTAATTTATGCATCGCGCAATGGAAGCAGTTCGAATCCCACCTCCGACACATATTTTTATTTCTCAATTATTCTGTCTGCCTATTGGTAATACATTGTCTTAACATATTTTACTTTTATTATTCCCATAAAGTAAGGAATTCTCCGCGATTTACGTTCCCATATACTTTTAAATTATTAAATAAAAGATGGCCACAATCGCTTTCGCCATGAGAGACAATTGACGAACATAATTCATTTGTTGGACTCAGACATCGTGGTCACTCAGCCCCGTCTACTTTGGTGTGTGTGTGTGTCAAATTTTCTCTGATAACCTGTGTTATTGTGATGGCTGTACTGATGTGTGCATTTGTAATTAAAGTGGGGAATGGGAATTGGCGACCAAGGCTTTAAGTTAGGAACTATCCCGGTATTTACCTGCAGTGGAAGTGGCAAACCACGGAAAACCACATCCCAGATTGTTGAGATGGGAATAGAACCTTGCCCTACTTAGTTTTGCCTCAAGAGTGCGCCCCGTTCCAGCCCTCAGACCAGAATTACACCTGCCGTGGAAGTGGCAAACCACGGAAAACCAAATCCCAGATTGTTGAGATGGGAATCGAACCTTGCCCTTCTTAGTTTTGCCTCAAGAGTGCGCCCCGTTCCAGTCCTCAGACCAGAATTTCATTTCTAGAGAAATGGCGGATAAAGGATTCACCGTATCGTAGTGTGATCTTTGTTTTTGAGAATTAAAAAGAGGGGATGGAAGAACTTCAACACGCGTTTGAGTTCGTTTGTTGTTTAAGTAACTTAATATTGGTTTAGAAGTCTGTTGACTGGGTGGCTCAGGGGTAACATTGCGGACCCAGGAATGAATTTTGCATAGTCGAAGGAGTCTCATCTCAGACATGTATTTTTATTTCCTAATTATTCTTTCTGGCTATTGGTAATTCATAGTCTTAACATATTTTACTTTTATTATTCCCGTCCAGTAAGGAATTCTCCACGATTTACATTGCCATATACTTTTAAATTATTAAATAAAAGATGGCCACAATCGCTTTCGCCATGAGAGACAATTGACGAATATAATTAATTTGATGGACTCAGACATCGTGGTCACTCAGCCCCGTCTACTTTGGTGTGTGTGTGTAAAATTTTCTCTGATAACCTGTATTATTGTGATGGCTGTAGACTACTGATGTGTGCATTTATAATTCAAATGGGGAATTGACGACCGAGGCTTTAAGTTACGAACTATCCCGGTATTTACCTGCAGTGGACGTGGCAAACCACGGAAAACCACATCCCTGGTTGTTGAGATAGGAATCTAACCTTGCTCTCCTGAGTTTTGCCTCAAGAGTGCGCCCCGTTCCAGCCCTCAGGCCAGAAGAAAATCTCTTGGCAAACCAGGGATCGAACCTGGAATCCGGGGCGATAGCTCAGAATGTAGCCTTCAGATTGGGCTTCCCTGTGTTAATACGATTTTTGACAAGCACTAAGCATATAGTCTAACTCTTAAACTCCCTCCATTACGGTGGCTGTCGAAGTGAGTCTATGCTCATTCCAGTAGTTGGCGAAGTATGCTCCCTTGCTTAATTTACTGTCATGGAAATGCAAAGGATTGTACCTACATCAGGTGATGGAAATTGCTTATTTAGAGCAGTTTCGTACTGTTTATTACAAAATGCAGGACGTTATCCTGAGCTGCGTTTGCAAGCAAATTGCAAAAATTGTTGCTGGCATGAATAATTATAAGGATTTTATTATTGGCGATCAGTATCATCGCAATCTCATCAACAACAAACTTGAGAATGAAAGTATCTGAACTTCATTGTATTCGTGAATATTATTGTTTATTGATTATTTGTTTAGAGTACATAACAATGAGTCTAACTACGCTGTTGATTTTGGCAATGGAAGTATTATTTGCCATTTAATATTTGGCGGCTGCGTTGATGCAGGCCACTATAGTGTTATTGAATCTGACGTTAATTTGGAGAGAAATGCTGCAATAAATATACCCATTAGACGAAAAAGAACATTAGCCACAAAAAAGTGGGAAATCGTAGAAAAATACGAAGCCACTTTTAAAATATAATATAAAAATGCCATTTCAGAAACAATTCCAGATATTATGCCGTACAGTGTATGGTCCTTGACGAACAAATGTAAACATTGTTCTGCACTGTATTTCTGTAGCGAAAAATCTACGCTTGGATACTTTGACCTTAGGTGTTGTAATGGCAAAATTAATCTTACTAAATATAAAATATTTGACAGACTGCAACAATTTTTCACTATAAATGATATCTTAAGGAATTTAAGAGAGAATAATCGGCAGTAGGACAAATGCTATGTCCTTGGTTTCATTTGGTGCCACTGTCACTGTGCCACATGCATACGGTCCATATTGTTTAAAAATGTATGGAATTGCACATCATCGCATTTCTTCGTTAATGTATATTCCAAAATTATAAGCGACGGTTCTTGCGGCCAGTTTTATATATTAGACTCCTCAGAATCCTTGAATTCCTTGGAATTAAGGGATTTGCTTCCACATACTCCAAACGATTGACCCATAGATATGCTCCTTAGAAATCTGAAGTTTCCTAAGGGAATCTAAATGCTACCATATTAATTATAAGAAATATGTACGAAAATTGCTTGAATTTGGAAATAATAAGTGCAGTTAAAATTAGGCGGAGAGATCTAACTCTTCGACTTGATTCCTTATTAATTATATGAAATATGTATGAAAATGCTTGGATTTGGAAATAAGTGCAGTTAAAATTAGGCAGAGAGGTCTAATCCTTCGACTTGATTTAACACCACCGGATAAAACAATCATTTTCTTTTAAGAGGCAACATTTTCCGATTCTCATGGCATACTTTATCACAATCAATAAAGCTCAAGGGGGAATTCTGGAACGTATAGGTCTCAATTTGCCTCATCAAGTTTTCAATCATGGCCAGCAGTATGTTGCAATGTATAGA
This sequence comes from Meconema thalassinum, assembly GCA_946902985.2. NCBI lineage: Eukaryota > Metazoa > Arthropoda > Insecta > Orthoptera > Tettigoniidae > Meconema > Meconema thalassinum. The sequence goes on along the minus strand of OX336388.2, from coordinate 1,846,583,747 downwards.
GTGCAATCTTTTGACGCCCTTAAAGTTTCAATAGTGCCAAAAAATAATTGTACAAAGAACGTATATAATAAAATTCTTCAGTAAATATTTTCTTATTGGCCGTCATGTATTGACGGGTTTCAACTAGTTGTAATTTATTTTTCTTTGGCCATTAGCCTTTTAATTGTTCAATGTCCGATTCTCATACGTAAGATCATGACAGTGGTGATGTAAAATTTTGAGATGATAAATATGGTATATCAAGAATTATTTTACTTCAGTTGTATGCGCACAAATTTCGTTCAAAGTTATCTACAGAAATAATATGATTCCTTTTAACTTATGATATTACATTTCAATCAAAGTCATATTGTTCAAAGTCCATGACTGATTTCCGGTAAATTAAATATTTACCTTTCAGTTTTCTGAACTATGAGCTATTTTCTATATTTAGTGCTAGTACAAACCAGATAAAGATCATCTCCCCTATAAATATTCATATTTTCGTTATTCCATCACTTAGGGGCTAGGCCATCCGTATTTTCATCCCCGTATAACTGTGTGTGTACATTGCAGGAGAATCCATCGTGGCAACTGATTGGAGTAGATCAGGTGTATCAGGGATATAGTATGACAGATGTGGAAATCGAACTTACGCTCTACACAGCTATCCACAAGATATTAAGAGAGTTGCGTTCCATCCTTGATACCAGAATTAAATGCCTTGGAAGAACATGGACTTGATCCCGCAACCTTGGGGATGGTAGCCAATAACGCTTACCATTACACTACCAAATTACTAATACAGTATATTTTGTTCAATAACAGTGCCCATTCCTTTCAGACTGAGAGGTGTGCTTTCCAGACAGCAAACGATTCTTTCAGAGCCGAGTAGGTACATTAACACACAAGGTTTAGGATATAGTATTTCTCAGAGATTATTTTCAAAAATTCCTGAATTGAATCTGCATTTTTAGCGGCTTTTAGGAATTTGGGCCATTTGAGGCTAAAGAACCTGAATTTTCATGCCCCACAAGCCTTTATAATTTATGAAAGAGGTCTTCCTGTGTATGGGGACCTAACACAACCTAGAGGGTCATTTTTTATGTGAGGTGTATTGCGTTTCGTCTACAAGGCTTTCAAATCTATTTCACGTCAGGAAGTACACGTTAGGTGAATTTAGTTTGAGAGCACATTTTAACTAATCTTTTTTTTTTTTCGACATACGGGTTCATCGTAAGGATGATTTTGTTTGATACTGTATGGTAGATATACCCATATTTGGATATCTGGGTGATATGTTGTAGACAATAGAATTGTCTGTCTGTCTTTCTGTGTATCTTTATGTACTGTACGCCTCTAACTCATGTTCGGATGCTTGGTGCATCGTAAAATTAGGTATGGTAAACATGAGTCAATACACCAATCATTTATAAAACTCCTCACCGTACTTTTCATACAGTAGAAGGGTGGATATAGGGAAAAACTTCTCAAAATACATGCTAAAATAGGCGAAATATAAAAATTATCCTAGAAGGACGATCAAAGCATATGTTGCGCTTCTCATTGTGAGACACAAAATTCGCGAGTCTATAAGGGGTCTCCGAAAACCACATTTTAAGGCCCTTAAATTAACAGTGTGTGTGATATTCCCAGAAAAATAACTTCGTTCTGATAAACTTATGAAGGAATGACAAACCGCTAACCATTGCAACAGTAGCTCAATTGATAATGTCTGGTGTTAATATATAACACCGTTCGAAGAACGGGTACTTCTGCTAGTACTAATATATAAAAATGAGATGGTGTCTGTCTGTCTGTCTGTCTGTCTGTGTGTTACTCAATAACGCAAGAACCACTGGTCCGATATAAATGAAAGTTTGCATGGATGTATCTGATTTACCAGGTTTACATATAGGATTACATTACATTTCGATATTTTGCACTCTAAAAATGGCGACCATTTTAGTAACGTCACAACACCCTTTGGTTTCAAAATTTCATATTTCCATTTCAAATAAAAAGAGAACGCTAAGAAATAGCAAACTTTTGATGGCACAAACGTCTTTAAAATTTAATTTCATATCCGAAAGGTCCTTATCACATTTCGGGTATCTCTAACTGATAGCGAGTAAAACCCATATTTGTGACGTCACTACACCCTTTGGTTTCAAAATTTCATATTTCCATTTCAAATAAAAAGAGAACGCTAAGAAATAGCAAACTTTTGATGGCATATACGAGCTTTAAAATTTAATTTTCTATCCAAAAGGTCCTTATCATTTTTCGTGTATCTCCAACAGTTATCGAGTAAATCCTAAATATGTGCAATAAAACACGGTCAACACCGAGCGGTGCAGTATATCTCTCTATATATCAAAATGAAAGTTTGTCTGTTTTTTTCTGTATTTCTACGGAAATTTGAGTTATTTACGCGTTTCAGACTGTTTTATGATGGATGCGCGCGTTTGTCTGTGGACAAATTTGTTCCCTTATAACTCGAGAACGGCTGGGTGTATCAACGTAAAGTTTGGTACAGATATCCATCACAGGCACGACACTAATCATTGATGTAACTCTTATCCGTACCTCTCATAAAAGGGGGGCCTACCCCCCCCCCTAAATTACATGCTGAAATAGGCGTAGAAAGACGAGACAAAGCTCATTTTCAACCCCTCAATGTGAGAGACAAAACTCGGGGGCCCCAAAGGGTCCCCGAAAACCACATTTTAAGGCCCTAATGCCAATCGTTTTTTAGATATTCCCAGAAAACTAATTTCACTTAATAAACTAATGAAAGAATGCAAGCCGGTAACTATGACAACATAATCTCAAAGTTCATCTATTGCTGTAAGACGCAATGCAATTGTAGTAAATACATTAGTGTGAAAGATTGCAAACGGCTAGAAGGTTATCACGGAACCAAATTATGCTGAAAAATTCATCAATACAGTACGTATAATACTTTTAAGGGGGTCAAGGGGTACTCTAGAATTTTTTCACGCGATTTTACCAGCGGGCGTGGTATGGCAGGTCTATTATATTCCTATCTCTATATATTATTATTATTATTATTATTATTATTATTATTATTATTATTAATATTATTATTATTATTATTAATATTATTATTATTATATTATGGCGTACAACGACGAGACAAAGCCCCTCGGTGCCAGAAACAAAACTTGGGGGCCCTAAAGGGTCCTCGAAAACTGTATTATAACTCTCTGAAACCTTCAGTTTCTGAGATATTCCCAGAAAACTAATTTAATTTAACCAACTAATGAAGGAATTCAAGTCGGTAACCATGATAACATTATCTCAAGGGGTGACATCCAACTTTCCATCTATTTCTGTAAGAAGCAACGTCACTCCATTAATTACCTTTCTGTGAATGTTTGCAAATGGCTATAAGGTTAACACGGAACCAACTTAGACTGTATAATTCATCAATGCAATTAAGGGAGTCAAGGGATAACCTAGATTTTCTTCACGCAATTTTCACGAGCGACATATAGTACAGTAGGTCTATTTTATCTCCAAACAGCAACATTATTTACAAAAAAATCCTGAATTGAATCAGCATTTTTAGCGGCTTTTAGGAATTTGGACCATTTGAGGCTAAAGAATCTGAATTTTCATGCACCACAAGCCATTATAATTTATGAAAAGGGTCTTCCTACGTATGGGGACCTAACACAACGTAGAGGGTCAGTTTTATGTGACGTGTATTGCGTTTCGTCTACAAGGCTTCCATTTTATTTCACGTCAGGAAGTACACGTTACGTGAATTTAGTTTATGAGCACATTTTAACTAATCTTTTTTTTTTTTTTTTTTTTTTTTTTTTTTTCGACATACGGATTCATCGTAAGGATTTTCTTTGATACTGTGTGGTAGATATGCCCATATTTGGATATCTGGGTGATATGTTGTAGACAATAGAATTGTCTGTCTGTCTTTCTGCGTATCTTTATGCACGCCTATAACTCGTGTTCGGATGCTTGGTGCATCGTAAAATTTGGTATGGTATCCATGAGCGTCAGTACACCAATCATTTATAAAACTCTTCACTGTACTTTTCATACAGTAGAAGGGTAGATATAGGGAAAAACTTCTCAAAATACATGCTAAAATAGGCGAAATATAAAAATTATCCTAGAAGGACGACCAAAGCCTATGTTGCACTTCTCAATATGAGACACAAAATTCGGGAGTCTGTAAAGGGTCTCCGAAAGCCACATTTTAAGGCCCTTAAATTTACAGTGTGTGTGATATTTCCAGAAAACTAACTTCGTTCTGATAAACTTATGAAGGAATGACAAACCGCTAACCATTGCAACAGTAGCTCAATTGATAATGTCTGGTGGTAACACCGAACACCGTTCGAAGAACGGGTACTTCGGCTAGTAAATAAATAAATAAATAAATGATGTGAAGTAGGTAAATAAGTAAGTTAGTAAATAAGTAAATTAGTTAGTAAATAAATACATATATGTGTAAGTAAAAGAGTAAATACGTAAATACATTAGTAACCTATACTAATAAATTAAGCTGAAGAGTTTGTGTGTTTTTGTGTTTAAACGCGCTAATCTCTGGAACTACCAGTCGGATTCGAAAAATCCTTTTTTTAAATATGATAGCCAGATTCAAGAGGAATAGTTTAGGCTATGTTAAATTTCGGACAGACCACTCCATTCCCTGCATTTTGGCCCTTTGGCACAAATCTACACCGTTTCACCTATCAGAACCAAAATTTGTATACTTACCCTTTGGAACCCTGAGAGTAACACTGTCTGCATGAAATTTATGACAGACAGGTCCATTCCTTGCATTTAGGCCCTTTGGCACAAATCTACACCTTTTCATCGATCTGAACCAACATGTGTATACTTAGCCTTTGGAACCCTACGAGTAACACTGTTTACATGTCATTTCGGACAGACCACTCCATTCCCGGCATTTATGCCCTTTGGCACAAATCTACACCGTTACACCGATCTGAACCAAAATTTGTATACATACCCTTTGGAACCCTGCGAGTAACACAGTCTACATGCAATTTCGGACAGACAACTCCATTCCCTGCATTTAGGCCCTTAATCACAAATCTACACCGTTTCTCCTAATTACACCAAATTATAAATACACTTTGAAACTCTGCTGGTAACACTGTCCACTTGATATTTTGGACAATGCTCTCCATTCCCTACATTTAGAATAACAAAAAACTGAACTTGAAAACCATGTATTAAGGCCCTAGAATCATTCATTTCCGTAGTAGTGTAACTGTAAGAGTATTTTAATAAGTCTATTGTTGACTGGCAATTCGGGCTTCATCACGTCACCCCTACCAGTGTTCTGGTGCAGAATTTCGAAAATAGGTAAATCTTGCGCTGCTTATAAATTGCAGTAATTAGTGCAAAAAGATTTCTTTTGCCCCTTAAAACAGTTATCATCATGAGCATATTATGCATCTGCATAAGTGCAATGGTGTTGGTGCAATACATTGAGGTTATCAGCTGCAATAAGCGTTGGTGCTTTCAAATTTACCGTAATTTATTCCGAAACTTATCGATGAGCGCCATGTGGCCATAGTTAGTAAATAGCCGTTTCCCTATTCATTATTATCATTATTATAATTAGGGGAAAATGATCTAAATGTTACGTCCTTTATACTATACTGCTTATCACCCTCACTACAACCATCACCACCAACACAAAAAGTTTTTTTTTCTGATAGTTTAAGTATCATGTGCCAGTTCTGTAGTTGTATTCATTATCATCCATAAAACAAATAAATCCACCGGGCGAAGCCGGGCACTACTGCTAGTAAATACATAAATGTATAAGTAAATAAGTAAGTTAGTAAATAAGTAAATAATGTAGTAAGTAAATAGGTAAATACGTAAATAAGTTAGTAAGTAAATAAGTAAATAACGTAGAAAGTAAATAAGTAAATAAGGCAGTAAGTAAATAAGTAAATAAGGTAGTAAGTAAATAAGTAAATAAGGTAGTAAGTAAATAAGGTAGTAAGTAAATAAGTAAATAAGGTAGTAAGTAAATAAGTAAATAAGATAGTAAGTAAATAAGTAAATAGGTAAATAATAAATAAGTAATGTAGTAAGTAAATAAGTAAATAAGGTAGTAAGTAAATAAGTAAGTAAGATAGTAAGTAAATAAGTAAATAGGTAAATAATAAATAAGTAATGTAGTAAGTAAATAAGTAAATAAGGTAGTAAGTAAATAAGTAAATAGGTAAATAATAAATAAGTAATGTAGTAAGTAAATAAGTAAATAAGGTAGTAAGTAAATAAGTAAATAAGGTAGTAAGTAAATAAGGTTGTAAGTAAATAAGTAAATAGGTAAATAAGAAATAAGTAAGTAAGGTAGTAAGTAAATAAGTAAATAAGGTAGTAAGTAAATAAGTAAATACGGTTTTAAGTAAATAAGTAAATAGGTAAATAATAAATAAGTAAATAAGGTAGTAAGTAAATAAGTAAATAGATAAATAATAAATACGTAAATAAGTTAGTAAGTAAATAAGTAAATAAGGTAGAAAAATTAAGAAAATAAGGAAGAAAGTATATAAATAAATAATAAATAGGTAAAGAAGTAAATAACTAAATGCGTTAATAAATGAATACTGTACACAAATGTGTAACCACACATGTAAATACGTAAACAAGTAAATACTTAAATAAGTAAATACGTAAAATAAGTAAAAAAGTAAATACCTAAAATATGTAAATAAATAAGTAAATAAGTAAATTTGTAAATAAGTAAATAAAAATAAATAAAATAACGATTAAATTAACACCAACGATACAAGAGAACTGTCATGCTTAAATACTTGTCATTTCATCTACGGTGGAATGAAAACTCCTTGAAGAAATCTAGCTTCATGTGGCGTGCCTTGGGGATATTAGCTATATTGTCTGTAACCAAACAATCGGCATACAGGACAGCAAATTGTATTTACAGAGCACACAGTGAAAACACTGATGCAATTCTGGTATCATTTTAGTAATTACGAAGCAGCAACATTTATGGAAAACTTTCCAACCAATCAGTCCAAACGAGCTAGTAATTTCATGAATCATTTGAGTGTGTGAAAGGCTAATTAAAAGGACAGGTATGCTGCTGCATTAAATGTGGTCATGCAAGAGACCAGGGGCCATTAAATGGCACGATAATGAATAAATCAGGCGGGTGATCTTTTTGAGTGATTGATTGCCCGGTACAAGAGATGGCAGCGTACAGTGTGCGGCCTGGGGAAACATATACAGTCCATTGTGTGTTTGTGTCAGTGGTGAAAAGTTATGCAGCTATGTTTACAGTGTTGCTTATGCAAGCTGTCAATTGTAGCTCTTCAGTTGGTCAACAAAAATTTGCCCAAAGACTGGGTGAGGTAAAATATATTTAATATATATATTTTTGTCGATTTACCCTCTAGGTTGGTGGCTCCCAAGGACTCAGCGAGGGAACTCACCACTACCGCCGCTACGGGCAGTGTCCTAGAGCTTGGAACATCTGGTCGGGTGGATACAACTGGGGAGGTGTGATCAGCACTTCGCCCAGGCGGCCTTATCTACCAAGCGAACAGGGGCCTCATGAGGGGTGGGAAGGGAGGGGAAGATTGGGATGGATAGGCAAGGAAAAGGGCAGGAGGCGGCCGTGGCCTTACAGTAGGTACCATCCCGGCATTTGCCCGAAGACGAAGTGGGAACGGAAAACCACTTCGAGGATGGCTGAGGTGGGAATCGAACCCCCTCTACTCATTTGGAACACCCGAGGCTGAGTAGATCCCTTTCCAGTCCTCATACCACTTTTCAAATTTCGTGGCAGAGTCGTGAATCGAACCCAGGACCTCCGGGGTAGCAGTTAACCAAGCTGACAGCTACGCTATGTATTTAATATATGAAGAATAATTGCCATGGTGGGTAAGTGGTTATCGTGTCGCTCTACCCACCCCAAGCTTGCAGGTTCGCTCCTGGCCATGGTAACTGATTTTTGAAAGGTGACAAAAATAATGGCACGCAAGTCATACGTTATTGCATGTTAAGAAACCCATTTGGATTCAGTAGGCCGTGTTCATAATGGCAAAATTAATCTCGGGATTTTCCGCCAACACAAAAGTTCTTCGGGCTCTTCTAGAAAGCGCTTTAGTGTCAACGAGCTTAGATATCTAACCTCTTTGACTTTCATAGCGCTCCAAGGAACAACAAAATACGACATGCAAGCTGCCCTCTGGGTGCCAAAATACAAAGCTTCCACCCAGCACCCGAGCCCATTCGATATTTTTAAAAAAATGTGAAGAACTCTCCTGTAAGAAATTACATGTAGACTTATTAGCCCATGAAGGGCCTTGGCCTACCAAGCGACCGCTGCCCAGCCATTTCACCTGCAGATTGCGAAGTGACGCGTTGTCAGCGTATCGGGTCACCTCTACCGTGAATCTTGGTTTTCGTGACCAGGGCGCTGTCAGACAGCTACTCAATTTTCCTCAAGAGGCTGAGTACACCCCGCTCCAGCCCTCACGTCAGTTTCTAAAATCCCTGGCGGAGCCGGAAATCGATCCCGGAGCCTTCGGGTGCGTAACCCGAACACAACGGGGCCAGCACAGTACATTTAATTCGATGTTTATTTGTGTCTATGCTTGGACAATGTGTTCATTTAGCCATGTGTACTTGGGTGTATATATATAACACTTCTGAGAATCCTATGTTGTAGTGAAATGTGAGAGTATTTGTAATTCAGGGGAGGATTGGGAAGGAGGTGGCCTTGGCCTTAAGTTAGGAGACAACCTGGCATTTGCCTGGAATAGAAGTGGGAAACCATGGAAAACGACTTCCAGAATGGCTGAGGTGGGAATCGAACACACCTGTTTTCAGTTTTACCTCACGAGGCTGAGTGTCTCCCATTCCAGCTCTTCCAGCCCTCATACCAGCATTAAATTTCTTTGCAGAGCCGGGAATCAAAACCCGATCTCCGGGATGACAGCCGCTACACAACGAGGTGGTCATAAAATACGACAAATGAGTTAATGGGAGTTGAATTGGATGATGAATGCACTGGATAAAAGTTGGAAGGAAACTGCGATGACAAATTAGACGTTCCGCATTTGCTTGGGGATGAATATAGGAAACCACGGAAATCCATTTTGATGGTGGCTAACATTAAGATTCGAACCCATTAATCTTCCAAGTCCGGGCCACAAGGCCTAAGCGCATTTAGCTACCTCGATTGGAGGAAATAAGATGGGGAGCGTGATGGTGCAGTGGCTTAGCTGCTCGTCTTTCACCCGGACGGCCGGGGTTCGAATACCGGTGACAGTGGGGTGGAATTTTCACCTGAAAAATCACGTGGCGTCAGGAAGGGCATCCGTCCTTAAATTCCTGGCCAAAACTAAAATATGAGCCTGTTTGGCTCCGGCGACCCCAATTAATTGGGAAAAGCCGAAGAAAGAAAAAAGATAGATGAAAATAAGATGATGCTAAATTATTTAAACGATCTTTTAAACGATCAAACGGCAGATAAATGAAGAAGGAACACAGGTAGCCCTTCTGCAATGTTCCACACTTACAAGCTACTTATTAATCCACCTCCTAGCCCATACACCTTCTGAATAACAATTAGGTGGGCATCGACCAGCTAGAGCTCGTGAAACACTGAGCGACCTGCTTGCCTCACGTGATAGGGTCCTTTGTTGTTGATGCTTCTCTTGTGTCTTTGGTATTCAACTGTGCTATAACCTGTATTATTATAGCAGGATTGTTTCTTATTTCGATTTAGCAGTTACGACATTGTGGTCAGAATTTTAGGTAAATAAATATGTTTTTATGTAAATACTGTACCCAACTGTCATCATGTGGAACATGTGTTCGTATCCCAGCTAACTCACGGTCTTTCGAGGTATGGGACGTTCCTGCCCCCCATACGACCACATGCTCAGGATTTGAGTCTACCAGGTAACTACTCTACATGAAATACACAACATATTCCTAAAATAAAATATTTACTGGTATAAAATCATGGCTATACAACAAATACAAATAAAGGACAAATTATATTTAATTCCCACAAATAAAAATAGGGTTATTTTGTGAGTTTTCTTCTTAAAATAGTGCTACAGTGCACTCAAATCTAATTCTAGCATCTTATCAATGATATTTTCAGACTTCCATGGGTTTCCATAGTGTTCATCATGTGACACAATTTTACTTAACTGGAGTATCACAACACAAAAGTCACATATCACATCAAAATGACATTAATAAAACATTACTCCGTTTCTTATGGCATTTACTTTGATTAGCATAAATTCATTATTTTTCTGCTTTAATTAACAATTATTTGTTGTGTCGTGTGAATCATCTTCCTTCTTTCCATCGATATGAAACGCTTAAAAAGTGGCACTTTTCCCTTCCAAAATAGATATGGATAGAAATATTTATACTTTCACCATACAACGATTCTCTGGGTCTTGTCGGGATTATTATCGTTACAAATGTGTCATGTTCTTAGAAATCACATACCCGTCTGCATAAACTAGCGTGAACTGGCAAAATACATTCTCAATGGATGCCTAACACTTTATTTGGTTCAGTGTTCCTCTTCAGAGAATAACTGGGCCAAATATTATCCGATTTCTTTGATTCAACAATGTATGTGTGTTGGAACACATCATCTAATTCAATTGGCATCATCATAACACTCATATCATTATTGCATATTGAAATATCGAGATTCTTCAGTGTCCTACTGTGACCCTAATTTAAAGGACTGGCGGACCGATGTCCCCTCTTCCTAGCAGGCAATAAAATTAGTTCCGGCCACGGCACAAGATGGCCGCTCGCCTCAGAGGGCCAACCCACTTCCCTCATCTGCTGGCAAGGTCATGTTCGTTTACAATTGCAGTACAGCAGAGATACGCTAAGTGTTGTTCCTAAGTAATTGAGTCATTTAATTATTTAACACCTATAATTAGTGCATTGGGCTCAACTCGGCTCCTTATTAACATTCATGGCTGGGGATGGTTCCGGTGATAGCCTTGCCGTTCTATGGTGAATACTAGTGGCTTTTGGACGCGCATCATAATGAGAACACAGGATTCTCACCAGCAGCTGTCACATAGTAACATAAGGAAATCTGCGTTTCATAAACGACGAATATGATCCTTACCTCTCAGGGTAGATCATTTATACACATGCTCACGGAGTCTCGACGGACGTCATTCGAGGCCATAATTCATGCAAGCGATGGATACAGACTGGCTCTGTCCAATTCGCTGCGAATAATAAAAAGTATGCACAAGGGCGATACTAACTCGTAGATCATCCAACTTCTCACCTAACGCGCAAGCTATACTAGTTTGGTCCCCGCAATTATTTATTTACATAAATCACTGGATTCTACGTTACTTCTGCACGCGATATGCGGCTTCAAACAATACTTCACATAGATGACTCAATTATTAAGACACCCGCGTTCTCTCTGTAATCACACTGAAGCCAAAGCTTTAAATAGCTCCTAACAACAAGATATAAATTTACTGGCTTACTTTACTTTAATGGTCCTCAAATATAATCCTAAGGATTGACCATATCAAATATTCATTCAACATTTCATTGACACTGAAAAACTCTCGTATCTCGCTATATTCCACGTTACATTCTTACTGTTTACCAAAATACAGTATCTTTATATTAGACATGACACATTTTGAACATTATTTTAGGGCAAAAATGCCTATTACTTTACTGTTGCCGACCCCAGTTTATTATTATTATTATTATTCATTTAACGTTACCGTTACATCCATCACGATTTTCGGCCTGAATGGCCCTAAACAAATCACCTTCCAAGCCATATTTTATTCAAGACGAGTGGTGAAAACTCGTTCAATAAGTGACTGTTACATCTTAGTCTCAAAGTGATGCATCGTTGTATGCCTCTCACCAAGGCGGTCCGGGTTCGATTCCCGGTCAATGCATGTGAGATTTTCGAAGTGAAATGCCATGTCCTGTGGTTCGGATTCCACGTAAAAAGGAGGTCCCGTGGCTCATGATCTCAAGATTAACGGTCACGTTAAACTACAAGCTTCCTTCCTTTTTTTTTGATGCATCGTTATATGGTGAACTATTTAGTTATAATAACATTGTAAATTGGTACTCACTTTTTAATTTTCGCTGGATGGTACCAGCACCTCAGCTTCAGGCCTACCATGACGCTTGATTTAAGCCATCATGTTATATTTTACACAACACTTAATTTCCCACATTTCCCACATGATAAACATACTCTTATGAGTGGCCTCTTTCACTTTTACACAATGCATATTAATCACTATACACATGAACACTTTTAAATCACTATTACACAATTTATGTACACTTATTCACTATTTCACAGGTTGATCTTTAATCGGACTCCTCCTACGCCTGATCTCAGAGATGCGATGCAATTACGCCAACCGCTGGTCTCCGTGAAAGTTTAACTGCGTTTACGGACGTTCGATCCTCGTCACCTGCAATATCGTTCAGCTCACTGTCAAGATTAAGTGGCGATGCTTCCCAAGCTCCCATACTTGTAGTGATCCTGATGATAATGTCATATACGTGTAGACTTGAGAACAGACTGAAGACAACTCTCGACAACTCTGGCTTGGTCTGCCTCACTCCTCCTTATAAAGGTTTCTCGTAAAACTAGTCCACCGGACACATGGGTGCGACTCCTTCCTTGAAATAATACATTTTCAGCCGAAATGACATATACACCTTGTTTATTTAGGTGTGGAGGTTTCATAAACGTTCGCGTGCCGGCGATCGCTTCGGCCAATTAATTACAATTAATTGCCTTAGTTCAGCGCGTCAGGACGCCACCATGGTGATTCCCCTATGACTGGTCACCAAATTACTCCTCTCGAGCGTAGGCTCGGTGGTAACACGTTCATTTGGAGATATAGGCTTTAATTTAGGTGTAAGATCATCCCTAAATTACCTCTCCTTGAATATATTCACCTGGGAGTACATTTCACTCCATTTCAATGCTCCACTTGGCTGTAATTAATTAATTTCCGTGGGCAGTCCTCCCCACCATAGCTTCCATCGTTGTCAGGCGGTGAATACCCGAGTCATTAATTTTAAGCTGTCTCCTCGCTCCAGACGAAAGTAGGTCCCTTGGCGTCTACGATCTCCACCCATTTTCCAACTGCAATTAGTAAAACGTCAACTGGCCTCCTCTCGTTCTTGTATGCTACGAAAACGTATATTTGCTTGCATTTGCTTACAATTCTTTACCTTAAAACTGCTATGATATTCACATACAGGCCGTGAAATCATGCTACATTATTATATGTCATCATTTAACACATTGCTCTTCGGGTTCCCTAAAACTGTTCCCCCTCAGAGATCAATGGTCCGATTCTAGTTAGAATCATGTGCCTGGTCTTCTCAGATAGGACCTGAGTTCGATGCCAGCCTGCCGTGACCGATTGGGCACAATACATATTTGAAGCATTTTTCTATAGATACATCAATTCCTGCTTTTAACTTATTAGCACATAAAAATACAAAATATTTACATCTTTTAAAAATCAGTATGCTAGATCTTTCAGGTTATTGCATTTTTGTTCTGTGTTACTTCATCGGGGAAGAACCTGTGAGCTATCTAATCTTCATGCAGAGCGTATGTCAGCTTGCAACTGTGTTATTCTTAACTTGTCGCCCCGTGCCACTCACTGTGGAAGCCATGTGCTAGACCTTCCCCTCCTTCCCCAACAAACTGAAACCAGTGTCACTCACATGCAGTTCATTTCTGGCACTGTGAAGTGTAAGGCAGTTCTAGGATGCCTAAAGTAAAAACAACTACCGGTTATCGTTTGCAGAATTTAAAGATAATATTTATTCTGGTGGGGGCGTTCTGTTCTGCCAACCAAGTGGGAAAGCAATCAAGGCTGAACAGCGATCTCAAGTTACACAACACCTCAAGGGCAAGAAACATATTGCAGCAGTTTCGTACCTTCAGAAGAAGTGTTTCGCGATAATCGTCGGTCATTTCTGATGGACAACCTGAAGATGTATCTCGTTGTGTATTGTAATGCTTCAGCAGTCAGTGAGACATAACAACAATTGCATTCGTGAGTACTGCATAATATTTATATTCACATAAATAAACTAAATTATAACTTAATTAAATATTTTTACTTTTTGTCACCTATTTCAAGTATTTTTAATACATAAAAAATAAATGTTTTCTCGATTTTTAGCACCTAAAAATCCAAACCCTATATTATACACGTCCGCTTGGCTGTTTGTTGCATCAATTTGATAACCAGTGTGATTGTGGTAGCTACATTGGTGTGTTGCCTTGAGATTGGGGTGACCTTGTCCTCCATAGGTACCATCCAAGCATTGGTCTGGAGTAGAAGTGGGGAAAAATGGAAGCCAACTCATCTCTTCGAGTTTGTCATACGTGGATGAGCGTAGCCCGTTCTAGCTCTTAATCCTAGAACGGTAGCGCTATTTTCAACGTTGTTATCGGTAGCGCTTCGCATCGGCAACGACTACAATTCTAGAAACTGATAAAAAATAACACTTACGTCTAATTTTACTTTTTAGCCTATTTTCAATTTTGAAAAAATAGGCTTATGAGATCACCTTTTGTCCGTGTGTGTGTGTGTGTGTGTGTGTGTGTGTGAGGTGTGTGTGTGTGTCCCCCTGATAAAATATAAACGGCTGGTGCGATTTCAATGAAACACGGTAAGTTCATAGCACTATTCCCGGCGACCTCGACATGGCCTTCAAATTTTGTTACGTCTCACCAATCCAACATGGCGGCTGTGCGAAATATTTCACTAGCATTCAATATCTCCGAAACTATTACCGATATCGCCCTGAAATTGTGTACGGTGATAAAGGGCACTACTAGAAGTTCACCTATGAGACTTTCAAAAACCTGGTGACTACAAAACCAACATGGCGGTCAAGCGAAGTTGAGACTTTTAAATAGACTTTTCTCGCGATTTAACTATCCAAACGTAATGAAACTTGGTACAGCAAATGTTTATACACATTGTAAAGCACTGGAGTCTAATTTAGTTCAATTGTTTACATAACCTCAAAATGGCGGCTGTGCGAAATATTTCACTGACATTCTATATCTCCGAAACTATTACAGATATCACCATGCAATTTTGTACGGTGATAAAGGGTACTGATACAAGTTTACCTATGTGTATTTCATAAACCTGTAAAGTACAAAACGAACATGGCGACCAAGCGAATTTGAAATATTTTAATAGACTTTTCTCGTGATTTAACTCTCTGAGCGCAGTGAAATGTGGTACAGTAAATGATTTTGCAGATTGTATTGCACTGCCATCTAATTTAATTCAATTGTTTACATAACCTCAAGATGGCGGCTGTGCGAAATTTCAAAATTATGTTTTTATTTCTTGTGTCGTAATCATGCGATCGAAGTGAAAGTTTGAATAATGAAGCTAGGCAATAATTGTCCTTGAATGGTACATAACTCTATGGCCTATACATATAACAATCCTAAATGGCGAGCTTCCGAAATATTTAGACGGTTCTCAATATCAATGAATCTTTTACAGCAACCAAACTGTTTTTTTTTAATGTTCATAGAGACTATGAACATATGTTCACCTATAGGACTTTCAGTAACCTGGTGAGCACAAATCCAACATGGCGGCGATGCGAAGTATAAATATTTAAATGGACGTTTCTCGCGAATTAACTATCCGAGTGCGGTGAAACTTTGCACGTTAAATGCTTATACAAATGTTGATCCACTGGCATCTAATTTATTTCAATTGTTTGCGTAATCACAAGATGGCTGGTGTGCGTACTTTTAAAATCTTGTTTTTACTTCTTGTGTTCTAATCATGCGATTGAAGTTTGAATACCACACGTACACAATAATCTTAATGTAATAGTACAAAAATAAAAATCCAACCTGGCGACCATATGAAATATTTAGACGGTTCTCAATATCTACGAATCTGTTACAGCAATTAAACTGAAATTTTGTATGTTGATAGAGACAATTAACATGAGCAGGCTATATGAAAATAGGCTGTATAGTTCTTCACGGAACTACTTGTTGTTACTTATTTAATTTTGACTAATTTTGCCTAGGCCTAATTCCGATGTTGTTATCTTCTTAGACTTTGACTAATTTAGATTTTTTTAAACTTTTTGGTCTTTTTGACTAATTTAGATTGTTTTTTAGTATTTTGACTAATTTGGATTCTTGTGCTTTCTAGATTTTAAGTTTTTCATTTTTTTACCCATTATTGACCAAGTTTTAATAATTTTTGATTTTTTGTTGATTTGATGGATTTTGACTCATTTTCTTGTGACTGTTTTTCTTGGATTTTGTCTAATTTGCTTTGTATTTTAGGACTACCAAACACTGGTGGGAATTGGACAAAGGGGAGAAGTGGGGGAAGCAGAAGTGTATCGCGTTCTCGTCGTGGAGACAAACACTACCTGTCTAGGGCTAACAAGAATTAGATTTCTTGGCAGAGTCGGAAGTCGGAACCAGGACCCTTGACACTAAATCTTCCATGTGTACTTCAAACCGCAGAAAGAGGTATTAATGCCTTGTGTGATATTGTAGTTGTTTTGTGTAGTAATGGGTAGGTGGCCCGGGACACGAAACTGGAGCTTATCAGCATTTGTCTGGCGGGATTCCAAGTTCGGAGCTCTGTACTTCAGTCAAATGATGCAGTCGTAGAGCGTGAATGAAGCTCTAGGTTACATTTCTAGGTGTGAAATAATCTGTACACCTTCATCAACAAAACAAGATGTTCAGTAAATAACTTATAGCCAACTTTCTCCTAAATGCATGGGTAGAGTTATAACTATTTGTCCTTTTCAAGGAGTATAGTTGAATGCTGGTTGTAGTAGCTTGTTGAAGTACAACGTGCTATACGGATATTAAACATGAATATGAGGTGCCCTTTGCTTGTGCTCCATCTGTAAAAAAAAAAATCATTCAATTCGGTTTCACCGTGTTTGAATTGATATGGGGAATCGATTTGCACACATACATGGCCGCTATCTGCAAACTATTGGGCTGATGACCTTGTAGTTCAGTCAAAAGGTGCTTTCCACAAAAAGATACGGTATGTTGTTGCAAATTTTGGTAGTGATCAAATGATTAGGTTGGTCGTAATTTGATTCATGCTTTTAACATTTGGGTGGCCGCCATTCCGTTTCCGTCATGATGGTGGCGATATAAAACATGACGGTGAGGTGCCCTTTGCTAGTGCTACCTCTGTACCAAATTTCGTTCAATTTGGTTTTACCGTGTTTGAATTGATAGGGGAAACGATTTTCACACATATATGGCCGCCATATGCAAACTATTGGACTGATGACTTTGTAGCTTGGTCAAAGGACGCTTCTCGCAAAGTGTATGTTGTTGCAAAATTTGGTAGTGATTAGATGATTAGGTTGGTCGTAATTTGATTTAAGCGTTTTACATTTGGGTGGTCACCATTACGTTTCCGTCAAGATGGCGGCGATATAAAACGACACTGAGGTGCCCTTTGCTTGTGCTACCTCTGTACCGAATTTCGTTCAATTCGATTTCACCGTGTTTGAAAAGAGAGGGGGAATCGATTTGCACACTTACATGGCCGCCATCCTCAAATGATTGGGCTGATGACCTTGTAGTTTGCTCAAAAGATTCTTTATACAAAAGGTATAATGTTGAAACATTTCGTAGAGATCAGATGATTAGGTTGGGCGTAATTTGATTCAAGTTTTTAACATTTGGGTGGCCGCCATTACTTTTTTGTCAAGATGGCGGCGATATAAAACATGACACTGAGGCTACCTCTGTACCAAATTTTGGTCAATTAGGTTTCACCGTGTTTGAATTGATAGGGGGATTCGATTTGCACACATACTTGGCCGCCATCCTCAAAGTATTGGGCTGATGATCATGGAGTATAGTCAAAATATGCGTCCTACATAAAGGTATGTTGTTGCAACATTTGGCAGAGATCCCATGATTAGGTTAGTCGTAATTTGATTTAAGCTTTGAACATTTGGTGGCCGCCATTACGTATCCGTCAAGATGGCGGTGATATAAAACATGACACTGAGGTGCCCTTTGCTAGTTCTACCTTTGAGCCAAATTTCGTTCAATTCGGTTTCACCGTGTTCGAATTGATAGTGGGGGACAGACATTCAGAGTACACACACACACACACACACACACACAGACAGACACACAATTTTTGGACCTGTGTAGATCTCATAAGTCTTGGTTGGTTGGTTCCTTAGTTTAGGGGCTGCGACAACGCGGTCATGTAGCCCCGTGTACTTTGGGTGTGTGTGTAGAATTTGTCTGATAACCGGTGTTAATTGTGATGACTGTATTAGTGTGTGTATCTGTTTTTTAATTCAAGTAGGGACTGCAACTTTGAATTTTCAAATAGTTCCTACTTTTGCCGCCAAACGCCACCGTCAACGACTACTAGGCCTAGTTCAGAACTAGCTACTAGATGCCACCGCAGTCGGCTCTTGGCAACGAACGTAGCAACCTAAGAGCGTTGTTTACATTCTTAACCTATCCAATTTAGTTTCACACAGGTGTAATTAGTGGAAAGATCTTTAACATGCCATAAATCTATGACATGGGACCGCCGGCTTTACTTCCCCTCCGAAGGAAGGCATACTGAGGGATTTTTAACGCTCTTAAAAAATCCGACGGCTTCGGCCGGGTCTCATAAGTCTACTGTCATTTTTTGCAAGAATCGAAAGTAGGCTAATATACAACTCAGCAATATTTCTAGGTTTAAGCCGTGTCTTGTGTGTGGTTTCGCCTAGGACACCAAGCTGGCTCATCAGCGGGCTCTTGGTATCCCCGCCTGGACAAGTTGATTCCTTAATTGAGCAATGAAAGAGAATGAAGGTAATTTAAAGGGTTGCCATCATTATAAAAGAAGCATTTCAAGTTAGATGTCTCACCTGCAGTTAATCAAATCAACAGCTGCCAATCCACAAGGCTTATAAATCAACAGGCTCCGATCCAGACGACCACCTAGGAGAACAGCCAGCAGTCTCCGAGAGCATAATTTTCTTCTCAACAGGCTTGGACACAAGAATGGTGTAACAATGTACCTCAGCAGCTCCAAGGTTTTCTTCATATCAACAGCAAGTCTCGCGATTTAGATCCTCCTCGCAAGACGTGGTCAAGACTTAACAGGATACTGACCAACCACGGCAGGTGCGGTGATCAACTTTTCAAATGGGGATGAATCACGTCATCAGAATATACGTGTGGCTCTCCAAAACAGACCGTTTCTCATATATTGTTAAAGACTGTCCTCGGAGCTCCTACTCGGGTGATTTCTCAGACTTCCTGGATGTTACCCTAGAGGCGATAGACTACATCAACAATATGTCTATAACCTTGGAAATATTATTTTCTGTATAATTTGTTTCAATGTTGATATTATACTTTTGTTCATTGTATTGCAAAGTGATGTACTGCCATACGATTAATAATAATAATAATAATAATAATAATAATAATAATAATAATAACAATAATATTATTATTAATAATAACAATAATAATAACAATAATATTAATAATAATAATAATAATAATAATAATAATAATAATAATCCAGACTCAAGTTCACCAACTAGGGAAGAAATCAAGCAGATCATTCACTCACTTAAGAACAATAAAGCACCAGGTGAGGATTCAATAGTTGCCGAACTCTGGAAATACGCAGGTGAAAAACCAGTCGACAAGCTAACGGATATCATCCGGGAGATTTGGGAAACAGAGAAACTGCCCAGTGATTGGACATCGGCCCTAATTCATCCCCTGCACAAGAAAGGTGATAAAGCGGACATAAACAACTATCGTGGCATATCACTCCTCTCGATAACATACAAGATTCTCGCGAAAGCGCTTCAAACGAGAGCGGAAGCACAGCTCGATCAACACCTGGGCGAATACCAAGGTGGATTTCGAAAGGGGCGCTCTTGTGTTGAGCAAATAATGAATCTAAAACCAATTCCATCGTACATGAATCTGAGAAGTAAGAAATTTGTTGTGACTTTTGTTGATTTCAAGAAGGCTTACGACTCGCTGGATCGAAGTACCCTGATCCAGGTTTTAAGAGAATTTGGTTTAGATAATAAGACAAGAGCAATCATTCACCAATCCCTATTGGATACGGCTTCCAAAGTGAAATTCAGGGGAGAGATTTCTGAATCCTTCGCAATACGGACAGGGGTGAGACAGGGAGATGGGCTCTCGCCTCTTTTATTCAACTGTGTTCTTGAGAAAGTTATTCGAGAATGGCGTAAAGAATTGTGTAAGGATGGTATAGAGAATGGGGTCAGACTAGGTTGTAAGAACAAAAACCTGACAATCGACTGTTTAGCTTTCGCAGATGATGTTGCAATTTTCTCTAATTCTCTTGACACAGCCACGCAACACATCAATCAATTACAGGTGCAAGCAGCAAAGGCAGGTCTTCAGATTTCGTTTGAGAAAACGCAGTTTATAACGAACATCAAGTCGGAACCCAGAGAACTTACGGTGAATGGAGGACAAATAACACAGGTAGAGAAATTCAAATACCTGGGTGAATGGATTGAGTCCAACATTCGTGAAAAGGAAGCCTTCGTGGCACGGATTAACAAAATGGAAATGGCTTACCATTTAACCAAAGACATTTACAAATCACGATCAATGTCCTTCAAGGCCAAACTGAGGCACTTCGTTACCGTTATTCACCCGGAGGCGTTATATGCATCAGAATGCCTGGCGATGAATAAGAAAGGCCTGGCAGAACAACTCGAAGCCAAAGAGAGGAAGATTCTGAGAAAGATCTTGGGCCCGGTCAAGGGACGAGGAGAGTATAGAAGACGACACAACGATGAACTCTATCTACATGTGGAGAAAATAACGGACACCATTCGCAAAAGAAGACTCTCCTTTTATGGCCATTTAACACGAATGAATTCCGGAAGATTGTCCAATCGAATCTGTGCCTACTTTGTGGGAAAGAAAAACAAAGGGATCTGGTTTACAGAGGTGGAAAAAGACCTACAAGAACTGGGGATATCACATGAGGACATCTTGGAACGTGACTCTTTGAAGAAAAAACTTGGGGAGATACAGAGTTTTCAGCCAAAACCTATATTGAAAACCGGCAAGAAGTGGACCGAAGAACGAAGGGAAGCTCACCGAAGAAGAATGCGCGAATACTGGGCCAATGAGAAAGAACGAGGGAAAAGGCAGTTGAAATAACGTGGTCCATAGACGACCGAAACGATAAAAAAAACCAATAGAGATATTGGTGTGAGATGATTGTGGTTTATTAAGGAACCAAACAGTAAGATTATCTTCCCCGTTGAGAGAGAAAGGAACGTCTTCTGCAATCGAAATCCTGTCTAAAGAACCAAACTAATTGGTCTGAGTATTCTCTCCCTCTCAATCAATAACGAATGACTGGCTGTGATGCACAGGGGTAACGTTCTCGTCCGCTGTGACCAAAGGTTGCAGGTTCGAATCCTGGCACTGCCAGTTGGCATTTGAGGGTGCGCAAATGCGAGGGGGCCATGTCAGTAGATTTAATGGCACGTTAAAGATCCCCTTCAGGGCGAAATTCTGACACCCCGGCGTCTCTAACAGCCGCAGTAGTTAAAAGGGACGTAAAACCAACAACATTATAATTATTCTTTCCGATAAGGCCTGATATGGACCACGCGCGAAATTACAATTCTTCACTTTCTGTTGGTTTCTCTTCCGTTCTTCTCAATATTTCTTCTTTCTTATTTCTTCATTATTATTATTATAAATAATAAATTATGTTTCCTGCGATACGATTCCCAGTGAAGACAATGTGCATTACCAGTGACTGCTGAGGGACTGTACAGAGTGTCACTTAGTAATTGGTGGGCATCCTATGTCACGTAGTTCACTCCATATGGTGTTAATTGGACAGGAACTCCATTTTTGTTTTTTATTGTTAATTTATTTGAGGGATTTGAGACAAGCTGGTCAGCAGCCCCGTTTAGTTTGGTGTTTGTTGAACTCGTCTGATAACCTGCGATGACTGTAGTAGTGTGTGTAATTGTAGTATAGACAGGGATGGGGTAGGTGACCCTAGACTTGAAGGAAGGTACTATCCTTACATTTTCCTGCAGGGAGTTTCGAAGAAACAAGGGGAAAACCACACTCAGGATAACCGCTGTCAGCGCAGCGGCTGGATTCGAACCTCTGAACTCCGGACTTGCTGCAGCTGCCCTTGCGGCCAAGGTGCTCGATTTGACAAGCATGAATTCCCTGCGGGGTCAACTTAATTCTAACTATAGTCCTAACGGAAAGGCATTCAACGTTTCTCTGGAATGGGGATGTTTCACATTTTATCACTGTGCGTTTTCTCTAGGTAGTCCCAATTATTTCCTAATAATATGACTTCCAAACCGGTGTTCTTTAGCTTTTACCAGCACATTTGCTATTCATACTGGACTGTCAGTAATATGAGACGTACGAAGAACTGAAAAACAAGTCTTTCCCCATAGCAACAACCAATGCTTCATTGGTAACAATAAGCCACCAGGGACAGAAACGTTAAATCTCTGCTACATTCTGGCTTCCAATCCTGAGTCATATTGAGCCTCCTTCCCTGCGACGAGATTGTTCACTTGTGCGTAAAAATCACGAAAATAACTGCTAGTCCTGAGCTCCCTATTCATGCAGACATTCCTGCCATCAACACAAAGAGACTCCGTTCCCGTCATCCTCCATTACAAACTTGCCAAGTCTATAACAATAAATATAAGTGATCGATGGACTAAATTATGGCAAACCTGTGCTACAAAGCAACAACTGAAGATGCCCTGTATCAAAACCAGGCCACCTGGATTAGATAAACACAGGAAGATTTGGACCACTCTGAATTGAATACGAACTAATTGTGGCACATGCGCCTATTCCCTACATAAATGGGAGATGACATCCTCGCCGCGCTGTGATTGTGGTGCTGAACGTCAAACGGTTCAGCGCAATGTCCAAGCGTGCCCCCTACGAGCATTCCACGGTGACCCGCAAGAGATCCTCTTCGCAACAAATAAGGCGTTTGAATACATCACAAATCTGGATATCTGTTTGTGACTCAGTGTATAGATTATTATGTAAATATGTATATAGACTATAATAATCTTTGTGCAATGTATTTCCAACAGCTAAATAATAAATATCAGCATATACAATAGATATAGAAAAGCATTGGTGATATTCGATGCCGAACTGGATATAATAATCAATCTTATCCTAATTGATCAATGGAATTGTTAGTTTTCGAAATTATCTTCTCAGAGCCTTGGTAATGAGCTAGCATGGAAAGAATCACTTTCTCTAGTGACTACTGTATCAGTAATGTGCAAAGTGCGAGGAGAGAGCGATGACCGAGACATGTCAGTTCAGTTGGAACCGCACCCAGAGCCGGAGTTTCCATTTCACTTCAAGGCTAACTAACTAATTAAATTCCCTATGAACACTTTTTAATACTTAATACAGTATGTCTTCTCCTTCATTTATTTATTTGAAGAAGAAAAAATGAAAATCCACAGCCTGCTTCCAGTCTCCGACCGGGTCAGGAATGGAATGAATGAAGCCCCCATCTAGCGGCGAGGATATGAACTGTGCCGGCTGCCGAGGCCTGACGCACTCCTCTGGGGCAATGATTAAATGAATGACAGATGAAATGAAATGATAGTGCAGAGTGTTGCTGGAATGAAATTTTGACAGGGAAAACCGGAGTACCCGGAGAAAAACCTGTCTGCCTCCGTTTTGTCCAGCACAGATCTCACATGGAATGACCGGGATTTGAACCACGGACCCAGTGGTGAGAGGCCGGCGTGCTGCCGCCTAAGCCACGGAGGATTAATGCCATGAGCTGTTGAGTTAGCCAATTGAAGAAGTTTGGAAACCTCACTGGTACACCCGAGTGTTCATTCGCCTTTTAGCCTGGAGATACGACCCAATTCTGGAGTAAATGTTACGGTCAACCTCTGTCAGCGTGAGAAGAGAGACGGTGTGGGTGAAAGCCTCCACTTAAGATATCCCAGGCAAATAGACATGCTGTACTTAGAGTGTCACCGAACAGCTCTCTTTAAACTCTTGACCTTCGCCTCTCAAACAGTCCAGTTATAATACGCACTCCGTGGCGTGGATGTCCGCTTGGGCTGGAGAACGAGACTCTTTGGCCAATGAGATGTTCTTGTTGACTGGATTGTACTGTAGGTGTACAGTCAAAATGAAAATAAAATAGCCCACTCCTTTGAACTCAACACTAGCATGAATGGTGAGAGGGATTCGTAATAATAATGCTAATTTATTTAAGTCTTTTTTAACAACTGCAGCATTTGAAGCCTCGGGGATGGAAATTCTCCCCGAAGGGGATCTTTAATGTTAAAATCTACTGACATGGTTCCTTCGCATTTTCGCACCCTCAAATGCCAGCTGACTGTACCAGTACTGGATCCTGCAACCTCGGGAACAGCAGGCGAGTACGTTACCGCTGAGTCACGCAGCCATTCGAGAAGGATAAGCTGTGAGACTTAGCACAGCGTGTAATTTCATCATTTGCACGCTGTATATTGTTCCGCCGCTGAAAATTAGATGATTTAAAGAGACGAAAATTAACTAGTTACAATTGTCACGGAAATAAACTGACACGCAAATTCTTAAGAAGTAAGGGTTTTTATTGAGATGCATATATTCGTATGTCACGTGTATCTCAACTTCCCATGCCATCGTGCTTTTCTGAGCGATGACGTGAGTCATAATTCCAGGCCATCAACGCAAGTTCGTTTCTAAGCCAGGGAGGAGAATAATGATTGTGCAATTATCCTACTTGCCTGGACAGCATAGATCAATAATATCTCAGTAATGGGCCATTTTAGCCTACTTTCGATATTTGCAAAAAATGAAAGTAGACATGAGATCACTACAGAGCGAAAAAAAAGTGTGTCTGTCTGTGTGTGTGTGTGTGTGTGTGTGTGTGTGTGTGTGTGTGTGTGTGAGTGTGTGTACTCTGAATGTCTGTCCCCCCCTATCAATTCGAACGCGGTGAGCGCAAATTGAACGAAATTTGGTACAAAGGTAGCACTAGCAAAGGACACCTCAGTGTCATGTTTTATATCGCCGCCATCTTGACGGAAACGTAATGGCGGCCACACAAATGTTCAAAGCTTAAATCAAATTACGACTAACCTAATCATCCGATCTCTACCAAATTTTGCAACAACATACCTTTATGGGGACAGCATCCTTTGACCAAACTAATAGGTCATCAGCCTAATAGTTTGCGGATGGCCGCCATCTTTGTGTGAAAATAGATTGCCCCTATTAATTCGAACACGGTGAAACCGAATGGAACGAAATTTGGTACAGAGGTAGTACTAGCAAAGGGCACCCCAGTGCCATGTTTTATATCGCCGCCATCTTGACGGAAACGTAATGGCGACCACACAAATGTTCAAAGCTTAAATCAAATTACGATTAACCTAATCATCCGATCTCTACCAAATTTTGCAACAACATACCTTTATGGGGACAGCATCCTTTGACCAAACTAATAGATCATCAGCCTAATAGTTTGCGGATGGCGGCCATCTTTGTGTGAAAACAGATTGCCCCTATTAATTCGAACACGGTGAAACCGAATGGAACGAAATTTGGTACAGAGGTAGTACTAGCAAAGGGCACCCCAGTGTCATGTTTTATATCACCGCCATCTTGACGGAAACGTAATGGCGGCCACACAAATGTTCAAAGCTTAAATCAAATTACGATTAACCTAATCATCCGATCTCTACCAAATTTTGCAACAACATACCTTTATGAAGGGAGCATCCTTGGACAAATCTAATAGGTCATTAGCCTAATAGTTTGCGGATGGCGGCCATCTTTGTGTCAAAATCGATTACCCCTATTAATTCGAACACGGTGAAACCGAATGGAATGAAATTTGGTACAGAGGTAGCACTAGCCAAGGGCACCACATTGTCATGTATTATATCGCCGCCATCTTGACGGAAACGTAATGGCGGCCACCCAAATGTTCAAAGCTTAAATCAAATTACGACTAACCTAATCATCCGATCTCTACCAAATTTTGCAACAACATACCTTTATGAAGGGAGCATCCTTTGACAAATCTAATAGGTCATTAGCCTTATAGTTTGCGGATGGCGGCCTTCTTTGTGTCAAAATTGATTACCCCTATTAATTCGAACACGGTGAAACCGAATGGAATGAAATTTGGTACATAGGTAGCCTTAGCAAAGGGCACCTCAGTGTCATGTTTTATATCACCGCCATCTTGACGTAACCGTAATGGCGGCCACACAAATGTTCAAAGCTAAAATCAAATTACGACTAACCTAATCATCCGATCTCTACCAAATTTTGCAACAACATACCTTTATGGAGGAAGCATCCTTTGACCAAACTAATAGGTCATTAGCCTAATATTTTGCGGATGGTGGCCATATTTGTGTCAAAATCGATTACCACTATTAATTCGAACGCGGTGAAACCGAATGGAATGATATTTGGTACAGAGGTAGCATTAGCAAAGGGCACCTCAGTGTCATGTTTTATATCACCGCCATCTTGACGGAAACGTAATGGCGGCCACACAAATATTCAAAGCTTAAATCAAATTACGATTAACCTAATCATCCGATCTCTACCAAATTTTGCATCAACATACCATTATGGAGGGAGCATCCTTTGACCAAACTAATAGGTCATTAGCCTAATATTTTGCGGATGGCGGCCATATTTGTGTGAAAATCGATTCCCCCTATTAATTCGAACACGGTGAAACCGAATGGAACGAAATTTGGTACAGAGGTAGCACTAGAAAAGGCCACCTCAGTGTCATGTTTTATATCACCGCCATCTTGACGGAAACGTAATCGCGGCCACCCAAATGTTAAAGGCTAAAATGTAATTACGACCAACCTAATAATCTAGTCTCTACCAAATTTTGCAACAACAAATCTTTATGTGGGAAGCATATTCTGACCAAACTGCTAGATCATCAGCCCAATAGTTTGCAGATGGTGGCCAAGTATGTGTGCAAATCGATTCCCCCTATCAATTCAAACACGGTGAAACCGAATTGAACGAAATTTGGTACAAAGGTAGCACTAGCAAAAGGCACCTCAGTGTCATGTTTTATATCGCCGCCATCTTGACGGAAACGGAATGACGGCCACCCAAATGTTAAAAGCTTAAATCAAATTTCGACCATCCTAATAATTTGATCTCTACCGGATTTTGCAACAACATGCCGTTTTGTGGAAAGCATCTTATGACTAACTGCAAGGTCATCAGCCCAATAGTTTGCAAATAGCGACCATGTATGTGTGCAAATCCATTCCCCAGATCATTTCAAACACGGTGAAACCGAATTGATTTTTTTTTACAGAGGTAGCACTAGCAAAGGGCACCTCATATTCATGTTTAATATCCCTATAGCACGTTGTATTTCAACAAGCTACTACAACCAACATTCAATTATACTCCTTGAAAAGGACAAAGAGTTATAACAATACCCATGCATTTAGGAGAAAGTAGGCTATATGTTCTTTACTGAGCATCTTGTTATTAAAATATTATTGTCGGCTAAAAATGTGCACAAAATTATTATCAATATCCTTTAGGGTCAATATTGGCCAACCACTTTGAAAAAATGATGTTGTTGTCGTTGTTTCAATTGAGGGACTTGGACATAGTGATCATTCAGCTCCGTTTACTTGGGTGTTTCTGGAATTTCGCCTGATAACTTGTGTTACTGTGATGTCTCTATGAGTGTGTATATTTGTAATTCAGATGAGGATTGGAAAGGGTGTGACCGTTGCTCTGAGTTCCCAACATTTGCCTGGAGTAGAATTGGGAAACCATAGAAAACCACTTTCAGGATGACTGAGTTGGGACTCGAACCCGCCTTTTCCCAGGTTTGCCTCACGAGGCTGAGTGCGCCCCGTTCTAGACCTCAGACCAGGTTTAAATTTCTTGGCAGAGGCCGGTAATTGAAGCAGTACCTCCGGGGCGACAGTTAAGAATGCTTGCCGCTGCACCACGAGGTGGTCACTTTGAAGAAAGAGCGACAACTTTTTCAGTCTCTATCCAACATCCTCACCCCCTGAGAATTGTACAAATTGTTTGTAGCTTGGTTTTTATTTTATTTAGTTAGTAGTTATTGATGTTTTAAGGGGTGGAACAGTGAGGTCATCTGCCCTTGGTTTTTATTTTAGGGATGCCTTCTAATTAAATGTCATTTTTTATGCTGTTCGCTCCTGTGACGTTAACCCATAACAGACGGACAAAAATTAATGTGAAGGTATGTTTAATAATAGGCCTACACTCCCTCTGGGATAAATAAAAATTATTAGCTAATGAAATGAATAAAGCATTTGAAATGTGGTGTTACAGGAGAATGATGAAGTTTGGACGGGTAGATAGAGTATCAAGTTAACAGGTATTAATACAAGTGGGGGAGGAGAGATGTTTCTAGGCGACTGCTAATGAAGAGAACTGATAGGTTATTAGGAAACATGCTAACACACCCAAGAATATCAAATTTAGTAATGGAAAAAAGGGTCGAGGACAAGAACTGTGGGGGTAGACCAAAGTTCGAATATGTTAAATAGATTGCCTCGGATTAATGGTGTGGTAGCTATGTAGAGATGAAACGATTATCTCAGGACAGGGAGGCATGGAGAGCTGCGTCAAACCAATCAAAAGACTGAAGACACAAACCAACAATAACAACAAAACAAATTATACAGACTGAAACCTTACTAATCATTATATAGAAGATTAAATCAATGCGTTACTACTCCATCAGAAATATAGTAGGGCGGCTTCGGTGGCGTAGTCGGTAGCATGCTGAGCTTCTATGCCCAAGGTAGCGGGTTCAAACTCGGCCGAAGCCGTCGGATTTTTTAAGAGCGTTAAAATCCCTCAGTATGCCTTCCTTCGGAGGGGAAGTAAAGCCGGCGGTCCCATGTCATAGATTTATGGCATGTTAAAGAACCTTCCACTAATTGCACCTGTGAGAGGCTAAATTGGATAGGTTAAGAATGCAAACAACGCTCTTAGGTTTCTATGTTCGTTGCCAAGAGCCGACTGCGGTGGTGTCTAGTAGCTAAGTTCTGAACTTGGCCTAGTAATCGTCGACGGTGGCGCTTGGCAGCAAAAGTAGGAACTATTTGAAAAATTCTAAGTTGCAGTACTTAAATTAAAAATCAGATAACACACACTAATATAGTCATCACAATTAACCTCGGTTATCAGACAGATTCTACACACACCCTAAGTACACGGAGCTACATGACCGCGTTGTCGCAGCCCCTTAACTTAAGAACCAACCAACCAACCAACCAACTAGAAATATAGTGGACTCCAACACAATAGTTGCAGTAGCCTATAATGTAGCACAATTTGAAAGGTCCCTCACTCACATTTCCTTCTGTGTGAGAGATGTAAATAGAACAGTTGAGTAATGTGTCCGTGTGTCGACACACACCCAGCTCTAAATGATGAAGTTAGGTTTCACGTATCACTCGACCATCGCACTGCTTGAGACCCTGTAAGCTAAATTTACGCAGCACGCAACTTCATTTGCTGACCTCTTGAACTTTCAAGAGCTCATAGTAAGTAGGGACTGGACATTCATGCTCTAAATATGATCAAAATATGCATGTAATTATGCACTAAAATGTAGAAAATATGCATTAAAAATGAAAGATATGTACTTAACCATAACTTAATAAGCCAATCATATTCACTCTCCTTTCCCTCCTTTCCCGTAATATGTGCAGTCATTTTTGCATGCTGTTCAAGTTGAAATTTCATTTCACATTTCACTTCCTTCAAATATACTTGACAGTAGACGACAACGCCATCAGTTGAATAACCACTATTACCTGAAACCCACAAATTTAATAAATACCTCATGTTCGACCCTGGTGAAATTTAAATATTATATGTCAGAAATTTGTATTATAATGAGGCCCATTATAGTACAAGTTTTCATTATGATACAGTTTCTCCCACCAATCAGAACTCAAGAAACAGTTGTGTGAACAATTAGGTTAGGATAGCATCGCAACTGCGCTCACTTCCATGGTCCTCTATTTTAAATTTCACTGCGTGGCGAGAGTCATAGTGAAGTATTCCAGGAGGCCACGGTCAAATACAAGGTATTCTCTGCGTCCCATGCGCTCTGTTCAGTACATAAAACTGGTGCAATCTCGACAGATATTTATGAATATTTATGTTCGAACATAAAATAGTTATAATTGTCGTCGAACATAAACAGTCGTATGCAACTCGCCTAGAATGATAATTATGACCCTCGTATGGAAATTATAAAACTCGCTACGCTCTTTTTCTAAACATACTCGTGTCTTAATTATTGCCATTATAGACTCGTTTCATAATGTACTGTTCTTGTGCTTTGAGGCATTTTGATTAAAGGATACGCAGACTAAAGTAACACTTGAACTGATGGAACTCATTACAAAACTCTTGGGTACTGGCTGCCGAGATGGTGAAAGGAATGTTCCACCCCATTCCCCTCTTGAAATAGCCAGGCAACATACTGTTATCCGATTATCTGTTTCTCAGAAAGTTGCTTACAAGAGATACTTCCCAGATGATGAAAGAAATATGCCACCCCATTCATTTCTTGGAATGCCAGGCATAAAATACTGTTATCTCGTTATCTGGTGCTCAGAAAGTTGTTTACAAGGGATGTCCAACACGCAGGCGACACCAATTTGGTTCAAGATGTTGTAAATTATACTTAATTTCAAATGTATATGCTAAAATATGCTGTTATGTTCAGAATATGCAATAAATCCAGTAACACCACAAAATAAGCATTTGCCTACGTGCAAATGCATTTTCAAAACTCCGGTCCCTAGTAGTAAGATTCAATCCCGGAGCGAGGTATATAGAGCTTCTACATTTCTATTTCTACTATGTGTTTTAGTTGCTCTTCAGGAGCTCAACAGGTTAAGAGAGACTAATTATATTGAGCCGTCTGTATTAATATAATTATGAGGGGTGGGCCATATTATTCTAATCTGTGTTTACCCTCGGTACTGTTTCACCTCAGTAGCCATGTAAACTCTCTTTAATGAAGCCTCCAAGTTGCTGTATAGGTACAGTAGAACTCCATACTGATTTCTACTGACGTGTGTAGTATTCTAGTAACATCCCACTAGAGGCACTGCTGGCCAACAGCCCAGCGCACATCCATGATCCACGTTTACTCGGAGGGAGATCGAATCCTGGTGACAGCTGAGTAGAATGATCACCCGAAAAATGACGTGGCATCATGATGGGCGTCCGGTTTTAAATCCCCAGCCAAAACCAAAATGTGAGGTTGCCTCCGGCAATCCCAATCAATTGGAATAAACCGAAGAATGTTTTTATTGACGTTGTTGAAAACGACCCCTAGTATTCTATGGTTTACCGTTGTTTCCAACTTCTACACCAGGGAAATATCATGATTGTGCCTAACTTATGGCCACGGCGGTCTTCTTCACAATCCTTACCTCCAAATACAAATACATCCACTATAGTACAGTCACCGGCGGCTTCGGTGGCGTAGTCGGTAGCATGCTGAACTCCTATGCCCAAGATCACGGGTTCAAATCCGACCGAAGTCGTCGGATTTTTTAAGAGCGTTAAAAATCCCTCAGTATGCCATCCTTCGGAGGGGAAGTAAAGCCGGCGGTCCCATTTCATAGATTTATGGCATGTTAAAGAACCTTACACTAATTACACCTGTGTGAAGCCAAATTGTATAGGTTAAGAATGTGAACAACGCTCTTAGGTTTCTACGTTCGTTGTCAAGAGCCGACTGCGGTGGCGTCTGGTAGCTAAGGTTTGAACTAGTAGTCGTTGACGGTGGCGTTTGGCGGCAAAAGTAGGAACTATTTGAAAAATTCAAAAGTTGCAGTCCTTACTTGAATTAACAAACAGATAACGGACAGTAATACGGTCATCACAATTAACACCGGTTATCAGACAGATTCTAGACACACCCAAAGTACACGGGGCTACATGACCGCGTTGTCGCAGCCCCTAAACTTATGAACCAACCAACCAACGAGTACAGTCACCACATACTATCCGTCAAATTCCACATCTACCCAAGTACAGGGCCTTCGAAAAAGGGGGCCTTAATTTTGATTTGTAATCGCTCAGGCTGTAATAAAGATAATTTAATTATTATTATTATTATTTTTACACCAAAAGATAGAGAAAATCATAAAGTGCACCCATTTAGTAGGTTTCCATTTGAGCTCCGCCTGTGGCACGACTCACATCCAAGCAATAGTCCACCTCCGTCTAGGTCCGCCGAATCATGTCAGGAGTCACAATTGCTATCGCATCGGTGATTCGTGCCACAGGTGGAGCTCACAACGAAATCTACAGAATAGGTACACAAAACGTTTTGATTTTCTCTAACTTTTGGTGTAAAAATAGTTAAATTATCTTTATTACAGCCTGATCGATTACAAATCAAATTTAAGGCCACATTTTTCGATGACCCTGCACATGGAGCTGTCAACAAAATTGTCGTAAGTCCCTCAATAAAATAACAACTTCCTAAGCAACAAAGTTGGAAATAGAATATGAGTTTTTAAAATCGAAGTTATGGCTTTAGAGAATGATATAGAGCCGATTATTACGTGTACTTTTTGTGCACAACAAGACCGAATAGCATTGCGGGGTTTGAAGCCATTTTTTCAGTGTTGCCTTAGTAAACAAGAGTTTAGTGCTTTTCAGTCGGTCAACACGTATGTACCCAAAAGAGCTGGGTTATGCCCTAATCATGAAATAAATTACATGAGATTAATAAATACACTAGGATGACCTGCTTCGATCGTCAAGCGATCATCATCAGATCCATTACACTTATCTATATATATAAAAATCAATCTTACGTGATAGTTTGTCTGTGGGTGTGTGTGTATGTCTCCTATGCATTCATATACCACTCAACCGATTGCGATGAAACTTGGGTGAGATGTTGAGTACACTCTAAGGAAGGTTTCTGACTTAGTAAATCCATTTTACAATAGGTAGCGCAGGCGTAGATTCAACAAATGAGTGACGATGCGCGAAGCGTTTCAAACAAGTCCCGTATGTGTTCATATACCATTCGTCCGATTGCGATGAAACTTGGGTGAGATGTTGAGTACACTCCAAGGATGGTTTCTGACTTAGTAAATCCATTTTACAATAGGTAGCGCACGCGTAGATTCAACAAATGAGCGACGATGCGCGAAGCATTTCAACAAAGTCCCGTATGTGTTCATATACCATTCGTCCGATAGCGATGAAACTTGGGTGAGAAGTTGCGTACACTCCAAGGAAGGTTTCTGACTTAGTAAATCCATTTTACAATAGGTAGCGCACGCGTAGATTCAACAAATGAGCGACGATGCGCGAAGCATTTCAACAAAGTCCCGTATGTGTTCATATACCATTCGTCCGATTGCGATGAAACTTGGGTGAGATGTTGAGTACACTCCAAGGATGGTTTCTGACTTAGTAAATCCATTTTACAATAGGTAGCGCACGCGTAGATTCAACAAATGAGCGACGATGCGCGAAGCATTTCAACAAAGTCCCGTATGTGTTCATATACCATTCGTCCGATTGCGATGAAACTTGGGTGAGATGTTGAGTACACTCCAAGGATGGTTTCTGACTTAGTAAATCCATTTTACAATAGGTAGCGCACGCGTAGATTCAACAAATGAGCGACGATGCGCGAAGCATTTCAACAAAGTCCCGTATGTGTTCATATACCATTCGTCCGATAGCGATGAAACTTGGGTGAGATGTTGAGTACACTCCAAGGAAGGTTTCTGACTTAGTAAATCCATTTTACAATAGGTAGCGCACGCGTAGATTCAACAAATGAGCGACGATGCGTGAAGCATTTCAACAAAGTCCCGTATGTGTTCATATACCATTCGTCCGATAGCGATGAAACTTGGGTGAGATGTTGTATACACTTACGTGAAGATTTCAAAATTAGTGAATACATTTCAGAGTAGATAGCGCACAAGTAGATTCAACAAATGAGCGACGACACGCAATGCGTTTCAACAAAGTCCCGTATGCATTCATATACCATTCGTCCGATAGCTATGAAACTTGCGTAAAATGTTGTGTACACTGCAGGGAAATTTTCTGGCTTAGTACATCCACTTTACAATAGGCAGCGCACGAGTAGATTCAACAAATGAGCTACGACGCGCGAAGCATTTCAACAAAGTCACGTTTGCGTTCATATACCATTCGTCCGATAGCGATGAAACTAGGCTGAGATTTTGTGTGCACTCCAGGGAAGGTTTCTAGCTTAATAAATCCCTTTAAAATTTGGTAGAGCACGAGTAGAATCAACAAATGAGGAACGGCGCGCGAAGCGTTTCAACAAAGTCCCATATAATTTCATATACCATTCATCCGATAGCGATGAAACTTTGGTGAGATGTTGTGTACACTCCAGGGAAGGTTTCTGGCTTAGTACATACATTTTACAATAGGTATCGCACCAGTAGATTCAACAAATGAGCGATGACACGCGAAGCGTTTCAACAATGTCCCGTATACAGTCATATACCAGTCGTCTGATAGTGATAAATGTTTGGTGAATTGTTGTGTACACTCCAGGAAAGGTTTCTGGCTAAGTAAATCCATTTTACAATACGAAGCGCACGTTTATATTCAACAAATGAGTGACTACGCGCGAGGCGTTTCGACAACGTCCCGTATACGTTCACATACCATTCATCCGATTGCGATGAAACTTGGGTGAGATGTTGTGTACACTCCAGGGAAGGTTTCTCGCTGAGTACATCCATACAATATGTAGCGCAAGAGTAAAATCAACAAATGAGCGCCGACACGCGAAGCGTTTCAACCAAGTCCCGTATGCATTCATGTACCATTCGTCCGTAGCTATGAAACTTGGGTGAGATGTTGTGTACACGTCATGGAAAATTTCTGGCTTAGTAAATCCACTATACAATATGCAGCGCACAAGTTGATTCAACAAATGAGGGACGACGCGCGAAGCGTTTCAACAAAGTCCCGTATAAGGTCATATACCATTCTGCCGTTAGCGGTGAAACTTGGGTGAAATATGGTGTACACTCCAAGGAAGGTTTCTGGCTTAGTAAATACATTTCACAGTAGGTAGCACACGAGTAGATTCGACAAATGAACGACGACATGCGGAGCGTTTCAATACAGTCCCCTATGTCTTCATATCCCATTAGTCCGATAGCGATGAAACTTGGGTGAGATGTTGTGGACACTTACGTGACGGTTTCTAACTTAGTAAATACATTTTACAGTAGGTAGCGCACGAGTAGATGCAACAAATGGGTGACGACGCGCGAAGCGTTTCAACAAAATCCCCTATTGCGTTCATATAACATTCTTCGATTGCGATGACACCTTGATGAGTTACTGTGTACACGCCAGGGAAGGGCTTCGACTTAGTAATACATTTCTCAATAGGTAGCACACGAGCAGATTCAACAAATGAGTGACAGCGCACGAATCGTTTAAACAAAACCCCGTATACGTGCATATACAATTCATCCGATTGCGATGAATCATTGATGAGTTATTGTGTACACGCCAGGGAAGGGTTTCGACTTAGTAAATCCATTTCACAACAGGTAGCGTACGAGTAGATTCAACAAATGAGTGACAGCGATGAAACTTTTGAAAGTTGTTGTGCACGCTTCCACGAATGGTTCTAAATTAGAAAATCCATTTTACGATAGCTTAGAGGCAGTTAACATGCTGTGTATCCAAAAGCACTTCAAGAAACAGAATTTCAACGCCAACACATTCTTTGATTGGCATTGCAACGCATGCCGGGTACAGCTTGTATATACACACATCAAAAAAAGTTTTGCATCACCTCGGTTCCAAGAGTTCCGGAACCTTTAAATACAAAGGGAATAGAGATCAACACAAACAACATTTCAGCTCGTTTTATTGCTCATGAGACCCACACATTGCATGTTGTACCATCATACAGCTAGACTTTCAGCATTTGTGGTCCAGATTGCAGTACACACCACTACCTCTAATACCCAGTAGCACGTCCTCTTGCATTGATGCATGCCTGTATTCGTCGTGGCATACTATCCACAAGTTCATCAAGACACTGTTGGTCCAAATTGTCCCACTCCTCAACGACAATTCGGCGTAAATCTCTCAGAGTGGTTGGTGGGTCAAGACGTCCATAAACAGCCCTTTTCAACATATCCCAGGCATGTTCGATAGGGTTCATGTCTGGCGAACATGCTGGCCACTGTAGTCGAGCGATGTCGTTATCTTGAAGGAACGCATTCACAAGATGTGCACGATGAGGTCGAGAATTGTCGTCCATGAAGACAAATGCCTCTCCAATATTCTGCCGATATGGGTGCACTATGGGTCGGAGGATGTCATTCAGGTATCGTAAAGCCGTTTCGGAGCCTTCCATGACCACCAGTGGCGTACGTCGGCCCCACATAATGCCACCCCAAAACATCAGGGAACCACCACCTTGCTGCACTCGCTGGACAGTGTGTCTAAGACGTTCAGCCTGACCAGGGTGCCTCCAAACACGTCTCCGACGATTGTCTGGTTGAAGGCATATGCGACACTCATCGGTGAAGAGAACGTGATGCCAATTCTGTGGGGTCCATTCAGCATGTTGTTGGGCCCATCTGTACCGCGCTGCATGGTGTCGGGGTTGCAAAGCTGGACCTCGCCATGGACGTCGGGAGTGAAGTTGCGCATCATGCAGCCTATTGCGCACAGTTTGAGTTGAAACACGACGTCCTGTGGCTGAACGAAACGCATTATTCAACATGGTGGCATTGCTGTCAGGGTTCCTCCGAGCGGCAATCCGTAAGTAGCGGTCATCCACTACAGTAGTAGCCCTTGGGCGGCCTGAGCGAGGCCTGTCATCGACAGTTCCTGTATCTCTGTACCTCCTCCATGTCCGAACAACATCGCTTTGGTTCACTCTGAGACGCCTGGAAACTTCCCTTGTTGAGAGCCCTTCTTGACACAAAGTAACAATGCGGACGCGATCGAACTGCGGTATTGACCTTCTAGGCATGGTAGAACTACAGACAACATGAGCAGCGTACCTTTGTCCTGGTGGAATGACTGGAACTGGTCGGCTGTCGTACCCCCTCCGTCTAATAGGCCCTGCTCATGCATGGTTGTTTACATCTTTGAGCAGTTTAGTGACATCTATGAACAGTCAAAGGGACTGTATCTTTGATACAATATACACAGTCAACGTCTATATGCCGGAGATCTGGGAACCGAGGTGATGCAAAACTTTTTTTGATGTGTGTATATAAAAATCAACGTAACGTGATAGTTTGTCTGTGGGTATGTCTGTGGGTATGTCTCCTATGCGTTCATATACCATTCGTCCGATTGCGATGAAACTTGGGCGAGATGTTGAGTACACTCCAAGGAAGGTTTCCGACTGAGTAAATCCATTTTACAATAGGTAGCGCACGCGTAGATTCAACAAATGAGCGACGATGCGCGAAGCATTTCAACAAAGTCCCGTATGTGTTCATATACCATTCGTCCGATAGCGATGAAACTTGGGTGAGATGTTGTGTACACTTACGTGAAGGTTTCAAAATTAGTGAATACATTTCACAGTTAGCGCACAAGTAGATTCAACAAATGAGCGACGACACGCAATGCGTTTCAGCAAAGTCCCGTATGCATTCATATACCATTCGTCCGATAGCTATGAAACTTGCGTAAAATGTTGTGTACACTGCAGGGAAATTTTCTGGCTTAGTACATCCACTTTACAATAGGCAGCGCACGAGTAGATTCAACAAATGAGCTACGACGCGCGAAGCATTTCAACAAAGTCACGTTTGCGTTCATATACCATTCCTCCGATAGCGATGAAACTAGGCTGAGATTTTGTATGCACTCCAGGGAAGGTTTCTAGCTTAGTAAATCCCTTTGAAAATAGGTAGAGCACGAGTAGAATCAACAAATGAGCAACGGCGCGCGAAGCGTTTCAACAAAGTCCCATATAATTTCATATACCATTCATCCGATAGCGATGAAACTTGGGTGAGATGTTGTGTACACTCCAGGGAAGGTTTCTGGCTTAGTACATACATTTTACAATAGGTATCGCACCTGTAGATTCAACAAATGAGCGATGACACGCGAAGCGTTTCAACAAAGTCCCGTATAAAGTCATATACCAGTCGTCTGATAGTGATAAATGTTTGGTGAATTGTTGTGTACACTCCAGGAAAGGTTTCTGGCTGAGTAAATCCATTTTACAATACGAAGCGCACGTTTATATTCAACAAATGAGTGACTACGCGCGAGGCGTTTCGACAACGTCCCGTATACGTTCACATACCATTCATCCGATTGCGATGAAACTTGTGTGAGATGTTGTGAACACTCCAGGGAAGGTTTCTGGCTGAGTACATCCATATTACAATATGTAGCGCAAGAGTAGAATCAACAAATGAGCGACGACACGCGAAGCGTTTCAACCAAGTCCCGTATGCATTCATGTACCATTCGTCCGTAGCTATGAAACTTGGGTGAGATGTTGTGTACACGTCATGGAAAATTTCTGGCTTAGTAAATCCACTATACAATATGCAGCGAACAAGTTGATTCAACAAATGAGGGACGACGCGCGAAGCGTTTCAACAAAGTCCCGTATAAGATCATATACCATTCTGCCGTTAGCGGTGAAACTTGGGTGAAATATAGTGGACACTCCATGGAAGGTTTCTGGCTTAGTAAATACATTTCACAGTAGGTAGCACACGAGTAGATTCGACAAATGAACGACGACATGCGGAGCGTTTCAATACAGTCCCCTATGTCTTCATATCCCATTAGTCCGATAGCGATGAAACTTGGGTGAGATGTTGTGGACACTTACGTGACGGTTTCTAACTTAGTAAATACATTTTACAGTAGGTAGCGCACGAGTAGATTCAACAAATGAGTGACGGAGCGCGAATCGTTTAAACAAAATCAGGTATGCGTTCATATACTATTCATCCGATTGCGATGAAACATTGATCAGTTATTGTGTACCCGCCAGGGAAGGGGACTTAGTAAATCCGTTTCACAATAAGTAGCGCAGGAGTAGATGCAACAAATGGGTGACGACACGTGAAGCGTTTCAACAAAATCCCCTATTGCGTTCATATAACATTCTTCGATTGCGATGAAACCTTGATGAGTTATTGTGTACACGCCAGGGAAGGGCTTCGACTTAGTAATACATTTCTCAATAGGTAGCGCACGAGTAGATTCAACAAATGAGTGACAGCGCACGAATCGTTTAAACAAAACCCCGTATACGTGCATATACAATTCATCCGATTGCGATGAATCATTGATGAGTTATTGTGTACACGCCAGGGAAGGGTTTCGACTTAGTAAATCCATTTCACAACAGGTAGCGTACGAGTAGATTCAACAAATGAGTGACAGCGATGAAACTTTTGAAAGTTGTTGTGCACGCTTCCACGAATGGTTCTAAATTAGAAAATCCATTTTATGATAGCTTAGAGGCAGTTAACATGTTGTGTATCCAAAAGCACTTCAAGAAACAGAATTTCAACACCAACACTTTCTTTGATTGGCATTGCAACGCATGCCGGGTACAGCTTGTAGGCTATAAAATCTATGTTTGAAAATACAGGTGAAAATATTTACAATATGTACAATTATTTAGTTGCAGTATTGGTACTGCAACTGTCGGTGTATGCTAAATGCAGTATATATGATGTTAGGTGAAATGCTAAATGGTGATAGATATCCGAAGTTTGTAATTTGGAGTGATTATATGGTTGTAGAAAATCAACTATGGTTAAACTGTAATATTACACGCTACTACTTATCTGGTTGTCTTCCTTGCTGGAGCTACGCGCAGTTTTCGTGTCCACTGTTACTCCAGGAGTAGTCGACTGAAACCGAATAGTTAAGAACATGTAATAATTATTATAACCTTGCTTTGCGTACTCGTCGTTCACGTGTTTCCAGTCTACTAGGTGTTATAAACATTATACACATCAAAACACGTTTTGCATATACTTACCACATTAATCGGTGGTGCTCCAATACTTTCTCCAGGTATCCACCACGGTACGAATGGAATGGCCTGCGATGTCGCCGGAGCTGAACTGTATCGAACATATCTGGTATGTGCTTAAGCATGCTACTGCTCAACGTCCACGCCCTCCCATAACCCGCCAAGAGATCATGGAGTCCCCGTCGAAGAGTGGGATCGCCTGCCTCAAGACCACCTGGACAACTTCATTTGTGGTATACCACGGCGAGTAAGAGCCCTGCTGGACGCCCGTGGTGGCCATGTTCCTTATTGAAACTTTACAGGATGGCAAGATTACAACACATAGGCCTATCAGTCTTTGTTTAACAGGCCAAATGTCTTCATGTTTGTAATTTTCTTTTCTTTTCACACGCGAATAAAGTGTGCAGGATTGGTCAGAATGCCGTCTCTTTTGTAATAAACTCGCCCACAATCCCACATACGCTCTGCATCATGGCAAACAAGTGTTAGGCAAAACTTCTTTTGATGTGTATAAATTTACCTACCGGACATCAAGGCTCGCAAATCTAGTGAGCAGAGTTAGCTGTCTGACTTACCGGACCTTGTTTGGCCAATAATCGAGGTGGAAATACAGGAAAAGTAGGGAAACAAACAGTAGGTCTCTCCCCCAACCCACTTTCTGGACATCCTTATTCTTCGAGGAGTGTGATTTTCCTGCCCCCCTCAGTTTTGTATGGCTTATTCTTCTTAGCATTATCTCTTTCCTTTTCTACACTTTCCGCTCTCCTACCAAAAATGGCGCAATGTCTGCCAAACTACATACAGTAGCTCGAGTCACCCATCTAGTGACAAATAGAGGGCATTGCTCCATTTTATAACCTCATTGCCACACATTAGATCACATCATTCTATCAACAACGCAGGCACAGTTCCTAGCGAACTGTCTAGGAATTTTCAATTAGTTATAATACGGCAAAAAATCGAGGCAGATGACCAAGCTGTCCCAAGTCCCTACCATGAACAAATTTTCCACCGAAAAATAATTTATAATATTATGAACACATTTCCGGGCAGTGAAAGCCTTTCCTCACCACTCCGACCTCTCTGGCAGGAAAGTGCGTAACTGTGGAAGACCACTATACTGAGTTACAACTAAATTAAAATCATCAATTTTATTGATTCGCTTGTATGTTAAATATCCTGTCACTAAGGGGCAGATGACTTTGCTGTTCCGTCCCTTAAATCCTCAATAACTAACTGACTAACTGGCATGTTACTGTCTCTTGATAGACCATCACGTGGTGTGATTTCCAAATTTCCAACACTGTTCATTGTTTTGCTTCGAATATAATTGTTGTTTTAATGTTATTGTTTGAGCGA
The DNA here is from genome assembly GCA_946902985.2 of Meconema thalassinum. Classification (NCBI taxonomy): domain Eukaryota; kingdom Metazoa; phylum Arthropoda; class Insecta; order Orthoptera; family Tettigoniidae; genus Meconema; species Meconema thalassinum. Next base: position 1,846,542,153 of record OX336388.2, on the reverse strand, counting down.
CCTGGGTTACCTTGGTCATCAGACCCATGTACTTGGGTACGTGCTGAACATGTCTGATAACCTGTGTTTATGTGATGACTATAATAATGTGTATAACTGTGTATTTTGGAGAGGAAAGAGGTAGGTGCCCCGAAATTTTAAATAAGATATTATCCTGGTGTTTTTCAGGAGGGTATGTGAAAAATACACAGGGAAAAGCCACGCTCAGGTTTCTCACTGTCAGCATGAGGATTCGATCCTCCAGTCTCCAGTCTCTCTCGTTACCTTACAGTAATGGTTCCTATACAGTTGCTGTGCACTCGAAGAAGAGTGACCGAAATAATCGCGTGTATATGGTGTCACGTTGACGAAAACCTAGTCACGCGACAGTTACATGTTTGGGCAAATTAACTCTTATCTAATACAGTACATTGTTAGGTAAAACACCCACTTACAGCAACTGCAAGGTTGACTGATATGTCTGGCCTTGTAGACACAATGACACCTGCTTTATCAAACCAATGTATTTACTTATTGGACAACCCTAGAGGTGCCATTGCTTTACACGACAGGCCAGGATGGTTCGTAACATATAACTACGTTCCTCTCTTTCCCATGTTATAAGTTGAATTGTAAGCACACACACCACTACAGCCACATCTGTAACACTGGGTATCATACAGATTCCTTTCACATACATGTATTGATGACCATGGTATGTCAAGCTCTGAAATTAAATAAAACATCAGAAAACCCTTCTTATACCAAACAATCTGTACAGAAACCAGACAGAAGTTATTCGAGCCGAAGGAGATGAGAGAGAAGCTGGTATTCAGAAAGATGTTAGGCAAGGCTGCAACTTATCACCCATAATTTTCAATCTGTACATTGAACAAGCAATGAAGAAAATTAGTGGATATTTTAAAGTATGACTAAACATTCAAGTAGAAACAGTTTCAACTCTGAGATTTGCAGATGACATTGTGATCTTAGCCAATTCTCCAGAGGATTGGAATGAGTTTTTAAATTGTATGGACTCCGTCTTGAGGAAATAATTCCTGAGGAAAATCAATAAATGTAAAACAAAAATAATGGAAAGGACCCGAAAGAGATCAGAAACTCCTATGGACGTCAAATTGACAGGTGAAAAACTAAAGGAATTAGGAAACTTCTGCTAATTAGGAACCTAAATAACCAGTGGTGGACGAAGTAAATATAATATAAAAAAGTAGGTTGGTTCAGGCTATGAAAGCATTTCTTCAGAAAAGAAATCTGTTGACATCAATTATAGATTTAGGCATTAAGAAGTCATTTATGAGAGCCTTTCTCTGGAGCGTGGCACTATTTTTAGCCGATTTTCAATTTTAAATAATAGGCTTATGGGATCACCTTTTGTCCGTGTGCGTGTCTGAGTGAGGTGTGTGTGTGTGTGTGTGTGTCCCTAATAACTTCTAAAAGTCTGGAGCGATTTCAATGAAACTCGGTAGGTTCATATCACTATTCCGGACGACCCCGACCGTGCCCTTATTTTTTTTACGTCTCACCAATCCAACATGGCGGATGTGCGAATTATTTCACCAGCATTCAATATCTCCGAAACTATTCACGATATATCCCTGGAATTTCTTACGGTGATAAAGGGAACCACTAGAAGTTCACCTATGCGACTTTTGAAACACTGTTAACTACAAAACCAACATGGCGGCCACGCGAATTTGCGACTTTTAAATAGACGTTTCTCGCGATTTAACCAACCAAACGCAATAAAAATTGGTACAGTATATGTTTATACACATTGTAATGGCACCAACATCTAATTTCGTTCAATTGTCTATATAACCACAAGACGGCGGATGTGCGAAATATTTCACCGGCTTTCTATATCTCTGAAACTATGAGCGGTATCACCCTGAAATTTTGTACGAAGATAAAGGGCACTATTGGAAGTTCACCTATAAGAATTTCAAAAACCGGTTAACTACAAAACGAACATGGCGGCCAATCGAATTTGAAAATTTTAAATAGACCTTTCTCGCGATTTAATGTTCCAAACGCAATGAAATCTGGTACAGGAAATGTTTATACACATTGTAATGCACTGGTATGTAATTTTGTTCAATTGTTTACATAACCTCAAGATGGCGGCTGTGCGAATTTAAAAAATTAAGTTTTAATTTCTTGTGTCGTAGTCATGCGATCGAAGTGAAAGTTTGAATAATGAACCTAGGCAATAATTTTACATATATGGTACATGACTCTATGGCCTATACATTTAACAATCCAACATGGCGACCATCCGAAATATTTAGACGGCTCTGAATATCTACGAATCTATTATAGCAATCAAACTGAAGTTTTTATGTTCATAGGGGCTATGAACTTAAGTTCACCTATAGGACTTTAAATAACCTGGTGATCACAAATCCAACATGACGGCGACGCGAAGTATAAATATTCGCATGGACGTTTCTCGCAATTTGACCATCCGAGTGCCGTGAAACTTGGAACAGTAAATCCTTATACGAATGTTAATCCACTGGCATCTAATTAATTTCAATTGTTTCCATAACCACAAGATGGCAGCTGTGCGAAATTATAAAATCTCCATGTTACTTCTTGTGTCCTAATCATGCGATTGAAGTTTGAGAATGCTAAACGTACACAATAATATTCATGTAACAGTACATAACTCGAGGACCAACATATATAAAATCCGACATGGCGACCATCCGAAATATTTAGTCGGTTCTCAATATCTACGAATCTATTACAGCAATCAAAATGAGATTTTGTATGTCGATGGAGGCAATTAAGATAAGTAGGATATATGAAAATAGGCTGTATAGTTCTTCACGGAACTACATGTTTAGCCTATTTTCATTTATGAAAAAAATAGGCTTATGAGATCACCTTTTGTCGGTGTGTCTGTGTGTGCGTGTGTGATTCGTGTGTGTGTGTGTCCCGAATAAAATCTAAACGGCTGGTGCGATTTTAATGAAACTCGGTAAGTTCATAGCACTATTCTAGACGACCTCGATCGTACCCTTCAAAATTTGTTTCGTATCACCAATCCTACATGGCGGCTGTGCGAAATATTTCACCAGCATTCAATATCTCCGAAACTAATCCCGATATCACCCTGGAATTTTGTACGGTGATAAAGGAAACTACTAGAAGTTCAGCTATGTGACCATAGAAAACCTGGTAACTACAAAACCAACATGGCGGCCAAGCGAATTTGCGACTGTTAAATAGACGTTTCTTGTGATTTAACCAACCAAACGCTATGAAACTTGGTACAGTATATGTTTATACACATTGTAATGCAACGACATCTTACTTCGTTCATATTTTTACATAACCTCAAGATGGCGGCTGTACGAAATATTTCACTGGCATTCTATATCTATGAAACTAATACCGGTATCACCCTGAAATTTTGTACGGAGATAAAGGGCACTACTGGAAGTTCATCTATGAGACTTTCAAAAACCGGTTAACTACAAAACGAACATGGTGGCCAAGCGAAGATGAGAGTTTAAATAGACTTTTCTCGCGATTTAAGGATCCAAACGCAATGAAACTTGGTACAGCAAATGTATATACACATTGTAATGCACTGGTATCTAATTTAGTTCAATTGTTTACATAACCACAATATGGCAGCTGTGCGAATTTTAAAATTAAGTTTTTATTTCTTGTGTCGTAATCTTGCGATCGAATTGAAAGTTTTTATACTGAACCTACGCAATAATTGCCCTTTAATGGTACATACAGTAATTCTAAGATGTTGATAGTGGCAATGAACATAAGTACGATACATGAAAATAGGCTGTATAGTTCTTCACGGAACTACTTGTTCTTTTCTTGTTTCCGACTTCGGCCAACTGTGGAACGCATGGAACCTAAAGCTTTATGTTTATTTTTTTCTTCTTTTCTTCCCAGAACCTCTTCATTCTTTCACTTCTAATCTTTCTCTGCTCCTCTGTTAGTACCAAATTTGGCCTGTGTTGTGGTGGTTTTTCTTTGAACGTCTTGATATTGTCAACTCGGCTTCGAAACGTTTTCCTATCGTGAATGACAAGTTCAGTTATTCCAACTTCAATGGCGTCTCTTTTGACCTCTTGAACCCATTTTGTAGTAGCTTTCAACCTTGTGATGTATTTTAAAAAATCTTTGTGAGCCGGTTCCCGTACATGCTCATCAAATGCCCGTAAAAGTTTAGCCTTCCTTTACGCATCGTGACTACAATGGTTTCGGTCTGCATATACAGATCTTCATTTTTCCTTTTCTTCCATGTTCCGTCATAATCTTTCCATGGTCAGAGAATTTTCCTCAGGATCCTCGTTTTCTTTATCTCAACTTCCCTCAGCTCCCCTTTTTTGTTCAGGGTTAGACACTCGGAGGCAGTACCACTGTACTGTAATGTCTGAGTTTTGCTTTGTATGATATCGCTCGTTTGTTATACCTGTTCTGAGTTAATCTATAGGTCAGGTCCAATTTTCTTGCTCTTGTCTTGTTTGCCTCTTTATCCTGTCCATGCGTGGCACTATATGGAAGTGAAATTTAAATTGTTGGTTCAGCTAAAGAACAGAATAGAAGCGTTTGTAATGTGGTGTTACAGGAGAATGATAAAGATCAGTTGGGTAGACAGAGTAGCAAATGACGAGATATTAAGACGAGGGGGAAAGAGGAGAGACGTTTCTGGCGACTGCTAATGTAAATAAGAGATTGGTTGGTTTAGATACCCAGGAATAGCAAACTTTGTTATTGAAGGTAGGATCGAGGACAAGAATTGTAGACCATGGTTAGAATATATTAAACATATTGCCTCGGGTGTGGTAACTTTGTAGAGGTGAAACGATTAACTCAGGACAGGGAGACTTGTAGGGCTGCATCAAACCAGTCAATATACTAAAGACTCAAACACAACACCAAAAAAGAAATAATCCATTTATTGCTGGAAGGTGTTGTTTATGGCGACATCACCGATATCACAGTTCCAATCGCTGTATTTCTGTAGTGTGATACTTGCTTGAGAGGCTCGCACTAGCTGGCACAATGGCCATATATCACCCTGAGATGGCCTGTATTAAGTTATCCTACAACTTTCTTCACATGTGTATTTGTGGAAATCGCTGTTGCTTATCTTTAGAAAGGTGGGAGTTAGTTCATCTCACTACTTACGAATGATTCTTGTCGATATTAATGTTATTCAGTTTTCATCACGATTGTATCAAATTGCAATGTGTGATTCCATAAACCTGAAACAAATTACATGAGATAAATAAATAAATTCACTTGGATGGTCAGTTTCGATCGTCAAGTGATCATCATCACATCCTTTACACTTAGGCCGTTGAATCTATGTTTTAAAGTATATGGGTGATGGTATTTATACATTTACATATTGTAGATGTCCCAGGCTCGCAAAATGAATTAGAAACAACAACTTTGTATATAGGCTATGGATCATTTGAGTCACTTGAACCTGATGATGTTCGCTTAACGAACGAAATGTATCTCCCTTGTAAATCCCTCCATCTCCACCCTTGAAATCTGTGCTACTAATAATTAATCATATCTAGATTTAAGCCAACTATTTAAAAAAAAAGTGAATGTATCGTGGGATTTACACGAGCCAAAAGATCGTGTGTCCGTCTGTCTGTGTGTGTTTGTGAGAGAGAGTGTGTATATGCCCCCCCCCCCCTATCAACTCAATATGACAATACCGAATTGAACCAATTTGGTTCAGATGTAGCACTAGCAAAGGACACCCTCAGTGTCATGATTTGTTTTATCACCGCCATTTTAACGACAACCAAATGGTGGCCACGCAAATGTTCAAAGCTTAAATCAAGTTACGACTAAACTAATCATCCGATCTCTAGCAAATGTTGGCAAAATATACCTTCACGATTGAAGCGTCTGTTTCCCAAATTACAAAGTTATCAACACCACATATTTCAACTCGCTACCACACGCTTGTTTTGCCGTGGAATCTACTACAGCCAACATAGTTTCTGACACGTAAACCAAATAGTATTCTATAATTGCTAGTAGTAAATGCATGTTTTGGCCAACGGATGGGTGTAGGAATACTTAGCAAATGAACTTGCTACTTTGTTATGAAGCTTGCAAGGAAACGTGCTGTGTGATTCGTATTATTTTCCATTACAAAATTCGCAGCATTTGTATTACTGAAATGATTGGAAATAAGGCAAATCTATAGCATTGTGTAATGTATAATACAGGGCTAGATGACCTCGCTGTTCCAAGCCTTAAAACAACAATCAATCAACGTTGTATTTCAACAAGCTACTACAACCAACATTCAATTAGACTCCTTGATAAGGACAAGCAGTTTTAACTGTACCCATATATTTAAGAGAAAGTACGCTAAAATGTTCTTCACTGAACACCTTGTATTTAGCTGGAATCACATATTTATTTGGGCACACATTCGTGTCGACCGACTGAAAGTTATTACTCAATTGTCAAATGTTTATGATATTGTCGTCAACTCACTGCTCCGACAGTATTTTACTGTTATCTGCCTACCAGTACCAGTTACCGTAAACTTCTACCGGGTGAGTTAGCCGTGGTCGTTACGGCATGACTGCTGGCAGTCGCTCACATCTGGGAGGCAAGGAGGTTCGAATCCCCCCGCCGGCAACCTTGAAGATGGTCTTCTCTGGTTTCCCATCTTCCTTCCAGGCAAATGCCGGGGTTGGTCCCTAAGTATAGGCCAGAGCCGGTACCTTCCAATTCCTAGCCCTTACTTTCCAACTTCCCTTCCCAACGGTACTTGTAGCTCCCCCATTGAATGTCCGTCTCGAAGCAGCTACAAAACTGGCGAGCCGATCAGCCGAACATGTCCTCGGACACTCCCGGCACTAAAAGCCATACGAAAAAAACAACAACGTAAACGTCTTCATTTCAAACCCTCTTCACAATTCGCTGCACGTCCTTGGAGGCGGTATAGCGTGGCTACACGTATGAACCGTGCATGGAGTGTTGCAGCGAAAAGTATGTAATGTAACATTAGCGATCGCACTTGTAGAAATAGCCTGAAAATAAGCAAGTGGATTTCATATTTCCACACTCGGAAGTGTAACGGCATAAGTAATTTACCAGTGTACTGTTACATCGAGCTATCACGACTGCATTCCGTCGTGGACCAATCCGAATTTAATTAATCACGCACGGCCAAGTGACGTCACGATGAGGTTCACTATTTGTTTAAGAACTAAGAATATATATCTGCACATATCCCTAGCCTCGAACGTGCTTGGGTCATACAGTATTAGCCACCGCCCATCAACATTTGGAGGGAATGTGCTTACTTCCAAAAATACAATTATCCGACGTTTATAAAATGTGTTGATGATATTCTTTTATTTAGGAGCTTGAAACTTTATGGTCATCCGCCTCGTGTATTTCAGTGTGTGCATAATTTGTCACCATCTTAAGGGGGGACCTTTAAGGATCAAGATTTGTCATTAGCCTACTTTCGATTTTTGCAAAAAAATGAAAGTAGAATTATGAGATTAACACAGGGCGAAAAATTGTGTGTCTGTCTCTGTGTGTGTGTGTGGGTGTGTGTCTGTGAGTCTGTGAGTCTGTGCGTCTGTGAGTGTGTGTACTCTGAATGTCCCCCCCCCCCCTATCAATTCAAACACGGTGAAACCGAAGTGAACGAAATTTGGTACAGAGGTTGCACTAGCAAAGGGCACCTCAGTGTCATGTTTTATATTGCCGCCATCTTGATGGAAACGTAATGGCGGCCACCCAAATGTTCAAAGCTTAAATCAAATTACGACTAACCTAATCATCCGATCTCTACCAAATTTTGCAACAACATATAATTGTATGGCGAGCGTCTTTTGACTAGAAGGTCATCAGCCCAATAGTTTGCAGATGGCGGCCATGTATGTGTGCAAATCGATTCCCCCTATCAATTCAAACACGGTGAAACCGAATTGAACAATATTTGGCACAGAGGTAGCACTAGCAAAGGGCACCTCAGTGCCATGTTTTATATCGCCGCCATACTAACGAAAAGGTAATGGCGGCCACCCAAATGTTATAAGCTTAAATCAAATTACGACCAACCTAATAATTTGATCCCTACCAAATTTTGCAACATTATACCTTTATGTATGAAGAATCTTTTGACTGAACTACAAGGTCATCAATCTAATAATTTGCGGATGTTGGCCATGTATGGGTGTAAATCGATTCCCTCTATCTTCTCAAGCACGGTGAAACCGAATTGAACGAAATTTGTTACAGTGGTAGCACTAGTAAAGGCCACCTCAGTGTCATGTTTTATATCGTCGCCATATTGACGAAAACGTAATGGCGGCCACCCAAATGTTAAAAGCTTAAATCATATTACGACCAACCTAATGATGTGATCTCTACCAAATTTTGCAACATTATACCTTTATTTATGAAAAAATCTTTTGTCTGAACTACAAGGTCATCAGCCCAATAATTTGCGGATGGCGGCCATGTTTCTGTGCAAATCGATTCCCCCTATGTATTCAAACACGGTGAAACCGAATTGAACGAAATTTGGTACAGAGGGAACATTCGCAAATGGCAACTCAGTGCCATGTTTTATATTGCCGCCATCTTGACGGTAACGTAATGGCGGCCACCCAAATTTTCAAAGCTTAAATCAAATTACGACCAACCTAATCATCTGAGCTCTACTAAATTTTGCAACAACATACCTTTATGTGATGTGCGTTCTTTGACCTAGCTGCAAGGTCATCAGTCATAAGGCCACCACACACAGAAAGCTAGGCTAAGCTAAGCTAAGCTACGCGGTGTTATGAAAAATAACGCTCTCAATGCATTTAAGTAAAGTGACACACACAGGCCGCTATGCTAAGCTATACTATGCGAAGCGATGCTAAGCTAAGCTAAACAGATCGCTAGGCAGGTGATTTTCTTGGCTGTAGCTGGCCTGGCGCATGCGCCTTTCATTTCGGAACAGTTGATCTGGCGGGCTGTCGCAGACCTTTGAGTTGTGTGTGAGAGTAGTGTAGTGATTCAGGTAGTACCGTACTTCGTTTTATTTATACAATGGTTGACAGGCCAAAGGAACAACTTTGTTCATTTCCCAGCCCTACAAAACTGTGATAATCAAAATTCTCAAAAGTACGCAGAAATTATATCAGAATTAAGAACCGAATTCCTCGTTAGATTTCAAGACTTCATGGAGAATGTTATAAGTTTCAATATGTTTTCTTCCCCTTTCTGCATTAAAGTATTTAGTGTATCCACTGCAGAAGAGGAATATTTAGCTTTAAGAAATAATAATCTTCTTGTATTATCTTCACATAATTCCCATACTGGTCCATCCAGCCTCCAGCAACAAAATGTAATTATAACTAACGAATATGACGGAGGCAATTAATTAATTAATTAATTAAGTGATTAGTTTTAATTTGTAGTAGAGACGTAGTCAGCGGAGGGGGGAAGGTCCGGATTCTCTCCGAAATTAAACAAAGAGGCAAACTTATCGTTGTGATATTACTGTATTATTCTTATTTTCTTGTTAGTAGTGCCGGTATTATTACCGTTTTAAATTAATTTTGTCAAATACGGTAACCCTTATAGTATTGAATATAGTTGATAACGCAAAGAATCTAATATAATTTTTAAATGAAGACATAGGCTATTCAAATACGGTAATATAGAAGTATCTACTCTATTGCTATTTTATATACCGGTACGTATAGGCAAATTTGAATAGTTTTAGGAAAAAACACATATCTTACACATAGCTATAGTGGGCACAATTTTAATTAATAAAATAGCAACACCTGGACCCCCACCTAAACAGAATCCTGGCAACGTTCCTATTTTTTAAGTTACGCAAAAAATTATTTAGAAATCAGTATTAAAATAATATTATTAATCTAATTTAATCAAGCCTCCGTGGCTTAGGCGGCAGCACGCCGGCCTCTCACCGCTGGGTCCGTGGTTCAAATCCCGGTCACTCCATGTGAGATCTGTGCTGGACAAAACGGAGGCAGACAGGTTTTACTCCGGGTACTCCGGTTTTCCCTGTCAAAATTTCATTCCAGCAACACTCTCCACTATCATTTCATTTCATCTGTCATTCATCTAATCATTGCCCCAGAGGAGTGCGTCAGGCCTCGGCAGCCGGCACAGTTCATATCCTCGCCGCTAGATGGGGGCTTCATTCATTCCATTCCTGACCCGGTCGGAGACTGGAAGCAGGCTGTGGATTTTCATTTCATTTCAATCTAATTTAATCCTGTAGGATCTCTTCCAATAAAGATACTATATATTTTCATTAGTAGGAAAGCATGTAATAAGAAATATGCTGCATAGCTTAGTTTAGCTTAGCTTTTTGTTCGCGTCATAGCACACCATAGCTTGGCATTGCTTAGCATAGCATAGCGTAGCGTAGCTTAGCTTAGCTTTCTGTGTGTGGTGACCTTAACAGTTTGCATATGGCGGCCATACATGTGTGCAAATCGATTCCCCCTATCAATTCAAACACAGTGAAACCGAATTGAACGAAATTTGGTACAGAGGTAGCAACAGCAAAGGGCACCTAACTGTCCTATTTTATATCGCCGCCATCTTGACGGAAACGTAATGGCGGCCACCCAAATGTTAAAAGCTTAAATCAAATTACGACCAACATAATCATTTGATCTCTACCAAATTTTGCAACAACACACCCTTTTGTGGGAACGTGTTGAATGATCAGAATTATCTCATCGCGATGTTGTTCAAGAGTGCCAGAATACCTCACCAAATAAAAATAATAATTATAAGGTCACCTGCCCAATAGTTTGCAGATAGTGCCCATGTATGTGTGCAAATCGATTCACCATATCAATTCAAACACGGTGAAAACGAATTGTATGAAATTTTGTACAGAGTTAGCATTAGCAAAGGGCATCTCATATTCATGTTTAATATCCTTATAACACGTTGTATTTCAACAAGCTACTACAACCAACATTCAATTATACTCCTTGAAAAAGACAAAGAGTTATAACAATACCCATGCATTTAGGAGAAAGTAGGCTATATGTTCTTTACTGAACATCTTCTTTTTCAATATTTTTTTCTATATTTATTGATCCTTTCTCTCCTAATCACTGCAACAATTTCTTTGATATGTGCAATACTTTTGACGTTATGACCAAAAATGTGCAGGGTAGTTTTAGATGCTTACCTACACATTGGTAACTTTGTTGCTTGTTTTCTGTAACTATGGATTTTCAAATCCGTTTCCTTAGTAATTACCAGAGTTTCCAAGATAATGAATTGATATCTAGTACACATATGTATCATATATGGGAAAACAATATGACCTAGAACTGTTGCTGTACATGTCATAGTTTCGTGTTTTTTTAAATATTCAGTGAAAAAACTTGCAAAAAAGTTACACTTTAATTTATAAGCTTTTAAAAAAATATTTTTTCTTTATAGATTCCAATGAGTGTAGGTCAATCTCTAGCTACTGATTTAGTAAATACAATGAGAAAAAAATTATTGAAAAACAATGATATTTGTGTAAAATATTAGGGAAACGGTGGAACAGTGCACTATTTGCAGCCGCCATTTTAAATGCCTAATGCCTAATTCCTAAAATGCATTCGCCTTATGACTTGTAAATACACGAACATATTGGCAAAGCATAGTGTGATTGACAAACCAAATTACAATTCTTTGTACTTTCTAATGCTGAGGAATAAAAAAGTGAAATTACATGATTTTTGTATCCTTAAGGTGTAGGTCCCCCCTTAAATATCTATGGAGTATCATCACTGACGATTTAAATTCCGACGTTGACATCAGAAGTTGCATTGAAATGGCACGCAGTGTATATAGGAAAATGTCCTCGTGCTTCAACAATGGCAACTTAAGAGCCGGCCGGAGTGGGAACGGCCGACCGCCAGCCCAGCACTTGTTGTAACATGGGTGAAAAGTTTGTGAAACGTTTTATAAAGAAACGGGACAAGGTAAAATTATTTTGTTCCTATAGCCCGCTGTAATATTTTATACACTTTTCATCGGTGCAAAAGCATATCGAACAGGAATACAAAGATAGTTATAAAAAGTGTAGTTAAAATCACAATTCTCCATATAAAATAGAGTTCTGAACTGCAATTTTCCAAACCTCTTCAATGCCTTCAGATGATGTTGAAAACAGAAACAAACTCCACTGCAAGACAGCTTATAGTTTTCTCTATTGTGCTACTGAATCATATTTTCAAATTAAGAACCCTGTATATGTTTAATCGTGATTTTAGAAAATGTCAGCATATTGAGTTGCTAATGCTAGCCGTGTCGAGGTGCTGGCAGTTCAGGCAGTTACCGTCAGATACCGCATCGTCGCAAAGTCATGTCCTTGAAACAGGGTGAAGTAAGACAGAGCCGGCTTCTGAGAGATGGTAATCTCATGCCAGGAAGTGATGAAATCAGCTCATGTCCAGGTGCTGTCAGTCGCTTCATTACAATCAGTGCCGGATCCAGGCTTTGCGGTGCCCTGGGCGATATGATACGGTCGGGCCCTCAACAATAGAAAATATAAAAAATATCAAATCAAATGGAAAATAGTTTTGTAATAATAATAAAATAAAGAATAGTTACAATATTTTGAATACACTACGGTACATTCTTTTAATAATATGAAAGAAACCCTTAAGTCCCCTTGAAGAAGATTATGTAAACTATGAAATATTAAAATATTACTTTGCGACTCTTTTTCTCGGATGAAGTCTTCCATCATTTCACTGAAATCTATACTTGCTAAACGGTCACGGGAGGTCATAGCTGCACTGAAAAAATAATATGAATTATAAATTAGTTTGAAAAGTATAATTAATTAATCAATTAGACTTAGACAACAGATGTTTGAGCAGACTCCCAAAGAGAGACAACCGGGAAAGAAGTGGAGGGAGGAGAGACAGAGGAAGCATAGTGTGTGTGTATGAGAGGTTTTTGGAAAAAAAAAGAAGGACCAGAATTAAACATGAAAATTGATTGTGTTATAACGCTCTCCTTATGGGGAATTAACGAATAAATAAATAATTAATCAATTAAATTTAAAACAATCCATGACCCCCCCCGGACCGCGGGGCCCTGGGCGGTCGCCCTCCCCTAGATCCACCCCCGATTACAATCGTCTGCTTTCTAGATCATCATATTATGGTGTGTGGCCTACAGGTCTTTTGCAGTTCCAGTGTTTATTATGAGCTTTTTAGTTCTTTCTAACATGTCTGTAATATAGTATAGGCTACTTTCAAGATTATGCCATTGTTGTACTGTAAATAGAGTTGTTGTTGTTGGAGGTGGTGATTCGTTTAGGAGCTTTGGGACATGGTGGTCATGTAGCCGCGTGCACTTGGGTGTGTATAATGTGTCTAATAACCTGTGTTATTGTGATGGTTGTATTAGGGTGTGTATTTGTATTAGGGACGGGTTTTGTATATGCGGCGGCCGTGGCCCTAAGTTAGATACCATCCCAGTATTTTCCTGAAGCATAAGTGAGGAAACAACTTCCAGGATGGCTGAAGTAACAATGTAACCCTTCTCTTCCCAGTTCTGCCTCACAAGCCTCAGTGTATCCCATTCCAGCCCTCAGCTCCTAAACCTGGACCTCTGCGTTGACAGCTAAGAAGACTAGCCACTACGCCACGAGGTGAATTGTAAATAAAATGTTGCTTTGTCAGTCTAAATATGATGTAGCGACTACTGGGCTTTTGAAGTTACAGTAATTATTATATGAGTAGCAAGCAATCACTAGTTAGTAACCATCACTAAAGTGGGCCTGAATTTCATTAAATTAATTTGTTTATTTATTTATAATTATTTGTTTGTTTATTTATAGTTCTTCTAACAGGTTACAACCTAATTACGAGAAATAACAATATGAATTACACTTAATATTTTTCTTACACTAATATAAAATGATACTTATAATACGTATGACTAAATATTATTCTAGTAAGTATCGTACTTGAAATTATGTTACAAGTCACTGATAAGGAGTGTATGATATTAAGTGATTTTTCTACAATACAAATGAACAAAAGGTGCTGTCTGATATATCGAAATGTGTGCATGTTTTTTTTTCTTTTTTTAGATATTGAATGTGTTCGATACAGGCGAATGTTTATATTACTCTGTATTGGTTCTTGGACAGTGGAATATTATACGTTTCGGTCTTATTGACAGCGAAGGAACATATAGTTCAAATTCAGATGACAAATAAGGTCTATCAAAGATGTTATCAAATTATTTAATGTAATAACCTGCCTACTTTTCTCTAAAGTCTTTAAAGAAAAAGTTCCATTAATAAATTATGCTTAGCATTTTTAAAGGAAATGTGTAGTTTATGTTATCGTCAATCTCGCGATCAATAGCCACGGGACCTCCTTTTTACGTGGAATCCGAACTACTGGACATGACGTTTCACTTCGAAAATCTCACATCATTGACCGGGAACCGAACCTGGTCCGCTGTGGTGAGAGGCCAACAGCTTGACCACACCACTGGGCCACCACATTCCCGCTTAGCATATTTAGGATATACATTTGTCCTTTTGTATTCCAAGAATATAGGGAATTTATTTTTTATCGACTCAACTCTATAGTTAGCATTCGCACATCTTGGGTTCCAAACTATTGAGCCAAATTCAAGTCAACTTCATACGAATGCATTATACTGTACAATCTTTAGCAATGTACAGGTTCCTAAAATAAAATGTGCATCTTCTTATAAATCCCAGCATTTTGAATATATCTCAAAAATTCGATCAATACGGTGAGAAAAGGATAACTTTTTTTTTTCATAGTATAGCCTACCATAAACCTAGATGACTTGAGATCGGAACTACATAGGAAATGGTGGTGTTTTATATCAAAGTTTTCGTGTAAATGCAATCGGATGACACTTATAAATCGAAACAATTTGTTTTGTTCCAATTTATTGTTTCTTCATCTTTTGGAGCAGCATACAATCCCATAACGAATAAATGTATTTAAACGATTACACGACATTTGCAAATAATAATAATAATGATATATTGGCATCCCGGAGATGGTTAATTAAGATAAGATTACAGAGGCACAAGATTCGATCCCAGGGGAACACCAGAGGGTGAATGGAGCTTTTCTCTATGATACAAAGTGTTGCGTCTTACATACTGTAAGTATGATCCGTAATAGGACATTTTCGTAAGTTGTAGGCTACGTCATGGTTAACTCTACCAATAATCTGTATATATTACATCGACTCGTTATCCTTTAATTTAAACCAGATGACTCCTGATTCGTGAAAATTGGTTATTGTTGATCATCGAGGGATGAATCCGTGTTATGAATCGTGAATAAAATGGCATGTATGCCTGAATAATACATTAGGCCTATGTGTTCATGAAGTGTTTGCTCGTAAAGTTAGTTTGGGGCAAACTTAGTAGCTACCGGTACTGTTCGGTAGTTAAGAATTAGTGAAATCTTACCCGACTTGTGAATATGACTGACTTTAGTAAGTTTCCATTTCTCTGGAAATATCAAAGACTTGATCGATAAATTAAATTTAATATCAAGAGGATAAGTTAAGCCTCCGTGGCTTAGGCGGCAGCACGCCGGCCTCTCACCGCTGGGTCCGTGGTTCAAATCCCGGTCACTCCATGTGAGATCTGTGCTAGACAGAACGGAGGCAGACAGGTTTTTCTCCGGGTACTCCGGTTTTCCCTGTCAAAATGTGATTCCAGCAACACTCTCCACTATCATTTCATTTCATCTGTCATTCATTTAATCATTGCCCCAGAGGAGTGCGTCAGGCCTCGGCAGCCGGCACAGTTCATATCCTCGCCGCTAGATGGGGGCTTCATTCATTCCATTCCTGACCCGGTCGGAGACTGGAAGCAGGCTGTGGATTTTCATTTTTCATCAAGAGGATAAGCTATTTTTTTCCCGGATCGTTTTTTAACAAATATGGAAGAATAACCCTCTTGTGTCCCATATATTCATCGTAAGTATCGGAGTGAGAATGTCACTACGGGTTACCTCATAATAATTAAGATGTCAATTTCGAGATGACTTTCTAGGTTATCATGCGTTAAAATGTCATAGTTGGATCCATTTTGGCAATATACTGATGAGTAAGGCTAGGATTTTAATGTAATATCTATCATCATCATAGCAAACACTCATATCGAGTAGATTGGCCTTTCAATCCGGAAGTCTCTCATTGGTGAGTTCGGAGGTGACTATACAGCCCAATGCGGGAGGCACACGATTTGCCGCAGTGATGACAGATGGTTCCACGTGGGGCATCTGCGTTCCTTCCATTTCTTCTATGTAATATTACATTAAAAAATTTGAAATATGTAACATTGATTTAATTTTTATATAAATCATATACATTACACATGATATTGCTTGTAGATTCTTCATTTTATTCATTATATTTTTTGCAAAATAAAGGATGGTACACTAATTAATTAATTAAGTTCCGTATTTGTGTTTATAATGAAGCTGCGGTAAGAGTTGATGCTAGGATGAGTTTCTGGTCTAAGTTGTTACAGGAATAGGCTGAAATCTTTCACCACTACTACTGATTTTTAATATAGGCTATAATATTGTCTTTTGTAGCTTTTCAGTCGGTCAACACGACTGTGCCCAATGAATGGGCGGGGTACAAGATATAAATATGTAAATACACTCCTGGAAAAAGTTACATGTATTAGTTAATTATCACAATTGCCCCATATAATTGCACCATATTTGTTCATGAATAGTGATGTGATGATCGTGGGAAACGGATCTTAGTTTTCTTTCCCTTGAGCAACTGAATTTGTAGTTTCTGGACATTTTTTGGTTGTTGATGAGGAAAAGGCAATGCGAAAGGAAGAGCTGAAGCAACTCAGTCCTGATAATAATATGCTATAGCTTATCGTTGAAGTTAATCCTGTGTGATGAGAAATGTAATTTCAAAAAAGGTATTCTACATTTTTTTAAATATCGCCTTTGTTAAGAATAAAAGAAAAAATAACTTGTCATGGTTACTTACAAAAACACGTAAATATAATTCTAGGAAATAAACAGCAGTTTTTCAGCATACTACTAAGTTACAGGTATACTAGGAAGTAGGCTTCCTTACGTATCTTTTCCATGTTATCGTAAACACGATGAGTTATATTTTGAAATATTCAAACAGAAGTGTTGAAAATTTACTTTTCAACTCTTTTCAGGAATTAGTTTAGTCTGAAGGATTCTTTATCACAATTAAGGTTATTATGAAGATAAAACAAAAGTTCGGTGCTTTTCAGTCGGTCAACACGAATTTACCCAAAAGATTTGTAAATTTTTCAGGATTAGGGTATAATCCAACTCTTTTGGGTACATTCGTGTTGACCGACCGACCGAAAAGCACCAAACTTTTGTTTACTAAGGGAACACTGAAAAATGGCTTCAAACCCCATAATGTCAGTATGAAGATGTTTATGAAAGTAAATGATTGAATATACACAATCTAATTGAGCATGAGCAACAACAACGACGGCGTGAAACCTTATTGTGTTTCGGTTTCGAACTTCGCAACATAGGCAGTTTTATGTAAGGAAGGTCTGTAAGGAAATGGTAGAGCTTGAAGAATAACATTTTATTTCTTTCTGCGTTATCACATTCTGCATAACATACTGTTTTAAAGACCATCTCGTGGTGTAGCGTTCTTGTGTGTGACCCCCGGATGCAAGGCCTTAGAGAGTGGTGATGGGCCCTGGGGCTGGAGAATCCTGCACTCCCTCACCTCTATTGCCAAATTATGTAATATTAATTTATAATCCTCCTAAATAAGCAGAAACTGATAGTAATTTTAGAAATAATAATAATAATAATAATAGTATTAATAGAAGCCGCCGGTGGTAGAGAGTTCAACATGTGCTCCTCCCCCCTCCCTCCCCCCCTCCCCCCCCCCACATGCAAGATCCGGAAAATATTTTAATTATTATTATTAATAATAATAATAATAGTAATAAGACGGCTGAGGTGGGATTCAAACCCACGCTCTCTCGATACCAGCGTGGTACGAGGTAGTGCGTTAGTGTGTATATTTGGGATTCAGATGAGGATTGTGAAGGAGTCGGCTGCATTTGTCTGGAGTAGAAGTGATGATAATAATAATAATAAAAATAATAATAATAATAATAATAATAGTAATAATAATGTTATTGCTTTACGTCCCTTTAAACATCTGCGGCTTTAGGAGAGGCCGGGGTTTTGAAGTTTGCCCCAAAGGGGATCTTTAACCTGCCAGTAAATTCACTGACACGGCTCCCTAGCATTTGTGCTGTGCCAGGATTCGATCCTGCAATCTTGGGCACAGCAAGTAAGAACGTTACCCCTGAGCCACGCAGCCAGAGTAGAAGTGAGAAACCACGGAAAACCACTTCCAAGATGGCTGAGATGGGAATCGAAACCACATCTTTTCAGTTATGCCTCACGGGGCATTCCAGCCCTCAGACAAGAATGAATCGAATTTCTTGTCGGCGCCGGGAATCGAACCCGAACCTCCGGGGCGACAGCCAAGAATACTAGCCGCTACATCACGAGGAACGCCAAGGATATTTCAGTCACTTGTGAATTCCGTAATCCGTAGTTTAACTATTAGCTTATCTATAGCAAAATATTTCGGCCATTCAATTGGAAGTACCGTAGCCTATACAGACTATCACTTCGAACTTCCTGGTCTCGATATTCGTGAGGCACATTGCCACGAGATTGCATTTCCCCGTGTCGGACCCCGGAGCAGTTTGAACTTTCTCGCACGCGCGACCTTGAACCACCCCTCACAGTAGGGGGTAATCCGTGCTGATACCTATGTACGGGCCATGCAACTACTAGGGGAGAGCGACTACAACGAAACTAGTGGCAACGTTTTGAAATGAAAGGTGAAATAGGAACTGACTCCGGCCGCCTCTTAAATCTGAACCTCCGACAAAGATTGTCTCGAATCTATGTCTGGTCGACACTCTTGTATAGTATGGAGGTTTGGACTTTGAAGGTCAACACCATGAAACGATTAGAGGCCTTCGAAATTAGGATTCATAGACGAATGCTTAAAATATCTTGGTCTGATAGAGTTAATAACAGAGATGTCCTCAGAAGAGCAAAATGAGGTCTTCAGCTTCTGTCTACCATTAAGTATCGAAAAACTGCCTATTTGGGTCATTTACTTAGAGGCCAAAAATATCAGTTGCATCGATTAATACTACAAGGCAAAATAGACGGCAGACAAGGGCGTGGCAGAAGACAGATGTCCTGGCTTCAGAATATCGAGGAGTGGTCGGTCATGGATTCGATCTGTTGAAGAATTGTTCCGGCTTGCGGTGGACAAAGGTGCCTTTTCCATGATGATCGCCAACGTTTGGGGGACCAAACACGGTACTTGAAGAAGAAGAAAAGAAGAAGAAGAAGAATTTGTCCGATAACCTGCCTGATTGAGGTGCCATCATCTTGGATGTTTTAAAAATTAAGTTAAAAATATACGTCATAGTGTAAGTTCAATATATATATATATATGTTTCACCAAGTTTCGTTGTTATTGCTGTTGCTGCTGATGATTCATTAAGAGACTTTGTGACATCATGGTGATATAACCCCGTGTAAATGGATTGTGTGAAGGGTATGCCTGATATCCTGTGTGAGTGTGATGGCTGTAGGCCTAATTGAGTATTTATAATTGGGGCAATTATTTTGATATGACATGGTCGTGGCCTTTATAGGTAACATCCCAACATTCACTAGGGGTAGAAGTTTTTGTTGCTGTTGTTCATTTTTAGGGGCTGTGACATCGTGGTCATATAGCCCTGTGTAGTTTTGTGTGTGTATTTGTGAATTGGAGATAGGATTGGAAAGGAGGCAGTCCTGGCCTTAAGTTAGGATTCATTCAGTAATTTGCTTGAAGTAGAAGTATACAACCACGGAAAACATTTTCCAGGATGGCTGATGTGGGAATCGAACCTTCTTCTTATTCTTCCTCTTCTTAGTTTCGCCTTATGAGGCTGAGTGTACCCTATTCCAGCACTCACACCAGAAGGTAGAAGTAGAAAACCAAAGAATATCACCTCTCAGATGGTAGGAACTGATCCCACCTCTTCTGAGAGGGTACTGTATGTGTTCGATTTCCACCTCACCCATTTTAGAAGCGGACTTTTGTGGTTTCCTATATCTACTCGAGGCAGTTTCCGGCATGGTTCCTGAATTAAGACCATGTTGTCTTCTTCCCAATCATAGGCTCAACTAGAAAATAATACTCACTGTAAAACAGAAACCTCAATTTCACAGGTTATCTGACAAATTCTACACACAACCAGGTTGATGATCATGACGTCCAAGCCCGTGAATGAAACAACAAGATATAGAAGTGAGAAACAGTTCTTAGAATTACTTGGAGAGACAGAGCCATCAGTATCACAGGAGAAGGGCAGTGGCCTTTTCTTTATGACATAAGATATGTTTCGTGGCGTAGTGGCCAACACTTTTGGTTGTCACCGGGGGGGGATCCAGGTTCGATTCCCAGCTCAGCCAAGAAATTTAATTCTGGCCTGAGTGCTGCAATGTGGTATACTCAGTCTCGTAAGGCAGAACTGAGCTGAGCTGAGCTTGATTCCCAAATCAGTCGTCACTGAAGTGATTCACCGTGGTTGACTGCTTCTACTCCGGGCAAATACCGGGATGTCTCCGAACTTAAGGCCACATTTGCCTTCGTCTCAATCCTCACCTGAATTAAAAATGCACACACTACTACAGATACCACAGTAAAAAAGGTTATGAGACAAATTCTACGCACACCCATGTACACGAGGCCAAATGACAACGATGTCCAAGACCTTGAAATGAAATAACAACACAAATTCCATTTAAAGATTGGGAGGGGACACGGGGCAATGCCCTTTTCTTTATAACATAATGGAGCATTAAACGCTTCTCTCTCCTAGTTGGTGCCTATGATTAGAGCCCTGCACGGATAAACAAAACGTTATCCGCAACTGCCCCACATCCGTACGACTGTTACACGCATCCGCCCCGCATCCGCAGGACTTTTTTCCGTATTCCCAAGTTTCTTATCCGAATCTACTGCCATTTCAATAATATTTTTAATTAGATAAAGCATAAATTACTAAAGCAACATATTTATACATTTGAGGAAAAAGTCGTTCCCTTAGACTTTGTATGTCATGGTACTATGTCCAAATGAATGATAAGCAGCCAGAATGTTACCCATTTCTGTTCGGAATGTTAATTATGCTCAATGACATAATTTGAATGAGATTATCTTAAATCATCATCTTACATTTGTCATAAAACATAATGGAAAAATATGATATGTCATAATAAACATTTTGGTCCTAGTAATGATATTAAGCCTAAACAAGTTCGGATTGTATTCGAAAAACTATCTGCAAATTTACTCCAAACATTATCCACACCTTATCCACTCTCCGCACAGCCATGCAAACTATATTCGCATGGCGAAAAATTTTGCGGATATCCGCATCCGCCCAGGGCTTTACCTATGATCAGCTAAGCAACAACGAATACTATGTCAAGAGTTTAGGGCAGTGCCCTTTTTTTTTGTAACGTGAGGGGTATAAAGTGCCGATCCCACCAAAGCAACAACAATAATTGATCTGTTACAAGCGTGGAGGGACAGTGCCCCTCATATCTCGCATCCCGCAGAGGAGCTGACTCCACCACGAGATTGCGCGATCCACTCTCTCCATGTTGCCCAATGCCGATGCTTTCCCCATCAGTGAGTACACAGGATATGAGAAATAATCTACACAAAGCAAATTGCAAGTCTCTCTTCAATGAGAGCGAAGGTCATGTAACCTCAATTCAAATTTAGAACATTGATTCAACGAAACGGCCATACATACAGTATACTCTCCTCATGTATGGCACAGGGCCGTGCAGTATGACCCAACTCATCCTAATTACTCAGTCCCTCCTCCACGGAGATGTTATTTTAGATCGCAACCAATCTCCACTCCCACGCTTACTGACACCCACAACATAAGTGCCGAGCTCTGGAGAAGATTGACGGGTGCAGAAAGGAGATCAGTGAGAACGAGTAGGTAAAGTGGAAAATACAAACTGCAGGAATCCCACGGGTATACTCGTACAGTAGGCACCAGTGGGTAAGGCACTTCTTCTTCAAATGATAAATCAAGAGGCACCATCCACTCGCGTAACTCTCATAAGGAGCCTGACCATACATTCATTCATTCATTCATTCATCCATCCATTCGTCTTCTTCTTGTTCTTCTTCTTCTTCTTCCGTATGGGCCAACTACGGACCACGATATTCATCTATTTTGCATGGAGTGGGTCTTGATGTTTGCCCAGTAGTCACGCATCCTCTGTCTGTGTTGTTCCTTTCTTTCTACTTCCTTGGTTTTTTTTTCTTGGAACTTCATTTGCCACTAATTATGACCGTTACTTTCCAGTGACACCGTTTCTAATAAGCTTTACCTTTCGGTAACGCCTTTACTAATAACCGTCACTTTACGCTAACGCCAGTAGTTATACAGGGAGCTGCAAAACTATCTGACGGTTTTTAAATTACAACAACACACACATTTTAAATGATACAAACTCTTTTATTACATATAACAGCAAGGTGTACATGTCAATTAATGGAAAACATGAAAGAACAATAGCTTTTAACTTATAAGATTTGAAGATAACGTCTTTCAAATGATGCCCATCTTTTGCCATGCGGCAAAAAGATCTGACGGTTTATGTCGTTGTACTGCTGAGCGAGTCGAAGAGGACGCGTTCCATCTCGTAACACAATTTTGTTATGGGTCGGTAATTTTAGAGCTACAGGTTCGGACTTAAAACGTACGTCGACAGGCCGTCCAAGGTCAGCCAGGACACCAGAAAATGTTGAGCGAGTGAGACAAGCTGTGGAAACCAGTCCACGGCGGCCGGCTCGTAAACAAGCTGCTGCTTTGCAAATGTCTGATCGAACAGTGAGACGAATATTGCGTTTCGATTTGCATTTTCATCCGTATAAAATGGTTATTGTCCAGCAGTTGAAGTATAATGACTATGCAAAGCTTCAGTGCAAGACTGGAAGAATGCATGGCAAATGATGGGCATCATTTGAAAGAAGTTATCTTCAATTCTTAAAAGTTAAAATCTATTGTTCTTTGATGTTTTCCATTAGTTGACATGTACACCTTGCTGTTATAGGTAATAAAAGAGTTTGTATCATTTACAATGTTTGTGTTGTGATTTAAAAACCGTCAGATCTTTTTGCCGCTCCCTGTACCTGTTGCTTTACGGTAACGACGTTACTTATAACCGATACTTTATGGTAACGCCGTTAATTAATTAATTCATTCATTCATTACTTCATTCAGACATTCATTCATTCGTTCATTCATTCATTAATTAATTCATTCAGACATTCATTCATTCAGGCATTCATTCAATCAATCATAGATTCAATAATTATTTCCTTCAATTAATTATTCAAGCAATCATCCATTCCTTCAAACATTCATTCAATTAATCATTGACTAAATAATCCAATCATTGACATTAACACTTATCAGTAGGGTTCGGATTCGAGCATATTTGCATATTTTTTCCTGAATAGTACACATTGAAAGAAGCCTTTCGGTGGTATTTTCACCTCTCTGGGACCAACAGAATTGAAATTTAACGAGCATATAAATACATAAAACCGCGGTTTTCAGAATAGAAGCATATAAATGCATATTCTTGTGGTTTTCGTCTAAATAGTTTGTTTTTCTTCGAATTCTCTCCCGAATTCGGGCCCTGACAATCCTTAAGGTTCGAAAACAGAAATAATTATTGAAAAGCCTATCTGGTGCGAATAATAGAACCGCAGGCGTTTAACCCTTTGTGAGGTCGTTCTCGTCATTGAAACTTTTATTGACTGATTTATCAAAAACATTCAAAACTGAAACCATAGAAAATTTCTTGTTGTACAGACCAATGCAGATCCTCTTCATTGACTCGCCTAATTCTGAACATTTTGTAAATGAACTTTTAAACTGTATCTTTTATAAGAGCACTTCTCTTATACATACTTGTAAAACTTGAATGCGAGTATATTGCAGTGTATCATACATACAATTAGAAAATAAAGCTCGTATTTAAATGTATGTTATTGTTTTTTTTTGTTTCACTTTCCTTTCTATAGTTTTTAACGGTGTTTTTCGAGCATATTCTGCATATTTAACCGCATATAATCGGAGTTTCGAGCATATCTATCGAGCATATAATGGGATTATAATGTTTTTTTCGAGCATACAATGGGTTTTTCGAGCATATCTATCGAGCAAAAAACACATGGTTTTCGAGCATATCTGGAGATTTTATCGAGCATATCGATCCGAGCCCTACTTTTCAGTCTGTCAACACGATTGTACCCAATTGCAATGGGTGTTTCCATAAACTTGAAAGAATTACAAGATATTATTAAACAAATTAGCGGCTTCGGTGGCGTAGTAGGTAGCATGCTGAGCTCCTGCGCCCAAGATCGCGGGGTCAAACTCGGCCGAAGTCGTCGGATTTTTTAAGAGCGTTAAAAGTCCCACAATGCCTTCCTTCAGAGGGGAAGTAAAGCCGGCGGTCCCATGTCATAGATTTATGTCATGTAAAAGAACCTTCCACTAACTATACTTGTGTGAAGCTAAATAATTCTTGGTTGGATTTCGTTGAAACGCTCTATCAAAGTTCCAACGTTCACCACTAGGTATCAGTGACATCTCGGTAGCGAAAGTTGTAACTACTTGAAATTGAACGAAGCTTGCAGCTCACCCCATGGGTGTCCGCTTGAAGCAGCTACAGTCTCTGGCGAGCTGAACATGTCCTCGGACACTCCCGGCACTAAAAGTCTTACGATAAATAAATAAAATTAAATAAATTCACCTGGATGACAAGTTACGATCATCATCAGATCATTGACACTTAGACCGTTAAATCTATGTCTACAAGTGAGTCGTTAATCCACTTGTGAATAAGGATCATGTTGTAAAATTCTTTAATAACTTTAGCCTATTTTACTTAATTTTGTTTTATTTTGTTTTGTTTAATATTATTATTATTATTATTATTATTATTATTATTATTATTATTATTATTATTATTATTATTATTATTTTTATTTTGTTTTGTTTTACTTCATTTCTTTTTATTAGGTTTTAAATTGTTTTTATTTTGTTTTTGTTATTGTTTTTAATTTGTTTTGTTTATTTTGTTTCAATTTATTTTGTATTGTTTTGTTTTATTTTGATTTTGTTTTGTTTATTTTGTTTTACTTTGTTTTGTTTTACTTTAATTTTCCAGAAAACAAACACAACAACAAAAAAACAAAGCAAAAAGCAAAATACAAAAACAACAAAAGCAGAAAACTAACACAAAATAAAAATAAAAAAACGAATAAAAAGCAAAATTCAAAAACAAAAGCAAAAGCAGAAAACAAAAAACAAGAAACATAAAGCAAAAAGCAAAATTTAAAAAAGCAAAAGCAGAAAACACAAAACCAAGAAAGAAAAGCAAAAAGAAAAAATCAAAATCAAAAGCACAAAGCAAACACAAAACCAAAAACCATAACCAAAAACACAAATGAAATGTACAAAACTACAAACGCAAAAGATACGTGAGGCAAAATCCAGAGAAACGTTTTTCATGAAAATGATTCTCTTTCACAAGTGGATTAAACGAGTTTTGTATCTTGACGACTCAAGTATGTGTGATAGTATTTACATTATGTACATTTATTTAGTTGCATCAGTTATTATTAACTTGCGCACCTTGTCAAGATTTGTTAGTTAAGATATTGTTAGTGGTTATTGACCTTCAAGTGTTCTTGTTTTTTGTTATCTGTGATTGTTAGTGAGTGGTCAGGTTGGAATTGAATATGAACTTAGCTTATTGTTTGAGCGATATGGGATCCGCTCTGTTGCAACTGCTACCACTTCCACCGGCTACACCGAACAGTCTCATCACATAACTCCACCATCTGAGTTGGCTCGTACGAACCGCTTCATTTAAAGTGTTCGTAACTTTTATCTGTACACTACAAGTACCCTCCTGCCACTACTCCCACCTATTTGTCCCAGAAATCATTCGTGCCACACTCATGTCAGTTAGCTCCAGCATATGTATTAGATAGACCACCTCATGGTGTAGCGAATAGCTTTCATAGCTGTCGTTCCCGGAGATCCATATTCGATTCTCAGCTCTGTTAGAAAAGAAAAAATCTGGAGTGAGCCTCGTGACGCAAAACTCAGAAGAGATGCGCGTTCGATTCCCACATCAGTCACCCTGGATGTGCTTTTCCGTGAATTCCCCATTTCTACTCCAGGAAAATGCTGGTATGGTTCCTAACTTAAGCCCATGGTCGCCGCCCCCCCCCCCCCCTATCCTATCCCCCATTTATAAGTACAACCATCACAATATCACAGGTTATTAAACAAATTTCACACACCCAAAAATACACAAGGAAAAGCACATCCGCTATGTCGCAGACCATTAAATAAGCAACAAGAATTATGTATGAAATATCCTGAAGATTAAACTAATCATTAGCAAATGAGATTTCTTATACAGTCGAAACTCTACATCTCGACATCTATTAGTCAAATTTTCGATAACTGTCAATACAGTAATTATTCCTTCAGGAACAAACTTTCTAATTTACATCTATTTTTCTCCTTATTTCGAATTGCTCGAATTTTCCGATATCTTGAAACCTCCTCCTCCTCCTCCTCCTCCTTCTTCTTCTTCTTCTTCTTCTTCTTCTTCTTCTTCTTCTTCTTCTTCTCCTTTGGGCCACCTATGGACCTCGGAGCTTGCGCTTTAGCTGCTGTCTGCCACCTCTAGTGTCTTTGGTAGATTGTATGGCGGCTACTTTTGTGCTGAAATGTTGAGGCTTTGTATTGGACCAGTAATCTTTCATTTTCTTGCGGAACTCTACCTTACGTACCTCGGTCCATTTCCTGGACGCACTGTGGTGAGCTTCTGTAATGCATGTGAGGAAAGGCCTGGTTTGAACTATCAGATGGTAGCGACTCCTGTCAGTTATTACGTCTTGCTGAATATTAAGTTGAGAAAGATCCTTCTCAATTTATTTGATTCACAAGGATCTCGTGGTTTTACCCTTCTTGGCTACCTTGAATATCTTATAAGACAGCCTGTGATGGTCCATTCTGTACAGGTGGGCGTAGAATGCCAGGCGTGTCCTTCTGATGACATCGGTGAGGATTTCCTGGTGTTTGTAGAGTTCACAATTTAGTTTGTATCTATCCCTGGCACTTAAACTTGTTGTTATTTATTTCGAACATTCACGTATTTCTACAGTAAAACTTGTTTCATACATCCCTGAATGTGGTTGAGGACTTTGTGGCGGACGTTCGTGCACACAAAATGAAGCAGTAGAAGAGGAAAGATTTCTCCAAGTCATGAAAAAGTAGGTAAAGGCGCGTCTGCATTTTCTATTGTTAAATTTAACTTACTTAGATAACCTTTTTTCCGTGGTTCCACATGTTTACTCCAGGCAAATGCTGGGATGGTTCCTAACACACGGCCACCTTCTTTCCAATCCAATCCCAAATTTTCTAATACACACACTAGAACACCCATCACAAAAACACAGATTATCACACAACGTTCACACACACTCACTATTCTCTGCGGCTTCGGTAGCGTAGTAGGTAGCAGGCGGATCAGCTGTGTTCATGATCGCGGGTTCAAATCCGGCTGAAGTCGTCGGATTTTTAAGAGCGTTAAAATCCTTCAATATGCCTTCCTTCGGAGGGGAAGTAAAGCCAGTGGTCCCATGGCATAGATTTATGGCATGTAAAAGATCCTTCCCCTAACTAAACTTGTGTGAAGCTACGTTTCTAGGTTAGATTTTGTTGAAACGCTCTATCAAAGTTCCTACGTTCACCACTAGGTGTCAGTGATATCTGGTAGCGAAAGTTGGAACTACTTGAAATTGAACGGAACTTGTAGCTCACCCCATGGGTGTCCGCTTGAAGCAGCTACAGCCTCTGGCGAGCCGAACATGTCATCGGGCACTCCCGGCACTAAAAGCCATACGCAAAATAAAATAAATAAATAAATAAATAAATAAATAAATAAATAAATAAATAAATAAATAAATAAATAAATAAATAAATAAATAAATAAATAATACACCCATCGCAAAACGCAGATTATTACACAACTTTCACACACACACACACACACACATTACCCTGGTCATTAGCAGAGAAGGCCGCAGTGCTAACTGCTAATAGGGGATCACGGACGCGTCTCGTTCACAAAAACGAGGCTTGCAAGCTCTCATTACCAACTTCTATTTTTATTACCTTGATTTAGACAACTATGGTGTAGCCTATATACAGAATTTTTCGACCAGTACAGTATATCACAATTTCAAGAAGTTTGCTCTTATCTCGATAAGTCGAATTTATTTTATATCCCCCAACGATTCGAGATATCAAGTTTGTTGAACTCCTACCTAAATTACGCACAGTAACCAACGGTCCATGTTCCAATAGAATAGTTTGAGAAATACTGGACAAGCCTATATACTCGTACTTACACAGTTAGGCCTACTGGAAGTCACGTTTCATTTTTTGGGGCGGAGTGGTGCAGTAGTCAAGCAGCCTGCCTCTCCCCAAGACGGACTGGGTTCGATTACCGGCCAATGCATGTCAGGTTTTCAAGGTGAAATATCACGTCCTGTGGTTCGATTTCCACGTAAAAATGGAGGTCCTGTGGCTCAAGATCGCGAGATTAACGGTCACGTGAAACTACAAGCTTCATGATTCGCTCTATTCTTCTCCACAGGTTGCGGACCACCAGCTGCGAGTCGCACCAATCAGACCAGAGTGCTAGAGGTATTACTAAACTAGGCGTGGCATCAACAACCGTGGCGTAGAAAATCAATTACTTTAACTATTTTTGAGTCTGCACACTGGAGCTATAGCTCGCGTGATCATCCTTCGTTTTTCGTCCTACATCGTGTGTCCATAGGCAATGAAATATTCCATCATTCTGTACATTGAACTACCTACCGCATCACGAAAATAGAAACCAGGCACAGACACGAAGAAAATTCAACTCCGTGCTCGTTTAATAATATATTGTATTTGAGAAATGCAAGCAGTGGTTTAACTTCATTTCTTACATGTCATCAAATACAGGTAGCTGTTTACATGTCGAGTGAAACACTTCACTTTATTTAGCGTTCATGGTCAGATATAAGTTAATGATTTATAGAATGCAAATACATTTGCCATTGATAGCACAATTGTTTGTAGATATCCGTATTGATAGTTGAATTCAACGTTTAAATTATACGCCAATCAGTACTTACATAAATATATCTATATCTATACATGGTTCGACCTGACATTGAGTTCATCTTCAGCACAATTAAGAATACAATCAATTAAGAATGAAAATAAAATACTAGAGATGTACTTCAGTCTAATGATTGTTCGATATGAAAAATGTATTTAAAAATAAGTTAATGTGAAGCCCATTTTTATATTTTATTTACAATTAATATAACATTCTAACGATATCCATTCTTATTATTTTATTTCATTATTGCAATTACAATTAATCTAAAAAAAATTCATATCAAACAATCATAAGGCATAAATACATCTCGATTATTTTTTTTATTCTTAATTGATTTTTTCTTAATTGAGCTGAAGAAGACCTCAATGTCAGGTACAATAGATATATTTTTGTAAGTATTGATTAACGTATAATTTAAACTTGAATTAATGATTCATGTAAATTTCATTAGAAGGCTATGTATTGCAATGGGTACCATGTTGTGACTTCCAGAAATTCTTGACATATCTTCGCGTTTCACATCGCCCAGACCACAAAACCACCATCAGTTCAAATGTTTATACTGTATATAATTTACATATACCTTTTCTTGTGGACCGACTTGCTACCGTGATTTTGCACCAATCACATTCAAATTTATCCATGAAATATATTCATTTAAAATCTCGGTCAAGTTCGTTAACGCACGATATTGGACTTAGGGGGTGAAAATGGGCGGCCTTTTTCGAAAACGTGAAATATCGCTATAACAATCGTAGTATGTGAAAAATAGAATCCATTCAAGCTTCATTCTATTCTTCGGATACGTGCCAAAAACTTATCTCCATACATATTTTTTGATGGCACCAACTCTAGACCAAAGGGGTGGGGAAAATGGAGTATTCAGAGAGATCACATCACATCTCCCTAAATAGACACAATATCAGAACCGTTTAAAAAGGTCAATACTTTTCTAAAAATAAATTATTTTTGATATATCCTACCCATACGCCGAGGGATTAGCAAAATATTTTTGAAATGTTAAGATGATGGGGCTTCCTGTATTCTGAACATGTGGCATTGGCTGATGGCATTGTCATCTTAGCCTACATATTAGATGATGGGGCTTCCTGTATGCTGAGCATGTGGCATTGGCTGATGGCATTGTCATCTTAGCCTACATATTAGATGATGGGGCTTCCTGTATGCTGAGCATGTGGCATTGGCTGATGGCATTGTCATCTTAGCCTACATATTAGATGATGGGGCTTCCTGTATGCTGAGCATGTGGCATTGGCTGATGGCATTGTCATCTTAGCCTACATATTAGATGATGGGGCTTCCTGTATGCTGAACATGTGGCATTGGCTGATGGCATTGTCATCTTAGCCTACATATTAGATGATCGGGCTTCCTGTATGCTGAGCATGTGGCATTGGCTGATGGCATTGTCATCTTAGCCTACATATTAGATGATGGGGCTTCCTGTATGCTGAACATGTGGCATTGGCTGATGGCATTGTCATCTTAGCCTACATATTAGATGATCGGGCTTCCTGTATGCTGAGCATGTGGCATTGGCTGATGGCATTGTCATCTTAGCCTACATATTAGATGATGGGGCTTCCTGTATGCTGAGCATGTGGCATTGGCTGATGGCATTGTCATCTTAGCCTACATATTAGATGATGGGGCTTCCTGTATGCTGAGCATGTGGCATTGGCTGATGGCATTGTCATCTTAGCCTACATATTAGATGATGGGGCTTCCTGTATGCTGAGCATGTGGCATTGGCTGATGGCATTGTCATCTTAGCCTACATATTAGATGATGGGGCTTCCTGTATGCTGAGCATGTGGCATTGGCTGATGGCATTGTCATCTTAGCCTACATATTAGATGATGGGGCTTCCTGTATGCTGAGCATGTGGCATTGGCTGATGGCATTGTCATCTTAGCCTACATATTATATGATGGGGCTTCCTGTATGCTGAACATGTGGCATTGGCTGATGGCATTGTCATCTTAGCCTACATATTAGATGATGGGGCTTCCTGTATGCTGAGCATGTGGCATTGGCTGATGGCATTGTCATCTTAGCCTACATATTAGATGATTTGAATGCGTTTTTAAATGGCATGGATTCTGTCTTGAGGAAAGAATGATGTAAATTAATTAATGTAAAACAAGAATTTTGGAATGCAGCCAAAAGAAATCAGAAACACCTATGGACGTCGAATTGGCAGGCGAAAAGCTAAAAGAAGTAGGAGACTTCTGTTACTTAGGAAGCAAAATAACCAGTGATGGACGAAGCTATGAGGATATGAAAAGCAGGTTACCACACGCAAGAGAAGCATTTCTACAGAAAAGGAATCTGTTGGCATCAAATATACAGGGTTATTCAAAATGATTGTCGGGGTTACAAAAAATCATAACACACATTGCAATTGACGTAGGAAGATGAATCGTGTCTTATTGTGTTCTGTAACTCAGAAAGTTTTTTTACATGCATTACAAATGCTCGATATGTGCGCCTCTGGTCACCCTACACACATCAACTCGAAAGTCCATCTCTTCCCACACACGCCCCAACATGTCACTGGTGATGGAGTCGAAGGTGGCTCGGATACGCTGCTTCAGTTGCAGAATAATCGCTGGTAAAGGAGGAACAAATTCCTGATCTTTGACATACCCCCACAGGAAGAAGTCACACGGTGTTAAGTCTGGTGACCTTGGTGGTCAGGATAAGAGCATCTGATCATGTTCCATTCCACGTCCAATCCATCGTCTTGGAAGTTATTGATTTAAAAATGCTCTAACATGCAGTTCCCTTCTGCCTCTTGTAGTCGATTTCTTAGGACTACGGAGATAAACATCCCTGATCCGATTCACGTCTGCTTCTGACACGCGGGGACGGCCAAGGCTTTTCCCTTTACACAAGCAATCGGTATTCACGAATTGCGCATACCATCTGCGAATAAAGTTTTCGCAGGGAGGGTCTTTCCCGAACGTCGTAGGAAAATGGCGCTGGACTCTGGTAACGGACCAGTTTGATGACATTCGAGAGTACAAAACGCCTTTTCTTTACCGCTCACCGCCATTTTGTCGTAGGAAAATGAGGCTGGACTCTGGTAACGGACCGGTTTGATGAAATTCGAGAGTACAAAACGCCTTCTCTTTCCCGCTGACCGCCATTTTGTCAAATACTGCTGTTACTGCCATCTGGTGGTTATACATGGTACTAAATCGATGTAGAACAATACTTTGAGAGTTAGTGTAACAGTTACTGTAACAATTACAATGGTAAGTTGTCCGCTGTTTCTACAAAAAATTCACGAAACCCCGACAATCATTTTGAATAACCCTGTAGTTTTAGGTATTAGGATTTCATTTTTGAAAGCCTTTGTCTGGAGCGTGGCGCTCTATGGAAGTGAAACTTGAACTGGTGGAGCAGCAGAAAAAAGGAGATTGATGCGTTTGAAATGTGGTGTTACAGGAGATATATGAAGATCAGATGAGTGTATAGGGCTGCAAATGAAGAGGAATTAACACGCATGGGAGAAGAGATATATTTCTGGAGACAGCTAATGAAGAGAAGAGATAGGTTGGTAGGACACATTCTAAGACACCCAGGAATAGCAAACATAGTTATGGAAGGAAGGGTCGAAGATAAGAACTGTAGGGGTAGACCAAGGTTAGAATATGTTAAACAGATAGCTTTTGATGTAGGGTGTGGTAACTATGGAACGATTAGCTCAGGACAGGGTAGCATAGAGGGCTGCATCAAACTAGTCAAAAGACTGAAGATTCAAACAACAACAACAACAACAAAAACATGTAGACATTTTGTACGTATACAATAATTGGCAAATTTAGTGACTTAGATAGATTTTTCTTTGTCAGGTGAAAACTATCTCGGCCTACCGGTGTGTCGAGGGGGATTAATTTTTGTTTACATATTCATTAAGAGAGAGACTTAATTTCTATTATTCTTTCGTTCATTCATTTTTATTTAAACTGTTCTTCCCTTCGGCGCGGCGTCCAGTTCAGATTACAAGCCTCATTTTGTGAACGAGTCGCCTCCATGATTCCCCAATAGCAGTTAGCTCTGCTGCCTTCTCTGCTCCTACCCCCTAGCAAATAATTTAACTTGGATCTGAACGTTTGCTTCACGGTCAGATTATATGGGCGGGAGAGATCACGTTAACAAAATTAGGCCCTAAAATTCAAGAAACAACCTTAACTAAGTATTCCTTTATAAACAGGGGTATTGAAACAAGGATCGAGTTACCTGTAGTAGTCTTAGAACCGTTCCGTAACAGTTTAAAATTTTCAGGAATCACAGAGATATTATTGAGAGCAATTGAGATATCTGTAAATATCTTGTTACCACCAGAGTTTTCCTAACTGAAACAGTACCTATTTAATAAGCAAGTAGTTCCGTGAGGAACTAAATTGCCTATTTTCATATATCCTAATTATGTTAATGACCTCTATTAACATACGTACAACATTTCAGTTTGATTTCTGAAATAGATTCGTAGATATTGAGAACTGTCAAAATATTTCGGATGGCCGCTATGTTGGATTTTTATAAATGCAGGCCGTAGAGTTATGTACTATTAGATGAAGATTATTGCGTAGGTTTATTATTCAAACTTCAATCGCATGATTAGGACACGGGATATAAACAAGAGATTTTAAAATTTCGCACAGCCGCCATCTTGAGTTTATGAAAACAATTGAAATAAATTAGATCTCAGTGGATTCAAATTTGTGTAAGCATATATCGTAACACGTTTCACTGCGCTCGGATGGTTCGACCGCGAGAAACGTTCATTTCAATGATTACATTTCGCGTCGCCACCATATTGCATTTCTGCTTCTCAGGTTATTCAAAGTCCCATAGGTGAACTAATGTTATTAGCCTTTATCAACATACAAAATTTCAGTTAGATTGCTGACATAGATTGATAGATATTGAGAACCGTCTATTTAAATGATTCAAATCCGCTTGGCCTCCATGTTCGTTTTGTACGTAACAGGTTTCTGAAAGTTACATACTGTAGGTGACCTTCTAGTAATGTCCTTTATCACCATACACAATTTCACATACACACACACACACACACGAAAAAAGATGATCTCATAATCCTATTTCTTTCATAAATGAAAATAGACTTAAAATATAATCCCTAAACCTGAAAAATAATACATGAAGGTAATAGATAAATTCCCCTGGATGACCAGTTTCGATCGTCAAGCGATCATCATGAGTTCCATTACACTTACGCCATTAAATCTATGTCTACAAGTATGTGGGTGGTGCTATTTGCAATGTATACATTTATTTACGAAGTAGTTATAGCAGTGTTATAAACTTGTGCAATTTGCCAAGATTTGTTGCTTATATGTGATTTTTGACGTGACAACGTCAAATAAATTGTTGGAATACAATGACGTTCGTGAAAAAGTGTTACAGTGAAAGGTGATGATATCGTTCAATCTCTCTTCTGCTGCAACGCGCTCTCTTTCTCTCTCTTCTGTTGCTGCGCTCGAGTTTCGCTACTGTCATTTTTGGATGTCACGGGCGAACATCTAGATGAATTTTGATGGGGTTTTCACCATTCTGTAAAGGATATCTTGAAGAAGATTTCTGTACAAACTAATTTATTTATGATCAAAGGAAGCCGAGCAGTAACGATTTCAATGAAAAAGTCGAAAAAACACATGGCATACGTGCACTTTTTAAGCTTACTCTGGGCAAACCGTTAAAAATATCTATATACTATGAGTGTAAGAATTGTTCAGCATGAAAAGTTCTACAAATAAGTCCGTGGGAGCATATCTCTATCTTCAATACATCGCCCACTATAAGTGATTTTAGGTTTTTATTTCTTCCAAAAATCTCCGTTCAAATACTGAGGCGACAGTTTACGAGCTGCCTAGGGGCGAGTCTATCACCCCAGTTACAGTATAGCTACCGGGCGAACATATTACCCCAGATATAGCCAGCAGCAAGCCATCGGTCGAATCGTGTTGAGTTAAAACTTCAGAGAAGAGTGGTTGCGTTTGCAGTTTACCTGGATGTGCAACTCGGCCTTTCTTCATTTCGCATGTGAACTTTCCGTTTCGCAAAATACATAACTAAAATATATACGAAGCTGAAATTTCAAGAGTGACAGTTTAAATAAATCAGTCCGAGAAGACGTTGTCAAGCTCAAATATCGTCGTGCATCGTAGTTGCAGACACCCATAAATTTGTTTAGTGGTTATTGAACTGCAAGTTTACTTGTTTAGTGTGATTTTTAGTAAATTGTCAGGTTGGAATGGATATTGAACTTAGGTCGATATTTGAGTGATATGTGGTCCCTTCCCGTGCAGCTGCTACCCATTACACTGAACTTGTAGACATAGATTTAACGGCCTTTGTGTAAAGGATCTGATGATGATCGTTTGACGATCGAAACTGATTATCCAACTTTTTATTTTATTTTTAGGATTGTTAAAACACCCATAACAATTGGGTACAATTGTGTTGACCGACTGAAAAGCATTAAATCTCAAGTAACAGTTACTTGTAACGGCTTTATAAACAACAAGTTAATCCCTAACAAACTCATATGACTGTTTCTTTTAATGTGCTAACTGGCTGAAGAACAATAGAACAACCTTAACAGTGGCTTGATTTCTGAGCAGAGGACAAGTAAAATTTCTTACGTGCAGCCACGAATATTCTCATTAAAACTGAACGGGCCCAGGAGGATGGATTGAAACGTTCTAATGAGGTCCTGCTATTTGGAGAAGGAGGCCATCCACGTTCACCTCCGTATTGAATACATGAAGGGCAGGTATTGCCCGCAATATGATGAAAGTCTTATAATGTTAACACGCAAGCTCTAGTCTCCCGACAAGGTGAACGTGCCAGTCACTCTATTATTCAGTGACTTACTCGTGTCTGCAAAGTAAGGAGTGAGTAATAAGTGAGGAGATAGATGAAGATCAGATGAGTAGATAGGGCTACAAATGAAGAGGTATTAAGACGAATGGGAGAGGACATATGTTTCTGGCGAATGCTAATGAAGAGAAGAGATAGGTTGGTAGGACACATACTAAGACACCCAGGAATAGCAAACTTAGTTATGGAAGGAATGGTCGAGGACAAGAACTGTAGGGGTAGACCTAGGTTAGAATATGTTAAACTGATTGTCTCTGATGTAAGGTGTGGTTGCTATTCAGAGATGAAACGATTAGCTCACGACAGGGAGGAGGGAGCGCTGCATCAAAGCAGTCAAAAGACTGAAGACTCAACACATATTATTTATATACTTGTATGAGATGTGTTTTATTAAGACGGTGCACTAGTGTTAGCTGACTGAAAAGTGATTCTTATAGATTACTAGCCAACACTGAAAAGTTGCTTCTAATATTTCAATAGTGCATGGGTCCCAAGCCCCTAGTACAAATTACAAACAACAACGACAACAAATATTACACACACCCAAGTACACGTGGCTACATGAGCATGATGTTGCGAGCCGTTAACCCTTGATTTTTTGTTATTGATTCTTTAGGGACTTCGCGACATCGTGGTCATGTAGCCCCATATACTTGTGTGTGTGTAAAAGTTGTATGATAATCCTTGTCACTGTGATGTCTGTACCAGTGTATGTAATTGTAAACGAGGTAGGATTTAGGTAGGAAGCGGCCGTGGCCTTAAGTTAGGTATCATCCCGCCACTTGCATGGAGTAGAAGGACAAGCGACTTGAGGCATTTTAGATGTGGCTTACTGGAGAACGCTTTGAATGCCATGGACTGATAAAATTACAAACAATGACATTCTACACAAAATGAAGAAAGAAAAAGAAGTCCTTAAAACAGTAAAATGCAGAAAGCTACAATACTTAAGTCATGTAATGAGGAATGGATACAGGTATAAACTACTGCAGAACATTCTTCAAGGAAAGATTCCTAGTAAAAGAGGACGGGGAAGAAGAAGAACTTCTTGGCTTCGAAACTTAAGAACATGTACTTCACACACGAGTGAAGAACAACTCAGAACAACCAAAACTGACATAACTATGATGGTCACCAACATCCGGAACGTATAGGCACAAGAAGAGAAGAAGAAGGAGGAATCCACGGTATACCACTTCCAGGATGGGTGAGGTGAGTAATCGAACCCGCCTCTTCTCAGTTTTGCGTCACGAGGCTGAGTGTACCCTGTTGCAGCCCTCAGACAAGAATTAAATTTATGGGAAGAGCTGGGAATCGAACCCGGGTGTCCGAGGTTGCAGCCAAGAATGCTAGCCACTACCTAACGGAATAGTCTACAGTTACGTAAGTAGCTAGGTGGGGAGTTGACCCCACCCCAAAGAGTGTTGAGATATCTAGGGGTATAAACTTTCTAACACATGTGTTGCACAACTAACTTACTATTCATTTATTTTTAGGGTTATTCTTATTGCCTCTCTAGGATATTGGAGTAAACAAAGAAAAATTGTAGCTTTTTGAAAACTTGTTCACGTTTTAGTATTTCTTTGTGGCAGTTTTTTTTGTTTTAAATATTTTACGCAGTTCTGTTTAAAATTGGAAATTCTTGACGTAATTTTAGCTATGATTTACAAACTTTAAGAACCCATTTGAATTTCACTGAACGTTTGTTAAAAAGTAGAAAACTTGTCGAAAAGAAAGGAAAGAGTAAAATGTTTAATATTTAAAATTCGGTTTTTTTTTTTGCTCCACTGATTTTTTTAAATATCACTAAATAGGATCTAGTTATTATGAATACAATATATTCATGACACTATTGCACAATCAGTTCCAAAGTTACTTACTTTTTCGAACAAACAAATTTGTCCACGGTTGAACCATGGATATAATCGATTAAAACTTTTATTATATTTGAATTTCAGCCGATAGCCATAGCAGAGCATTTCAATTGAACGCCCGTAGGCTCCCCAACAAGTTCAATTTCAAGTAGTTCCAACTTTGGCTACCAGACGCCACTGTCACTGACACCCAGTGACGAACGTTGGACCTTGATAGAGCGTTTCTAACTAAATAACCTTCAAATTTTGGCTACACACTACCAGTTGTGGTAGGTTATTTTGCATGCCATAAATTTATGATATGGACCGCTGGCTTTACGTCCCCTCCGAAGGAAGGCATACTGAAGGATTTTAACGCTCTTAAAAATCCTTACG
The DNA here is from genome assembly GCA_946902985.2 of Meconema thalassinum. NCBI lineage: Eukaryota > Metazoa > Arthropoda > Insecta > Orthoptera > Tettigoniidae > Meconema > Meconema thalassinum. Next base: position 1,846,503,557 of record OX336388.2, on the reverse strand, counting down.
ACTTCGTCCGGTTTTAAACCCGCGATCTTGGCATAGCAGTTCAGCATGCTACCGACTACGCCACCGAAGTCATTTTAATACTTTTAGGTGAGTTGATAGTTGGGATGTAGACAGCATTTCTGCGTCAACAAACGATTATGTTATTATATAATACGCTAAGGTGTATGTTTCACAAAACTCAAGCTCCTAAACCAGAAGGAGTTAGAAGGTGTGGTTAGTACCAAAATATTCCAAATTGTCTCAATAGTACAGGAAAAATCTTGCATTTCTTGAAACGTCAACGGAAATATATTTATTTGTTTAAAAAGTGCTGTTGTAAATAAACAAGATGATAGCCCGTGGCAGTACTGTGTTGCGTACAGCCCGCTTAGCACTAGAGCCGGGTGGGTAGTCTGTAAACATGGGGCGCACACAACCCATTATGCGAGAGTTCTTGCACGGGGTCGCTAGTAGCACATAAACCAATAATGGTCTGTTAAGTAGACTACAACAATGAGATGTATTTATTTTATTTTCCGGGTCCGAATCAAATTACATTTTGCCAGTAAGTAGCAACAGATACAGCATTAGTATTTGCAGCCATAAGATCGTCTAACAATGAATACTTTCAAACGACCATGTCTCGTAGGAAGGTACTACACCTGCCAACAGTATGACCGACTTAGGAACAATCAAATTCAATGAATTCCAGCACTGGGGTCATGCGAGCACCTCACATAACCACTATAGCGTTAAATATGAACTAACAACAACAATTAGGCACCCGCAGACATTGGGACAATCAGGCTTGTCTGATTTTCTAGTTTTACTCGACGGATGTAACTGCTGCTAGGGAAGCAACAATATTCCTTAATTTCAATTCTATGATTATTTCCGTTGTCTTGTTGGAGCTTCAATGCAAACATTACGACGATATCCACAACAAGCACTACAGAAAGACTTGTGTGTTGAGTTTATGTCCACTTCATTGAAAGGGGGTTGCAATAATGTCATGTCTCGGGGACGGGGAGGTTCTAGCAGTAAATTAATGAAGCTCTGATCACGCTACTGTTGGTTTCCAGGAATAATTCCCAGTTGAAATCAATTCTAGGGTTCTGGGTTAAATAGCTGGAATTGGCAACGCCGATGGCAGAATACATTTACAACCCGAGCATGGAGTGCCATACAGTTTTAGGGCTACTAACCTGCCTATCTATAGTTCAATATGTCACCCAGGACGGCCAATAAATTGGGGCAGATGACCTCGTAGTTTCACCCCTTAAAACAACAATAACTAATTAACAAACTAACGACCAATGAAATGGAAAGGAAGGAAGCTTGTAGTTTTACGTGACCGTTAATCGTGCGATCATGAGACACGAGACCTCCTCTTTACGGGGAATCTGAACCACAGGACATGGCATTTCACATCGAAATTCTCACATGCATTGATCGGGAATCGAACACGATCCACCTTGGTGAGAGGCCAACCGCTGCGCTATCACGCCCACCGATGGCCAAGAATTCTGGACTCGGGGGGTAGATTGATTTTTATCCCATTGGCCAAATTTGAACTGGAATTCTGTATCATAGAAACGACTTTCAAGAATAACTCGTATTACAAGACCTTTGGCCACTGATATTATGGTAATTCCGCGGACCCTTTTCCAAAAACAGCACTTCACAATAACACGATAACTAAGAATATCAAATTGACAGTTTATTTATATCAGCCCTATCAATTTATACGTTTCAGTCAGTCAGCACGCCTTTACTCAATTACATTAGGGAGGGTAACTACTGGATATATACCGGTATAGCACTTTCCAGAAAAAATACATGTATTAATTATATTCACTGATACATGGGGAAATTTAGTAATACGTGTTTCGACCAACACGCAGTCATCATCAGATCCTAATCACTAGGGTTGAAATTTAACCCAATGAGTGCTACGCCTGACTATGGACGGTGCATGAGAACGTTTATTGTTTTCATATTTCTCATTTTTTTGTTGAAAGCCGAGTCAATCTCTGGCATGTTCTGCCATCTGTTGGACATCGTTCAGTACTATTTGAGTTTTATATTTTTCCTTCCGTAAGTAGGCCTACAGTAACTAACAGAGCATTTTTAGACGTATGTCCTCTACAGCTGGAGTTCATATGTGATATAAACAAGCATGATAGAATAACAAACCGAGTACTTCACAGCACATTGTGATTTTAGATCAAATAATCCTTCAATTATTAACCACCAGCGAGAAGCAACAAGTATTAGTTGTCTACTGATTATAGGAAATATTTTTATATTGAGCCATTTACCTGGTATGGAGATTATGGAAGAGTTAACATAAAAATATTAATTTCAATTTGTTTCAAAATGAAAATTAATATAAACGTATAAACGTAGGAGTTTTAATTTGCATTTAGATTAATAAAGACCCACCACCTAAATAAGTTACAAATTACGGCTTCCTAAAGTATTTTGAATATGCAATAGAAATAACTCAGCACTGAGGAAGCAAACTGCCAACTGGTAAGACCACTCTTAAAAGGTTAAAATTATACAAATATGTCTCGCTATACTTTGTATAATCACAAGCGTAACATATAGGGGAGACTTATTTAAATCCGTAATATTAAGGGGTTGATGGTAAACATGATAAATTGGTTTCCAAACAATTAACCTAGAAATTAAATTACTACATACCCTATTTGTTACAAATGTATGTCTTAAAACTTCATCTGGCGTGTATTGTTTACATCAATCGATAACACTTTCAATGAAATATGAATTTGATAACATCTTAGTTTCTTTTTATACTAGTGGTACTAGTGCTATATCTGCGATACCTTGTCTAAATCTACCATATAATAATCACAAATATGTGCTTCATTACTACCAGTACCTCATAAATGAATCACCGAAATACAATAGATTTTATAAATACTTCACAAGCACAGGTAACCACCAGGTGGTAGCATTTGTCATTTCGAAATGCACAGTAAATATAAACTAAATAATTGACTCAACACAACTTGTGAGATGAACACGTCTCTTGCGCAGAGAAGATATATTTCAAGTGCCGCAGAATTAACCGTAGCACGCAGTTAGCACGTCTTCTCGCTATGGCTTTTTCTGATGATTATCTATCTATCTATATATTTAAAACAGTAAGGTGATTTTTGTTACCACGAGATTGAGAGAACGACAGAACCGATTTACTTCGTAGAGCACTCCAACGAAAGCTCTTGGCCTCTAGATTTGCAGAGTGTCTATAAAATAAACAAATATATTACGGTATATTTTTGAATTAATATAGAAAATAGCAGAATTCTTGCCACTCACGCATGCGCACAATCCGCCTGGGCTCATGACAAAATGGCGGTGAGAAGTCCATTAAAATGTAAGTTATTTAATAAGCTTGCATGTAATTGAAAACATACATTAACCAAGTTCTGACAATAAAATATAATAACAGTATGAACGTATACAAATGTGCAACATTGATTTATTTGGATAATGAAATGGATTATTTCCTTCAGACAGCGGCTTTTAATGATAAAGAACGGCTGCATCTCCTATTGACCAAGAGTGCGCGAGTAGCGATGTGGTTAAGGCGACACACTGTGGTTCCTAGGTTCACCGGTTCGATCCCACCCCTCGCCGATATTTTTTTTTTTTTTACCACTGAAATATTGTTTAATCAAGGAGTATTAATAAGGTTTTATGTCTCTTAAAGATACATATTTCTACATTCCCTCTCGGTATATTTTTGAATTAATATAGAAAATAGCAGAATTCTTTCCCCTCACGCATGCGCACAATCCGCCTGAGGTCATGACAAAATGGCGGTGAGAATTCCATTAAAATGTAAGTTATTTAATAAGCTTCCATGTAATTGAAAACATACATTAACCAAGTTCTAGCAATAAAATATAATAACAGTATGAACGTATACGAATGTGCAACATTGATTTATTTGGATAATGAAATGGATTATTTCCTTCAGACAGCAGCTTTTGAAGATAATGAATGGCTGCGTCTGCTGCTAAACAAGATCGTTCGAGTAGCTATATGGTTAAGGCGACAGACTGTGGTTTCTAAGTTCGCCGGTTCGATCCCAGCCCTCGCCGATATATGTATTTTTTTTTAACCATTGAAATATTGTTTAATCAAGGAGTATTAGTAAGGTTTTATGTCTGTAAAAGATACATATTTCTACATTCCCTCTCAATACGTTTTATTTCCGTTTTACCATTGCATTACAGCATGTGATCAAAAGAGCAAACTGTTGTCCTCAGTACGCCGTTTAAATATCTGCAATCAGTTCCTATAACTGACAACAGATGCCAGGACATCGCCCATATAGTTCCAGTAACTGACAGCAGATGGCAGCACCATTGCATCGATATATTTTAAACCCAAGACATGGCACGTTTTCACGTGATGGAGAATTATAAAGGAGGGGAATATTTAAGAAGGGAAATTTTGAGGAACATTAACCGACAGTTGAATGTGTAGGCTATGTTGTTTATGTACCTTAATATTGCAATTTCTTCCCAATGATTCGGTGGTCAAGTTATTAGCGTCCTAGACTAAAAGTTATAATTATGCATCGTCGATATACTCTTAAATTATTAAAGAAAAAAGTAGTTTTCCAGGCACTCGCGCGTGTCCACAATTGCTTTCGCCATAAGAGACACTTGGCAAACATAATTCTTTTGAAGGGCTCCGACATTGTGGTCAATCAGCCCCGTGTACTTGGGTGAGTATGTGTGAAATTTTCTCTCATAACCTGTGTTATTGTGATGGCTGCATTACTGTGTGTATTTATAATTAAGGTGGTAAATGGCAAGGAGACGGCCAAGGCCTTAAGTTAGGAACCATCCCGGTATTTGCCTTAAGTGGAAGTGGGAAACCACGGAAAACCACATCCAAGATTGTCGAGGTGGGAATTAAACCTTTCTCTTCTTAGTTATACCTCAAGAGACTGAATGTGCCCCGTTTTTGCCCTCAGACCAGAATTCAATTTCTTGGCAGAGCAGGAAATGTAACCCGGGTCTCCGGGGCGATAGACAAGAATAGGTGGGCCTCCATGTGTTAATACGATTTTTGACATGCACGGGACATATAATTCAAAAACTGCCTCCATTAGGGTGACTGCCGAAGTGAGTATTGAGTATAGGCCTATGGTCGTTCCAGTAGTTGGCGAAGTGTTTCCATGTTCCCCTGCAAAATGTACTGTCATAACCTATAACAGGTGATGGAAATTGCTTATTTAGAGCAGTTTCGTACTGTTTATAACAAAATGAAGAACGTCATTCTGAGCTGCGTTTTCAAGCTATCGCAAAATATTTCGCTGGCAGGAACAATTATAAGGAATTTATTTTAAGCGATCAGTCTCATCGCATTCTCCTCACCAACCAACTTGAGTATGAAAGTCTCTGGACGGTCATGTTGAACTTCATTGTATAAGACAATTGTTTAATGATTATTTGTTTAGAGTACTGAGTCTAACTACGCAGTTGATTTCGGCAATGGAAGTATTATTTGCCATGTAATATTTAGCGGCTCCGTTATTGAAGGACACTATAGTGTTATCGAATAATACGAAGCCACATTTAAAATCCAATATAAATAGGCCATTTCAGAAACAATTCCAGATATTATGCAGTACAGTGTACTGTAAGGTCTTTGACGATCAATTGTAAACATTGTTCTACATTGTACTTCTCTTGCGTAAAATCTATGCGTGGTTACTTTGGTCTTAACTGTTGTGAGGGTAAAATTGATCTGCTGGAATATAAAATATTAGCCAACCTGCAACAATGTAATGATATTAATTTAAAAGTCATTGAACTTATATCCAGTAGTTCAAACACATACATCAGCGTTAACAGATTGGATACTGAAGATGAAAGCCGGCTACTTCATTTCCCTATTATTGAATTTTTCAATTCCTTGGAATTAAGTGATTCGCCTCCACATACTCCGAACGTTTGAGCCATAGTTATGCTCCTTAGAAATCTGAACGTTTCCCAAGGACTCATATATGGTAATATATTAATTGTAAGAAATATGTAAGAAATTGCTTGGATTCGGATATAATAGGTGCAGTAATATTAGGCAGAGAGCTCAAATCCTACGACTTGATTTAACACCTTCCGATAAAACACTTGCAGGTACAGTACATTTTCTTTTAATAGGCAACAATGTCCTATTCGCTCGGCCTACTTTATCACAATCAATCAAGCTCAAGGAGAAACTCTTGAACGTATTGGGCTATTTACCTCATCACGTTTTAAGTCATGACCAGCAGGATAGTGAAGGTACAAAAAAGGTCCTGTATGGGATGGTAAAGAATAAGAGGCGGAAGGATCCTACGGATTATGTCAGAATGGTGAACAAAAGGGGACAAGGGATAGAAAATAGGGAAGAACTGAAGAAAATGTGGAAAGAATATTTTGAAGAACTCCTGAACCCAAATGGAAACCACGGCGAGGAAGAAGAAATCGGGGAAGAGGTACAGTAGATGAACTGCAAACCGAAAAGGACTTAACATGGAAAGAAGTGGAAGATGCAGTGAGGAAGATGTAAGGAGGGAAGGCACCGGGTGTGGATGAGTTGAGTGTGGAGATGGTGAGAGCAGCAGGAGAGGTGGGGATACAATGGTTGTACCGAGTGATGAAGGCAGCATGGAAGGAAAGGAAGACCCCAGAGGACTGGGAAAAGGGAATAATTGTCCCGATCTTCAAGAAAGGTAGTAGAACAGAATGCAGAAACTATCGGGGAATAACACTGATGAGTCATTGTGCAAAGATGTTTGAGAAAGTTTTAGAAAGGAGAATTAGGACAAGGATAGAAGGAGGGATGAGGGAAGAACAACATGGCTTCAGAGCAGGAAGGTCCACAGTGGATTTGATTTTTGCTGTAAGTCAGTTACAAGAACAGCACTACGAGTATGGAACAGATCTACTGATGGCCTTCCTGGACATTGAGAAAGCATATGACAGTGTATGCAGAAACAAAGTACGGAAGTCCCTGGAGGATAGAGGAGTAGAAAAATGGACTATAAGGAGGATAAAAGAGATGTACAAGGGAAGCGTGAGCTGTGTGAAAGTGGGAGGAGAGAGATCGGACTGGGTGGAACAGAGAAACGGCCTGAAACAAAGAAGTGCACTGTCACCGTTACTTTTCATTGTGGTGATGGATGACATAATGACCCGAGCGGCACAAGTAATTGGGGAAGGAAAGATGAAAGCAATGGTGTTTGCGGATGATTTGATGATTGTGGAAACAAGGAGGAGGAGGTACAGGAACAGTTGGACGTGTGGGAAGGAATAATACAAGGATATGGGATGAAATTTAGCATAAATAAGAGTGAGATGGTGATCACAACAAGGAAGAAGGAAAGGACCACAACGGGAATAACAATTGGTGGGGAACAGCTGAAGAAAGTGGAGAGTTTGAAGTATCTGGGAAGCCTGATACAAGAGAATGGAAGAAACGGTAGAGAAATAAATGAGCGGGTGAGACAGGCAGAAGCATTCCGGAGGAGTATGAGAAGCATGTTATGGAGCAGGGATGTCCCTCAGAACAGCAAGTAGATCATATATCGTACTATGTCCCTATCCTGACGTATTCCTCGGAGACCTGGGTTATGAAAGGAAGGGAGAAGAGCAAAATACAGGCCAGTGAGATGAGGTTCTTGAGAAGCAGTATTGGAGCTACAAAGAGGGACAGAATAAGAAATGAGAGGACCAGAGAATTAATGAAGGAGGAACCATTACAGGATGGTATAGAGAAATCTAGACTTAGATGGTATGGACATGTAAAACGAATGGAGGAGAAGAGGATACCCAGGAGGATACACGAGACGAAGTGGGAAGGAAAGAGACCAAGAGGGAAACCGAGAGACAGGTGGCTGAAGGGGGTGGAAGAAAGCGTGAAGAAGAGAGGAGAAGACTGGACAAGGGTGGAGGCTGAGAGATGGTGGGAAGACAGAAGACGTTGGAGAGGCTTGTGTTCCAAACAGACCCGGCCAGTGGCTGGAAACTGTGCAAGATGATGATGACCTCATCACGTTTTCAGTCATGACCAGCAATATGTTGCAATGCTGAGAGTGCTATCTTTTGACGCCCTTAAAGTTGCAATAGTGCTAAAAAGTAATCGTACAAAGAATGTAACTTATATAAGAAGCTTCATCAGTAAATTTGTTTTCCATTGTCCGTCATGTTTTGACGGGTTTCATCTAGTCTATATATTTAAAACAGTAAGGTGATTTTTGTTACCACGAGATTGAGAGAACGACAGAACCGATTTACTTCGTAGAGCACTCCAACGAAAGCTCTTGGCCTCTAGATTTGCAGAGTGTCTATAAAATAAACAAATATATTACGGTATATTTTTGAATTAATATAGAAAATAGCAGAATTCTTGCCACTCACGCATGCGCACAATCCGCCTGGGGTCATGACAAAATGGCGGTGAGAAGTCCATTAAAATGTAAGTTATTTAATAAGCTTGCATGTAATTGAAAACATACATTAACCAAGTTCTGACAATAAAATATAATAACAGTATGAACGTATACAAATGTGCAACATCTATATATTTAAAACAGTAAGGTGATTTTTGTTACCACGAGATTGAGAGAACGACAGAACCGATTTACTTCGTAGAGCACTCCAACGAAAGCTCTTGGCCTCTAGATTTGCAGAGTGTCTATAAAATAAACAAATATATTACGGTATATTTTTGAATTAATATAGAAAATAGCAGAATTCTTGCCACTCACGCATGCGCACAATCCGCCTGGGCTCATGACAAAATGGCGGTGAGAAGTCCATTAAAATGTAAGTTATTTAATAAGCTTGCATGTAATTGAAAACATACATTAACCAAGTTCTGACAATAAAATATAATAACAGTATGAACGTATACAAATGTGCAACATTGATTTATTTGGATAATGAAATGGATTATTTCCTTCAGACAGCGGCTTTTAATGATAAAGAACGGCTGCATCTCCTATTGACCAAGAGTGCGCGAGTAGCGATGTGGTTAAGGCGACACACTGTGGTTCCTAGGTTCACCGGTTCGATCCCACCCCTCGCCGATATATTTTTTTTTTTTTTACCACTGAAATATTGTTTAATCAAGGAGTATTAATAAGGTTTTATGTCTCTTAAAGATACATATTTCTACATTCCCTCTCGGTATATTTTTGAATTAATATAGAAAATAGCAGAATTCTTTCCCCTCACGCATGCGCACAATCCGCCTGAGGTCATGACAAAATGGCGGTGAGAATTCCATTAAAATGTAAGTTATTTAATAAGCTTCCATGTAATTGAAAACATACATTAACCAAGTTCTAGCAATAAAATATAATAACAGTATGAACGTATACGAATGTGCAACATTGATTTATTTGGATAATGAAATGGATTATTTCCTTCAGACAGCAGCTTTTGAAGATAATGAATGGCTGCGTCTGCTGCTAAACAGGATCGTTCGAGTAGCTATATGGTTAAGGCGACAGACTGTGGTTTCTAAGTTCGCCGGTTCGATCCCAGCCCTCGCCGATATATGTATTTTTTTTTAACCATTGAAATATTGTTTAATCAAGGAGTATTAGTAAGGTTTTATGTCTGTAAAAGATACATATTTCTACATTCCCTCTCAATACGTTTTATTTCCGTTTTACCATTGCATTACAGCATGTGATCAAAAGAGCAAACTGTTGTCCTCAGTACGCCGTTTAAATATCTGCAATCAGTTCCTATAACTGACAACAGATGCCAGGACATCGCCCATATAGTTCCAGTAACTGACAGCAGATGGCAGCACCATTGCATCGATATATTTTAAACCCAAGACATGGCACGTTTTCACGTGATGGAGAATTATAAAGGAGGGGAATATTTAAGAAGGGAAATTTTGAGGAACATTAACCGACAGTTGAATGTGTAGGCTATGTTGTTTATGTACCTTAATATTGCAATTTCTTCCCAATGATTCGGTGGTCAAGTTATTAGCGTCCTAGACTAAAAGTTATAATTATGCATCGTCGATATACTCTTAAATTATTAAAGAAAAAAGTAGTTTTCCAGGCACTCGCGCGTGTCCACAATTGCTTTCGCCATAAGAGACACTTGGCAAACATAATTCTTTTGAAGGGCTCCGACATTGTGGTCAATCAGCCCCGTGTACTTGGGTGAGTATGTGTGAAATTTTCTCTCATAACCTGTGTTATTGTGATGGCTGCATTACTGTGTGTATTTATAATTAAGGTGGTAAATGGCAAGGAGACGGCCAAGGCCTTAAGTTAGGAACCATCCCGGTATTTGCCTTAAGTGGAAGTGGGAAACCACGGAAAACCACATCCAAGATTGTCGAGGTGGGAATTAAACCTTTCTCTTCTTAGTTATACCTCAAGAGACTGAATGTGCCCCGTTTTTGCCCTCAGACCAGAATTCAATTTCTTGGCAGAGCAGGAAATGTAACCCGGGTCTCCGGGGCGATAGACAAGAATAGGTGGGCCTCCATGTGTTAATACGATTTTTGACATGCACGGGACATATAATTCAAAAACTGCCTCCATTAGGGTGACTGCCGAAGTGAGTATTGAGTATAGGCCTATGGTCGTTCCAGTAGTTGGCGAAGTGTTTCCATGTTCCCCTGCAAAATGTACTGTCATAACCTATAACAGGTGATGGAAATTGCTTATTTAGAGCAGTTTCGTACTGTTTATAACAAAATGAAGAACGTCATTCTGAGCTGCGTTTTCAAGCTATCGCAAAATATTTCGCTGGCAGGAACAATTATAAGGAATTTATTTTAAGCGATCAGTCTCATCGCATTCTCCTCACCAACCAACTTGAGTATGAAAGTCTCTGGACGGTCATGTTGAACTTCATTGTATAAGACAATTGTTTAATGATTATTTGTTTAGAGTACTGAGTCTAACTACGCAGTTGATTTCGGCAATGGAAGTATTATTTGCCATGTAATATTTAGCGGCTCCGTTATTGAAGGACACTATAGTGTTATCGAATAATACGAAGCCACATTTAAAATCCAATATAAATAGGCCATTTCAGAAACAATTCCAGATATTATGCAGTACAGTGTACTGTAAGGTCTTTGACGATCAATTGTAAACATTGTTCTACATTGTACTTCTCTTGCGTAAAATCTATGCGTGGTTACTTTGGTCTTAACTGTTGTGAGGGTAAAATTGATCTGCTGGAATATAAAATATTAGCCAACCTGCAACAATGTAATGATATTAATTTAAAAGTCATTGAACTTATATCCAGTAGTTCAAACACATACATCAGCGTTAACAGATTGGATACTGAAGATGAAAGCCGGCTACTTCATTTCCCTATTATTGAATTTTTCAATTCCTTGGAATTAAGTGATTCGCCTCCACATACTCCGAACGTTTGAGCCATAGTTATGCTCCTTAGAAATCTGAACGTTTCCCAAGGACTCATATATGGTAATATATTAATTGTAAGAAATATGTAAGAAATTGCTTGGATTCGGATATAATAGGTGCAGTAATATTAGGCAGAGAGCTCAAATCCTACGACTTGATTTAACACCTTCCGATAAAACACTTGCAGGTACAGTACATTTTCTTTTAATAGGCAACAATGTCCTATTCGCTCGGCCTACTTTATCACAATCAATCAAGCTCAAGGAGAAACTCTTGAACGTATTGGGCTATTTACCTCATCACGTTTTAAGTCATGACCAGCAGGATAGTGAAGGTACAAAAAAGGTCCTGTATGGGATGGTAAAGAATAAGAGGCGGAAGGATCCTACGGATTATGTCAGAATGGTGAACAAAAGGGGACAAGGGATAGAAAATAGGGAAGAACTGAAGAAAATGTGGAAAGAATATTTTGAAGAACTCCTGAACCCAAATGGAAACCACGGCGAGGAAGAAGAAATCGGGGAAGAGGTACAGTAGATGAACTGCAAACCGAAAAGGACTTAACATGGAAAGAAGTGGAAGATGCAGTGAGGAAGATGTAAGGAGGGAAGGCACCGGGTGTGGATGAGTTGAGTGTGGAGATGGTGAGAGCAGCAGGAGAGGTGGGGATACAATGGTTGTACCGAGTGATGAAGGCAGCATGGAAGGAAAGGAAGACCCCAGAGGACTGGGAAAAGGGAATAATTGTCCCGATCTTCAAGAAAGGTAGTAGAACAGAATGCAGAAACTATCGGGGAATAACACTGATGAGTCATTGTGCAAAGATGTTTGAGAAAGTTTTAGAAAGGAGAATTAGGACAAGGATAGAAGGAGGGATGAGGGAAGAACAACATGGCTTCAGAGCAGGAAGGTCCACAGTGGATTTGATTTTTGCTGTAAGTCAGTTACAAGAACAGCACTACGAGTATGGAACAGATCTACTGATGGCCTTCCTGGACATTGAGAAAGCATATGACAGTGTATGCAGAAACAAAGTACGGAAGTCCCTGGAGGATAGAGGAGTAGAAAAATGGACTATAAGGAGGATAAAAGAGATGTACAAGGGAAGCGTGAGCTGTGTGAAAGTGGGAGGAGAGAGATCGGACTGGGTGGAACAGAGAAACGGCCTGAAACAAAGAAGTGCACTGTCACCGTTACTTTTCATTGTGGTGATGGATGACATAATGACCCGAGCGGCACAAGTAATTGGGGAAGGAAAGATGAAAGCAATGGTGTTTGCGGATGATTTGATGATTGTGGAAACAAGGAGGAGGAGGTACAGGAACAGTTGGACGTGTGGGAAGGAATAATACAAGGATATGGGATGAAATTTAGCATAAATAAGAGTGAGATGGTGATCACAACAAGGAAGAAGGAAAGGACCACAACGGGAATAACAATTGGTGGGGAACAGCTGAAGAAAGTGGAGAGTTTGAAGTATCTGGGAAGCCTGATACAAGAGAATGGAAGAAACGGTAGAGAAATAAATGAGCGGGTGAGACAGGCAGAAGCATTCCGGAGGAGTATGAGAAGCATGTTATGGAGCAGGGATGTCCCTCAGAACAGCAAGTAGATCATATATCGTACTATGTCCCTATCCTGACGTATTCCTCGGAGACCTGGGTTATGAAAGGAAGGGAGAAGAGCAAAATACAGGCCAGTGAGATGAGGTTCTTGAGAAGCAGTATTGGAGCTACAAAGAGGGACAGAATAAGAAATGAGAGGACCAGAGAATTAATGAAGGAGGAACCATTACAGGATGGTATAGAGAAATCTAGACTTAGATGGTATGGACATGTAAAACGAATGGAGGAGAAGAGGATACCCAGGAGGATACACGAGACGAAGTGGGAAGGAAAGAGACCAAGAGGGAAACCGAGAGACAGGTGGCTGAAGGGGGTGGAAGAAAGCGTGAAGAAGAGAGGAGAAGACTGGACAAGGGTGGAGGCTGAGAGATGGTGGGAAGACAGAAGACGTTGGAGAGGCTTGTGTTCCAAACAGACCCGGCCAGTGGCTGGAAACTGTGCAAGATGATGATGACCTCATCACGTTTTCAGTCATGACCAGCAATATGTTGCAATGCTGAGAGTGCTATCTTTTGACGCCCTTAAAGTTGCAATAGTGCTAAAAAGTAATCGTACAAAGAATGTAACTTATATAAGAAGCTTCATCAGTAAATTTGTTTTCCATTGTCCGTCATGTTTTGACGGGTTTCATCTAGTCTATATATTTAAAACAGTAAGGTGATTTTTGTTACCACGAGATTGAGAGAACGACAGAACCGATTTACTTCGTAGAGCACTCCAACGAAAGCTCTTGGCCTCTAGATTTGCAGAGTGTCTATAAAATAAACAAATATATTACGGTATATTTTTGAATTAATATAGAAAATAGCAGAATTCTTGCCACTCACGCATGCGCACAATCCGCCTGGGGTCATGACAAAATGGCGGTGAGAAGTCCATTAAAATGTAAGTTATTTAATAAGCTTGCATGTAATTGAAAACATACATTAACCAAGTTCTGACAATAAAATATAATAACAGTATGAACGTATACAAATGTGCAACATTGATTTATTTGGATAATGAAATGGATTATTTCCTTCAGACAGCGGCTTTTAATGATAAAGAACGGCTGCATCTCCTATTGACCAAGAGTGCGCGAGTAGCGATGTGGTTAAGGCGACAGACTGTGGTTCCTAGGTTCACCGGTTCGATCCCACCCCTCGCCGATATTTTTTTTTTTTTTTACCACTGAAATATTGTTTAATCAAGGAGTATTAATAAGGTTTTATGTCTCTTAAAGATACATATTTCTACATTCCCTCTCGGTATATTTTTGAATTAATATAGAAAATAGCAGAATTCTTTCCCCTCACGCATGCGCACAATCCGCCTGAGGTCATGACAAAATGGCGGTGAGAATTCCATTAAAATGTAAGTTATTTAATAAGCTTCCATGTAATTGAAAACATACATTAACCAAGTTCTAGCAATAAAATATAATAACAGTATGAACGTATACGAATGTGCAACATTGATTTATTTGGATAATGAAATGGATTATTTCCTTCAGACAGCAGCTTTTGAAGATAATGAATGGCTGCGTCTGCTGCTAAACAAGATTGTTCGAGTAGCTATATGGTTAAGGCGACAGACTGTGGTTTCTAAGTTCGCCGGTTCGATCCCAGCCCTCGCCGATATATGTATTTTTTTTTAACCATTGAAATATTGTTTAATCAAGGAGTATTAGTAAGGTTTTATGTCTGTAAAAGATACATATTTCTACATTCCCTCTCAATACGTTTTATTTCCGTTTTACCATTGCATTACAGCATGTGATCAAAAGAGCAAACTGTTGTCCTCAGTACGCCGTTTAAATATCTGCAATCAGTTCCTATAACTGACAACAGATGCCAGGACATCGCCCATATAGTTCCAGTAACTGACAGCAGATGGCAGCACCATTGCATCGATATATTTTAAACCCAAGACATGGCACGTTTTCACGTGATGGAGAATTATAAAGGAGGGGAATATTTAAGAAGGGAAATTTTGAGGAACATTAACCGACAGTTGAATGTGTAGGCTATGTTGTTTATGTACCTTAATATTGCAATTTCTTCCCAATGATTCGGTGGTCAAGTTATTAGCGTCCTAGACTAAAAGTTATAATTATGCATCGTCGATATACTCTTAAATTATTAAAGAAAAAAGTAGTTTTCCAGGCACTCGCGCGTGTCCACAATTGCTTTCGCCATAAGAGACACTTGGCAAACATAATTCTTTTGAAGGGCTCCGACATTGTGGTCAATCAGCCCCGTGTACTTGGGTGAGTATGTGTGAAATTTTCTCTCATAACCTGTGTTATTGTGATGGCTGCATTACTGTGTGTATTTATAATTAAGGTGGTAAATGGCAAGGAGACGGCCAAGGCCTTAAGTTAGGAACCATCCCGGTATTTGCCTTAAGTGGAAGTGGGAAACCACGGAAAACCACATCCAAGATTGTCGAGGTGGGAATTAAACCTTTCTCTTCTTAGTTATACCTCAAGAGACTGAATGTGCCCCGTTTTTGCCCTCAGACCAGAATTCAATTTCTTGGCAGAGCAGGAAATGTAACCCGGGTCTCCGGGGCGATAGACAAGAATAGGTGGGCCTCCATGTGTTAATACGATTTTTGACATGCACGGGACATATAATTCAAAAACTGCCTCCATTAGGGTGACTGCCGAAGTGAGTATTGAGTATAGGCCTATGGTCGTTCCAGTAGTTGGCGAAGTGTTTCCATGTTCCCCTGCAAAATGTACTGTCATAACCTATAACAGGTGATGGAAATTGCTTATTTAGAGCAGTTTCGTACTGTTTATAACAAAATGAAGAACGTCATTCTGAGCTGCGTTTTCAAGCTATCGCAAAATATTTCGCTGGCAGGAACAATTATAAGGAATTTATTTTAAGCGATCAGTCTCATCGCATTCTCCTCACCAACCAACTTGAGTATGAAAGTCTCTGGACGGTCATGTTGAACTTCATTGTATAAGACAATTGTTTAATGATTATTTGTTTAGAGTACTGAGTCTAACTACGCAGTTGATTTCGGCAATGGAAGTATTATTTGCCATGTAATATTTAGCGGCTCCGTTATTGAAGGACACTATAGTGTTATCGAATAATACGAAGCCACATTTAAAATCCAATATAAATAGGCCATTTCAGAAACAATTCCAGATATTATGCAGTACAGTGTACTGTAAGGTCTTTGACGATCAATTGTAAACATTGTTCTACATTGTACTTCTCTTGCGTAAAATCTATGCGTGGTTACTTTGGTCTTAACTGTTGTGAGGGTAAAATTGATCTGCTGGAATATAAAATATTAGCCAACCTGCAACAATGTAATGATATTAATTTAAAAGTCATTGAACTTATATCCAGTAGTTCAAACACATACATCAGCGTTAACAGATTGGATACTGAAGATGAAAGCCGGCTACTTCATTTCCCTATTATTGAATTTTTCAATTCCTTGGAATTAAGTGATTCGCCTCCACATACTCCGAACGTTTGAGCCATAGTTATGCTCCTTAGAAATCTGAACGTTTCCCAAGGACTCATATATGGTAATATATTAATTGTAAGAAATATGTAAGAAATTGCTTGGATTCGGATATAATAGGTGCAGTAATATTAGGCAGAGAGCTCAAATCCTACGACTTGATTTAACACCTTCCGATAAAACACTTGCAGGTACAGTACATTTTCTTTTAATAGGCAACAATGTCCTATTCGCTCGGCCTACTTTATCACAATCAATCAAGCTCAAGGAGAAACTCTTGAACGTATTGGGCTATTTACCTCATCACGTTTTAAGTCATGACCAGCAGGATAGTGAAGGTACAAAAAAGGTCCTGTATGGGATGGTAAAGAATAAGAGGCGGAAGGATCCTACGGATTATGTCAGAATGGTGAACAAAAGGGGACAAGGGATAGAAAATAGGGAAGAACTGAAGAAAATGTGGAAAGAATATTTTGAAGAACTCCTGAACCCAAATGGAAACCACGGCGAGGAAGAAGAAATCGGGGAAGAGGTACAGTAGATGAACTTCAAACCGAAAAGGACTTAACATGGAAAGAAGTGGAAGATGCAGTGAGGAAGATGTAAGGAGGGAAGGCACCGGGTGTGGATGAGTTGAGTGTGGAGATGGTGAGAGCAGCAGGAGAGGTGGGGATACAATGGTTGTACCGAGTGATGAAGGCAGCATGGAAGGAAAGGAAGACCCCAGAGGACTGGGAAAAGGGAATAATTGTCCCGATCTTCAAGAAAGGTAGTAGAACAGAATGCAGAAACTATCGGGGAATAACACTGATGAGTCATTGTGCAAAGATGTTTGAGAAAGTTTTAGAAAGGAGAATTAGGACAAGGATAGAAGGAGGGATGAGGGAAGAACAACATGGCTTCAGAGCAGGAAGGTCCACAGTGGATTTGATTTTTGCTGTAAGTCAGTTACAAGAACAGCACTACGAGTATGGAACAGATCTACTGATGGCCTTCCTGGACATTGAGAAAGCATATGACAGTGTATGCAGAAACAAAGTACGGAAGTCCCTGGAGGATAGAGGAGTAGAAAAATGGACTATAAGGAGGATAAAAGAGATGTACAAGGGAAGCGTGAGCTGTGTGAAAGTGGGAGGAGAGAGATCGGACTGGGTGGAACAGAGAAACGGCCTGAAACAAAGAAGTGCACTGTCACCGTTACTTTTCATTGTGGTGATGGATGACATAATGACCCGAGCGGCACAAGTAATTGGGGAAGGAAAGATGAAAGCAATGGTGTTTGCGGATGATTTGATGATTGTGGAAACAAGGAGGAGGAGGTACAGGAACAGTTGGACGTGTGGGAAGGAATAATACAAGGATATGGGATGAAATTTAGCATAAATAAGAGTGAGATGGTGATCACAACAAGGAAGAAGGAAAGGACCACAACGGGAATAACAATTGGTGGGGAACAGCTGAAGAAAGTGGAGAGTTTGAAGTATCTGGGAAGCCTGATACAAGAGAATGGAAGAAACGGTAGAGAAATAAATGAGCGGGTGAGACAGGCAGAAGCATTCCGGAGGAGTATGAGAAGCATGTTATGGAGCAGGGATGTCCCTCAGAACAGCAAGTAGATCATATATCGTACTATGTCCCTATCCTGACGTATTCCTCGGAGACCTGGGTTATGAAAGGAAGGGAGAAGAGCAAAATACAGGCCAGTGAGATGAGGTTCTTGAGAAGCAGTATTGGAGCTACAAAGAGGGACAGAATAAGAAATGAGAGGACCAGAGAATTAATGAAGGAGGAACCATTACAGGATGGTATAGAGAAATCTAGACTTAGATGGTATGGACATGTAAAACGAATGGAGGAGAAGAGGATACCCAGGAGGATACACGAGACGAAGTGGGAAGGAAAGAGACCAAGAGGGAAACCGAGAGACAGGTGGCTGAAGGGGGTGGAAGAAAGCGTGAAGAAGAGAGGAGAAGACTGGACAAGGGTGGAGGCTGAGAGATGGTGGGAAGACAGAAGACGTTGGAGAGGCTTGTGTTCCAAACAGACCCGGCCAGTGGCTGGAAACTGTGCAAGATGATGATGACCTCATCACGTTTTCAGTCATGACCAGCAATATGTTGCAATGCTGAGAGTGCTATCTTTTGACGCCCTTAAAGTTGCAATAGTGCTAAAAAGTAATCGTACAAAGAATGTAACTTATATAAGAAGCTTCATCAGTAAATTTGTTTTCCATTGTCCGTCATGTTTTGACGGGTTTCATCTAGTTATTATTAGTTTCCTTAATTGTTAATATTGAAATACCAGATGCCAATTTTCGGTGTTCCCTAGGTAATCTGTTAGTTGAAGCTTTTCAGTCGGTCAACACTTTTTGGTCCTGCCAAGCTCACGCTTGTCGGCAGGTGCCAATTATATTTACAATATATACGTAAAAAAAAAACAGTTAAATTTACACATACAGTCCAATCTCTCACCTTCCAATTATTTTATAGAGTGCCGCTATTAATAATTCACAAACATATTCAATCGCCTCATAACAATTAATTATGGTTAAAATGATTATAATATGTTAATATTAACACAATAAAGCAATTGCAGTAAATTATAATATTCTTTCGTAGTAGTAGTAGTAGTATGATCGATATTTGGATTTTCCTTGGATACAATTCACAAAAGTGAATTCACAAACTTGAAGATTAATTGTTTTCTCTTTGCAATGTGTTTGTTTGGAGAGTGTGATGGAATTTGGAGTTTTGAATGAGTGTTTAGTACAGAGGGTCATATAAAACACGACAAGTAAAATGAAATAACAGAATTCTTCTCTTTCTACCGAAAAATGGAGCCTGCTAAAATCGAATTAAGGTTACGTGATCAAACGATATAGAAGTAGGATAAAGATAAAATGCCGTGAAGGAATGTTGGGAATGGGTGAGCGATAACAGAAAAAGCGAGGGTCTGGGAGCAGGTAAATCCGGCGCCCTACCCTTGTTATCTGAACAAGTGCCCACACACCTGTGTGTGTATCTTTCCAAGAATGCGTTTCTAGTGCTCACGCAACATCTACCGGGGAAAACACGAACATCACACCTAGTTCCGATTTAGCAACTTCTCTTTGTTTGGCTCTCATGAATTTTTGTCAGCCGTTTCCTTGAAGCCATAGCTCATTATCTAATGTTAACCTTCCTTTTGTCAATGAGAGAAGTTGATTAGGCAATGTTTTCGTATTCTCTAGAGAAATATCGGTTTGTCATTGTGTGTGGAAGAGTGTTGTTCCTACAGCGGGCCTGCACAGGCCAAGGACGGTAGATTGGCTTTTCCACACATCGCAGTGATTCATATTTCACAACTCAACCCATTATTGAAACGTGACGTTACAAACAGGGAACATCATGACTTCGAGTCAGCGAACAACAGCGGAGAGACCAGTTTGGCTGTTGTTCTCCAGATGTTAAAGTAATTCATGCAACATGCACTGATTTTTAAAGTTTCAAACAAACAGAGATCTTGATTGAAACTTTTCATCGGGGTTGGGGATGTGATTTGATGATGGTCTATGAGGCGGATGTTTTTACGGCCGAATGCCCTTCCTGACGCCAAACTCATGAGAGGAGTTGATGAGAGATGAAATGAGTGGAGATGAATTAAACTGACCATGGAAATGGAAGGAAGCGACAATGGCCTATTTTAAGGTACCGTCTTAGCATTCGCCTACAGTTGAAAATGGGAAAACCCTTCCAAGGACGGTCGACGGTGGGGAACTAACCCACGTCTACCGAGTCCACAGGCACCATGGCCTAGCGCTGCGTGTCAGTAACTTCATCATTTGTATATACAATATGTTCATCAGACCTTCCTCATGTTTTCACAGATATAATAGTAATCTACGACCGAGAGTAAGGAGAAACTTAAATTTAAGCAAAAAGAACCAAACTATTGGATGAGTTGTCATAGAGTCTTACGTAGTCATTAAATAACACGTTTAGTTCTTCCATTATGCCACCGTTTTGTTGCTTCCAGCTCTCAACTCAAGCGCTTATTACTCCTCTGAATTCTCGATTAGAGTGTTTTCATCCTTTCCTTGCTGGCACTCTGAGGAAAAGTATTGAAGGCCAATGTATTCACAATTTTGGAATAGGTTTCATTGCCTATGTGTAATGGAACTGATGATGATCGCTTGACGATCGAAACTGGGCAACCAAGTGTATTTATTAATCTCATATAATTTTTTATCTGGATTAGGAAACCACCCATTACAATTGGGGATAATCGTGTTGGTCGACTGAAAAACATGAAATTTTGATCATAGTATTGGGCTACCATACTAACATTCACTGTGATTGGGTCATTCCCTAATGAGTTAAAGGAATCGAAAAAATAGAAATTGGTAAGTTGGACAACTGTAACATGTGTAAAGAAGGCAACAGTTTTATGTACGTGGAGGTTTTGATTAGCCTATTATTGTAGCGGGCAACTTTAATTTATCATTCTTTTAGAAGAAAAACTCTCACCTTTCACCATAAAGCTTAATATATCTACAGCACTTCGATGGATGAAAAATAAATATCAGTTCAGGAGATTCCCGTGTCAAATTGCAAGCAAGAAAATCTGCATGTGATAATAAGTTTGGCGATACTTCATGACAGGTGGAGAATAATATTTCTCTTCCGCATTCGAGAGTTGAGAGCAGTTATGAGGTAGGAAACCGCAAGGATAATACCCAAAGGGTGACACGTACTTTTCGCGGAACAGTGACAGTTCCCATCATCACGCGTTGAAGGATATTCCTATTATTTTTATGAGAGAAACAGGAAACTAAAATGAGCCATACTTTTGACTTTTAAAGGAGTTGTTATTGCAGACTGAGAAACAATAATAACTTACAGTTGTATTACCTTGAAGAATCCTATCACGCGGACACTAGTCATTGTATTCTTAAGGCCATATTTTACTCACGAACCATTGCAATTTCTGTGCAGGAATTGAAGGAAGGTTCCTTCATTGCCGCCAGAACACGTTGCTTTCCACACCGATCTTTTCTATTGGAGTAAATCTGCTCGATTGACTGACACTCGGAGAGTCTTATCTATCTGTCGTGGTGAGTGACTTAACGCGCACAGCTAAGCTGCGGGGTTCGAAGAAGATAGTGGATATGTAAAATAAAGGAATTAAAATATACAAACAGGCCACTGTTAAGGTGGAAAGGAAGTTTGTAGTTGTACGTGGACGTTAATCTGGCGATCATGAGCCACCGGACCTTCATTTTACGCGGAAACCGTACCACAGGGCGAGATATTCCATTTCAGATATCTCATATGCATTGACCGGGAGTCAATCGCCGTCTTTCCTTACTGAGAGGCAAGTAGTTTGACCACTGCACCACCACGCCCCTTCCCTTGCCCTTTAACACTTAGATGGTGATTTTTGTTTTAAAGGACGTAACAGAGAGGTCATGATTGTACCCAATTGTTATGGGTGTTATTCCCTAATCCATAATATATTACATGAGATTAATAAATTCGCATGATTCGATTTTCAAATAATCAGCATCAGGCCCCTTACACTCAGGCTATTTAATCTATATCTACATGCCGGGTGAATCAGCTGCCCCTAATAATATTGTTGCATGCAGCCCAACTGACGCGTGTTGGCAAGAAGGTCGATATTTCTTAGCTTGCATCACGTCTAGTACTAATGCACGGCAAGCATATCCTGCAAACGTTGCTGAACACCATTATGTTTCCCTTGTATTAGTCTGTAGTCACATTGAGAGAAAGATAACAGTGTTCGATATCGTTTTCGGGATATGCTTGCAGTGAATTCGTACCATACGGGATGCAAACAGAGATATGTCGACCATCCTGATAACAACGCTAGTTGGGTTGCATAGAACAATATTATTAGGGGCAAATGATTCACCTGGTATGTATGGGTTAAGGTACTGTATTTACAATAGCCTACACTTATTTAGTTACATAAGTTTATTTTAAACTATTGCAACTTGTCAAGATTGTTATTTATGTGCGATTTATGTTGTTGGTGGCTATTGACCTGCAGATTTAGGCCTACTTGTTTAGTGTGAAATCACAAGTCAACATGAATTTTGAGTCTGGGTTCTGTACTGTACGCCTGATTTTGTTTTGTCATGCCTAAATAATGAAAGAAAAAAAGGGCTTACCTAATAAAGTTTGTATTTGTAGCTACCACAACGAAAGTTAAAATTTGGAGGAAATTATTTATTTTTATAAGTTCAAACGAATTCACAATATGTTTATTTACAAAACAGCTTGCCACGGTGGGTGAGTGGTCAACGTGTTACTAACTACAAGCTCGCAGGTTCGCTCCGGGCCATGGTAAGTGATTTTTGAAAGGCGGCAAAAATTACGACACCATGTCATACGATGTTGGCATGTCAAAGAACCCATTTGAATTCAGTAGGCCATGTTCATAATGGCAAAATTAATCTCGGGAGTTACCGCCAACACAAAATTCCTCATTTCTCTCCTAGAAAGTGCTATAGTGTTCAAGGATCTTAGATATCTAACCTCCATGACTTTCATAGTGCTTCAAGGGACAACGAAATTCGACATGCAAGCTACCCTTTGGGTGTCAAATAACAAAGCTTGCACCCGGACCCGAGGCCATACGATATCAAAAAAAAACAAGATGTTTAGCAAAGAACATATAGCCTACTTTCTCCTAAATGAATGGGTATCTTTATGACTCTTTGTCCTCATCCCTAAAACAATCACCCCAACCACAATGTATTGTTTGTTTTCTTTTGTATTCATAATAAGCCAGTAAGTGTCAAGATCAATATTATATACTTTATGATGATTGAATAACAAAACTACTAACTTATTGTAATCCATTCACGTCCGTTAATCTCTATATTAAGCCAGCCTGCAAATTTAAGAATCTTCCGCCCCAATCATCTTCCGCCCCAATCACAGTAGGTGGTGCTGCGACCTATCAGTGAATTAATCTTTATCTTGTACGCCTATGCACTGCCATCGTAATGTACTACGATGGCAGTGTTCTATGGGTGTTGAATGAGTAGGCAGTTTAAAGTAGCCAAGAGGGAGGCGATCCAGCTGGCAGTGTTTAAAGGTATTCGGAGCGCGATCGTGGCTAATAGTTGAACTACCAGTATTACAAAATTGCCATACTTCAGGAGGCCAGCTCAGGCATTTACACAGCGTTATGTTTGGAACAATATTACCCACATAACCCACAAGAGGACAGCACCGTACAGAGGCATTAAGAAGGCTGTGGTTAATGACAACGTGTATCTAGTTCTTCTATTCTCCTTTTTCTAATGTCTTCTGTTTATGTGCGATGCTGGGACTGTGATTTTATTAATATACGAGTGTATACTTTATCCTCTCCTTTGAGCTAAATGACATTTTATTCAGTATCTGTGGGAAAAGCTCGTGCACATCATTTGTAAAAGAATTCAAGAAAAAAAAACCTAACTGTAGCAGTATTCGATCCCCAGTCAACTGCGTGTCAGACTAACATGCTAGCCCAGAGCTAACCGTATCCATGACGTCAGGTGTTCTTAACTGACATATTAGATACAAACTGTTGGCAAATAATGACTTTAAATAAACGATTTCTTCACTGCAGTACATCTTCATTAAAGATCATTTCATACAAAGTTTATATTATTGTATCAGTACGGTATATCACATACAACATACTAAAACTACTGAAATATAAGACAGGCACATGAGGACAGCTGCCATCTTGTCGTGTGACACAAACGGCTCAGCTCTTTTAAGCCACTCATACTGTATAATATTATAATATTAAATTATATTAAATAACGGATCACGACCTTCAGGATAGCTTATATCCCCCTAGGCTCGATAATCGGAATTGGTGGGTCTTAAGCTATTTATTAAAATGGTTGCATAATTCACACGGCCGCCATCCTGAAATGGCATGGCCGATGACCTTGAATTTTGGGTGAAAGACGCGTCCTATATAAAGGTATGTTGTCACCAAATTTGGTAGAGATCGGATGATTAGTTTAGCCGTAATTTGATTTTACGTTTTGAACATTTGAGTGGCCGCCATTCTGTTTTGGTAAAGATGGCGGCGATATAAAGTATGACACTGAGGTGTCCTTTACTAGTGCTACCTCTGTACCAAATTTCGTTCAATTCGGTTTCACCGTGTTCGAATTGATAGGGGGGACAGACATTCAGAGTACACACACTCACACACACACAGACACACACACACACACAGACTCACACACACACATACACACACACACACAGACTCACACACACACATACACACACACAGACAGACACACTTTTTTCGCCCTGTGTTGATCTCATAAGTCTACTTTCATTTTTTGCAAAAATCGAAAGTAGGCTAAAAATACAAAACATAGTTAACATTAATCTAAAATTTAAAAATAAATTACAAATATGGTTTAAAAATGAATAATTTAGGTACTACTTCTGTGTGGGTACGAACTTCCTAGTATTAGCCCCCAAATGTAATCACCCATCATGTTCTCATTATATTTTCCTTGATAACGTTGCTCAAAGTCCAAAGTGAAATCGTTCCCCTTGCTCTTCTGAATATGCCCCTTAGTTATCATTTAAATTGGTCCAAAGTGAGCATGTAACATGTTTACTTTAACGAACATTCTGCAACCCCTGAGCTAAGGGACACTGGGACTGAAATTTTCAAATTCTATATAAACTGAGTTACAGCTTTGAAATTTTATATGGTGGTGAATAGTCATATTATAAATCACTGTGGGAAACGTGAGCATTGTAAGTTGATTAGTTCTCCAGATATTAATTATTTTGTACATTTATTGTGCTAATTATTCAAGTTTTATAAAGGTCAGCCGCGTTGAAAAAAACAAGATAGTGTAACTTTTAGGTAATATTCTATTGCACTATAACAATTGGAAGAAACCTACGGATCCGATTTTGAATTGCATTAATGAGTGTCAAGAAATTAATTTTTTTTCATATCCAAGTTTTTTTTCTACAAAAAATCGTATTTTTTCCAGTTTGATTTTTTTTGCAGCCATACCAAAAGTGCAATCTAAAAAACGATCCGCAGGTTTATAGTCATTGTAATGAAGATAATAAATTCCCATTTTGAAAGCAATATCATAAGATTTATGACGCGAGTAACATTTTGAATGCCTGAAAAAGTGAATCCGAGAAAACAGCAATTTTCTAAAATGATGCACAATTTACAAGGTTTCAGCTTACCAATGACATTAGGATTGTCCTACAGCATAGGTGACACCCTCTTTATTCTGTTTTGCAGCCTCCTCCTTCATTTCTGTTAGTTTCACCTTCCGTCGACATGCCTTTCGCTTCTCCAATTATGACCGCGGACTTACATTCTTCCTGCGACTGTCACATCTTTCAAGTGTTTATGCTGTGACATGAGATACTGAAGTTAGTCTTATTCCTGATTTCAACTCTGTTGTTGCACTACACCCCATCTAGAATTCTGCTACAGAATTACTAACAGCAATTTCAAGTATCTTCCGTGAAATAAAAATCTCCTTTGGGCACTTCCTCCAGATAACAGAATGCAGACTCTCATTCTGATTTTCAGTAGCACCACGGATGTATCTGGATAGTAGCTCATCTGATGCCAGCCTTTGATAAACAGGCATAATCTTGACAACTAAGGGTTCTTAAAGTTCTACAGCCATTTTGTCATGACTCTGTGGTGTTGTACCAGCTGCGATACTTCGATTGTAGAAACACGAAGACTCAGAACCTTCAGGACACTTACTGTGCTGGGGCGATTAAAGGACACACCGTGCATTTTAAAGCTTCGCCAGGGCTTTAAAAATGGCGGAATTCGGATAAAAACACTGCTATATGATCCGCAGGGGATAGGGGTGTATTAATATGGAAAATACCGAAAATCGACATTTTCCACAAATTTCACTAAAATTTCAGTCCCAGTGTCCCTTAAGTTCTCAAGCGTAGAGGAAACTTTTTGTAATTCTCATCTTTCTTATTTCCAACGAAGCCATGGATCACTACTTGAAGGCTCTACCATGCTTGATTTTCGTGCGTGTTGAGTAAGTGTTTATTTATCCTTGCATAAAATACAAAAGCAAACTGTATTAATGATAATAATTTTATTAATGCAGCCAATGGCCATGTACTTTTCTTTTGAGGATGGGTCAGGGAATGAATTGCATTTTTGGTTACTGTTCGATGTAGACAGTCAGAGTATAGGCATTAAATAATAGACTCATCACAAAATGTGTTTTTTTTACTTGTGTAATCTGTAATGGTTAGTAAATGGTCAGGTTGGTGTTAGTAACTTACAATGGATTGAAGAACATAGCTGGTTGTTGGAGCGATGTAGCTCCTATCACTAACACTGTCTACAGTGAGCTGCGTCAATATTGGCACGTTGCTCAACTTTACAATAAACGTCTGTAACAAAATAGTGTACATATTGTAAATACGTTAGCCCAGAAATATGTTGACAAATTAAAATCAAAAAAACTTCAGATTTGCAATAGCTAAACATGCTGATGCCACGAGACACGCCATATAATTTGATAAGGCCGAAACTGTTGCTGTTGTTCCTAGATATAAAAACAGGATATTTAGAGAGGCAATAGAGATCATGAATCATCCCATTCATTTCAATCGCGAAGACCGATTCGGGCTTTGCAACTCGTGGAGGTTCTTTTAGCGCATGACTGGCTGGGGCTCGGACCAATCAGGGAGCAGCGTGACGTCAATGACGATCAAGCACGCACGTCCGACTGACAACCAACGGTCAGTTTAAGTACAGACATGAACTTGTACCCATGACTGAGGCTGTTGCAATGGCAGTCGAAACGTCGGAAAACAATCACTGACCCAGAACACGGCTTCATTCTGAAAACCTAGGTATTAAAATAGATGTAATAGCTGGTGTGTAAAGGGATCTGATAATGATCACTTTAATATGGAAACATGTCACCCAAACGGACTTATTAATCGCATGTAATAATTTTCAGGGTTAGGGCATAACACCCAATTCAATTGTGTACAAACGTGTTGACCGACTGAAGAGAGAAAAAAATTACTAAGGCAATGTTGAACAAGAAGTTCCGTGACGAACTAAAGAGCCTACTTTTCTTAAAATTTAAGATTCATGCCAATGATATAATCTGTATGGATCTATCTAGAATAATGACAAAATTAAGTTGGTAATATGGAAATTTCAAATTAGTTCGAAATACTGTATACATGGCTTAATGTAGCATAATAGAGCACTACAGTTGGCAGCCCTGGTGACTGAATATATTCTTAGTTCCATCTCTTAAGGTACAGAATACAAAATTTGGTTGAAGTCCAATGGATAGCATGGACGTTACATGCAGTTAAACATTGGATCTGACAGCGCGCGTAAAATCATGTTGGCAACAATGTCATGCATGTATTGGTCAGAAATAATCTGAAATAATATGATCCATTATTGTGCCAATTTTGAATGAAATCGATTAGTTAGTATAGAAGTTACATGCATTTTAAAATTGGACCTCTCAGCAGGCTTAGAATCATGTTGGTAGCACTGACGTAAATAAGTTACTCCAAATTAATATAGAATATCAGGTACTATACGTGTGCATGGTTTAAAGCTGTCGGCTTGCATACTTTATAATATATTGGTATTTGGATAAAATAAATTGTGAGCATTTATTAACAGTTGGAAGCCCTGGTGGCTCTTAAGAATACTCTCAGTCATATCTGTTTATGTACACATAGCACATACGAAATTTGGTTGAAATCCAATTGACAGTGTAGAAGTTATATGCATTTAAAATTTGGACCTATCAGCAGGCTTATAATCATTTTGGCAACACTGCCATGTATGGCCTCCTGGAAAATCAACTCTTATATGATTATCCATACGTGTGCCGCCAATTTTGAAATAGATCCCATTCATACCATCCAAGATATCCAACATGGAGCTCAAATTTCAATTGCGATTTTTCAGCAGTTGGTAGCACTGACATCAATTTCAAATATGGCCGTGAGATATTCAGGTATAGGTCTTTACTCCTACCAAATTTTGTTTCGATTGCTGCAGCCGTTTAGGAGTTGATAGGGGGGGGGGGGCACACACACAGCCAGACAGACAGACAGAAGGACAGACAGACAGACAGACAGATCTCATAAGTCTACTTTTTCCTCATTTTTGCAAAATATGAAAAGTAGGCTAAAAATGGCTTCCAAAACGATAATATCATTGATGGCTGTCTGGACCATAGGTAAACAGCTAGTAACTGTCAGTAGTAATGGCGTTACTTATAACGGGTTATTTCTTAATCCTGACGTTACACACTTCAGTTTGAACTCACTGCTACATTGCATGTTTTGTAACTAGAACGGAATTGATGTGATGACTTCCTTGTGGCCTCAGCTTTACGAGGGCGCAGAGCTGGCTCGCAGGGAGCCATCAATAATGGAGGAAGGAAGAGACGCACAGTGTTTCTGGTGTCACGCACCGCCTCTACTGGTCGCAGCGAGTCGCGTGCAACCTATCTACATTCATTGGCTCACCGAATTGAGTTTAATTGAAGAGCGTTATTTGAGAATATCAGTGAAGAACTTGGCATTGAGCGCACCGTACAACACTCCAAGAACTCTTCCACCTCAGGTGAAGCGGTCGAAATTGGTGTACAGTATTTTCCTTTAACATTTGTGAGATTTTAGTCATCATCCCCGTGCACTTGGCCGTTTTTGGCGAAAACACAATACCCGGTATTATTATGCTGTCTGTGCCAGTGTATTTATTAGTAATTGAGGTTAGGCTTGGGAAGGAGGTGTCCTTACCCCTATTGCAGGTGCCATCTCAGCATTTGCTTGGAGAGGTGTCGGAAATTACGAAAAATCACTTCCTGGATTGCTATGGAGGCACATGAGGTTGGCGTCAGGAAGGGTATCCAGTTGTAAAAACCACCCGCCGCAACGCATCTCATTCCCTACCCCGTTGAAAACGGGAATAGGCCTACAAAGAGATAGACATACTTTTCGGTACCTACAAAAGGAATAGGCTAAGGAGGGAGTGACGTTTCTTATCATCATGATTGGATTGATTACCGATAGCGGTAGAAACGCTTGCTAACGCCGTGGGACCAAGCTACCTTTGAATTTGGTAGATGTGGGCTTGAGCCCCACCGTCAGCCTTCCTTGAAATGGTTCTCCATGGTTTCCCCATTTTGAACTCCAGGCAAATGCAGGGACGGTACCTGCTAATAGGCCACGACTGCTTCTTTCCATCTCCTTGCCAGGTTCATTCACCTTCATTCATTTCATCTCTTATCTCCTCTCATAGGGTTGGCGTCAGGAAGGGTATCCAGTTGTAAAAACCACCCGCCGCAACGCATCTCATTCCCTACCCCGTTGAAAACGGGAATAGGCCTACAAAGAGATAGACATACTTACATAGGCTACATGATTGGATTGAATACTGGAGCTGTTATTGGGCCCTAGACCTTTCGAGCGTGATGGTACAGCAGGAAAGCTGCTGAGGTTTACTACTTCTACTCCAGGCAAATGCCAGTATGGTTCCTAACATGAGACCATGACCGCCTCCTTCCAAATCCCCACCTGAATTACACTAGGACCCATGCTTATCTAATATATATACAGCCGCATGTAAAAAAGTACACAATGTTTACCCACTTCCAGATGAGCTAGGAACTTGAAATTGATCGTCTGCTGTCCTTACCTGAATTACAGTTAATACACATTAATACAGCCATCACAATTCACACTGGTTATGAGACAGATTCTACACACACAAAGTACACGGGGCTACATGACCACGTTGTCGCAGCCCCTAAAGTGAGGAACCAACCAACTGGCACCACAATAACACAGGTTGTTTTAACAACAATTATCTCCATTTTTACAGAGTCACTTTCTTAAATACATGCTCAGCACTGAACGATGGTACGGAATGTTCTTCGAAACATGGATTGATCCCGGCATTAGAACCGTTCCAAGTGACCCCATAGAAGAGACAATAATTAGTTCAAGTAATTTTTTCACAAAACAATAAAACACATATGAATTAAAATTCCATTCCATTTTAAACTAAACTAAGAAAATAATTTCCCTACTTGTAGGTACCACAAGACGCTTCAACGAATGATTTTGAAATTTAAGAATGCCTCCATTGATTCAAATTTATATGTATGACCGTTCAGGCATTGAGTAGGCTATGTATGCCCTTCTTGTATTTTAAGACCAATGTTTTCTGTTTTAGTTTATAAGAATAATTAAGTACCAACCAGCCAATATCAATATACCGGTGTTTAAGATTTTGGTTTTTGATTTAAACAAGTACTGATGTTGTTCATTAATTGAGGGGCTTTGCGACATCATGGTCATGTAGCACCGTGTACTTGGGTGTGTGTGTTTGGAATATGTCTGGTAACCTGTGTTATTGTGATGGCTGTATTAGTTTATGTATTTGTAATTCAGATAAGGAAGGAATTTTGTAGTTTTACGTGACCGTTAATCTCACGATCATGAGCCACGGGTAATTCAGATAAGGATTCGGAAGGAGACGGGCGTGGCCTTCAGTTAGGAACCATATCGTCATTTGCCTCGAGTAGAAGTGGGAAACCACGGAAAACCACTTCCAGGATGGTGGTGGTGAGAATCAAACCTGCCTCTTCTCTCTTTTGCCTCTCGAGGCTGAGCTACCCTGGCCTCCGCGGCGACAGTCTACGCAATGATGCGGACATGACGAGTACTGAAGAAGAGTTTAATTTTCAGAATTTGAAGCATGTACGGTACTCTACTGATTGATTTTCAAATAATAACAAAAATGTAATTACTGGGTTGATTCTATATACAGTACCTTACTGGATATAGGCTATTTTTAAAAAAATATATTGTAAGTCAATACGGAAATTTCTAATAAAAGACAAGAATTGTCTACTTTAAAGCTTAATATAACACAGGTTATCAAACGAAACAACAGCTACAAAACAACTTTTCCCCACTATGATGTTATGTCCATTGATCAAGTATCGATTTATGTCGCGGTGTAATCAGCCACATAATATATTGTCTTTCTCACATCCATACTACGTATTTGATGTTACTGGCAGTAGCTAAGTCAGGGCCACCGTGGGTGTAATTGCTGCTGTTGATTGCTTGTGGGACTACCAATGAGGCTGCTACCTAATATGAATACACGCCACTCTATTCTTCTGTAAACCGCTCCAGGATAAGCTCGTTCTCCTAGAAATGTCACTGAGCTCCAAGGATTCAAGGTGACACTCAGAACAGTCTCCATTCCTTTGTCTCTTTGTTTCCTAACTTAATGTTTTTATGACCTACGAGGACTTACAGCTTTCAAGGACACTACCAATGGGTAGTTGGAAGGCCGGAGCTTGATGGTTCGATTCCTGGCGCTGACATGACGAACCTAAATGTGGTTTGACCAGACTCCCTCTTAGAATATAGTCAAGTGCCACAGTACCTAGAACCATAAAATTACAGTTACGAGTTGTTGACAGG
This sequence comes from Meconema thalassinum, assembly GCA_946902985.2. Classification (NCBI taxonomy): domain Eukaryota; kingdom Metazoa; phylum Arthropoda; class Insecta; order Orthoptera; family Tettigoniidae; genus Meconema; species Meconema thalassinum. The sequence continues at coordinate 1,846,471,485 of OX336388.2, read as the reverse complement.
TATGTCCTAAAATGAATCAACAACAACAACGAGCTAGGAATCACAATTCAATTATCTTTATTCTTGTGTTGTCTACCTCATGTCCAGTGCTTAGCATTCATGGCTGTCAACTCAACTCTGAGGTTCGGGTTCGATTCCCGGCTCTGCCAAGACATTTAACTCTTGTCTGAGGTTGTTTTGTGGTCATCAGTTCTGAAGGAGTGGGGGAGAAGAGTAATGCTACTATAGAATGCAGTCGCCTTAATAAACTAAATAAATAAATTCTATGTGAATTAATACCCCAAGTAAATAAATAAAAAAATACATAAAAAATAAACGGAAAATCTTTCGCCCAGTCAAGGAAAACAGTGATTACAGACGGAGGCACAACCATGAACTCTACACACACGTTACCAAAATCACTGACGAGATGAGAAAAAGGAGGATTGTGTTCTATGGTCATTTAACAAGACTGAGCCAAATGCGATTGTCAAATAAAATCTTTACTTACTTTCTGGGTAAGAAAACCAAGGGAGCGTGGTTCACAGAGGTAGAAGAGGATTTAAAAGAAGTGGGAATTACATACAACGATATTCAGATGCGTACGCACCTGAGTTTCCAGGAAATCTACAGTAACTACAGGCAAGACGTGGACTGAAGCCAAGAAACAGCAGCATCTAGAACACATGAGGTGTTACTGGGCGAATGTTAAATCTCCAGGAAGAGAGCAGTTGAATTAACGTGGTCCATACCTGGCCAAAACGTCAAGAAAAAGAAGAAGAAGAAGAAGAAGAAGGGGAAAATAATAATAATAATAATAATAATAATAATAATAATAAGAAGAAGAAGAAACAGGTTCCAAGACAGATTCTAGACACACTCGGGGCTACATGACCACAACCCCTAAATGAATTAATAACAACATGGATATTAAAAGGAAATCTGTACACTTGATGTCGATAATTCTGCAATACTCTCGGCTAGTGAGTGCAGTCAGAAAGCCAGTACATTAACGTTAATTCTCTCGAAGCGCAGGTACAGGGTCTCATTATGACAGTTCAATGATATCCTTGATGACGTGCAGTATGTGCGATGCAGCTAGTTTCACTCCAATGCATTATGCCAATGCCATGTTCTCCTCTGTGCCAGGAGGATATCTATACAGGAAGGACGTTTTACGCTTTCATAATCGTAAAAAGGAACTGTTCAGAGTATTTCTACACGCTCCTTGGGTCTGAGGAGATCTAGGCTCAGCCATATGACATCCACCGTATGAAATGATAATAATACTGTTACGTAATATAGGTTTGGGGCTATTAGGTCGACTGGAATTTTAAAAGCCGCCGTTTCGAGACAACTGCTTGTCGTTTTATCAAGGTTTGTCAAGAAAGAATGAAAGAAGAAATGAGTAGACAATGGCATATAGCCTCAATACATAAATGGTATAAGGTAAGAAGCCATGTTGAAATAAATAATTACTCCATGAGCTCCTGAGACCAAGAAGATGTTGGTAATGAAACTATAGAGAGCAGCCATGCCTTACCTAAGGGATAACCACCACCTCTATCAATGAATAGTCAATCCCTGGCACTATACAGCCCGTGAAGGGCCTAGGCCGACCAAGCGACCGCTGCCCAGTCATTTGGCCTGCAGATATTGGGGTGACGCGTGATCAGCGCATCGGCTCCCCTCGGCCGTTAATCTTGGTTTTGTGATCGGGGCGCTGCCTCACTGTCAGACAGCTACTCAATTGTCCTCACGAGGCTGAGTGCACCCCGTTCCAACCCTCACGTCATTTTTAAAATCCCTGACGGAGCCGAGAATCGAACCCGGGGCCTCTGGGTGAGAGGCAGGCGTGCTACCCCAACACCACGGTGCCGGCTCTAATAATTAATATAATAATTCAGATATTGACTTATGCAGCTGAGACTTGGACCTTGACAAGCAGGCAGGAGAGTAGAATTCAAGCCAGTGAAATTAAATTCCTAAGAAGTATGATAGGAAAGACAAGGAAAGACAGAGTGACAAATGAATATGTTAGGATGGAAGTTGGAATGAGAAAACTAAATGAGAGAATTGAGAAGAATAAACTAAGGTGGTTTGGACATGTAAAGAGGATGGAGGAAAATAGAATACCAAGACAGATGCTGGAGGTAAAGTGCAAGGGTAAGAGAGCAAGAGGAAGACCTACAACAAGATGGAGTGATTCAGTGAAGAACAGCGTAAGAAAAAGAAATTCGGACCGGGACAAGATCGTGGAAGAGGAATGGTGGAAAGAAAGAGGAAGGTTGAGAAGTGCCTTAAATACCCGGCAGGAGTTGGATAAGGGGAAATGATGATGATGATGATGATGATGAATAATTCAGTACATAGAACGATCCCCGTCCGACAATCTACCCATGAAGGCGCTATATGGTTCTATATCAAGAGTTTCCCATTTTAAATACTTGAGAGAAATCATCCAACCTTCAGTCCTAAACATAATAACAAATCAAGAACGAGTGAGAAAATTACAGAGAGCGTACATATTTACAACAAACAGTCGATCTCAGTAAATGCAAAACTGCTACAAAACAGTAGTTCTTCCCGAAGCACTTAATGCCGCAGAAACAGCATTAATTCATGGTCACTCAAAAATTAAAGAAATAGAAAATCAAGAACGTAAAATCATCCGAAACATTTTTTGACCAGTGATTAAAGAGGGAGTATGGATTAAGATACTATAATCAGAAATGTATAAAACCATAAAATCTATCAATGACACTTTCAAAAAGAGGCGAGCTAAAGTTTTTGGTCACATATACAGAATGGACCTGAGCAGAATTACAAAACAAATTTTCAACATCACCCTCAACATAAAAAGTTACAGTCAGTCTGAAAGGCTAGACTTTATATCATTACAAATGACGCATGCTACAACTGCCTTCTCGCTTCGCTCGAAGCCCCAGGTCGCTCGACGCCCCAGGACTCTTTCAACAGACTCCATTACTTAGGCTTCCCGCGTGGCTGCATGACGTCACGCACTCGCCGTCCATTACCCATTAACTTAGGCTTCCCACGCAGCTGCATGACGTCACGCGGTCGCCGTCTCCGTAACGCATAACGTTAGACTCACGCATAACGATGAAGTCGACAAGATCATTTGAAATGATAAAACAAGTCCAAGTGGATACAGGAAATTGAAGAAGACCTCGAGCAGCTAAACATCTAGATGCACGACATGAATGATCGCGTTAAATTTAGAAAAAAACATAGTGAAACATTAATTTGATAAAGAAGTGCTACTAAAGATGACGGGAAAGAAGTGGACTGACGAACGGAAGAAAGAAAAAATCCTCTCGGCACGCCGGAAGGCGGAGGTAGATTTCACCGGGCAAACTAGGGGATTGGCTATAATAGGCAAAATATGCAGGTTTTCGTAGGAGGATCAGACCTCATTGATTGCAAGAAAGTATTTTACATTTGGAGGTTAAAAATCAACTTTTTTTTCGTTTTTGTATGCATATTTTTATCATTTTATTGTCTATGGGGATGGTAACCTTCTTGTCATTCGGGGTTCATTTTTATACTTCTGATCACACTGTCCTTATGCAAGGTTTGGAACTGATGTGTAACTATCTGACAGTCTGTTACTTCTTCTCGCAAAATTTTATCTCCCGCAGAGATTTTTGTTGGTTCCTCAGTTTAGGGGCTGCGACAACGTGGTCATGTAACCCCGGGTGTGTAGAATCTGATAAACGGTGTTAATTTTGATGACTGTTTTAGTGTGTAATTCAGGTAAGGTCTGCAGACGGTCAATTTTAAGTAGTAGTTCCTAATTTTGTACCATATCCTAACGTGAACGACACCTAGCTGTGAACTTGGCTACTAGATGCCACCGCAACCAGCAACTTGCAACGAACGTTGGAACTTCTCCTCCAAAGGAAAGAATGCTGAGGGTTCTTTGGCGCTCTTAGAAAATCCGACGACTTTGGCCGGCTTTGAACCAGCGACCTTGGGCATATAAGTTCAGCATGCTACCAGTTAGCCACTTCCCACAGTCAGATGGAAAAATGAATGTGATCTCGTGCAATGGCGTTGTCTTGGCAACCTCTGATAGCTCATCCCTCATCAATTTAGAAGCGTTGTCACGGTAACCTCTGATGGCACTTGGCATGTTCTTTAATTCCGAAATCATTTTTCTCATCCCTTGGCGTAATGGTAGGTCAGATCAAAAATTCTTTCAGACAAAGTTTTAGGTAATTATTAGGGGAATATTTTCCATTATGTACGGGTTTGATATTGTGCCTATTAAGAGAGATTTGATTAATGTTTCCCGAAAAAAACACTTTTTTCCACCCCTTTGGTCAATGGTTGGTGCTATCAAAAAACCTATTTGACATAAATTTTTGGCACTTATTCGACAAATATTATGAACTTTGAATTGATTCGATATTTCACGTATTAAGAGAGTTATAGCGACATTTCACTTTTTCGAGAAAAAAAAAGCCCCCCCCCCCCATTTTCACCCCCTTTAACCGATTTTTCCCATTAACGAACTCGACCGATTTTTTTAAGGAGTTACATATTATGTAAAACATTAAAGTGATTGGTGCAAAATTACGGCAGTTATCGTGTCCACAACAAACTGATATATATGCATATATATACACACACATATATATAAACTTTTGAACTGACGGTGGTTTGGGGGATGTGAAACACGAAGATATGTCGAAATTTTCCGGAAGTCGAAACATGGCACCCATTGCAATAGTTAGCTTTCTGATAAAATCTACCTAAAATAGGCTACATAATTTAAAATACTACCGTCAACGACACTTAGCTGTGAACTTGGCTACTAGATGCCACCGGAACCATCAACTCGCAACGAACGTTGGAACTTCCCCTCCGAAGGAAAGCATACTCAGGGTTTTTTGGCGCTCTTAGTAAATCCGACGACTTCAGCCGGGTTTGAACCCGCGACCTTGGGCATAGAAGTTCAGCATGCTACCAGTTCCGATACCGAAGTCGCTTCCCACAGACATATGAAAACAGAATGTGATCTCGTGCAGTGGCGTTGTCATAGCAACTGCTGATGGCTCAACCCGTATCAATTAAAAGTAAAGTTGTCATGGCAACCACTCTTGGCACTTGGAATTTTCTTATAATTTAAATCATTTTGCTCACTCCGTGGCGTAATGGTGGGTCATATCGAAAATTCTTTCAGACAAAAGTTTTAGGTAATTATTGGAGGAATATTTTCCATTTTGTACGGTTTTGATATTGTGCCTATTAAGAGAGATATGATTAATGTTTCCCGAAAAACCCACTTTTTTCCACCCCTTTGGTCAATGGTTGGTGCTATCAAAAAACGTATTTGACATAAATTTTTGGCACTTATACGACACATATTATGAACTTTGAATGGCTTCGATATTTCACGTATTAAGAGAGTTATAGCGAAATTTCACTTTTTCGAAAAAAAGCCCCCCATTTTCACCCCCTTCGACCGATTTTGCCCATTAACGACCTCGACCGAGATTTTATAGGGATACATGTTATGTAAAAAATTCAAAGTGATTGGTGCACAATTACGGCAGTTATCGTGTCCACAAGAAACTGATATATATATATATATATATATATATATATATACATAAATTATATATAAACTTTTGAACTGACGGTGGTTTTGGGGTCTGGGGGATGTGAAACGCGAAGATAAGTCGAAATTTTCCGGAAGTCGAAACATGGTACCCATTGCAATAGTTAGCTTTCTAATGAAATCTACCTAACATAGTGCCCGAATGAAGAGGATTTGAGAAGAACGTTGCCGCAAGACTGGGTTGTCATGAAAATTCTTCAAGTTCACACGCTCTCTTAAAAGGGAATGTACGATAGTAATAGTGATAATAATAATAATTGTATACCCCATTTTGTGCCTGTTTCTGCAAGATCAGGGACGAGGTGAGAAAGAGTACATATTTGGTGTCCGGATACTCTTCCTTACGTCAAATTCGTCACATGAGTTTTTTTTTTTATTTTAGCCTACTTTTCACATTTTGCAAAAATGAGGAAAAAGTAGACTTATGAGATCGGGAAAATGTCTGTCTGTCTGTCTGTCTGTCCTTCTGTCTGTCTGTCTGTCTGGCTGTGTGTGTGTCCCCCCCTATCAACTCCTAAACGGCTGCAGCAATCGAAACAAAATTTGGTAGGAGTAAAGATCTACACCTGAATATCTCACGGCCATATTTGAAAATGATGTCAGTGCTACCAACTGCTAAAAATCGCAATTGAAATTTGAGCTCCATGTTGGATATCTTGTAAAGTATGAATGGGAGCTATTTCAAAATTGGCACATGTACAGATCATAATATTTCAGTTTAATTTCCAGGAGGCCAAACATGGCAGTGTTGCCAAAATGATTATAAGCCTCCTGATAGGTCCAATTTTTAAATGCATATAACTTCTACACTATCAATTGGAATTCAACCCAATTTCGTATGTTGTATGTGTACATAACCAGATATGACTGAGCGTATTCTTAAGATCTACCAGGGCTGCCAACTGTTAATAAATGCTTCTAATTTATTTTATCCAAATACCAATATATCAGAAAGTATGCAATCCGACAGCTTTAAACTATGCACACGTATAGTACCTGACATTCTATATTAATTTGGAGTAACTTATATACGTCAGTGCTACCAACATGATTCTAAGCCTGCTGACAGGTCCAACTTTAAATACATGCAACTTCCATACTATCATTTGGATTTCAACCAAATTTCGTATGTGTTATGTGTACCATAGCAGATATGACTATGCGTATTCTAAGGAGCAACCAGGGCTGCCAACTGTTAATATGTGCTGTCCCTATTTTTGTTACCCTATTATCAATATATCAGAAAGTATGCAAGCCAATAGCTCTAAAATTTGCACACGTATAGTACCTGGCATTCTAGACGAATTTGGAGTAAGTAATATACGGCAGTGCTGCCAACATGATTCTAAGCCTGCTGATAGGTCCAATTTTTAAAATGCATGTAACTTCTATACTAACTAATGGATTTCATTCAAAATTGGCACAACAATAGATCATATTATTTCAGATTATTTCTGACCAATACATGCATGACATTGTTGCCAACATGATTTTACGCGCGCTGTTAGATCCAATGTTTAACTGCATGTAACGTCCATGCGATTCATTGGACTTCAACCAAATTTTGTATTTTGTACCTTAAGAGATGGAACTAATAATATATTCAGTCATCAGGGCTGCCAACTGTAGTGTTCTATTAGGATACATTATGCCAAGTATACAGTATTTCGAACTAATTGGAAATTTCGATATTAGCAACTTAATTTCGTCATTATTCTAGATAGGTTCATATTCTGTAGAATAATCATTGGCATGAAAAGTAGGCTGTATAGTTCTTAACGGAACTTCTTGTTTATTAATCACTTATCCTCCCAGCTCTGCTTCACCCATGAACTCTGCGAGGGATCATTCCTCTACCATCATAAGGACGGTGACAGGGAGCTGAACACACCTTGTCTGTAGATACAACTGAGGATGGTGACAGGTGACCGCTAGCTTCGATAAAATGAAGGAAGGGTCAGAATTGGGAGTGGGAAGGAAGTCGGCCTTGAGCTTGTTGAAAGGGACCACCCCAGCATTTGCCTGGGGTGAAAATAGGAAACCACGGATAAACATTTCAGGATGGCTGAGGTGAGATTCAAACCCACGCTCTGTCACTCTCTGCCATCGAGGCACGAGATAGAGTACGGACGGCATGTGTTGAGGCTTCATTTTCACGGTACGGTACAAGTGGTGGGAAGCCAGAGCTCTGGTAGAGTAATACCTAACTGCGCGGAATTCAAGACGATTGCATGCATAGATTTTAAGCATTAACACGCAATGTCGACAGCACGGCGGACGACGAGTGACTGCTGTCACTGCTCCCTCAGCACTGAAACGTGGCTGGAATTCAATCTCTCCACAGCGGTCAGCTTGACTTTGGAGCCTCACTATACACCGTCCGTAGTCTAGCGTAATAGCACTCTCATCCACTGCGGCTGGTCAGATGAGTCAGTGAGAAATTGATTGAATTATGAATGAAACTAGGCAAGGAAGTGGCTATGGACTATTAGAAGTTATCATCTCAATATTTGCCTGAAGATGAAAACGAAAACCCACGGGGAACAATTTTTAGGATAGATGACGATGGGGAATCGGTAGTCGAAAGTTCGATCCACACTGTCGACCGTCCTTGAAATGGTTTTCCGTAGTTTCCCTATTTTCAACTCCAAGCAAATGCCAGAATGGTACCTTCTAATAGGCCTTGACCGCTTCCTTCCACCTCCTTGCCCAGTTTTATTTGTCGTAATTCATGAACTCATTAACTCCTCTCTTATGGTTGGCGTCAGGAAGGGCATCCGACTGTAAAAATACAAGCCACATACGACTTACATCACATCTCACATATGATCCCGTTGAATAGAGAGATAATAAGGGGTAGACATACACATAATAACAGTAATAATAATAATAATAATAATAATAATAATAATAATGTGTTGGAAGCCATTTATCAGTAATACCTTAGAAATTCATGCTTTTTAATTGAGTACAATCGTGTAGACCGAATTTCAAATAATGATAATAATAATAATAATAATAATAATAATAATAATAATAACTCCGCCACTGCCGGTCCCAAGCCCGGGGCCTCATCTCGTAAGTGATGAGGAAGGAGGAGGGGGAGGAGTAACACCTCGTTAAAAAACCTGGGTCCATCTGGCTCCGGATGGTAGCACCCTGTAAGGGCCCCTGCCTAGGGTTACTAGGTGAAAATTGGTCAACGGTCCTGATGGCGGAAGAGGAATCTAAGATTCCCAACGATGGATGGAGCGGAAGAGCCAGGTGGTTTCCCCACCAATAAAGAACTCTAAATCCAAAAGCGTTTGTTCCCAGATTGGGCGGCTTATGGTCAGCGTCTGTTCACCAAGTGGTGCGGCTGTAAACATGCTCCAGGAACTAACAATCCCTGGTTCTAAGAAACCTAGTAGATAACCACTAGACCCCATTTCTTACAAGTAACCATGGCGCGTGCAAATAATAACAGTATTACCCCAGGTGGTAACCAATCCACCCGTCAACTGACGGCACCCGGGCGTTCGGACTCTGGGGGACCCGGGCAACCACGGCCACAGAGAAAATCGGAGTTCTCTGGCAAACTTCCACATAAGACACCAACATACGTAGGCACTCTAAACATCAACACTCTCATACAGCCTGGAAAGTTGCACAATCTAGTGACAGAACTCGATAGACAGAAGCTTCTAATCCTCGCGCTGCAGGAGACACGTATCACAGATGAAGACACCATGGACTACGGCAATTACCGCTTGTTCAAGAGCAAGACTGACAGGCGCGTTGCCAAAGGCGCTCCACTTCTGGGGATGGCCTTCATGGTCCACAAGACCATAGTAGAATCCTTAGAAGAAGTTACTCCAGTAAACAACAGATTGATGAGCATGCGCTTCCGGTGCGCCAACAAAAAATACACATTGATCAACGCACACGCCCCCACTAACCAAAATAACAAGAGCGATCCACAGTCCGCAGAAAAATTCTGGTCGACCCTTGACACAGTGATGTCCAAAGTCCCCAGGGATGACGTCAAACTCCTCATGGGCGACTTCAATGCACAGATCGGTAGAGAAAAGATGTACAGGAAAACAGTCGGAAACTATCCTGCACATAAATTCACAAATAAAAATGGCACACGACTCATAGAACTCTGCCAGCAGAATAACCTCAAGCTCATGTCAACATCTCTTAGAAAACATCCTAGAAAACAGAAAACCTGGCGTTCTCCAGTCCAGCAGTTAGGTGAGTTCCAAATCGACCATGTGGCAATCTCATATCCAGTACAGAAGGAGATTCATGATGTACAGGTACGCAGAGGAGCCAACATTGACTCTGACCATTACCTAACCCGCGTCAAGGTCAAGTTCACCCCAAAGAGAACTTTCTGTAAGAAAACCCCCCTACCAAAATTTGACACAAAAAAGATCGCAGATTCTGGAGTGAAGGAAGCCTGGGAAAAAGAACATGCCAATGACTGGCAAAATTTCCACCGAAAAATCATAGAAACAGCACAAGCTCTCATTCCTTTGAAGAAGAATTCCAAACATCCTTGGTGGGATGTTGATTGTGAGAATGCACTCATTACCAGGAAATTGGCATATCAGAAATACAACAGTAAAAAATCCCCAGAAAATTTACAGACTTTCCATGAAACACGAAAAGCAACCGCAAAAATTATCAGACAATCCAAGAGGAGATACCTGAAGGAACAGTTGGACTCCATTGAGGACAACTTCCGTAACTACAACGTAAGGGACTTCTACAGAACGTTTGCAGGACACATCAGAGGGTACACACCACCAAACCTTTGCTTCAGAAAATGTGATGGAAAATTAGCACTAACGAATAAGGAGAATTGCAAGGTGATGGCACAATACTTCTCTGATCTTCTCAATTGTCCAGAACCAATAGAGAGATTCTCAGAGGAAGAACCTACAGTCAAGAACGCAGACTCATTACCTCCGACACAAGAGGAAGTTAACATGCACATAATCAAACTTAAGAACAACAGGACATCTGGTGAAGACGGCATAGTGGCCGAACTACTGAAAAACCTAGGGCCACACTCACTTAGAGAACTCACACAGATTATTACTGACATCTGGACATCAGAAAAGCTACCAGATGAGTGGAAGTGTGCATTGATCCACCCATTACACAAAAAAGGCGACCGCTCTGACGTAAACAATTACAGGGGCATTTCACTATTACAAGTTACGTACAAGATCCTCTCAGCGTGCCTACTCCAAAGGGCTCGGGACCAGCTGGAACACAAGATTGGCGAGTACCAGGCGGGATTTCGTCCTGGTCGCTCCTGCGCGGAACAAATCTTCAACCTAAAAAGTATATTGAAAATCAAAGCCCTCAGGAATACTCCAGTTATATGTACCTTCGTTGACTTCAAGAAGGCATATGACTCCATTGACCGTCAGTCATTGTTCAACATCTTACACGAGCAAGGTTTGGATAGCAAGACCTTGCGATTGATCAAACAGACACTGACAGACACGACATCAAAAGTGAAATTCATGGGGGAAATCTCAGAACCATTTCAGATCAATACAGGTGTTCGCCAAGGTGACGGTCTCTCTCCGTTCCTCTTCAACCTAGTGCTGAACAAAGTTATCAAGGAATGGGAGAAAGAGCTGAGACTTCAAGGTTACTGGAGGCCAGTGCGACTAGGACGACCAAAGGACGAACTGGAGGTTGGATGTCTAGCCTTCGCGGATGATCTGGCTCTACTCTCAGATAACGAAACCACATCAATCAGACAGATAGAAGTACTCCAAGAGTGCGACGAAAAAGTAGGACTACAGATCTCGTTCCAAAAGACAGAGTTTTTCTGTACGAAATTCGACATACAGAATTTAAACACGAAATATGGCAAGATCAATAGAGTCGCCCACTTTAAATACCTAGGTGAAGTGCTTGAACCGACGGGAAAAGAGAAAATCGCGCAGAACACTAGGTTAATGAAAATGAAGAGAGCCTTATACAAGACACAGAGTGTCTACAACAAAAAATGTCTGTCCACATTCACTAAACTTCGTCATTACAATACGGTTATTAAACCTGAGGTGCTTTATGCTAGTGAGACGTTGACGTTACACACTAAGGGCGACTTGGAAAAAA